>CM047428.1:59062177-60322177 GCA_026168455.1 Theocolax elegans
GTCCATTATGACAGGTGATAAAAGCCAAATTGTCGATAAAGACAGGTGGCAAACGCCTGTGATAATAATACAGATAAAGATCAAAAGTCTAATTATTGAATATAACAAATGGCAAAAGCCTAATTTTTTAACAAAAAATAACAAATGCCTAACCTTCGAATACCACAATTACAGATAAATGTCAAAAGTCTAATTATTGAATATAACAAATGGTAAAAGCCTAATTGTCGATGAAGACAGGTGGCAAAAACTTCTTAATCGAATAAAATGATAGGCAAATGCGTAATTATTCAATATACAAAATGTAAATACCTAATTGTCCATTAGGATTGGTGGTAAAAGCCTAATTGTCGATGAAGACAGGTGGCAAAAGAATAATTTTTTAACAAAAAGATGACAAATGCCTAACCATGGAATATTGCAATACAGGCAATGTGAAAAGTCTAATGATATAGTATAACAATACTAGAAGCCTAATTGTCGGTTACGACAGGTGGCAAAAACATAAGTACCGAATAAGTAGTGTCAAGGTACTTAATTGTTGTATATGACAAATGCAAAAGCTAATAATCTCTCAAGATATGTGGCTAATGCATATAGAGTAAGATAGACGGCAAATAGAAATAGTCGGTTAGAAAAAACCTAATTATCAATCAGGAATTTTCATACAGCGGTCCGTGCGACCGTCCATCAGTTTAAAACCTTACAAAGAGATATATAAGTTATATATTCTTGCATTCTAAATCACTTTTATGTTTAAGCAATTTAAGGATACTACATTTTTTACGCGATGTACATCCCAGAACATGATCCAGATACGAAATGTTATATGAAGGAACGGTAAGTACTATAAATACTGAGTTATAAAAAATTTTAAAAAAATTCAGGTAACATCGTACATTGACTGTCTTACATATATTTCAAATCCACGTGGATAATCCAATTACTAGCAAAGTTACAAAATTTTTCCCCCACACATATGAGAACGACCCCATTTCGGAAATGTTCCGGACATACAAAAATTTTGAAAAAATTCAGATAACATCGTACAATGACTGTCTTACATATATTTCAAATCCACGTGGATAATCCAATTACTAGCAAAGTTACAAAATTTTTTCCCCCGCTAATAGTACAATGACGCCATTTTGGAATGGTTCCGGAGATAGAAAAATTTTAAAAAAATTCAGGTAACATCGTACATTGACTGTCTTACATATATTTCAAATCCACGTGGATAATCCCATAAATAGCAAAGTTACAAAGCATTTTCCCCCACCACTAGTACGTTGCCCGCCATTTTGGAATGGTTCCGGACATAGAAAAATTTTGAAAAAATTCAGGTAACATTGTACAATGACTGCCTTACATATATTTCAAATCCGCGTGGATAATCCCATAAATAACAAAGTTACCAAATTTTTTCCCCCGCGAATAGTACAATGACGCCATTTTGGAATGGTTCCGGACATAGAAAAATTTTGAAAAAATTCAGGTAAAATCGTACAATTACTGTCTTACATATATTTCAAATCCACGTGGATAATCGCATATAGCCAAGTTGCAAAGCATTTTCCCCCAGCACTAGTACGTTGCCCGCCATTTTGGAAAGGTTCCGGACATAGAAAAATTTAAAAAAAATTCAGGTAACATCGTACATTGACTGTCTTACATATATTTCAAATCCACGTGAATAATCCAATTACTAGCAAAGTTACAAAATTTTTTCCCCCGCTAATAGTACAATGACGCCATTTTGGAAATGTTCCGGACATAAAAAAATTTTGAAAAAATTCAGGTAACATCGTACAATGACTGTCTTACATATATTTCAAATCCACGTGGATAATCCCATAAATAACAAGTTACCAAATTTTTTCCCCCGCTTATAGTACAATGACGCCATTTGGAAATGTTCCGGACATAGAAAAATTTTGAAAAAAATTCAGGTAAGATCGTACAATTACTGTCTTACATAGATTTCAAATCAACGTGGATAATCCCATATATAGCAAAGTTGCAAAGCATTTTCCCCCACCACTAGTACGATGCCCGCCATTTTGGAATGGTTCCGGACATAGAAAATGTTGAAAAAATTCAGGTAACATCGTACAATGACTGCCTTACATATATTTCAAATCCACGTGGATAATCCCATAAATAACAAAGTTACCAAATTTTTTCCCCCCGCTAATAGTACAATGACGCCATTTTGGTAATGTTCCGGACATAGGAAAATTTTGAAAAATTCAGGTAACATTATACAATGACTGTCTTACATATATTTCAAATCCACGTGGATAATCGCATATATAGCCAAGTTGCCAAGCATTTTCCCCCACCACTAGTACGTTGCCCGCCAGTTTGGAATGGTTCCGGACATAGAAAATTTAAAAAAATTCAGGGTAACATCGTACATTGACTGTCTTACATATATGTCAAATCCACGTGGATAATCCCATAAGTAGCAAAGTTACAAAGCATTTTCCCCCACCACTAGTACGTTGCCCGCCATTTGTGGAATGGTTCCGGACATAGAAAATTTTGAAAAAATTCAGGTAACATTGTACAATGACTGCCTTACACATATTCAAATCCACGTGGATAATCCCATAATACAAAGTTACCAAATTTTTTCCCCCACCACTAGTACGTTGCCCGCCATTTTGGAAATGTTCCGGACATAGAAAAATTTTGAAAAAATTCAGGTAAGATCGTACAATTACTGTCTTACATATATTTCAAATCCACGTGGATAATCCCATAAATAACAAAGTTACCAAATTTTTTCCCCCGCTAATAGTACAATGACGCCATTTGGAAATGTTCCGGACATAGAAAAATTTTGAAAAAATTCAGGTAAGATCGTACAATTACTGTCTTACATATATTTCAAATCAACGTGGATAATCCCATATATAGCAAAGTTGCAAAGCATTTTCCCCCACCACTAGTACGATGCCCGCCATTTTGGAATGGTTCCGGACATAGAAAAATTTTGAAAAAATTCAGGTAACATCGTACAATGACTGCCTTACATATATTTCAAATCCACGTGAATAATCCAATTACTAGCAAAGTTACAAATTTTTTCCCCCCTAATAGTACAATGACGCCATTTTGGAAATGTTCCGGACATAAAAAATTTTGAAAAAATTCAGGTAACATCGTACAATGACTGTCTTACATATATTTCAAATCCACGTGGATAATCCCATAAATAACAAAGTTACCAATTTTTTCCCCCGCTTATAGTACAATGACGCCATTTTGGAAATGTTCCGGACATAGAAAAATTTTGAAAAAATTCAGGTAATCGTACAATTACTGTCTTACATATATTTCAAATCACGTGGATAATCCCATAATAGCAAAGTTACAAAGCATTTTCCCCCACCACTAGTACGATGCCGCCATTTTGGAATGGTTCCGGACATAGAAAAATTTTGAAAAAATTCAGGTAACATCGTACAATGACTGCCTTACATATATTTCAAATCCACGTGGATAATCCCATAAATAACAAAGTTACCAAATTTTTTCCCCCGCTATAGTACAATGACGCCATTTTGGAATGTTCCGGACATAGAAAAATTTTGAAAAAATTCAGGTAACATTATACAATGACTGTCTTACATATATTTCAAATCCACGTGGATAATCGCATATTAGCAAGTTGCAAGCATTTTCCCCCACCATAGTACGTTGCCCGCCATTTTGGAATGGTTCCGGACATAGAAAAATTTAAAAAAATTCAGGTAACATCGTACATTGACTGTCTTACATATATTTCAAATCCACGTGGATAATCCCATAAATAGCAAAGTTACAAATTTTTCCCCCACCACTAGTACGTTGCCCGCCATTTTGGAATGGTTCCGGACATAGAAAAATTTTGAAAAAATTCAGGTAACATTGTACAATGACTGCCTTACATATATTTCAAATCCACGTGGATAATCCCATAAATAACAAAGTTACCAAATTTTTTCCCCCACCACTAGTACGTTGCCCGCCATTTTGGAAATGTTCCGGACATAGAAAAATTTTGAAAAAATTCAGGTAACATCGTACAATTGACTGTCCTTACATATATTTCAAATCCACGTGGATAATCCCATAAATAACAAAGTTACGCAAATTTTTCCCCCGCTAATAGTACAATGACGCCATTTTGGAAATGTTCCGGACATAGGAAAAATTTTGAAAAAATTCAGGTAACATCGTACAATTGACTGCCTTACATATATTCAAATCCACGTGGATAATCCCATAAAATAACAAAGTTACCGAAATTTTTTCCCCCGCTAATAGTACAATGACGCCAATTTTGGTAATGTTCCGGACATAGGAAAATTTGAAAAAATTCAGGTAACATCGTACATTGACTGTCTTACATATATTTCAAATCCACGTGGATAATCCAATTACTAGCAAAGTTACAAAATTTTTTCCCCCGCTAATAGTACAATGACGCCATTTGGAAATGTTCCGGACATAGAAAATTTTGAAAAAATTCAGGTAACATCGTACAATGACTGTCTTACATATATTTCAAATCCACGTGGATAATCCCATAAATAAGCAAAGTTACCAAATTTTTCCCCCCGCTTATAGTACAATGACGCCATTTTGGAAATGTTCCGGACATAGAAAAATTTCGAAAAAATTCAGGTAACATCGTACAATGACTGTCCTTACATATATTTCAAATCCACGTGGATAATCCCATAAATAACAAAGTTACGAAATTTTTTCCCCCGCTAATAGTACAATGACGCCATTTTGGTAATGTTCCGGACATAGGAAAATTTTAAAAAAATTCAGGTAACATCGTACATTGACTGTCTTACATATATTTCAAATCCACGTGGATAATCCCATAAATAGCAAAGTTACAAAGCATTTTCCCCCACCACTAGTACGTTGCCCGCCATTTGGAATGGTTCCGGACATAGAAAAATTTCGAAAAAATTCAGGTAACATCGTACAATGACTGCCTTACATATATTTCAAATCCCGTGGATAATCCCATAAATAACAAAGTTACGAAATTTTTTCCCCCACCACTAGTACCGTTGCCCGCCATTTTGGAATGGTTCCGGACATAGAAAAATTTTGAAAAAATTCAGGTAACATTGTACAATGACTGCCTTACATATATTTCAAATCCGCGTGGATAATCCCATAAATAACAAAGTTACCAAATTTTTTCCCCCGCGAATAGTACAATGACGCCATTTTGGAATGGTTCCGGACATAGAAAATTTTGAAAAAATTCAGGTAAAATCGTACAATTACTGTCTTACATATATTTCAAATCCACGTGGATAATCGCATATAGCCAAGTTGCAAAGCATTTTCCCCCAGCACTAGTACGTTTGCCCGCCATTTTGGAAAGGTTCCGGACATAGAAAAATTTAAAAAAAATTCAGGGTAACATCGTACATTGACTGTCTTACATATATTTCAAATCCACGTGAATAATCCAATTACTAGCAAAGTTACAAAATTTTTTCCCCCGCTAATAGTACAATGACGCCATTTGGAAATGTTCCGGACATAAAAAATTTTGAAAAAATTCAGGTAACATCGTACATGACTGCCTTACATATATTTCAAATCCACGTGGATAATCCCATAATAACAAAGTTACCAAATTTTTTCCCCCGCTAATAGTACAATGACGCCATTTTGGAAATGTTCCGGACATAGAAAAATTTTGAAAAAATTCAGGTAAGATCGTACAATGACTGTCTTACATATATTTCAAATCCACGTGGATAATCCCATAATAAGCAAGTTACCAAGCATTTTTTCCCCCCGCTACTAGTACAATGACGCCATTTTGGAATGGTTCCGGACATAGAAAAATTTTGAAAAAATTCAGGTAAGATCGTACAATTGACTGTCTTACATATATTTCAAATCCACGTGGATAATCCCATAATAGCAAAGTTACAAAGCATTTTCCCCCACCACTAGTACGTATGCCCGCCATTTTGGAATGGTTCCGGACATAGAAAAATTTTGAAAAAATTCAGGTAACATCGTACAATGACTGCCTTACATATATTTCAAATCCACGTGGATAATCCCATAAATAGCAAAGTTACGAAATTTTTCCCCCACCAATAGTACAATGACCGCCATTTGGAATGGTTCCGGACATAGAAAAATTTTGAAAAAATTCAGGTAACATCGTACATTGACTGTCTTACATATATTTCAAATCCACGTGGATAATCCCATAAATAGCAAAGTTACAAGCATTTTCCCCCACCACTAGTACGTTGCCCGCCATTTTGGAATGGTTCCGGACATAGAAAATTTCGAAAAATTCAGGTAACATCGTACAATGACTGCCTTACATATATTTCAAATCCACGTGGATAATCCCATAAATAACAAAGTTACGAAATTTTTTCCCCCACTATAGTACAATGACGCCATTTTGGAAATGTTCCGGACATAGAAAAATTTCGAAAAAATTCAGGTAAGATCGTACAATTGACTGTCTTACATATATTTCAAATCCACGCTGGATAATCCCATAAATAGCAAAGTTACAAAGCATTTTCCCCCACCACTAGTACGATGCCCGCCATTTTGGAATGGTTCCGGACATAGAAAAATTTTGAAAAAATTCAGGTAACATCGTACAATGACTGCCTTACATATATTTCAAATCCACGTGGATAATCGCATATATAGCCAAGTTGCCAAGCATTTTCCCCCACCACTAGTACGTTGCCCGCCATTTTGGAATGGTTCCGGACATAGAAAAATTTAAAAAAAATTCAGGTAACATCGTACATTGACTGTCTTACATATATTTCAAATCCACGTGGATAATCCCATATATAGCAAAGTTGCAAAGCATTTTCCCCCACCACTAGTACGTTGCCCGCCATTTTGCAATGGTTCCGGACATAGAAAAATTTTGAAAAAATTTAGGTAACATCGTACAATGACTGCCTTACATATATTTTAAATCCACGTGGATAATCCGATAAATAACAAAGTTACCAAATTTTTTCCCCCGCTAATAGTACAATGACGCCATTTTGGTAATGTTCCGGACATAGGAAAATTTTGAAAAAATTCAGGTAACATTATACAATGACTGTCTTACATATATTTCAAATCCACGTGGATAATCGCATATATAGCCAAGTTGCCAAGCATTTTCCCCCACCACTAGTACGTTGCCCGCCATTTTGGAATGGTTCCGGACATAGAAAAATTTAAAAAAAATTCAGGTAACATCGTACAATGACTGCCTTACATATATTTCAAATCCACGTGGATAATCCCATAAATAACAAAGTTACCAAATTTTTTCCCCCGCTAATAGTACAATGACGCCATTTTGGAAATGTTCCGGACATAGAAAAATTTTGAAAAAATTCAGGTAAGATCGTACAATTACTGTCTTACATATATTTCAAATCCACGTGGATAATCCCATAAATAACAAAGTTACCAAATTTTTTCCCCCGCTAATAGTACAATGACGCCATTTTGGTAATGTTCCGGACATAGGAAAATTTTGAAAAAATTCAGGTAACATTATACAATGACTGTCTTACATATATTTCAAATCCACGTGGATAATCGCATATATAGCCAAGTTGCCAAGCATTTTCCCTCACCACTAGTACGTTGCCCGCCATTTTGGAATGGTTCCGGACATAGAAAAATTTAAAAAAAATTCAGGTAACATCGTACATTGACTGTCTTACATATATTTCAAATCTACGTGGATAATCCCATATATAGCAAAGTTGCAAAGCATTTTCCCCCACCACTAGTACGTTGCCCGCCATTTTGCAATGGTTCCGGACATAGAAAAATTTAAAAAAAATTCAGGTAACATCGTACATTGACTGTCTTACATATATTTCAAATCCACGTGGATAATCCCATAAGTAGCAAAGTTACAAAGCATTTTCCCCCACCACTAGTACGTTGCCCGCCATTTTGGAATGGTTCCGGACATAGAAAAATTTTGAAAAAATTCAGGTAACATCGTACAATGACTGCCTTACATATATTTCAAATCCACGTGGATAATCCCATAAATAACAAAGTTACCAAATTTTTTCCCCCGCTAATAGTACAATGACGCCATTTTGGAAATGTTCCGGACATAGAAAAATTTTGAAAAAATTCAGGTAAGATCGTACAATTACTGTCTTACATATATTTCAAATCCACGTGGATAATCCCATAAATAACAAAGTTACCAAATTTTTTCCCCCGCTAATAGTACAATGACGCCATTTTGGTAATGTTCCGGACATAGGAAAATTTTGAAAAAATTCAGGTAACATTATACAATGACTGTCTTACATATATTTTAAATCCACGTGGATAATCCAATTACTAGCAAAGTTACAAAATTTTTTCCCCCGCTAATAGTACAATGACGCCATTTTGGTAATGTTCCGGACATAGGAAAATTTTGAAAAAATTCAGGTAACATTATACAATGACTGTCTTACATATATTTCAAATCCACGTGGATAATCCCATAAATAACAAAGTTACCAAATTTTTTCCCCCGCTTATAGTACAATGACGCCATTTTGGAAATGTTCCGGACATAGAAAAATTTTGAAAAACTTCAGGTCAGATCGTACAATGACTGTCTTACATATATTTCAAATCCACGTGGATAATCCCATAAATAACAAAGTTACGAAATTTTTTCCCCCGCTTATAGTACAATGACGCCATTTTGGAAATGTTCCGGACATCGAAAAATTTTAAAAAAATTCAGGTAACATCGTACATTGACTGTCTTACATATATTTCAAATCCACGTGGATAATCCCATATATAGCAAAGTTGCAAAGCATTTTCCCCCACCACTAGTACGATGCCCGCCATTTTGGAATGGTTCCGGACATAGAAAAATTTTGAAAAAATTCAGGTAACATCGTACAATGACTGCCTTACATATATTTCAAATCCACGTGGATAATCCCATAAATAACAAAGTTACGAAATTTTTTCCCCCGCTTATAGTACAATGACGCCATTTTGGAAATGTTCCGGACATAGAAAAATTTTAAAAAAATTCAGGTAACATCGTACATTGACTGTCTTACATATATTTCAAATCCACGTGGATAATCCCATATATAGCAAAGTTGCAAAGCATTTTCCCCCACCACTAGTACGATGCCCGCCATTTTGGAATGGTTCCGGACATAGAAAAATTTTGAAAAAATTCAGGTAAGATCGTACATTGACTGTCTTACATATATTTCAAATCCACGTGGATAATCCCATAAATAGCAAAGTTACAAAGCATTTTCCCCCACCACTAGTACGTTGCCCGCCATTTTGGAATGGTTCCGGACATAGAAAAATTTCGAAAAAATTCAGGTAACATCGTACAATGACTGCCTTACATATATTTCAAATCCACGTGGATAATCCCATAAATAACAAAGTTACGAAATTTTTTCCCCCGCTTATAGTACAATGACGCCATTTTGGAAATGTTCCGGACATAGAAAAATTTTGAAAAAATTCAGGTAAGATCGTACATTGACTGTCTTACATATATTTCAAATCCACGTGGATAATCCCATATATAGCAAAGTTGCAAAGCATTTTCCCCCACCACTAGTACGTTGCCCGCCATTTTGCAATGGTTCCGGACATAGAAAAATTTTGAAAAAATTCAGGTAAGATCGTACAATTACTGTCTTACATATATTTCAAATCCACGTGGATAATCCCATAAATAGCAAAGTTACCAAATTTTTTCCCCCACACATATGATATCGACGCCATTTCAGAATGGTTCCGGACAGAGAAAAATTTTGAAAAAATTCAGGTAACATCGTACAATGACTGCCTTACATATATTTCAAATCCACGTGGAGAATCCCATAAATAACAAAGTTACGAAATTTTTTCCCCCACACATATGATATCGACGCCATTTCAGAATGGTTCCGGACAGAGAAAAATTTTGAAAAAATTCAGGTAACATCGTACAATGACTGCCTTACATATATTTCAAATCCACGTGGATAATCCCATAAATAACAAAGTTACGAAATTTTTTCCCCCGCTTATAGTACAATGACGCCATTTTGGAAATGTTCCGGACATAGAAATATTTTGAAAAAATTCAGGTAACATTGTACAATGACTGTCTTACATATATTTCAAATCCACGTGGATAATCCCATATATAGCAAAGTTGCAAAGCATTTTCCCCCACCACTAGTACGTTGCCCGCCATTTTGCAATGGTTCCGGACATAGAAAAATTTTGAAAAAATTTAGGTAACATCGTACAATGACTGCCTTACATATATTTCAAATCCACGTGGATAATCCCATAAATAACAAAGTTACCAAATTTTTTCCCCCGCTAATAGTACAATGACGCCATTTTGGTAATGTTCCGGACATAGGAAAATTTTGAAAAAATTCAGGTAAAATTATACAATGACTGTCTTACATATATTTCAAATCCACGTGGATAATCGCATATATAGCCAAGTTGCAAAGCATTTTCCCCCACCACTAGTACGTTGCCCGCCATTTTGGAATGGTTCCGGACATAGAAAAATTTTGAAAAAATTTAGGTAACATCGTACAATGACTGCCTTACATATATTTCAAATGCACGTGGATAATCCCATTACTAGCAAAGTTACGGAATTTTTTCCCCCGCTAATAGTACAATGACGCCATTTTGGAAATGTTCCGGACATAGAAAAATTGTGAAAAAATTCAGGTAAGATCGTACAATGACTGTCTTACATATATTTCAAATCCACGTGGATAATCCCATAAATAGCAAAGTTACCAAATTTTTTCCCCCGCTTATAGTACAATGACGCCATTTTGGAATGGTTCCGGACATAGAAAAATTTTGAAAAAATTCAGGTAACATCGTACAATGACTGTCTTACATATATTTCAAATCCACGTGGATAATCCCATAAATAGCAAAGTTACCAAATTTTTTCCCCCGCTTATAGTACAATGACGCCATTTTGGAATGGTTCCGGACATAGAAAAATTTTGAAAAAATTCAGGTAACATCGTACATTGACTGTCTTACATATATTTCAAATCCACGTGGATAATCCCATATATAGCAAAGTTGCAAAGCATTTTCCCCCACCACTAGTACGTTGCCCGCCATTTTGCAATGGTTCCGGACATAGAAAAATTTTGAAAAAATTTAGGTAACATCGTACAATGACTGCCTTACATATATTTCAAATCCACGTGGATAATCCCATAAATAACAAAGTTACCAAATTTTTTCCCCCGCTAATAGTACAATGACGCCATTTTGGTAATGTTCCGGACATAGGAAAATTTTGAAAAAATTCAGGTAAAATTATACAATGACTGTCTTACATATATTTCAAATCCACGTGGATAATCGCATATATAGCCAAGTTGCAAAGCATTTTCCCCCACCACTAGTACGTTGCCCGCCATTTTGGAATGGTTCCGGACATAGAAAAATTTTGAAAAAATTTAGGTAACATCGTACAATGACTGCCTTACATATATTTCAAATGCACGTGGATAATCCCATTACTAGCAAAGTTACGGAATTTTTTCCCCCGCTAATAGTACAATGACGCCATTTTGGAAATGTTCCGGACATAGAAAAATTGTGAAAAAATTCAGGTAAGATCGTACAATGACTGTCTTACATATATTTCAAATCCACGTGGATAATCCCATAAATAGCAAAGTTACCAAATTTTTTCCCCCGCTTATAGTACAATGACGCCATTTTGGAATGGTTCCGGACATAGAAAAATTTTGAAAAAATTCAGGTAACATCGTACAATGACTGTCTTACATATATTTCAAATCCACGTGGATAATCCCATAAATAGCAAAGTTACCAAATTTTTTCCCCCGCTTATAGTACAATGACGCCATTTTGGAATGGTTCCGGACATAGAAAAATTTTGAAAAAATTCAGGTAACATCGTACATTGACTGTCTTACATATATTTCAAATTCACGTGGATAATCTCATAAATAGTAAAGTTACAAAGCATTTTCCCCCACCACTAGTACGTTGGCCGCCATTTTGGAATGGTTCCGGACATAGAAAAATTGTGAAAAAATTCAGGTAAGATCGTACAATGACTGTCTTACATATATTTCAAATCCACGTGGATAATCCCATAAATAGCAAAGTTACCAAATTTTTTCCCCCGCTTATAGTACAATGACGCCATTTTGGAATGGTTCCGGACATAGAAAAATTTTGAAAAAATTCAGGTAAGATCGTACATTGACTGTCTTACATATATTTCAAATCCACGTGGATAATCCCATATATAGCAAAGTTGCAAAGCATTTTCCCCCACCACTAGTACGTTGCCCGCCATTTTGCAATGGTTCCGGACATAGAAAAATTTTGAAAAAATTCAGGTAAGATCGTACAATTACTGTCTTACATATATTTCAAATCCACGTGGATAATCCCATAAATAGCAAAGTTACCAAATTTTTTCCCCCGCTTATAGTACAATGACGCCATTTTGGAATGGTTCCGGACATAGAAAAATTTTTAAAAAATTCAGGTAACATCGTACATTGACTGTCTTACTTATATTTCAAATCCACGTGGATAATCTCATAAATAGCAAAATTACAAAGCTTTTTCCCCCACCACTAGTACGTTGGCCGCCATTTTGGAATGGTTCCGGACATAGAAAAATTGTGAAAAAATTCATGTAAGATCGTACAATGACTGTCTTACATATATTTCAAATCCACGTGGAGAATCCCATAAATAACAAAGTTACGAAATTTTTTCCCCCACACATATGATATCGACGCCATTTCAGAATGGTTCCGGACAGAGAAAAATTTTGAAAAAATTCAGGTAACATCGTACATTGACTTTCTTACATATATTTCAAATCCACGTGGAATCCCATAAATAGCAAAGTTACGAAATTTTTTCCCCCTCCACTAGTGCGTTGCCCGCCATTTTGGGATAATACTGAACATAGCATAACCGGGACGTAATATTATTTGTATTGAATGTTGAGTTCATAAATTTATTTACCTTGGTAAAGGACTTGGATCTGTCCTCATGTATTTGTAATGGGTAGATGCATACCTATGTATGTATTCATACGTATAGTTCTGTCTTTCGCTATTACGAATATTTCTTCGATATATTCTTATATTTATTATTATTTTGAGCAATATTAAACATTTTTGAATTGAAATTTTGTAAGAATAATAAATTTAAAATAAAATTTTTTTTTTGGAGTGTTGCTGCTTACGAGCGATGCAAACTTAAGGCTCATGTTATTTCGGTATATATAAGGATTATATTCGCGGGTGGCTATCACTCGTGTAATCGAAAAATATGGTAATTTTTAAAGGAGAACTGTCTCACCATTATGTTGGGTAATATTTTACTTCGGGATTAGGGGTATCTACCATATATATATATATATATATATATATATATATATATATATACATTTACATGAACGAATGCGATTTGTTTAATCGTACACCGAGGGAAAAGAATATTTCGGAGAATCGATGTTTCTTAATTTAAATGTCAGTAATAAGTATTATTTAATCCAGTTGTTAACAGATGAACTTTCATTTGTTGCTCATTTCTTTAAAGTTTAAAGGGATGTCGAACCCAAAATATGAGGATCTATCACTTCTCAAAAATATTGAATTAAAAATCTGAACGAAACTCGTGCTGACTCTTAAGTCATTTTTTTTGATTTTGTAATTTTCACACTTAATTGTTGAATTAGTAAATTCTCGATATTAAATGTATACTTGAATTAATAAATTGGATTTATTTATTATTTACCCTCAACTATCGACAATTTACTAATAATTATCTTTTTAATTTTTCTAAAAATTGATTATTTTGTATCCAAAAAAAAAGTGTATAAAATGACCATTTTCTAATTTTAACATGTCCTTACATTTCTTTGTTGAAAACAAATAAAATATAATAAAATGACCATTTTCTGAGTTTGACATGTCCGTGTTGGTATATTGTTAATATCGAAGAAATACATTTTCGTTACGAGTCAATATAAATTCATAATGATAATCGCACCACCATTGTCACAAATACTTTTTTCTCTCTCGGTGAACAATATCAGCGTAATACTCACATAAAAATGAAGATTAAATTATAATAAGTATTAATATAAATTAAAATTATATATTATCCACGCATGTAAGCTACTAACGTCAAAACTCGGAAAGAAAAATTGCCTTCACGGCCGAAAGTTAAATTAACGAGAATAAAAGAAAAAGTATGGAGTAACTGAACAAGATAATTCCTCGTCGAAATCCGAGACGTATCGAAGAAAAAAAAAAGAAGAAGAATTAATGCAATACACAATTTACGTTGACACCTAATGGCACAAACTGTTGAAAAGAAAAAAAATTGAAAGTTAGACGGGAGCAGCTCGGTTCTCGGATACAAGGAGATAAATCTTGGACTTAATTTTCTTTGTCTCTTTCTTCCTCCCTCCCTCCCTCCCTACCTCTCTCTCTTTCTTGATCTTGGCTTCCAACTGTCTTTTTCTCACGCCACGTTTCACGCGCACGAGAATAGCTGAGCAGCAACCCTTCGGTCGAGCAAGACGGAGCCACAGTACCATACATAAGAGAAAGCTCGGGAAACGTTTAGAAGTGGCGATGTTTTACGAGGGCCAGACCAACCGAGTAATTATAGTTCGTTCACGGACCGACTTTTCGCATCTTCGCAGACGCTCTCTCACTGTTTATTGATATATATTTGAATGTTACCCTTTCGTGCAGTCTAAATTATTATTTCAACTTCGTATTCCAGACTCTTTAGCCTTTTTTTCCTTTCTCTCTCTCGCTCTCTTTCTCTCTCGGGTTATATACTCTTGAAAAACGCTTATTTCCATATCCTTCTCTTTATGTGACTTAATATACATTTTAAATTATTCATATATTGCTATCAGATATATATCAATAAATATAACTTTGCGATTTCTCTTTGTATCGATGTACAAAAGTGATATAATAACGAGAGAAATCGAGGTGATAATGTTTCCTCGATCTATTTTAAAATATCCTGTACTGCACCAAACAACGTTATATTTCCGAACTATTTAGCTGAATAGAATCGGTAAATCATTGCGGTCCTAATGTTCTCCGGGTGTCCCTCTTTTTCTCGCGTTATATAACAAAGATACACACATATGTACGGATGAAACGTCGTGTACTCTCGATAGAATCGTAGAAAACGTCCAACTGTCCTTTTCCCTCGCGTGTCAACTTCGGGCCCCGCCTTTTTTTTCACTTTCTCTCGCTTCTTTTCAATATATCCCTCGAGCCGACGTGTGTGTATATATATACTGCACCGTGTACAATAAAAAAGTTTTTTTTTTTTCGTTTTTTATAAGACAAGAATCGAGCGGTAATTTGTCGTCACGTGCAACTCGAACCCGTTGATTTATATTTTTGGTATATACAGTCATTGATATTTGCACCGGTATATTTTTAACGGGTATACATGAATGAACTGTAACCAAGGGGTGTCGAACGGCATAAATCGCGACGAATCGAATTTTTCTTTTTTACTTTCACGCTTGATACTTTTGATGTCTACATGACGAAGGGATATATATATATATTTTTTTTTTTTTCGCAAAGGGGAAAATTGAATGGGTTTGTAATAAAAATTTAATAATGAGAATAATGAAATAATGGTATAATATGTATTGAATTGAGAACGGAATCGTAATGTACTGCAGTGATAATTATGTCTATTATGATCGATGTACGTTACGTGTAAGCTGGAACGATTACGATATAAGGGTATAGAGGATATATACCACTTATTTTATCATGGGTCCAAATTTTCCATCGTTGCGTTAAAAAATTTTGGGTTGTAAACGAAAAAATTTATTAAATTAATTAAGCACGATGTTATTGAAAAAAAAACTTTTTTGTAAATGTTATATAGCCATTTATTGATTTTATTATTAAAAATTTAGGCAGGGGTCTGTTTCTGCATACAGGAATTAAACACATAATGTTTGTGCACAAAAATACTGCACTTTACTTTTATGCACGGTACACAAATATTTTAGAAAATAATTTAAATTAATAAAAATAAATTCATTTAATTTGTGCACATAAAAATTGTGCACATTAAAATTGTACACGTAAATATTATGCACATCAAAATAAGTAAAAAAATATTTTATGTGTACAATTTTAATGTGCACAATTTTTATGTGCACAATTTTTATGTGCACAAAATAAACGATTATTTTTATTAATTTAAATTATTTTGTAAAATATTTGTGCACCGTGCATAAAAGTAAAGTGCAGTATTTTTGTACACAAACATTATGTGTTTAATTCCTGTGTGCAGAAACAGATCCCTGCCAAAATTTAAATATTTGATCATTTTCGAATTTCGTTGAAGTACAAGGTTTTATTTTTAATGTGTACCAATTTCACGTTTTATTGTTAAATTAGTATCACTTATTTCGGATACGATACGGAAATAAAATAATGAGGTGTAAATATGATTAGAATTTGTCGATCTTCTCGAATCAAAGGTAAAGAAGATAAAAAATAGAAATTTTTCGGTACTCAATATGCTGTACCCTCTTTGAGACTATAAAAATTTAATAATAATTTTGATTAATACATCTCGGAATATAATAAAAATTAGATACAGTGAAAATAAATACAAAAACATAATATTTTTTAATATCAATATATCGTACACTCTTTACAATATTATCTCGCCGAAATATAGTGATAAAATAACAAAAACATCGACGCGAAGTGGAATTAAAATATATAATGATAGTACATCCAAGAGAAATAAACGATCGAATATCTCGTAATAATTGAAAAATTCATCGAAAGCGTCGAAACTACGGTGTTCAAAGTGAAATTTAAAAACCTTCTTCTAAAAATTAGCCTCTCGATTGCAACTCCGACCGCGGAATCTCCAATGAGGAGAAAAGAAAAAGGTCGAAAAAGAGCAAAGAAAAAAAAGGGAGTATATATATATAAGAGAGGAAGTAAAACCGAAGCGGGAAATTGAGGGATCCGAAGGGCTCCTCTTTAAGGTCGTCTATTCAGGCTGCACATCGATATTATATATCGAGGAGAGGCTTTTGGGCTCGCGCCCGAGGCAACTATACCGTCGAGAGTCTAGTGATATTTAAATGCGAGGAACGGAACGCCACCGTATCCCTCGTCTTTATTCAACGATGTTCCTATAAGGAATCTTCTCTCAACAATTTGGCTCGTACTCATTGTTTATATACTTTTTAACGATCGAACAGTAGACGAGTACTGCAGGATTAACGAAAAATATTAAATATGTTATTTTTTTTATTAATTACTGACTAAACTTGTCGTTTTTAAGATTCTTTTTTTCTTGTCATTAAATAAATTATAAATAATATTAATTATCATTATTATATTATTAATATTTATTATTCTTACGAATTACTATTAATAAATCTATTATAAAAACGCGAAAATTGCTGGTTCGCATCTGAATCATTGTATCGATAAAACGCTTAAAAGTTTTATAATTTTTATATAAATAGTACACTCGAAGGAAATTAATAAAAGATACTATACCTACTTATATAAAACTATACCGCACTTTTGATACTCGAACAATTTACCATCGAATCTATATATACAACTTGGAAAGGTATATATATATAAATATATCGTCGATTTGCGGGAAAACCGCGGGAGAACTCTAGGACATTTCGATCCATTTCCAATAGCGTACTACTAAATTGAATGTGTGTCTCGGTGTGTGTGTGTAAAAAAAGATGCGTTGAAAGTATAGGCGGAAATGCAGGAATTAGGTTGCCTGAGTACGCGTGAACTCACACCATTTATAAACATTGCATTTGCATGGCGACGAGGTTTATTTCATTACTCGGTATATGTACGTGTACGTCTCTATATCTCTCTGTGTGTGTGTGTGTGTGTGTGTGTGTGCGTGTACGTTGAACCAATCGATTTTTCGAGTGGGTGTATTTGAACGTTATTGCCGGAATTGAATGTTCGAGGATTCGATAAAACAGATATGTACACTATATATAATTTTAAGTTTCTTTAAGTATGCGTGTGTGTATTATAGTTTAGATTATATGTATTCTGATTTAAACGAATCGTTTTTAACAATCATTTTAACGAGTTTATTTCTTGTTTTCTGTTTCAGGTAAGATCACGATGTATCAAGTGTTTCGACTTATATATATGTATTTTACTTATGTCGTGGTAAGCTATTTTTTGACGAATTTAAATTATGTATATACTTTTTTATCTAGTGAAAATTAATTTGTGAAATTTGTTTTTTCTTTTTTTTTGACTTTTCGAGTTGTATCCCCTTTTTTTAAGGTATTAGTGACAATTACATAATTTACATATATTTACATTTCCATAATTAACTAAAAGTACATATAAAAAAAAATACAAAAAAATATAAAAAAAAAATACATACAAAAGTACAAAGTACGCATATTTACATCTTATTATATTCCATATACGTTTATACGTGTATAGTTTTATTTGTTATATAAATCTTATTACACTTCGTACGCTTATGCGTATAACTACTTTATATATCACAGTTTAGGTTTGCCGCTTAAACCTTATCAATCCTATATTCATTAAAATATTGTTAAATGTTAATTTTAGTATGATTTATTTAACCTATCTAGAAAAACCGATGTTTAAGTAACCTTCTAATTAAATCACATTTAATTTACACTTTCAATTCGGTTAATTAAAAAAACCCAAATTATTTTTATGGCATATACATCGCCGTCGGGTGATAAAACCATACCGAGAATTTTGCATAACGCGCTTTTAATCCGGTTAATCGATGTTATATATACGACTGCAAGTATGATTTTTTATCACTCAATTATTCCAAGTTGAAAATAAAAATCGATGCGGGAATCCAAAGGGAACCGAAAAAAGAAAAACGACGCTTTTAAATTCGAAAAGTTCGGCTTAGAGTTGTGTTCTTTACATGCATATATATATATATATGTATGTAGTGTAGTTAGTCAAATCGAACGATTTCGGACTTGGCGTCGACGCGAACCGCCCAATTGGAAATATGCGGTTATGTATGTGTGTGTGTGTGTGTGTGTGTGTGGTGTACGTTGAACCAATCGATTTTTCGAGTGGGTGTATTTGAACGTTATTGCCGGAATTGAATGTTCGAGGATTCGATAAAACAGATATGTACACTATATATAATTTTAAGTTTCTTTAAGTATGCGTGTGTGTATTATAGTTTAGATTATATGTATTCTGATTTAAACGAATCGTTTTTAACAATCATTTTAACGAGTTTATTTCTTGTTTTCTGTTTCAGGTAAGATCACGATGTATCAAGTGTTTCGACTTATATATATGTATTTTACTTATGTCGTGGTAAGCTATTTTTTGACGAATTTAAATTATGTATATACTTTTTTATCTAGTGAAAATTAATTTGTGAAATTTGTTTTTTCTTTTTTTTTGACTTTTCGAGTTGTATCCCCTTTTTTTAAGGTATTAGTGACAATTACATAATTTACATATATTTACATTTCCATAATTAACTAAAAGTACATATAAAAAAAAATACAAAAAAATATAAAAAAAAATACATACAAAAGTACAAAGTACGCATATTTACATCTTATTATATTCCATATACGTTTATACGTGTATAGTTTTATTTGTTATATAAATCTTATTACACTTCGTACGCTTATGCGTATAACTACTTTATATATCACAGTTTAGGTTTGCCGCTTAAACCTTATCAATCCTATATTCATTAAAATATTGTTAAATGTTAATTTTAGTATGATTTATTTAACCTATCTAGAAAAACCGATGTTTAAGTAACCTTCTAATTAAATCACATTTAATTTACACTTTCAATTCGGTTAATTAAAAAAACCCAAATTATTTTTATGGCATATACATCGCCGTCGGGTGATAAAACCATACCGAGAATTTTGCATAACGCGCTTTTAATCCGGTTAATCGATGTTATATATACGACTGCAAGTATGATTTTTTATCACTCAATTATTCCAAGTTGAAAATAAAAATCGATGCGGGAATCCAAAGGGAACCGAAAAAAGAAAAACGACGCTTTTAAATTCGAAAAGTTCGGCTTAGAGTTGTGTTCTTTACATGCATATATATATATATATATGTATGTAGTGTAGTTAGTCAAATCGAACGATTTCGGACTTGGCGTCGACGCGAACCGCCCAATTGGAAATATGCGGTTATGTATGTGTGTGTGTGTGTGTGTGTGTGTGTGTGTGTGTGTGTGTGTGTGCGTGTGTATATGGGAACGTACGTGTGTGACCAGTGGTCGAAACAAAACGAATGCCCGATAAAACTTTTAGAGCGAATCGAGAACGACTAATAAACACGCCAGGAGAGACGATGGGTAAACCCGTGTGTCAGGGAAATTGGACGATTGTATTTCGTCGAATCGAGTTTTAATACGTTATTTATTCCAATTGATTAACCTCCAGTCAAATAATATTTTAGTGATTTTTGTGTCGATATGCAAATAATTATTATTCAATTGCAATTCAATATATATCTAGTTCGTTTGCGTAATCGTCTTTAGAAAAAGTAAAAACACGTATATCATCTGTTCCTTTCGAGACATTACATATTGAGATCTACAAAAAATAAAAAAAAAATCAATTTATTAAACTTTTTTAATATTTTTTTTACGCTCAATTCTTTGTAAAATCTGTTGGATCGCGTGGAAAGCATTTTTGATGATATACGTATATCTCGGCTACATGCGCGTAAAGCGTTTCAAAGCCAATGCATGCAGATAGGATTTCGCATACCTATAAAGAATTTTAAATATTGATACTAATAGGTATACACACGCGTATTGTCAGTGAATATTTTTCTGAATTATATACTAGTAATCCCGAATTCTTTTTATCCCGCATGTGGACGAAAAAATAAAATTCAACTCAAATATCCGTTTTTCCCGCACGAGAATCTATATATATAAAAACGATGATACCCGATTTTTTTCACTGGATATATACACATATCGACAAAAGGTATCCCCGAAAATTCTTTTACTATACCATATACAGAAAAGTATGGAATCAATTGTTATTCAAATAATTTTCGTAGTCGCGCATGTATAGTACGAAAAAAATAAAGTTTTAATCACTTCCGGGAGAGAAGGTGTGTGTGTGTATATATAAGTGTTTAGGTATTTATTTAGAAAAAGTACAGCGTCTTTTTCATTGATATATATACAACTCTAATTAAATCTATAATTTGAGGCAATTTTACGAACGATCAACCTTTCAACTATAATGTATTATCTTTTAACAATGAAATCGTTTGCGTTATGTAAATAGAGGTTTATATACGTATATAGATTACGTCACATCCTGTATAGGGGAAGGGAAATATGTGTATATGCATACTTTTCTCGAGAAACGATCGTTGATTACAACTAGCCAGAGATTATCATGCGAGTCATTGATACTTTAACCTCGATTAAACGCACATCTTTGTTATATATACACATTATCTCCGCTGATACGATATATATACCTTCTAAATACTTTGAGTTATTATATATCTCGTTTATAAAGACCATGCGATTATATTTTCTCATTTAATTACGGTTAGACATATATACATATTTATGACTCAATTATCGTTCCACGTCTGAAGTTTCAGTTTGGAAGATGATTATTAAATATTTCAAGGATTAACACATCAATTATACGTGTTGCTGTTTATCAATTTTGTAAATAGTATAATTTTTTCTATATGTACGTAAAATGTAATCGATGCACTTTGCAATAAAAAAGAAAGGTAGATGACCAATTACCGGTTGAATTCGAATTATAATTAGCTCGTTGCAACAATTTAGCGAATGGTATACGTAATTTTTTCTGTTTACACCGACAACCTAAAGGACGGAGAAAAATAAATGCGTCTCTAGCTCATGGATCGTCGACTGCTTGGTGATTCCGGAACGGTATCTTCGTCTCTGCCACCTTCCCTCTTCCTTCTTCTTCTTCTTCTTCTTCCTCGACAATGACAGTCCTCTCTTTGTACACGTAATAATATCCGCGCGGTTATTAGCTATCCCCTTCCTTCCTCCACCCCCCCCCTCTCTCGGTCTCACTCTTCTGCTCTTTGTGATTAATGCTCGGGCGCTCTTCGGGAAAATTGGCCCCGAACTCCATTCCGTCGCGCGACATCCAACGTCTTTCCTCGCGCCTCGGCTCGTCTTTTCTTTCCTTCCCATCTTTCTTATTTTCTCTATTTTTTATCCATATATATATATATATATATACGCACAGAAAAAAAAGTTTGTTTATATCGGTATCTCGACTTTTTTTATTATATATAAATGGTATTGTGGATTCGAAAATATCGTTGTGATAATTATTACGGATAGATATATATGTGTATATATATACATGTATGAGTGTAACGGATTGAATTTTTCGATTATACACGGTTTTGGAGGCTTTGAGAAAAAGAAGAATCAGAAATATGGTGCATTTGTTGTTATAGGAATTGATATGTCGACTTGTAATAAAATAATATTTCGTCGATATTAACAATTAATTCTTATATACTGTATGACTTTAGTAAAATATAAATGAATAAAAGTTGAACATATTCAAATAATAATTAATTGTAAAGAAATATTCATTGGCTCGTATTTAATGTCATCGGATCTCAACAGTTATTTTAATACACGCAGTACTATTACTGACAATAACTGATTTTTCAAGTTTATTTTTCAATTTGTATATTCTCTTTTTCTGATGTATGAGCTAAGGTATCGTGTGCTAAAAAAAAGTAGAAAAAAAGAAAATTAAAAGCTACATTTGAAAATTGAAGTACATAAATCTGTAATATTTACGGACTCAACTTAATAAACGTCAATTGTCTAAAATGTTTCTTCATCTCAGAATACACGTACAAAAACTTGGAACGTTCTCCGGTGGCAACTTATCCAGTTTTATCGAAGTCTCGATTATTTAGTATGGTATGCTAGGACTGACCTACACAAGATTCGATATAGAATCGTTACAAATATATATATGGGAGATTCCATGTGAAGTGATCCAGTTAAAAAATAGAATTTTGTTTTAACGTATGGAATCAGTAAAAAACTACTTGAATAGAGTGTAGCTAAATTTTTAGACCTAAATTACATTTAGTACCAAAGCTGTAGCCAATCAAAAAATCGAATTTTTTGAAAAAATTGACTTTTTGGCCATATTTATCACTTAATAACTCAAAATCTAACAATTTTTTCTTATATACATTAAATTTGAAAAAATTTATTAATTTCAAGAAGAATCAGTTGAAATATTTCATTTATATTATTTTTAAACTTTGAATATAGTTATAATCAATAAAAACCTTTATAGTAAAAAAAAGGGTTGTACGATCAAAAATATTTTATCCATCCAAAAATCTAATTCATCGATGATTAATTACCTTCAAAATAATGCAAAGTTTGAGTGCGGCAGAGCATTTCGGACAAAGTTATGGTGTTTTTAGTCAAATTTCTTAAAAAAAGAGAGCGAATGCATTTTATGAAAAAAACAGACTAACCGTATACTTGCATGGCACTATTATTCCTCAATATTACTAAAATATACTATTTATTGTTTGTTACTGATACTCTTATTTAGTTGTTATTTAAGTCTGATACTTTTAGTTATACCTGTTATATAATTGGATTTATTGGAATTATAAAAAGTTTCAGGTATTTATCCAATTATATAACAGGTATAACTGCTTATACCTACTGTTTTGTGTTTGTAAGCAACTTAGAGATTAAAATGTATCAGTGACTAACAATAAATAGTATATTTTAGTAATACTGAGGAATAATAGTGCCATATTGTTTGAATGCAAGTATACGGTTACTCTGTTTTTTTCATAAAATGCATTTGCTCTCTTTTTTTAAGAAATTTGCCTAAAATCACCATAACTTTGTCTGAAATGCTCTGCCGCACTCAAACTTTGCACCATTTTGAAGGTAATTAATCATCGATGAATTAGATTCTTGGATGGATAAAATATTTTTGATCGTACAACCCTTTTTTTTACTATAAAGGTTTTTATTGATTATAACTATATTCAAAGTTTTAAAATAATATAAATAAAATATTTCAACTGATTCTTCTTGAAATTAATAAATTTTTTCAAATTTAATGTATATAAGAAAAAATTGTTAGATTTTGAGTTATTAAGTGATAAATATGGCCAAAAAGTCAATTTTTTCAAAAAATTCGATTTTTTGATTGGCTACAGCTTTGGTACTAAATGTAATTTAGGTCTAAAAATTTAGCTACACTCTATTCAAGTAGTTTTTTACTGATTCCATACGTTAAAACAAAATTCTATTTTTTAACTGGATCACTTCACATGGAATCTCCCATATATATATATATATATATATATATATATATCCACTATAGTTAACAGCTAATATTCTCAGCTCCTTCTAAACGACACGCGTGAGACCACGAAATTTCTTAAAAAAAAAAATGATAATAATGACATCCCGCGAGAGAAGCGACGAGGTATATATACAAAGAAACGAAAAAAAACCCGTCGGTGCGGAATCGGTCGAGAAAAACATAAATAACCCGAGAGCGGCACCAGCACACAAGGCAACTAGGGAAAAAAAAGAAGTGTCCATTCCGAAAGGAGAAATTCGCCCATCCCTTTCATGTTCCTTTGGTCGTCTGGTATTTTTCTCTTTCTCGCGACTCCCCCGCGTCAGGATGAATGCGCGTCACGTGCCCCTTCCCAGAGCGCACGACGTGCGTAAGGCGGTTGATGAAACTTCTAGGGAGGGCACGAGTCACTACCGACGACGCGTCGCCGGCGACTTTCTTTCTTTCTTTCTTTCTTTCTTTCTCTCGTATATATGTGTGTGGTATATACTTATACTACGCCGCGACGCCGGAGGAAAAGTTCGCGCGCGAACATCCGGTCAGTTATGAGGCAAAACGCGCGCTACGTCCGCCGATGAGAGAAGTCGTAATTAGCACGATGAAAACTCTTACTTGACTTTTGGTACACCACGAGTAAACCTCCACGGATCTTTATGTTTTATGCAACTTGCTTTAACTTTAAATTTTAGTTTCATGCTAAAATATATTTCTCGGAGAGAAAAATATTTTTTTACAAACGTATATATATTAATTAGATTTATCGGTCTTTTCCGGAACAAAACTTGTTTTTCAATCGAACAAGACTTTATTTATTTTATATTTTTTGCTATAACACGTGAATGTAATATTTAGTTACTAATAAATTACTAATAATTCGGACAAAGTTACGATTTAAGTAGAAGCAGATTTTTCAAGGTGGGAATTTTTTTTATTTTATTAGTCATATCCATTATTATTAATAGTTTTTTTTCAGTCGAGTCATAGTAATCTACGGGGTTAATTATATAAGTCCGACCGTTGCGCAAAATTTTCGTAATTTTGTCCGATTTATTAGTGTTCAATATTTTAACCGAAATAATTGGAACTGTAATTGAAATAAATGGCAGTCGATAAAATAATTGATTATTAATTTAACGTAAATATAACATTTTAATAAATACAAAAATAATTAATATTAAATAAAATCGGCTTTAAATGATACGAGTGTATACACATCTCGTTACACGTTTATTTAATTCGAGTATTTAATAACATTTCTTTATACATACACACATATATATACATTCCTTCAAACCGAATAATTTTTATAATAAAATATTTATAATAAAATAAATATTAAAATATCGCACGATATATTTGTACGCGGACACAATCCATATACGTAATATATCAATGAATGTAATGCACCAAAAGGATTATTTTAGTTAAGTACACAGACAATATTTCTTATCGCCGCGATTAATTACGACCGTGGAGCAATAATTAAAAAATAAAGAAAAATATTTAAAAATTATATTAACTCGGAGATTATGCTGGATTAAATCTCTTGTCGTTAATATATTTTTCCGCGGTAATCCAGCGAGAGAGAAACTCTCGGGGAAGTACTTATTACTTATGCCTACAAAGTTTTAAAGCCTCTTATATATCATAACTGTAATATTCAACTCGAGTTTGCAAAGAGAAGGTGGTGGGGTGTTACGCGAGAGATGTACGGAGAGGTGTAGGTTAACTGATTCTAAACGCGTATGCAAATATATGTATATATATCGATTATGTCGCGTTCCGTATTATCATAGTTTTCCTTAATTAAACCGCACTAGCAAATTTATTATCGTTAACAAAAAAAATACACGACGCAAAGAAATCTCGAGTACCTGTAATTACATTATCCAACCGAAGTGTCGACGAATGCTTTTATTGTGCGACGAAAATAAAAAAAAAAGTAGGAAAACCAGACGAAAAGAGGAAAACGAACGATAAGCAAATAAATATGCCAACGAATGTGCACGCGTACGTGTACGAAGGCTTTTCACGTTACAAAAAAAAAGAGGATGGAGGGATACGAAAAAAAAAAAAAAAAATCGTCGACACAGACGATTCGTTGGGTGATTGTTAGCGAGGAACGCGCAGACTAGAACTTTTTAGTCGTTGCGTATGGAGGATCGACAGTCGATGGTTGTTCGAGCGAGAGAGGTCTCGGGTGGTGCAGCGGAACTTCGTGTCCTCGGGGAGACGAAAACTCCTTTCATCCTGCGAATACCTCTTGTAAGTACAAAGCCGATGAATGGCGAAGGATCATTCGTGTCGTGGTGGTGGTCGTGGTACACACACTGTGTATGCGCATATATACGCGAATGTTTGTAAACGCGCGAGTCAGTTGATAATGCGCTCGAGGGTTGTATCGTTTTAATGTAATACGTTGTTATGTGCGTTATCGACTCGATGTGTGTGTGTGTGTGTGTGTGTGTGTGTGTGTGTGTACATGCTTACGTGTTACTTTCGAACAATCGCGTTCTTTACTTATAGGCATAAAATAAATCTGATGCGGTGTACTATTTAATATACGTTGCATTTTTCAATATTAACTTTGCGGTTTCTTTATTTAAATATATATATGTAAGCGTTATTGCTCAAAAATTTGGGTTTGTTAAAAATCGATCAAACTTTAAATTTTAATATCTTCGGTTCAAATGGTGTTACAATACCTGTTAGCAAGTTTTGGATTGATTTGTAACTATAGAAAAAAAAATAATAAACGTTTGTACTTGTATATCTGATGCATCGAACAAGGACATACGTATATTTTAATTTCATATAGAATGAAAAATAAAACTTTTTTTAAGAACTAACGATTAGATTTTTTTCTATATTTTTCGAGATTACTAAGAATTTATTTGCAAAAAAATACAATTTTTCTTTAAATTTTGGTAATCTTAAAAAACGCCGAAAAACACGTAAAAGTAAAACTGACAATTTTTATATGAAAAGTAAGTACATACATTTTTTTTGTCTTACCATCGTACAGTCACATTTTAGCAAGCAACTAATATCTTGACTTTTAACTGCTAAAATTTTCAGAAAAATTGAAAATGCATAAGAACATTCTTAGTTTTCTTAAAAATTTTAACATTTTCGTTTCAAGTTAATGTTTCAATAATTAACAATTCGTAATTAGACTTCAATTATACGTCAATTGAAAGCGTGTTAAGTTACTTTTCCAACGATTCTCACCAGGTTTTTGATCGAATTGATTATATAAACAATATATACATATATATATAAGTACAGCAGCATTGAATTTCTTCACAGGTGACAGAATATTAAATTCTCCATATATACTCGTTTATACACGCATATAATAAAGTGAAAAAGAATAGCGCGATAAAACAGCGTCTATAGAGTGCATAAAAATCTTCGAGGCGTGACAAGACACGACGGGCGCAAAAATATAAAACAAACGAATACGACATAAAAACCGCAGAACGCGAGAATATACCTATAAGACAAGAATCGAAGTTTTAAAGAACAAAAAGAAAAAAGTTTATTCCACTCGAACATTAAGGACCAGAAAATAAGCGCAATAAAGGCACTCTGGGGATTCGAGATGCTCAACCGAATGAGGTATCGAAAATATAAAAAAACTGCGTCGCGTATAGTATATCTATATATAAATATAAAGTAAAAAGACACGATATAAAGAGTGTGACCATTTGATCCATCGGACATAAAATCCGCGAGAAGGTTCAAAGATAAATCGATGTATAAATATATGCGATACATTCCAGGTGGACGCGTATTAAACGCGGTCTGCGCACGTATTTTCCTTGGAAAAATCATACAGGAGAACGCGCGCGCGAATGGCGCAGAGTCGCGTGTACGCCGTAAAAAAAGAGCAAATGGCAACGTTTCGGCGTACTCGTAAATCATACGTGAAAGCAGCGGTTATTATTTAGGACGATATTTTCCCTCTCCGCACCCCTCTTTTTTCTTTCGCGCGCATTTGTTTCTTTTCGTCCCTCCGCCCTCCGCGTCCTTTTTGTTTCAAAAGGAGATTTTCCGCGCGCGCGTTGACGAGGGTGCTGCCCGGAGAAACTGTCGGCTTAAATTTTACTTTTGCGGCACTTTCGTCATTTCGTTTTCGCGCAGCTGCGTATATATAGCGTTTTACTCCTTGTCCAACGGAACACGGTAACGTTTACCACGTGCATATATGTATATGCATACGTAATCATCACACACACGACGATGAAAACTTTGGATGTCTACGTAGTGTAGTGTCGCTTGATTTTATATTTATATATAACTTTAATTTTGAATGTGTATAATACATAGATTTTCACGAGGGTGGAAATCTCTAAAAATCATTGTGTAATTTTATAAGTGCTCCGATAGATCATTTATTTTATCGGTACGGATTTATTCTAATTATACTTGTACGGACCCACTTCACGTTAAGTGGTCGGATCAAAATTTTAAAATGCGGTAAATTTTAAATACAGCTGATTGGAAATGTTTTTTTTTTAGAAAGCAGAAAATATTTTTAGGTACTGGAATTTATTTGTTCGAAAGTTATTCTAACCTCAAAAGTTGTTAAATTTTGAGCTAAATAGTTGTAAAGGCTGCAGCTATTGTTGAAGAAAACTTAAAAATACTCATTTATCCATATCTTCCATATATGGTCCAGCACTCCAAGTGGCGACTTGTCACAACGAGTTCCTTCATTTAAGTCACGAAATTCAGTTAAAATGCGAGGTTAATGTTAAAGAAAAAATATCCCCGGAGCGAAAGGGTTAAACAAACTTTAAGTACGTAAATATTGTTTTTTGTTTCTCTGGAAAACATTTCCAGTATGTGCCTGAAAAATTTGGTGAATTATAAAATTTTGATCCAACCAGTTGACGTCAAAGTGGCCCATACACAGTAAATTAATGACCAGTCGTCGACGAATAATAAATTCGACAGATAGGTATAAAAGTTCGGAAACACGTGTTTTCGCAGTTATTTGAGAAGAAAATTCATCTCGAAATTCTACGTGCGACGACAGTGTGGGAAAGATTCTCATCGCGAACTTATATATATACGGTCGCGCGCGCACGCATAAAACGCTTCTCGCATAAACTTCCGGAAAGTCAAGGGGCAAAGGGTCGAGTAGACATATATAAACGCACAAAGTCATATATATGTGTGAGTGTGTGTGTGTGTGTGTGTGTTGTACGCGAGCATATATAAGCGAGCCTCGCGCGCATATAAAGGAGAAGTTCGACAATCGCGAGTGTATACGTACGTATATATATATATGTATATATATAGGTGTCTAGCGCCTTTTTGCGGGTCTCGCGAGTTTCCACGACTCGGGTGCACAATATAAAACTTGCGCGCAAGCTTCCATCATATGTACAGTGCGGAAAGGACGCGGATGAATGAATGGTTACGTGACTGTAATATGCGCATTCGAATACCGTAATATCAAGTGGATTGAACCTTACTCTGTGTCTCTGCGTGTGGTCTTCTTTTACTTTTTATTTTATTTTTTCATTTAATGCTTCCTCCCTATATATTGACGGTATAAAAATGCAAAGTTTGATCAATCTCGTTTGCATTATGCACGCGTTATACGTATTATTTATATATATATATATATATATGTGTGTGTATTTATCGGAAATAGTTGGAACGGTGAAAATTCTTCGGTAAATATTAGTTTAACCAATTAAATTTTTAGTAGTGTCTTTGTAATTTTTTTTTTAATTTTTATGTGTTGCAGTATTGAGGAATTTTAGACACGATATTAACTAAATATACACATTTGCTGAAATAAAAAAAAATAATGAGCTATTGTATATCGACGGTCGAGAGAAAGAAAGCCACATCTCACAGTTATGTTTAGATTTTACTTAAAAATTTAACAAAATTTAAAAGCTCAATATTTTGTTAAATTTCTTCTAACTTTATTTCAAATGGATTGGCGAGATTTTTTTCTTTTTAAATCCTACTTACCTGCGTACTCTCAACTTTTTTAAAACTTTGTTTCAATGATCTACATGTAAACGTTCAAGGGGGTACAAGTAATCAAAGTAAATCTTGTCTCTTCCTTCTTTTTGCTTCAATGACGTATAAGTATCGTAAAAACAATTGTTATAGATTCTAGCGCTTTAACTTTCTTCATATTTTCACATCACAAAATATATCCTATAGAGTTACATCGTGATCCATGCACCAAACATACAACGTTCTCCTTGTTAGTCGCATCACTTAGATATACCAAAATTCTTGTAACAAAAGATCACTGTCCTATATACCCACCTCTGTCTCTCAGAATCATCCTTATTTATTTTTCGCCTCAACGAAATCGCATTTTCGTACCGATAGAAAACGAATTACAATAAAACCAATACGTATAATGAAGTTCGTTAAGGATGACGTACAGACCATACGTATATATCCATTAACGCGAAATATATACACTACTCCGTCATTGCGCATCTTGACTATTTTTATAACGAAACTACAAAAGTGTATAATGAAAAGCAGTTCAAGGTTTTCGAATTACGGAAGGTAGTATGTATAGTCTCTTTTGTTCTTTGGCGAACAATATAAACAGTCGAGAAAATCATAAACTGTGGGTAACAAGCAACCGATATATGTATATGCATATATTTCCATCTCTTTCTGCAGAGAAAACTCGACACGACGTGTATATATATATATATATAAACCGAGCGAAGCGTTTTGTTAACTTTAGTCATGCGAACCTTGCCTTTACATACGTCCCACTCGCGTCGACCCCCACAAAAGAACTAGCTCGATGTATAAACAAAAATAGAGAAAAAAATACGGGGTAAGGGGTAGGGAAAAAAAGGTATAACCTTCCGAAATACAGGGCGAAAAATATCAACGACATTGTGGGGTTGTTGTAAGCTTTGCTGTTAACAAATCTGTGATAGGAAAGATGAACAATGTAGATTCGCGAAATCGGTGGTGCGTCCATCTGCTCGCCTTGATTGTCATATTTTATACCATATATATATATATATATATTATTTATGGATTGGAAGCATTGTGACTCGTTTGTTCGATTGTTGTTTATCGAAAGTGAAAAATACGTCTTCAACTATTGCGTATTAGTCATTATTTATATTACATTTATGATAGTACACTCGTAACCGAATAAATACCAAGTAAAAACATTTCATTTTTACTCATCCAAATTGTAGAGATTAGAAAATTCCAATTGTTTAATAACGTAGTCGTAAGAAAAATTAAAAAAAAATCACTGATACTGCTCAAAACAAATAAAATACCGCGACATACAGATTTTTATAAAATAATTATTAATTATAATTGTACGTATAAATAATCATTTAAAAGTTAAATTATGTAGCTCTAAAACAATAAATCACGGATGTCCAAAAATCTTGCCGATTTATCAGTACAAAATATTGAAAAAATTCACAGATTATTTTGACAAGAAACGCAGAGCGTTTCTCTTTCGGTAAATTAAATTCCTCGTTTAATAAAAAATAAATCATTTTTTTGCTCTTTTGGTGCCGACATCCCATACTGAAAGTATAATAAAAATCAAAATAAGATGTTCGTTTACTGTAAACGATTACGATACGTTTGTCGATCTCGAATGACCTAAAGTCGTCTCTCGAATCAAACTAAAAGATCCAGTCGTCCAGTATCCTAAATGACCCAATAAAGTTTAACGTGTATATAACGAATTAACCGTGCACAACGAGTGTAAAACACTTGGGAGTTGAGACAAATAGTAGAGTACGCATAAGTAGCGATGATAATCTCCGTGTTAACTGAATGATTGCAGTAGGTATGTATACACACACACACACACACACACACACGTATAGTGTTTATGAAACCGTCAAAAATCCATGTCAGAAACACAAGAGCGGCGCGCAAAAGATCCTCCCCTTTTTCCTTAATCGTCCGCATCAAGACCGGAAGCCAGTCCGTCCCTTTCTCCTCTCCGACAGAGAAAACCATAATAATGGTACTCTCGGTACCTCGACGTAGACGTTTATCTCGGTATATATATATACATACACGGCGACGCGGCGCTTATAAGCCGGCCATTATGCCCATCTGCGAGAACGCGCTCGCGCCGCGTAACAAGCCGCAATTGAAATACCACCTCGCTCTCGGGGCTTATAGTCTGTTTCGTCCTTCCCTGTATGTGTATATGCGCGTGTGTGTGTGTGTCCCGGTTTCACACACGTATATAGGACCGCCCAATTGGCTTTATTACACGGCGACACCGTCCAAACCTCGCTTCTCGTTGTCTCGACACTCGTATATGTTGTTTTCCTCCTTGGGTTTGTCTATCGTTATGGGATTGATATCTTTAATTTTACTCTATACGCTTTCTCGTATGTTTTATATTTTTGTACGATTCTTGATTTTTTTAATTTTTTTTTTACCTGGTGTTTCTTTTATACGGTATTGGTACGGATCTGCACACGAGAATCCCATAATTATATGAAATGCGTTTTTTTAAAAATTATTCGTGTCAGAACTGGTAGCTGTTAATGTAATAAATGTTAACAAGATTCATGAAAAAAGTGATTTTCTTTTATGAATCAGGCATTTTGAATTTCGGAATTTTAATGTCAGGTTCAGTTCGAAACCGGTTGTGTAGAATTGACTTCCGTCCAAATTTAAATACGTTCGTATGATCCATTCCAAGATTTCGCACGACTTTTTCGTTGGTACATATGCGTATGATTCATTGCAACTTGAGGGGTTAATGTATTATCGATTAAAAATTAAACACTTTCCAATATATCGTACATCGTATAATTAATTTTTAAACACACCTATGCTTAATTCAAATCCCCGCAGGAACTTAGGATATATAGAACACCGATTTTTTATCGTATGAAAAATTTGGTCGATATTAATTTTATATCATAATTTAGCTACAAAAATTTACACTGTAATCTAGCTATTTTTAAACTATAAATAATCAATCTAAAATTGTTGAATAATAATAATACGTGGATTTCTTGTGTACTCGATCTGCTACTAACAGAACAGATCAGAATACAATAACGGAATAATGAATATATTGAATACCGATCAGAAATTAGATATATATACTTTACGGTATATGTCGATATAAATATACTATAGCTTTAACTGTCTATACTTTACTTTTTTATACTGGAATTTAGAGATTTATTACATAAAATCAGTAGCTAGCACAATTTTATATAGACGCGCCTCTGGCAAACTGTGTGTCTTGAGAAATAATAATAATAATAAGCGAAATACGCGAGACATTACGAACCTTTCGTCACGGGGATGCAAACATCTCGACACGCGAAAGCGTGTACAAATATGTGCTCGATGCCTCTCTCTCTCCCTCTCTCTATGTTTATACAATATACTTACAACGCGTTCATCCAGTGGATCCTTGACGAAATTTCCAAATGTTTGACCATTTCGGGAAATGAGATGGATTTTCGTTTAACCAACTTAAACACTCGCCTTTTGTTTCTTAGATTATCGGATGTGCTGTATATATATATATAACGTTTAAAAAGATAAAAAAAAATGACTTTGTCGTTAAGCAAACGTTCATTTACGTCGAGAGGTGTCGCGTTTAAAAGGATTTGGGGACTCAAGTGTGTAGACAACGTATATAAGTACACTCGGTACCGTTTGCATATAAATATGTACACTTTATATATGTATATATATATATGTATTACTTCCACCTCTATCGCTAAAGGTTGAAAAAGTAAATAAATAAAGAACGAAAAGAAAAAAAGGAGAGTATAATATGGCGCGTACACGTGGGTGGATTGATAGAAGTAAAGAAAGGAAAGGAAAGGAAAGGAAGGTAGAGGAAAGGAAAGGAGATGCAGAGTAAGATTGCGAGAAGAAGATTCACGAGTGCGAATCGCCAGGAGCTCGCTCGTCTTTCACAGACGAGGGAAAACGAGGCTGGCTACAGGGTAGCCCTGGAATTAAAGATTCGTCGATCGGAGATATATACTACTCGCCTTACGAGAAAAGCTGTTACCCCCACAGCTATAGGGTAGAGGGCGCCCCAGAATTTAGTGGATATCTCCCTCTCTCTCTCTCTTTCTCTCTCTTTCTCTCTCTTTCTCTCTTGCCTATACCGAGGAAGGGCGAGATTGAGTAGAGCCTCGGGACTCACCCAATGTTTAGATCACCGATAGTAAGGATCCCCTATACCACTCATCCTCCCTCGCTCTTCTCTTTCGTATGTATATATATATATATATATACCTACATTCACACAACTCTCGGTGCAAAAGTTTGACCCAACCTTTCGGTGTATATATATATATCCTCGCACGTTCCTCCCGAAGATGCGTAAACTTTTCGACAATTGTTTTAAGGAGCCGCTTCGAAATTTAATGGCCTTAAACAATGAGTACCTCGAGAGATCGCGCTACGAGTCGGTTATTCACACGTATTATCGATATATATATATATGTGTATTATACATACGTATATTTTTGTAAATTCAACTATTGTCAATATGAACGTTACATTCGTTATGGTATTACGGGTTTATCGATACGGTTATTAAACTCACTTAAGAAAGTTGACGCATTGATCGTTTGATAATTAATTAATACTATTGTGTGTGACGTGTACGAATCGTTTTAATTACCAATTAAACTATTCGTAATTATCTAAAAGGCGAACCGTATTATTTAATGAAATTGTATACCATTAAGAAAATGTTATTAAGAAAGGCAGAACGTTTGAAATATGATAGCGATTGGTTGTTTCTCTAACTTTCTTATTAACCTACAACTCAAAAAATATATATTTTCATGTTGAAATATTACTTTTGAGTAAAAAATTATTTCTATACCATGGTCGGATATTAAATTTTTCGTGAAATATATAATTCTTATATGAGTTAATTGTGTATTAAAATTTTATTAAAAAAAATAGTTTCAAATGGCCAATAATTGTTCATCTGTCTCATAGCTTTAGAACATAGTGATTGATCAATTAAAAAATTAAGTGATATATTTTAAATATATATATTTAATACCGACAATACAGTTGAATTATTAAAATTACATGTTTTTATAAAGATTGACCAATATCACTGCACTGTCATCAACAATTATGTATAGTTTACCCATATATTTTATCTATCCCACGCGTTCAAATATTACAACGATTTCTAATTTTCACCTGACGGTGGTAATTAAATACGGAAAGTATAAACATAATTAATTTATAATTTTGATTAAACCCAAGATTTATTAAAATGTAAAATGTTTTCGAAAGTTTAATAACCTCGAATATATAAGAATAAATTTAACACGCCTCCTCGAACCGTCTCGTAAAAACAATGTTCCCAATAATTCTCAAATTCTCTTACGATTCATTGATCAATTTTTTCAAGGCTCATATAATCTGCATATATTTAAACCTCATTATCACGCAGTTCGGTGTATATATCGTAGTTGAATTAAAAATCGCAGCATATATACATATATATAGTCGATATATATATTGTCTTTATCACCAATCAACTAGGAAGATTCCAAATCCAATCAAGCTCGGATGGATCTCTTCATCATCGACGAGGAGAACTATACTACTACTACGAACCGAGTAATGCGACCAACTCGGGCACTTTTCCTTTATTCTCTAATGATTTCGTCGATGTTGGCAACGAAACGAACTGAGGCATCCGGTCCTCTTCGTTGTCGCATAACTGCCCCGCATATTTCGCGTGCTTCTCGCACTCCGGCGATCCCCGACGGCATCATCGATCGCCTCGGGGATGAATATTTTTCTCGCGCGCTATCTCCAACTTTTTGTTGCTCTTTCTTATCCGTTCAACGTTCTTCTTTTCTCTTGTTTTTTCCCATGTCTTTGTTATTGTTTTTCTCGTTCCCGTTGTTTACTTAGCCTTTTATTTTTTTTTTTCGATCCCACCATCACATATGGATTTTACGTTGGATTTCGGGGATACGTGCAACACGTCCCGGCAAATTTTCTTTTTTATTTGCCCAACAAATTTTTGTTAACGGAATTTACAGTTTAAAATATACGTAGGAAGGACTGTTTGTAACGATTATATTTTATTATTATTAAATATTGAATTATTTAATCGTAATTCGTTAAATTAAGGATACGTCAGATTATGGTAACTTTTTATGCTATTTTTTGGTAAATAAAAGTTAGAGTTTTTGAAATAAATTTTGTAAGTTGGACATGTTTTTTTCCATATGTATTTACATCGACGAAAAGTAGTTTATTCAATTGTTAATAAAAAATTATTTATTTTTTTTGAAATTCAAACTTCGGGTGACAAAAGTCCGTTCGCGCTGTGTTTTTAGGTATCTAAATAATTGGAGATTTAAATGAATTTTGGTGAATTCAAAATATTATTGATTTCAAGTAATTGCAGTAGAATGTTGTTCAGATTTTTAATTCAATATTTGAAATATAATTTTCGGGTTAAAAATTGTGGATCCCCTGTAATTCGATTCCGAACGTCCCCCTGAACAAAATACTGTTAATTTGCCAATAAAAATTCAAATTACGGGACGAGCCGCCGCACTCAAAATATGTAAAAACAATTAAAACACATTAATTCCAATACATTCTTCTTGGTTACGTCTCTGTACACACACGCACACGCACACACGAAGTAATTAATTTTAATCACCCATAAATTACCGGGGTAAGAGAAATTTTTGTACAAACTGGCAACAATAAAATTGAGGTACACATTCATAAAATAGAGAGAAATCAACGGGTCCATAATTAAATTTCTAACATACCGATCCCGTGAAACCCTCGATATGATAATTAAAGCATCCGAGACGTCCGAGCAGTCGACTACCCGGAGGATCCAACACGATGAGATTTTATATATTTATAGGCTATGTGTATAGACCTATATATGTATATATGTATAAATTCATTCGTACAACCGTGACGGATTAACTTCTTCTTTTTTTTTATCTTTACGCGAAACTTTCCACGTTCATCGATCCGCCGTAACCTTGTCATTAGTTGGTCGAGACTCGCGTATATTAAGAGTCACTCATCCGATGCGCTTTCTCCGGTTGTCCGCTTTGCGGATGAGAGCTTCGGTGTGTATAAGGCAAGGTGTAATTAACGCTGGATTTTCATTCGAATTAACCAATTACCTATAGAGTTTTTTTTTCTTTTTTTTGCTTTTCCAGATTATTCTATGAACCTTTTAATAGTTTTTAGTTTTAATAGCTTTGAAATTATTTACGTGATTGACACGGTAAATTCGAGATTTAATATACATTAATTAAATTTTAGTGTATTTCAAATGTATAAATATATTAATTATTTAATTTATATATATGCATGTAAATATACCTATATTAATTAATATATGTTATTAACAACAAATTCAAAACGTAACAGATTCAAAATAATTAGAAAAAATAACTCATTTTTATCTTACAATTATTCTTCGAATATTGCGCAAACTCCTACGAGTAACATGAAAATAAAATCGAATAACGGAGATAGAAACAAATATACATATATAAACATTTTTGTAATATTTTTTTTGTTCATTTTTCGTAATTTTGTACGACTTATTAGTAATTTTTTTAGGTTTTGGGCATTTCCTTTACGCATTCGGAAATAATCGTTGAATTAAATTAAATTTATGGCAGTCAATAAAATAGTTGATTATTATATAAATATATAAACATACATTTATGGAAATATTATTACGCGCGGAGAAACAGAAATGCGTTTATCAGAGTATGTTTGATTACGGCAATTGATCCATGCTGGTTAAATTTTGGTTTAAAGTTATTCAATACAAATTTTTAATATAATAAATTTTGTAAATTAAAATTTATTATACTACATTTATCTTCTATCAGATTATATAGTCGCGTATATATAAATAAATTGTACAAAAATGTTATTTTGTTTTTTTTTATTTCGGTCATGACTCTTTAATTTGAAGCGTGTTTTAATCATAGTCCGGATCAGCGTACAATAAATTCTTATCTCTGCTGTATATAACTCCGTAGATTAATTGTATTGTATTATGTAATATACACATCACTCTGGTAAAATATAAATAAATAAATAAATAATTAATAATATTTAATAATGTTAATGATTAATGTTATCAATATTAATATCATCATTAATATTAAAAATAATAATTAATAATAAATAATTAGATATTTTATGTAATCTCTTTAACCTTTAAATTTCTTCTTCTTTATTTCAGGTAAGCAAGTGTTTCATATTACGCTTCCACTGCTATATAATGTAAGTGTTTTTTTTACTTTTTTTGTTAAAAAGTTTCAAATTTAAAAGATCGCACTTCAACGTCAATAGACACATTTTAATACATCCACACAGTATACGCAATAATTGAAACAACGACAGCGGTATAGGGATTTAAAATGATTATCGAGAAGTCTCGGAAAATCGAATTAGCATAAATATCTTATAAACCCATAATTCATATATATACAATACCGCTGAATATCCCGAAACGATCCGACCCCGTAAGATTTATTAAGACACGAGGATTTATAGCCTCGATTCGCATATTCGAATCAGGAAAACCATCGAAAAATATAAATATACATATCGAATCAACACGTAGCTATATATAGATATATAAATACCCGATCGATTATGTGTAACATCTTGCCGTAACGTCGTTCGAACGTTAAAAAGATTCACGGTACGATGAACCGTGGAGTCCATTGAAACGGTATACATACACATATAGAATACACACGGAAGAACAAATACGGCATCGATGTACGTGCATATATATATATATATATATATATATAGACGTCTTGGGTAAGGCATAAAGGTAAATGCCGGTAAATAGGCAATCCGCCAAGCAACCGAGCTCGAAATTCCCGGCGCCAAGCTCATCCATCAATCTCTCTCCTTCGGTTGCAGGAGATCGAGGTATATAGTATATAGGAGGGACACGATATACATATATATACATCTGGGGTATAGCCGGGACGGTGCGCCTACGCGCGCACCTGCGCCTCTCCGATCCCGGGGTCTGATTAATGATAAACCCTCGCGAATGGACCCGATCGATCGTCAATCCGCGTTTCGAAGAGCAACTTCAACTATGTACGTATGTGTGTATGTGTGTGCGCGCGCGCGTATATACCGGTAACTCTTGTGTTCGGCAACTATGCTTCCTTGTCTCGCTATTGTTACCTCGTGGCCGGCCGTTAACCATCTGCATTGTCGAATGACAGCCAATTTACAATGACGGCTCGTTCAACACTGGATCGTACATCTCGTATACTCTTATTTTCGAGATTCGCGATATCTGCAGTTTATTTGGCGGTTATACTGATGTACAAATTGTTTCACGGAAAGGAACATTTTTCGCGATCGGTGTTTTAAAAATCATTGTGAGGCCTGCGATGGCTTGGTTGGTTAGGGCGTCGGACTCGACCGATTGATACAACCATCACAAGTCGCTGATTACCACCGATTTCGGAGCATAAAAAGAGCGACGTTAAAATAATTAAAAAAAAAATTAAAAAAAAAAGTTAATTGTGAAAAAGAAAAACTAAAAACAAGCAGGATTATTTAGTTATAAACTGTAAGAGCCTATCAAAACTGATATGTCTTTGGCGCGTATAGATTTTCTTTCCCGTCTGTTGTACAGTGCACAAAGTGTGTAAACAAAGGCGAAGCGCGGTTCGCACGATTATTAATTAAAGTAATATAACTGCGGAGTGTGCCGGGTAGAGGCAGCTGCTCCTCCAAGAAAAATGTTAATTAGAAGTTCATAGTTGTTGAAGTTAAACTAGGAAAAGAGGTATATATATATATATATACGTATACCAGTGCAGTAGACACGCGGATGTGTTTAAGCGTTGTCGAACGCGTAAAAATGATGTCGGTAGTATATTTTCCGTATAACCGGGTGTGGGTGGTCGTAGCCATAAAGCAACTCATTACCTTATCGAGAACTCGGTGGGTAACCCGGAAACTCCGAAAATGAGCAAGTACGTATCTCCGAATCTTAGAGGCATCACCACCAGCACCGGTATCCGGTAAGATTTTCGTTCGCACTGGTATTCGCGATCTCGTATAGTTTCGGCTTTAACTTCTCGAAAACCGGACTGAAAGTTCCCTCTCCTCCCACCGAACACCCTCTTCCGCAAGACAGAGAGAGAGAGAGAGAGAGAGAGAGAGAGGGCCTTTATCGGTCGGCGAAACCTGCAGCTGATTAGCCGCCCATGGGAAGGAAGCAACAGCAATTTCGCGCGTGCAGCTGCGGAGAAAGCGAGACCCGTCGGAATCGCTTAGCCAACTCCCTTCCTCTCCTCTCCTTTCCTCCCTCCGTTTACGCGGAGAGATAACTATGACAAGGAGGGAGAGAAAGCGAGTTTACATGGGGGTTTACGCGAGTAATTACGTCCAAGTTTCGGAGTTTCGCTGCGCTTCCGTTCGGTTGAGTTCGCGCGCGCACTTCACTCCCTTCGTCTTACACCGATCAGCTCCCTCTTATACACACTCGGCCCTCCTCTTTCTCTGTGAACGTGTGTGCAACTTCTCCTTTCTTCGACTATATCTCTATATATCTATATATATGTAGTTACCTAGCTACGACCGAAGTACGCGCGATCTCGGGCCGTATCGTTCCTCGGAGTTTCAGACGCGTAGCGGCGATATCTCTCGATTGTCTCTATTGAGAGGTGTTGCCGACGATGCGACGCGATTTCAATTAACTATATACCCGAAGGTCCAAATCAATCGATTGATTACCTTTTCTCTGCGAGAGCGCGGATTTACCTCTTTTACCTTACGTTTACCTTACACTATCGCTTCATCAGATTCTACTGACTTACTCGATACTTACAAATGTAATTATTGTAACATGTATATATATGCGTATACACGTGTACTTGCAGTATATATGTAGTGCGATCTATACCGTGTAATATAAGTCATCCTTGGCTCCCTGATCTTGGTTTCGAAGATTCGAAATTTCAAATTCACTATTGTCGATTCCTTTGGATCAGAGCATTATATTTTGATTTTCACAATATGGATAACAATGCAGTATACATCGATGAAATTGTAAATTTTTATACGTACGGGAAAAAGTATTCTCTGAAAATTAAGTAAATGTGTTAGGTAAATATTGTAGTGCCGGTATGTACTTCTCGTCTCGGAAAAATGACTAAATTTTTAAATACAAAATTCTACAAGTAAACGAAATATCGAACATTATTTCACCAAGAACACTTGGGTAATTTTTGACCATAACTTTTCTCTCCGCGTACATTTCGTATATAAAGTTCACTCGATCAAAAGAGATGCTGTTATTACTTTAAATCATCGAAATGTTTTGCGTGGCAATATTCCAAGATGTTATTCGCATTCGCGAGTCTATCAAAATTCATTTTGACAGCTAAGAACCGCGTTAATAATAAAATCCGAGTTTCGAATCGTTAAAAGCAAACGAAAAAAAAAGCATCGCAGTCGAATCGTCATCAATATTAATGGTCGTCCGAGGCTACGAGGGTGTCAAGATATAAAATAAGAGTATAATAGCGATATTGTTTTTGCATCATCGCGGCAACAGCCTTTCTCTCGCCCATAACTGTGCGAAAGTTAATAAAACCAATCAATCAGTCGATCAATCAATCAATCAATCAATCAATCAATCAATCAATCAATCTATATCAGAATCGTCTCTCTTCTATACACACACACACACACACACACATATATATATCTGTAGGAACGAACTAATTAATATCACTCGTCGAGTCGGTCGGTTCGGTCTCGACGTCGTCAACCCTCTCAACCATCTGGTCTCGATCTTTCCTCGCCTCCCCCCCCCCCCCCCTCCTTCTATCTTTTCGTTGTCGCGATACGCACCGCCTACTCTCGAGCATTGCACTTACACCGCCAGTGTCACGGTTACGAGTGCAACGAGCGAGTCGAGTGTGTCGGTTCCAGTATTATAACGCGTATTATGGGCCCACTCCATCTTATTTTCTCATGGGCGTTTACTCGGGTGTACGACTGTGCACGCGACAATCGGTAATTTGCATGTGGAATCCTGCCCTGGAAGTCCTGCACCTTTCTCGTTATCTCATATTTTTGAACGTTATATTTTTACACTATAACCGGTCCAAACCTTTGTCGACCGCTCACCCATACTCCTCATTCGTAAATAAATATCCAATTACTCGTAGTGTAATAAATAATTAAATCAATTCGACTTAAAAAAACTAAAAAAAAAGTTTGTTTTTTTTTCAAATCATCGTGCTTCGCTTGTATATCCCGTTCACATCAACCAAGCGTTTATCAACGTAAGTAAAAATAAAAGAAAAAGGCCCGTAACTCGCTTGGAAATCAAAGTCGATCGAATCCGATTAAGCCTCGAAGGTGCGTATCGGAGTAGTCCGATCGAAAGCTCGTGTGGCGGCCGCAAGTCGAAAGAAAGAAAAAAAAAAAGAAAAAGAGAATGAAAGAAAAGAATGAGGAGTTAAACGATAGAGCCGCAAAGGATAAGGTAAAGCGACCTAATTACCGTGTGGTTTCCGTAGCAAACTCGCGATCGCCATTGCGCGATTGCACTCGCCCGTTAATCTTTACGAGTCCATGCGCGCGCGTTCTCTCTCTCTCTCTCTCTCTCAGTCCTAATGCGCGCCTCGGCATTTTTCCCTATATACCGAGCCCTCGGTAACGGAGTTAATGGAGGTGACACGGGAAAGGACTCCCCCGCGCGCGCGTGGTGTGGCTAACACCGGGACAAAGAATCGTAAAATCTCGCTACGGGGGTGTGTGTATATATATATATATAGGGAGAGAGTAGTGAGTAGTGAGGGGAATCGCAAAAACACACCGGGAGGATCGTAAAACTTGGGTATAGGGATGGAGCGGGCCACTGGACTCCCGATAAGGAGGTACCAGTGGCTCGAATAAAAAAAAAAAAAAGAAAAGGAGAGAAGAACTCTCGAGCAAATACGTTCGTTTACGACCTCATTAAACTACTGACGTACTCTTTCTCTCTTCCGATCTTTAGTAATTTCATTAATGTACCATATCTCCCTCTCTCTTTTTAGTTTTTTCCCTCTCGCCACCCTCGCCCTTCCCCTCCTTTTCTCGCTTTCGATTTATATACTCTATTCTTTAATTACTCGTTTCTATGGCTATTCACATTTTTTACGACGTTGTATATATATATACGTGTGCCCAATGGCTTTTCAAATTACGTACCTGATTATCACATTACTACATCAATTTTCAATGTGACATCAGCCAATTTTACTTATTTCACTTACATGTTTTCGCAAATTTATTATACCGTCACATACCCAATTGTTGATCAATTAAGGTGAATCTGTACGTTCATAGAACAATTTTATGTTAAAAAAGCTAATAATCGTATATATTTAGACGGATACAGAAAGTATAAGTATTAAACTTCCTTTTAGCCATCTCAGAAAAATAAAATAGGTGCTATTTTTAAAGTAAGCAACAATCTAAGAAAAAAAAGCGGGAATACCAATTTCTGATCAGTAAATTTTCGGTACATATACCACTTTCTATTTAAGTTTACTAAACAATTATTGATTGTTTAACCTTCAAATTGTGCGTAGCAACGTTTAGATTTGTGTAAATCTTATTATTTTATTGAAATAATACACTGATCAGAAATTGGTTCATGATCAACAATTGGGTATGTGACGGTACACTGGAAAAAAATGTGACTTACGATAAATGACTGTCATACTAACTTTTAACGAATATGGAAATTGGATTTTGGACGAATCGAATGTTCAATAGTAGTTAAGGAATCGTTGTTAACCTTTAGACGGACACTATTTGAGAGTTGAACTCGCCCTTAAAAAGTACCCAAAATAGTGTCTCGTAACATTACATCTACTATAAACAAAGTTCATGCCACAGGGTGAGTCGATTCATAAGATTTCTAGCTCGGTAAGGCGTAGAAAATATTTTGCAGTATTAAATTTTATGTCGTTCCTAAATTTCGTAAAAACGTGACCCAAGAGGGGTTTTCAAGGTCGTTGTATATTCACTGAAAATTAGTGATAAAGTCGGTCACTGTATCCTAAAATATAATAAATAATAGTTACTAATTTAATTACTCAGTGACCGACTTATCACTATTTTATTTTTAGAGAGTTGGTATACATGAAACTCAACAAGCCTTATTATTTGGTGCCCCCGAAGCCCATTTTTTTTATTCTCCTTTAGATCTAACCCCAGATTGATGATCATCGACTTTGGAAACCCTCTCAGCTTCTTCTTACCCAAAAAATACTGTACTTTTTTTCGGAGCCGATATATCGGATTTCCGGTCCTCTAAAGTTAATGGTTAGTACCAGATTCATTTGAGGTAATGATGAAGAATTAGTGTGCTATAAACCTCTTTTATTTATATTTTCATATTGCGATGATTATACAAATAAATTGCATAATATTTGTATTATATATTTATGAAAATGTATACAAATTATATCTATACACGAAATAAGATAACTGCGCGCGTTCGATATTTTCACGTAAATCTTTTAAATTCGTATTGATTGACTGTATAAAGTAATACATTCATTATAGTACAAATATCACGAAAATTTGATCCTTCAATCGAATGGTGATTTAAATACAAGACTCGCTTCCTTTTTTCTCAGTGTATTCATTACAGCTAGCGTTAACAAATGTGACGTCAAAACGATTTCGTTATTTTTTCTTTTCCTTCATTGGTTTTCACACGAATCCGCGCTATATATCAACAATAAATACGAGTGCAAAACTAAATAAAACTGGGTAAAAGTGGATTTGTCTGGAGTAACGGTAAGGTGATAAAAATTAAATATACTTAAGACCATTAGTCCGATGTAAATACCTGAATTGACGCAACAGCGAATAGGGATATATACCTTCGATGGTACGTTGGACGGTAGAGATACGGGTCGGGAGAGGGGGTTAAAAGTAACATAGCCAAGTGAGCTTAACACCCAAGTAAACACATAAAAATATCGCTTATGCAAATCGGTTTACAACCAATAACGCGTGTATACCTGGATAAATCGTGAATGCGTACATACGTACGTACATACACGTATATATACATAGACACGCGGTGTGCAATCCCGATGGTATCTGCAACGGGCAACAACATCCTCTCTCCGCTACCTGTAAAACCCGAATAAACGACTCGACAAACTCGCACCGGAAAGGACAGAACACGTTCGTGCGCGCGAACCCAAAGGGGTTGTTCGAAAATATCTATACCTTTCCGAGTGTATATATATATATACATATATATGTACGTGTATATACGTGTATACACGGTATAGGGAAAGAGAGTAATCGAGTCGTCTCGCGAACATTAATTACTCGGGGCGGTTTAAGCGAGGGCGCGATTATCGGTATAGGCCAGAGTTTCGCATGACGCACCGTCCACTTCCGGGAACAGGGGCGGGATGATCGCGATGCGCGCGAGGAAGACCGATATATATACCAATTTCGTGTGCGTCGTCCAGCTGACCCTCTTCCTATCTCTACCGCGACGACGACGACGACTCCCCTCGTTTTACGGGATTTTCGCCCCCTCCGGGTGAATTGCCTGCGTATTCCACATATATACGCGTACCCGCCGAGTTAAGTAAGTCGACCTTATACAGAGGAAATTAGTTTTCAATTGCGTGTGAATCTCGTGGATATCTAATTGATTTTATTTCTTCACGTTTTTTTGTTTTTTTTTTTCGATCGCTCTATTTTTTCTTCATTTTTTTTTGTACGTTCCGAGTGTTTGCTCTACGGCGAGGGTTTCGTGCTCTCGAACGTAATTTTGGTAAAGTAAGTTATGCACAGAAGTTAATAGGAATATAAGATTAGAGGTAAATTATATGTCTATGTTTACGTATAGCAGCTGCTCGGTATTATCGACTGGTCTATTACTCGAATTTAGTACTCTCAACGTTTTGTCTTATCTTTCCTATCTCTCTTAAAAACATTGAGAAAAGTAATTATTTGCTTCTAATCAATGGTTGTATTGCCATAGTATTTTAAAATATTTACTTTGCGACAAATGCCAATTTCTTAACTATTAAGAAATATTCCTTAATAAAAAAGCAATCAAATGAAACCTAATATTATTTACTAATAGATATAAATATGACACTAATTTATAAAGTTAAGATTATTATTATTAACGAAGGAATATAATTATATATCATACTGAATACATTCGTTTAGTCAAATTAGTAAATATATATTTATATGTAGGTAGACGTACTTATATCATTAATGCATAAAATTTAGTATCAAGTTCAAAAAGTCGTCGACTCTCCCTCTAGCGGTGCGTGAAAAGATTATTATCCTTACGATGCGTTATATTAATAATAATACTACATTTATTACGTAATAATAAAGAACGTCTTAAAATTAAGATAAAATAATATAATCGTTTTTGAACAAAAATTCAAATAGTCAAGACACTTACTTGCCTTTCGCCGTATTGTAATCCACATTTCTTAAAAATTAAGAAATATTCTTATATTAACTCAAAGAATCTCTTTTATCAGTGACACGTATATGTATATGTATGCGCGACGATAAATTATTTAATTTTCGTAATAAAATGCGTGATTACACGTAAATTAATGAGATAAACGCACGTGTACACTAAAAAATAATCTAATAAACAACGCAAAATTAGATATTTTAAATATGAAAATAATTATTTAACAACGTGCAACCGACCGTTATTTCTTGAAAGAGTGAAGGTAAAATAAGCGCATCGATTAAAACGCAAGGTTTCGAGAGAAGCTCAACTCCCCACGACGACTTGAGGGTATATACCGTGATTTAACAGTCACTTGGCGCATACAATAAACTTTAATTATGCCCGTACGTACTCACAACCCTTGACCGTCCTCCTCCTCCTCCTCTCTCTCTCTCTCTCTCTCTCTTTCTCTCTTACCCTCGTAGTTTCGCAAGCGTAATTTTCTCGGAGTAACGCCTACTCGACGGATTTATCCCCCCCCCCCCTCTCTCTACACTCTCAGTATACATATATTATCTGTATATATCCAGTACACCAGTTGATTTTTTTCCGAATGTCTCTTTATACGGGGAAAGAAGAAGAAACCGAGACGCGACTCGCGTAATATATATATACACGATTGAGACAAATTTTCGTCTCGTTCGTTCAGTTTTAGTCATTCGTATTTTGTCGGAGCGATAGTCGGTGTATATTCACCTATATACATATATATACACAAAGACAATGTCGAGGCGATTCATCTCTCGAGCTCGAATTGAAAGACAACTACGTCGAGCATGGAGGTACCGTATATATATATAGTCCTTTAGAGGTGAATCTAGAAGAATAGGATCGTAACATGCGTATTTTCGAATCAGCGTTCGTTATTTAAATTTCTCGCGGTATGTATATAAAGCTGTGTATTTTTAGGGTAGTTCAATATACCGATTTAAATACGTACAATTCGTACCGTATATATACGTTTTAATTGCAGCTGTACCTACGCGTACTTGTTTTTTTTTTTAATTAAAATTAACATAATTCACATTTAACAAATAAAATTAATAATTAACAAAGTTATTAATAAATTAATAACTAATAATATATATAAAAATAAAGCAGCATTTAAATCGATCCCGACACCGAGTGCATCTCTCAATTATCGACAACCTTGAAAAAACAAAGCGCATTTTTCGAAAGCATCAAGCTTGCATTCCCCAGTCGTATATGACATATTTCCCTCCCTCTCTGTCTCCGGAACGTCTTTTCCCGATTCGAGACGAAGGTATTCTTATATATACGCGCGACACAGTCCGTTGCCTCCGACAATGCGTCGCGCCTTCTTTTCTCATAGCTCTCTTTTGGCCCGCCGCGACAACTACGACTTGTCACCTGAGGCGCGACGTGTCTCCTTCGATTTCTCGTTTTATATATATATATACACACACACACACATATACGGAATAACGCTCGGTTACCCGAGATCTCTCTCTCTCTCTTTCTCGTCACGAGCTTTCTAACGGAAAATGCTCTGAAACTTTTCGTATATATATCCGCGAGGACTCTTTTTCTCTCGCCGAGGTATATAATGAGATTTCTTCGCGAGCTTGTAATAAGAATTCTTCGATCAACTATATATATACATACAATCCGAGAAATTCTTTATATACCGATATTGCGAAGTGACATTAAGAAAGAAAATATCCTTAAATAGGTGTATACGATCAGGAAGTATATATATATGTGGATTATTTGTTTACTGTATTTTTATTCGACACTCGAACGATACGAATGTTTGTAATATATCTTCAATAAGTACATTTTTATAACTGATCGTATAGGTATATATAACCTTGTGTCAGTGGACAATAAACATTTATAAAAATTATGGAAAATTAAACAAAGTTATCGATGAATTATAAGAATATGAGAACGATGGTTTATCCACTTGATGAAATTTATTTTTCATTTTAAAATTATTTTTCGTAGGAAGGTGGAATTGAAAACGTTCGGGTCAATGTTGAATTACGACATCGTATTAAAAAAACATGAGGGTGTATACTTTGAATGGATAAATGTTAAAATCAACGAATAAAGTAATATTACAATTTTAAATATTTTGAAATAATATAGAACAGAGAATATACGGTTCAAGTTAGTTTCAAACATTTGTTCGTGTTAATAAATGCTTTTTTTCTAAAAAGACGTGTATATATATATATATATATATATGTATCCAAAAGAGGAAGACATATTTTATAAAATAATGTAATCAAGATATGAAATGTTAACATATGTCTTTATCCTGCAAAAGCGTAAATTAATTGAAACGGAACTTATTGCAGAATGAAGATTTATTAACAAGAAATAATGCGAGATTGGACGTATATTCATAAATAATACATTTAAATTCATCATATTTCAAAACAAAAATCGATCTATATAGTTACTTACGACGGGAGTATTGGTAATGTTCCTTTCAACTATCATACATCGCAGTATAGTCGTAAATTTTTTTTATTCTCGAGTACGAAAAAAAAAAAAAATATGAAGATAATTAATATTAAATTCAAAATTAACTTCGTAGTAACGTAAAAGATTCGTCGGCTAATTTTCCATAAATTTTTAAGTTAAAAAATTACCATACTCGTTATTTCGTTATCAACAATAAAAAATTAATTTTTCTCTCCATGTAACCATATTCTATTATCACTAAATGGGGTACCTACATAATCGTAATTAAAGACTATAATCGCTATTAATAAATTTTTGTATTATTGATCTTATCCGTAAATGGTCTCGTATACGATTAACACGTAATAATCCAAGGAGAAAAAAATCGTTTATTTTCTACTAAGGCGCGTCTGTTTGTAATATTTTTGGTTGTACCACGTATAATATAAATCACAAGATTCCTTTTTGTATATATATATATGTGTGTGTATATTTTCGTTTATCCAGAGCGAACGGAAAAAAGGAAGAGGAAAAGAAAAAAAGAAAAGTTTCTTCTCTCTAGGTGTCGCTCGGTTTTTTCTCTTTCTCCTCCGACGTACGAGGGGTAGGAAAACCGAATTACTTCGTTCTTGGGAATACCTTTATTTAATTTACTCGGTATCAGTAAGCCGAAAGAAATACCAGAAGAACTTGGGCGTGCGTACTCTTTGAAGTTTATGTGTCAATTGAATCAACAAATATATATATATATATATATACACACACCTACTTGGCCTTTTCGTCAATTCGATCTTTTTTGCAACCCAAAATTACGTACATGCGCTCATATAGTGTTACACATCACTATTTTACTATAGGTATATATACTAAACAAAAATCCTTTAATTCAATTAATGTAATTTTTAATAGTTAATATAAAATAAACCACGTATATACACGTATACATAACCCCTCGTAAAAATATACATTTCTCGCACTCTTCGTGAAAACCTGGATAGAAAACTACTAAAATGTCTGTGTGTGTATATTTACCGCAGCAAAGGAATGGTGTAGGAAATTGAGAAATCGCATATATATATAAAAGTGTGTGTATATATATATATGTATAGAGAGAAAGAGTGAGAGAGAGAGAGAGAGAGAGAGAGAGAGAGATTTGCTAGTATTGGACCGGTAGATATAAAAAGGAACGACGTGGGCTGGAGGAAAATACGTAAGACGAGGATCGGTCGTTCTGGACATCTGTTGCTCTTTCGCTCCGCAACGAGACATTTGCATAATTATTATCCTCCCGTCGGCGTCTCCTTCGCTTTCTTTCGCTTCCTCGATATTCTAGTGCTACTGTAAGGAGACACATAAATAGTTGATATTAAATTACACCTGGTTATATTACCCCACCACTATTCCTATATATATATATATATACACATGTATATTTACCAAAATCATTGAAAAAAATCGTTGCTCTATACGTACCATATACCTTACTTTTATATATACGTTCGGTTTATATATATATGCAATACGTATCGATCGAGTTTGCAAATAATAATATCGAAAGATAAAAGTGTGCAATGTATATATATACGTATATGCCATTTTTAATGGAACATTTTATATGTGGATATATGTTTGATCTTTTCGTATATGTGCGTGTGTTTCGTATATGTATATATATGTAAATATTTATCGGAAATTAAGTTGCGTTTAAACGTTGCAAATCTGCCGAAAACTTGTTTATTGATCTGTATACTTATATATCGATTACTTTTTATTTTTAATTTTTTTCCAGTTAAATATAATATATAATAATTAATCGCGATAAAGAGATTTATTTGTGTATATATATACGGTTGCGAGGTATTAAATGAAGCGGTGACACAAAGAAATCGAATGTGTGATTATTACTTTTGTTATATATATATTTTTTTTTTTGCTTCTCTTACTTGTCCGTAAAGCCTTTATTAGAAACGAGAAAACGGATGGAGTTCTCGGGTTCACGTAGAAAAAAGATGTTTGCACCAAAGGGGAGGAGGAAAAGCATCCGAGGAAGTCCCGCCGTATTTTATGAGAGTTAAGTGCTAACAGAAAGTAGAGATTTTTCGAAGACGCTGGGAATTTCTTATTTTAGATGAGAAATCCTGTGATTTGTTGCTTTCGACAAGTTTTTTCTCTCTCTCTCTCTCTCTCTCTCTCTCTCTTTCTCGCACGCCACCCTCTCTCTGTATTTAATATCCTTAACGATCGACTTCTTTTTTTTTGTCTCTTATAACAGTTGAATTATAATTGATATACAGAAATCGTTGAATATCATTTAAATTTTCGACGTTCGCTGTGTACGCGTAAGGAAATAAATAATACGCATTTGTTACAATTAATCGTCTGGGAACTGATTGATGAAAACCACCAATAATAATAATCGAATAATATACATATATCGAACGAATAAACGAGTATGTACTTGAGAATTCTATCCGAGTGAAGAGAGAGAGAGAGAGAGAGGAAAGAGAAACCTAAAATTATCACAATATTGATTTATAAATTAAGGGAATAATCGAACCGGTAGCTTAATAAAAATTCAGGCACCTGCAGCGGAACGATCTGCATAACTCGACATAAAAGTCACAATAAGTCCATTATGTCAAGACGTCGTCGCAGCGCGCGGAAACGCACCGAGAGAAAGGGAGAAGGAACGACTGAACGAACGAACGAACGAGCAAGACCAGTTAAATCCAATTGCCCATCCTCCTTTTCACCCGCCTAACCTATTCAATTCCCGGGTCCGCGCGCGTATATATACATAGCAACGAGGATTTCGATAAAAGCCTCGCGCGTCATTTATTTAAACTCGCCTCCATTTATTTAACGACGGGGAAAGAAAAAACAAAATAATACCGAGAGAGGCGCCCGGTGCGGACTCTCTCAATTCATTTTCCAAGAAGAAAAGCAGCGACCGAGACCGAGACCGAGACCGAAGGAACAGGACCTCGGGGATTCCCTCCGTTTCTTTTCTCACGTAATATATATCTATATATATAAACCGTTAACGTGGTTAGACGAGTGTAACAGAATTTTTTAAATTTTGTACATCACGTCTATTGCCAATTGACCATTTTCTCTCTCATATGTATATTTTTATTATTTTATATATTCGTATCCTGATAATTATATAATATATATATAATTAATATTTTTCAACGCGTAGTTCTACTTTATAAAAATTATATAAGTATGATTAAAAGTGGTGTGTAAATTTGACTTGCCTCGCGAAAGTATATATTTAAAAGGAACAAGCGGAAAAATGTATAAAAGCTCTTTTATAACACCGCACTAGTAAAAAGCGCGTATATATAATTTGATTAAGATTAGAATATAATTACATCTCTCGGGTACACAAGGTGGTAAGTTAAATAAAATGTAAAAAATAGTATTTACCTACAGTCCAGTAGGTCCATCATATTTTTCTACGCGTTTAACCAAGTCATTCAAATATTTAATCGGCACGTGTATTTTTCTTTTTTTTTTTTCTTTTTACATTTCCTACGCAGATAATCACGTATTTCATTGTTTCTTGGCCTCGAGCGTTATACCCCTTGAACGCGGTATAACCAAAAGAAAGGATATGTATATATACGTGAGAGCGGGTGCAAAAAAAGGGGTTATAGGGAGGGCGAACGAGAAAGAGAGTCAAGAGGGAGGAATTGGACGGCTGATGCCCTATATATATACGATGAGAATAAATATATAGTCCTCTTGATTTTTCGCGGCGATGAGACGACCGCAGTTGCTCCTTATTTTTCTGACTTTCTCCGCCTATTAATACACGTATATATCGACGGGTTAAATGAAATTCCCGAGTGATCTCCTATATATACTTTTGTTTCTTTATATACGCTTCTGTAATTAATGTTTACTTAGGCCTGTGACAAAGTATCGGAATTCTCGAGGAATAAATATATATATAGGAGATAGATATCGATACATCTATCGATATATAATTAATCTTTTTATTTACCTCGCGACGTCGATATCGCTTCGTGCATAAATACCTACAATACGAAGGATATATAAATACAAATGTTAGTTATTTAAAGTATATAACTTCGAACTAAAAAACAAAAACATCGTGATACTCCACTTATTCGATTGACTTATAAACCTTATACATGCGTAGTGTTTATTCAACCTTAATTAGAGTATATATATATATATATATATATATCGCATAGCCAAAGAGAAACACCAATCAAACAGAATTGCGGATTGTAGAATATTGTCGAGCCCTATCACTGTAACTTTAGTTCTTATTGTTATTTACGTAACCTACCCTATCGCTATCCTTACGCACAGAGTCCGCCGCCACCCTCGCGTTCAAGAGGCGAGGTGTATATATATATCGCCGCCAAGATGTTACGGCTGTCGGGACGCATAGAAATCATTCCTCACGTACGCCTCTTCCTTGTGTACATAAAGAGATCGCGAACGGCCCCCCCTTCCCCTAAGGCAAAATGAACAAAGTACTTCGGAAGAGATGTGTGCAGCCTTAAGGGATATCTATATATACTTTTTCCACGGTTTCTTCTTTATAACACCTTTTTCTATATATATATATATATATATATATATATATATATATATCTATATAGACTTTTCTTTGATCCGCGACTGGACAATAGTGTATAGTTATTTTTATATGCGTCCATTCAATTTTGTACTCACCTTTTTTTGGGGGTTCGTTTCGTTTTACGGTATAGAAAGAACAATTTTCTTTTTTCTCGCGTGTTTAGTTATTTATACATATATATATATATATGCGTGTATATTAATATATAGCGAAAATTTGATAACGCTTTGACTTATTTGTTGAGAACTGTATTTTTGTCTGCAAATTAAAGAACGCGTCATGTACTTTTTAATAGTAATATGCAATTATAAAGAAAAAGAAAATTTGTGATAAAATAACATAATAATATAATAATATAATAATAAAATAATAATAAAATAATATATATGTGTATATGTAGATAGATATATACCTCCAATAATATATTTCATGGGTATATTTAAATTAAAGATGTGTAATGCAAAGTAATTAATATACTTATAATTAGCATATAGTAACTAATACTATATGTGTGTAAATATATGTATATTAAATTATTTAACGTGAAATTTATATTTGAATTTAAGGAATAAAAAAGAATTAATTTTTATACGACTGTGGAATCCCGGCAGTCGGTATATATTTTTTAACCTTTGATATATATATATATCGATCTTCCGCTCGTTTCATTATTCTCGAGCGTGAGCCTCTTGCGCACTCGCGACTTCTTTTTCGTAATTCGTTCTCTTTTGCCGCGCGCACTCGGAAGCGAGCGTGTGCAACCTCGATCGAGTGTCAAATGATGCGCACAGAATGGACTGGGAAGCCGGGTGTCGATCCATTATCGATTCACCCCAAAAGGAAAAAAAAAGACGTACAAAGAAACCTCGAGGTACGGAGATGAAGTTGAAGATCTCCAAAGTATGAAGAAGAGAAGGAAAAAAAAACGAGAAAAATGAGTATAAGGGTTCGTCGTACATCGCGAGGAAAACTGTTTCATCGGAACTCGGTTGAAAAATACTTTTCTCGCGCGACCATTACGAATCGTTTTAACTTCCTTTTGGGATGCGAATAAAGGCCTCGATCACTTTTTTTCCTCTTCTTCTATACCCTATATACCGTCGTTTAGTGAGAACAAAAAAACCTGTTTTTTTTTATCGCAAAATTTTTAAGTTTCGTTTGTGGATCTATGTGTATCCTAGTTGGTGCTTCTTTGTTGTGCGATTGATAAATTATCTTTTTATGAAATCTTTGTTGTACGCGATACAATATACTATCGCATCGTTTACACATTGTACGAGTGATGGCTGTTTTTGTGACCGTAGGCGCATCGATGTGATTGATTGATTTTTGTATAATACCTTTTTAAGTTGATATATATATATAATGGAAAAGACAAAGTAATCCATATTGTTTCAGTAAAAATGAAGCGTGGAATGTTATTTAAACAATAATGAACTTGTTGAAATAGAGCCAGATAATAGTTTTATTGTAGCTTACGAGCATCTGTCGTATACCCTCATTTTTGAATTCTTCTATAGAGTTCAAACCGACTAAAACGCTGATTTTCATTTTTCTTTTTAGACATTCGCTTTCTTTTTATTTAAAACGTATAGTATACTCATGCCAATATAAAAGATAATTGCACAAAAAACAGTCAAATTGAGTTAGTGTCAAAAAATCAGCAAATCTTCAATGTTTTGGATCTTGACTTACAATAGTCTTGAAAAATCGCGCGGATCCTCATTTTACAAATTTTTGTAATATTTTTCTAGCTAGGTGAATTGCATAACTTAATTTTGGTTTTGTATAAAATTGCGACGTCATAAGTAAAAAACAATTAATTAAACAATTTAAATAAAATTAATTAGAAAATTAATCATTTTTAATTAACAGAATTAAGTATATAAGAGATTTCACGATAAAGATTTTAAAATAATTTTTGTTGACTTTTTTATAATTTTGTACTTGGTTTCTTGGGGTTAGAATGCAATAATTTTTTTCAAAGTTTTTTTAAAAATAACACTGTTCGAAAATTTATGTTTTCTTATATAATGCTATATAGCCTATTAAAAAAACGTAAAATACGTATAAAAATCTAAATTTTTTATTTACATAAACAGTTTTTATAAATTCACGTAGCTAGAAAGATTTTACGAAAATCGTTAAAATTAGGAACCACGTAGTTTTTTTGTTACGACATATTGTAAAAACTTTGAGGTTTTGGTGAAAGAAACAGACATTGGATTAAAATGAATTAATTGCATTACTATTTATTTTAATGTTAGAAATAAATCTATAATATCGGTCTCTCCGAACCAAATGCTTTACTTTTAGAATAAAGCAGGCCTGTCGTACTCTTTGTCCACTATGGTTGGTGGAATTGCCCAGAGCACGGCCTTTTAAAACAATTAAAGGCGTTTTGTCCTTGATCTCCAGCTTCGACTCCTCAGTAAGGAACCGGAGATCTTACCTTAGACGCCTGTCGCAAGATGAACCGCGACGCCAGCAAGATGTTCTGCGGCTATATATATAGAAAATAGACGACGATCTCTCCAACGAGTGTAGAGAGATAGTCGTCTCCATCTGGTGGTGGGAAAAACCACCAGCCAGAGTGCGACGGATTAGACCGAGTCGCAAGTTATTTGAAATAAAATGAATTTATTGTATAAAGATAGGCCTGCTTTATTTTAAAATAAAGCATTTGGTTCGGAGAGACCGATATTATATATTTTACACATATTTTAATGTTAATTTTAATTTTGTATTTTATTCTGCACGCGATATTGAATAACGGTGATATGAGAGCTCCGCACTCTTCATTCGCACAAAGTACACATAACTCTTAATATTTTATTCTTCATAAATCCTTTATTTCCATTCTCTATTTTTTTTACCAAAATAATTCTGCTGGTAAAAAGTGCACCAAAGTAAAAGGTAATAAAACAAACTGACGAGGTTAAACAAAATAAGAGAGCGAGAGAGGAAGGGAACAACAAAGGGAAAGAAGAACTCTCTGGTTGCTGTGAAACAGTAATTTAATCAAAGTATCACGAGGAGAAATAGCCCGGTGGTGTCGTAACATTACGGACAGATAGTTGCGATCGGATCTCTTCTCTCTCTTGAGCGATCAGAAAGCTCGGTGCATTTACGAGGCGTGTTGCTGGTGGTGGTGCAACAACACACCACGATCGGTAAAACGAATTCGAGGATCTGCTATAGCTTTCAATTAAACCTGATTGTTAGTCTCGCGCGTGTCGCTTAACTCGAGAACTCGAGGCTCGAGGTTTCGTATGTATACACACACAGACACACACACACACACACACACACACACACACACACACACACACACACACACACACACGCTTACACGGATGAGTAAAAAATTGCACGAGAGAGAGAGGCGCACGATCGGTCAGAACGTTTCAAACGAAACACGAGGAAACGAAACGAACGATCAAACTGATGTTTCGCTCGGGTAACTATCGTCTTCTCTATTTAATTAAACCGACGCGCCTCTCGACTCGTGGATATTCCATTTTTGTTTATTAATCCAACGTTTTCACGGTGAGCGTATTATCTGTTTAACGCGTTAAAATTAGGTGTCGTGTCCGATTGTAAACGCAACTACTGCATAATTACCCGAAAGACAATTAGGCTATGGAAATGACTACGCGTAGATAAAAGGTAAAAGAAAAATAAAAATAAAAAGGGGGAAATATAAAAGTTTGAACGGTTAATCGCATAATAGGTGGGATTTTCATACCGCGGAAAAATCTCCCCGGATAATAAAGTTGGTAGTCCCCCGTAGGGAGGCGGCAGCAGTGCTAAGCAAATATTTTGTCGGCCCTCGTGGAAACCCAAGAAAGACGTAGAAGTAGAAGAAAGAAGGTTGCGAAGAACGAGGTTCGGTATATATTTTAAAAGGTCCTCCGTCGAGATCCCGAGGTTGCACCAACGAGGAATAGAGTGCGGCATACAGAAACTCCAGGAGTAAAAAGAGAAAGGAGATAGAGGAAGAACGCGGGAAAAAGTTGGTCTCTTTCGCTAAGGTTATAAGAACATAAGGACATGCGGGCTAGTCTACCGTATATATCTACATAATCCAATATATGTATGCGCACCGTTTCGCTACTCGTTCGGGAATCGTTTGTTAGACTATTTCTATGCTAACCGATAGCGCGCATCTATCTGCATGTGAGTGTGTATATACGTATACTCTGACCTCTTGTACCCGTACCCACTCTCTCTTTCTCTCTGTACACACACACACACACACACACACACGCACAGAGAGAGAGCCTCGCATGGTTTTACAATTCGCCTACGGGGAAATCTAACTCTCGGACTACTGCAGCATCTAAGTGCGTCACGGTAGTTCGACATCTGGCGGGCTGTCGAGAGTCGGAGAAAAATACATACACACCTATATGGACGCGTACATACGTGTGTTTAGAGAGCCTTTCGTCCCCGTTGTAAACAGCTGAAGAGAATTGGGAGCTCCCCAATTAAGCTTTATTTACTTCGCTTTTTCCGGCTTTGTACCTCCTTATATAATATACCTATATATATATATATATATATATATATACGTATCTGGATTGCTCGATGGGCGTGATACGACGTTTTTGCATTATACACCGTTCTATGCGTTCGCTCGGTGCGGGGTCCGTATTATTGGAAGCTTTTATTCTAATTGTTTACCTTCGTGTACTTGGCAATTACTTTTACATTTTTACGTTGTGTCTCTTTCATCCGGAACATTGTTGATCGTACAAATATATCATCCGACTGTTATTAATTGCTTATTCGAATATAATATTAATACGAACTAATCATTTTTCTTTATGTCAAATAATTTTATTGTTCTTCTATACGTTTCGAACGTACATTTACTTTTTATGGCTAACCCGCAGGAAAAACTTTCTTTAACACTTACTTACGCAGGAATCAATAAGGCTCCTTTTACCCAAATTTGTATTATAATGACTGCATTATAAATTTAATTATTTAATTTGTATTATAAATTAAATATACGTATAAAGTTTCTTACGCGATATAAAATCATAGAGTTATTATATGGCTTTGTTTTAACCACGAAATTTTAAAATTCTACCGTTACCTTTAATTAATTAATCAATCCACCATTCGTCATCGGAATCGAATGAACAATTGTTTAATATATTATTTTTTTATAGGTACGTGAATCTATTACATTGGATTATTATAATTTTTACTATTTCTTCATATAATTAATGTTTATTATAATCCCGTGTTAAAAATCACTGTGCACCTGCGAATAATAGTATAAATTATGATAATACGAGTATATATAGATTCACGTCACTATACGATAATATAACAACTTCCATATAAAAAAAGAATAATTTATCGTTCGACGACGTGTATTACAACAAGGTATTTACATGTCTTTCCGAACGAAAACTTAATATTTAAATCAAAGAAGAGTAATTTTGACTCTTTGTCCATTATATACGATTCGTAGATTTTCCAAAATTTGGACTCGTCAGTGAGGTACTATTACGCCTGCATATAACAATTTTCAATGTAACATTTTTCTCAGTGTGCGTATATATATACTTTTTTTCTTTTTAACTGCAAATATATAAAACAATAATAATAATATATTTTTTGGTTTCAGGTGAGGATATATTGACAGTGGTCTATTTGTGAATAGCTCCGCCACGTATACTTCAATCAGTGAATATATCTCCATCCGAGTGAGCACTTGAAATTTTTTTGCATTCTCGTATATATCGTGACCTACAAGATATATCTATATATACTGTACAAAAAATAACGTTGGCACAGACACTACTTTTAATTTGGTAAACCTTTAAATATGTATATATATATATATATATACATATGTATTTCAAATAAATAACTAAACTACTCTCTTTTCGTAATAGAAACGTAACGTCAATTTGGAGAAACTGAAAAATCGTCTCGTTAGTAGCATTGAAAAATAAAGGGAGGAAGAAGAGATGAAAAAAAAAAGAGTGAAAGAGAAGGATAGAGAAATAGAATTAATCGGGCGTGAGGAGATCTGCAGGAAAACCGCGTGCGATTGCGAGTCGGAGGATCTCTCGAGAGCGAACTACGGTTATAACGGGGAGCGAACTCGGGAACGCTGATGGATGGTACCTGGGTAAAACCGAGCGACCTCTCTCTCTCCACATATATATATGTGTGCCTACGTATGTACGTATATGCATACGAGTGTAACGTCCGAATCCATTCGTTTTGGACCGCTAAATGTCTGCATAATTCATGCAAGGCACTCGCGATTTTACCGGGGAATCATTATACGTTTCGGATCCCACGTGTGTGCGTGTGTCACCGGTATATAGTGTCGCGCAGTGCCGATGACGCTCTTTAAGGGGGAATGAATTACGAGGGCGTTGCGCGAGATAATTCACAAACTGTGGCTTCCGCGCTTATGTATAAGTGTGCGTGTGTATTCGTGTGGGTACGTCGGTTTGTCTCTTTCAGTTATGTACGGTTGCGCGATTGATGCTTCAGAATATCGTCATTCGGCTTTTCGGACGCGAGGATCCTCCCATCTATATACCCCTCTCTCTCTCTCTCTCTCTCTCTCTCTACGCGCGTTTCGCTAAAGTGTCTTTCTTGATGACGGCTGTTCACGATTGATGACAAAGTGGCTTTTCCTCTTCTCTCTCCGATGTGGCTGCAGATTACCCGACACTTGATTATTACTCCTTTTACTTTATCGGCTCGTATGCCTGCATATACGTTTGCGCGTTGTTAACCGTACACCCCCAATCGTTATCGACTGACCAAAGTAACGACATTTTTCGAATTATTGAACACATTTGTGCACCGGATAATGGTAATAACATATAGGCCTTTACAAAATTTCAAGTCAACGCGTAAAAGACACCTTTAAACAAGTTGGTATACCGAAAAATTAATTGTATTTGTATTTTTCGATGACAACCGAATTTAAAGGTCTTCTATACAGGTTCACTTGAAACTTTGTATAAAAGCATATTGTACAAGTGTCTAGTGCTGTTCTGTATTTTTGGATTTTTCATAAAATTCCATAATGTGTTCGTTAAATACAAAAATGTCTTTATTTTGCTTGGTCGGTAACTTATACTGACTTCGCGACTTTCTTACGTGAAGTCCACGGTATTTTTCACTTTTAAGGCTCAAAATGATAAACTATGTTGAGAAACATGTAAGTTATTCGAATTGATAATATTCGTAGCCATATCGAGTAGGTCATTTTCGATGGAATTCAGACTGGAAAATAAAGTGTACCAAGTTCCATTTAAATTGATTGGGAAACAAGAAAATTATTTGATTTTATCGTATACAATACAAAAACAAAATGAACCCTAATCTTTTTTATCATATATTATATCACTTAAGGATACGCCGCATTTATTGTTTTAATTGGCATACTTTTTCCAATGCACGAGTTAAGGCATATTTTGTATCATGCGCATCAAAAGTGAGTGTTAGAAAAATTGTAGAAAAAAAGGGAAAATTACAAACCATATTTGATTAATGAAATATATATAGAAATCAATAATACGGACACTTCCCTCAACCGTTAAACGTTACTCTTTTTTTTCATTGACGTTTGCGCAAATGTTTTTGTTTTTTTCGGTAGACTAAACTTTGCACCGCTTATCGGGAATAACGCGATAAGTAGAGTAATGCGATTCCGCGTTTTATTTAATCACGTAGAACCAAGTAGTTTATAATGTTGAATACGTTGATTGTCTTCACCAGATGTATTTACTATTCCAAACACAAACGCGCTTATATAGATATATATATATATATATATAAATACCCAGCACCGTACAACATAATTTTGATTGAACAAGGAAAATCCATAATATCTCTAATTTCTAGAAACTCGGTATAATTTCCACTCGATCTCCGATTTTCCCGTACGTATACATACATATATATATACACTCCCACTTACGTATACCTTTGTCTCCGTTAAATTCAAACTCAAATCCGCGGCGCTTGCTCGTTAGCGATGCCTCATCCCCCTCCCCTTTCTACCTCCTCATCATCATTCTCCTTTAATACTCGCGTTATTCGATACTGCCGCGCGTGCAAACGCCAAGTGCAGTATGTCTTTGTGTGTGTGTGTGTACATATAGTTTTCCTCACGTGTGTATGCGCATTGCCCGTAAACCCGTGTTAATTACCGTGTGCCCGGTTAGAAATAAAAAAAGGAAGAAAGGAGAACGACGCGCGATCGCGAACGGCGCGTTGAGAGGTTTCGCATCCGGTGCAACAACGTTCACCGTTGGGAAATTGCTCGTTCTCGCGATCGATGAATATTTCTATATCGGAACGTCGAGTGGAAGTGTCGTTTTAATCCTTCGTCAAATTTTACTCCTATACGTGTTTATGTATGCGTGCGTGTGTGTATGTGAGTAAAGCTTTTTACGTGCGAACGCGGTGCTTGAAAAAATATTCGTAGAACTAATTACAATTAGACGGTTTTGTATACGTCGATGCAGCAAGAGAAGTATTAGGTAAAAATTAATGGTTATATATATAGTGCAATTATTTATAAATGATAATGGGTGTTTAATTTTTTTTTACTATTTTAATGGTTTTATAAGGACTGTATATACGTGTGTCTTAAGGTCAAGTGTGAATGTTTCGTAACATTTTTTTTTACAATTCGTATGTGTCATCAATTTTTAATATATGTGTATATGAAGATTTGGCCGTACGAAAATTATTTAAATTACTTTTATTCATTCATTTTGTCAATAGAAGCATGTTAAAAAATATTTGGGTAGCAGAGGTACAAAATTAATAAATAATATTTCCTTCGAATCCTTATAGATCCGAAAACCTTTACGAACCGAGTCATTTTGTATTTGTTCAATTTATGTTAATTTTCAGGTTATACAATTAGCAATTAAATAAATAAAATTTTCGACTTTTTCAGTATCATAAAAGTAATTTAAATTAAAACATAATTGTGTCGGTCTTACAGTCCATCAAATATAAAAAGTAAAATATATATTACTGATACAAAAAGGAAAAGTTAATAAAAAATGAAATAAAATAGAAAAAATTGATTAATTTTTATTAATGTGATTAATAGTCGTCTTTCGGCATTAATTGTTTTGAAAGTACAATTTAATTAATCATATATAAATTATATTTTCCATATGTGCCATTTCTCTATAAAACTGCAATTTCTCTAAAAAAATAAAAAAATTTTATGAAACATTGTCACATGAAAATTTTTACAAATAAATGCGACCCAATTCAGGTAATATATAGGATATTTAAAGAAACTCAAAAAAAAAATCACCAAAAAAAAGGTAACTCGAAGTAAACTCAACGAATAAGATGGACGTTGAATATCGTTCTGGAAATAAGAAATTACAGGTAGCTCTCGCGAAGATATAAGCAGAAAGGTGCGAAAAATCACCTGGGGTGTCGATGTCGGGTTGAAAAGGAGACAGGGTATAGTGCGCCGGAGCGATAATCGGTATACGAGGCCGCGCTCGATGATAAACGGTGAAAAAGTGCGAAGGGAACGGGTCGCGTACAAGCTACAGCCGCGGCTCGAAATTAGTACTCGGAGGAAGACGAAGAAGCAAAAAAGGAGGCGAGAGAAAGCCGACCGGTAGCTCGTAAGTCATCGGGCAAGGAGGCGGTGGGCCCATAATAAAAGGGCATTATAATCGGTACGTGCCGCAAGAAGAAACCAAAAGAAAAAAAAAGCGACAGTGAAAAGAGGGTGGGAGTCGAGGTGAGACGTGTCGCTGAGTACGTTGAAAGGAAGAAATTTAGTAACGAAAACAAAGAGATTTATGTTGTACCGAGGACGGTTTGGCTTACGGTGCGTCTGAGTTGAACCTCGGGAACGTCACTCGATTGGTATAGAGGTAATCTGTTTATAAATGAATCTCTTTGTTCCTAATGATACACTGTCGAAGTATATTATTCATTACTTACGAGAAAAACAAGTTGAACTTTCTTCTTTTTTTTTTCTTTTTTTTTATTCAACCCGATTGAGAATTGATATACTTTCGCTTTTCTGCTTGAACGGCGTTTATCGAGCTTCTGCGAAGTGTACACTTGTATCGTTACAAATGCAGCAAAAAAAAATTGTTGTAAATATCATTCTTAATTGTAATGTACCTTACTATTGGTTTCGATTATAGGAACTTAAGATTATTTTGAGCTTTTGTTATTGTTATTTTAGTTTTCAATACACGGAGAAAAATGTTATAATAAATATTGTTATATGTTGTTGAGGAATTTAGGAACAGAGTGGACATATCATAAAAATTACTATGTTACGTAGTAACAACAATTTATTACAAATTTATTAAATTTGCCCAATTTTATAGTACATTTTACACCGTAACATAGTAATTTTTATATGATTTGTCCGTTCTGTTCCCAAATTCCTCAATAATATAACAATTTTTACAAAAAACATAGTAATTTTTATTATAACATTTTTATCCGTGTAGTTTTGAGATAACCCGTGACAAGATAAATGTATTTAACCTCTGTAGGACATTCATACGGCATTGTTACAATGTTTCCGACCTATTTTTCTGGTTTCAAATAAATAAATAAATAAGAAGAAGAAAAAAAAGTGAAATTAATAATATAAAACGAAAATATAAAATAAATTATCGCCCATGACATAAGAATGAAAATCGAGGAAAGGAGCAAATCAGATGCATTTGTATTATAACCACGAGATTTCTCGAATCGTTCTTCTGTATGCATGTATGTGTATGCGTGTATATACCCGGTCAAAATATCCGTACACGTCGCGCTCGACCGCATCTCCTCTCGAAAGCTCCGTCGGACAGTATAGGTATTCCACTTTAGGGTCTGTAGCAGCCTGTCAGTTGGCTTATGTCACTCGGGATTAGTCCTATTTGGACAGAGGAAATTAACTACTACACCCCGCGGGTTAACTCCTATACCTCTCGTATTCCTACCACACTCGTATTATACATATATATATATATATATATATATATGTGTATATCTCAACCATCTGCGTGGGCGTAGTCGACGTGTATTGTCCCACTCCGCGTAACCCCTTAAGATTTCTCATATACCTTTTACACATCATAATACATATAACTATAAACGTATACTCTCGTTAATTTAGTATACTTATCCGTGTAGGTCTCATCATATATTAGGTAACGCGTATATATCTATACTTCACTTACGTATATATAGATAAACTCACGAAAACTACCAAAGTTAATGCGACCCACTTCAATTACGCGTCTCAAAGTGGCCGTTTATCGCTCCGTCGAAACGGCATTATTTATATATATATATAGTGTAAATAATAATTGTTACCTCGTATATATATATTGTGTAGCGGTTGTATATACCTGTATCTATGAGTGCTCGTTGCTAAAGTGTTAATTACCTTTTTTTCTGTCTATGGTGTACGTAACTAGTTTTCGTTATAGGTATATACAGTCGAAATGTATAGTATGGTAATGTGAATATATTTCGTTAGGAAAAAACTTTGAATATCTCAAGAGTACGTGTTTTTCTTTACGGATCATTACCTAATTCTTTTGGTTTTCGTTTGTCGGAATATATTTTAGTGATGAAATCATAAATATTGATAGAAATTTAATTACGTTTAACGTTGTGATTATTCAGAGCCTTTTTGGTTAATATCAACGTTAAGAAATTTATCAATATTACAATATGTTTATCTGGAAAAAATAATAATGGACTTTTATCTTTTTTATTTCAAAATAATAGTAGAGAACGTGACATTTTAAGTATCAATGTTACCTAATATTTAGCATTTTCTCGTATTTTGTGAAGCGTTTCATAAACTTTGTTTATTTCTAACAAGGAATGCGATTCTTAATTTATCAAAAGTGTCGTACTCGGATCGCGAGCATTGTAGAGTTTTTAATACCTATATTCTTGGGCCTAATTCTCTCTCTCTAATTCGTTCAGATCATGTCATTATTAGCGACGTGAAAACGATTCGTGGATGTTTCAGCCAATATGATAATTACATTTGTAACTTTTTCGTATTACATATCGCGAAGATTAAAGTTAGTACGAGAAAAAAAACGTGTGTCTACGAGGGAAAGCGAAAACCAATATGAGTTTAAAATTAACACTTACACGCGTACAACGACGTGCGCACTAACAAATTTGAATAATAATGAAAAGTAGACGAGAATCTAGAACATTAAACAGTTTTCTTTTTATCTACTCTTTATAAAATATAATGCAAAAAAAAAATGTTTTGTAAAATATATACATTAAGAAAAATTTACTAGTATAAATAACTATTTTAATGGTAAAAGGAGGACAGACTTACACAATTATAAAAATTGCTATTAATAATGGTAATTTTTCCAAAATTGAGGCATTTTTTATACCGTTATTAATAGTAATTTGTTATAATTGTGCAAGTCTGGCCTCCGTTTACCATTAAAATAGTAAATTTTACTAAAAAATTTTTCTCAGTGTAGAGAATTGAACGGATATACATACATTTACAATCGAGTTATACAATTCGTAAAAAAGATAAAAGACACAGAGGTTACGAGTAGGTGGGGATTTAGCATTCAGAGATAAATTCAGAGACAGACTGTTAAAAGGAAATATATAAACTAACAACAAACTCGAAAATTAGAGAGAAGAGTGATGTGGAAGAGAGGGTTAGGGAGATTGTGTCCAGCGGTTAAGGCTGCTGCTGACAGCTCTCTGCGTGATTTTCGAAAACTCCTGCAGGAGTGTGGCAGTGGCCACCCGCTACGCCTCTCCACGCTCTTTTTCTTTTCCTCCGATTTAAACTAAATTACCAATTTCACTCTGCTATTCTTAAATAACGATCGATAATCGCTCGTTCGTTTAAATAATATCGAGAGTCGTTATGTGTATTATCGATAATCGCATCGAGTGGATTTTCCTTTACTAGTTAATTTCCATGAAAATTTATAATAATATCGAAAAAAATAGTATAAAAACCTACCTTTAAATATGTTTGAACCATCATTGATCATGTTATTTTTAATTTAAAAAAATTAAAGCAATATTTTTTAAATTTTATAAATTTTCATGGAAATTAGTTGTCATTTCATTTTTCGAATTCGTGTAATAATGTAGTAACTAATCGATTAAAATCCTCCACGCGCATCGATAAACAGTCAATATTTGTATATGTATACGTTCGAAATTTATAGAGATCTGGGAATAACGACAGCTGAAACGTATACGCTTACATTTACCAAAGTTATGTTTCTTTTCTCGCTATACTATACGTTTCAATTAAGCAATAAAAACAAAAAAGTATATAACCAATACGCATATACAATATGTAGGATTCGGGAAAAAAATAATGGGCGAAGGTCGCGATCATCGATGTATATATATAGGTGCGACGCGTTAAAATCCGTGTATCGATCGTTATTTTTTCCAAAAGCACATCGTTCATCCCATTTATACGAATCATCAAATACTGTTTGTTTAGGACTCGGTATATATACATATATATATATATATACAACCTCGAAAACTCAGGGTGCATTGTGTTTCCCTAATTGTCGATGCACCGGTTCGACTGACAGTTGGCTCGCGCCCTCTCGTATACTTTGTTACATCGCGGTAATGCCAAACTCTCCACACATCCACACTGGACGAGAGGGAAAAAGTATTTGCTCGATCAACAATTCGAGAACGCGAGGATTTTCTACGAGATGACGCCAAACATATAGAGATAGACATACGAATCGACAAATTTTCGATTTTGTACGATGCACAGCTGCTGCGGTATCGTCTCGTTTGACATATTTTCGGAAGTCTCTGTTATTCCGTATATATACGGCACTTTCTAACACATCGACAATCCCCATTTTCACTTTGCGTTTCTAACAGCGTATAAACAACATTGTTTTTATTTTTCATTATTTTATCAGTATATAGAAGTATACATATGTTATTTATCATTTAATATCTAGTTTTTCTTTTTATTCCTTAACAATATGGAAACGTTAATTATTCAGCAACGTGCACATTTCGTACACTGGAATATAAGAGGTTAAGTGCATTCAATTGAAATTTCAACGGCATATACCCATGTTTTTCAGTGCCACTCGAGAACGAAGAAAATATGTCGATTCGCGCGTATATACACATTTTAAGAGAATTCAAACGCTTATACACTTGAAATATATACACCTTCCAAATGTATGAACGACCGAATTTAACGGATCATCGATACATTTATATATCATACACATACACATCCACAACAAAATGAAAATTAAAAACCGAGACTTGAACATTTCTGCGATGGATTCTTCTGTGTGGCATGACGTCGGAGGAAGAGAATCGGAGGAGTAGCAACAGAAAACCCCTGAAGGCGAAATCGAGCGTTCTAAATATATACCTATATATATTTAACGTGGCCTAATGAGAAAATAAAAAAAAAGGTAACCGGGAGCCAATGTATAAGTTACTAGGAGAGAGAAAGAAAAAACGAGTGAGGCTTGCCCCGGAGAAATTTCTTTCCTATGGGTTATATATATATGTATGCGAGAGCACAGCCACCTGCGACCTTCCGCGACGGCGCGTTAATTGATAGGCTTGCCGACTCTTTTGAGTTTCCCTCTAGGCTATGAGATTTTTCTCTATTTTATTCCCGTCTTCTTTCTTATACGTGTTTTTTAATTGTCGTGTCTCGGAAAGTTCACGTCGGTGCGCATACGTTTTATCGACGAGTGTGTATTAATCATTATTATCAAATTTACGAGAGACGCGTGGTCCGAACAAACATTATTTCGTTGTACGTGTGTTATTTCATTTTTAAGTATTACACTCAAGAATTAGAAAATTGAGGACTATATTAAATACTAAAATTAAAGTTTGTTGAATATAATTTTTGTTGTTTTTATGAACTTTTAAAATGTATAGGAGTTAATTACAGGGATCTACACGTTTTAAATCTGAAATTGTATCTGAAATATTGATATATATCATATGGCAATGCTCAAAGTAATAATATACGACGCTTTGAATTTATTATAAAAATCTACTGAATTAAAATTTCGGACAGCAATTAAAATTTCTATTCTCCTCTCGAAGTTGTATATTGTTACGTGTCAGAAAATCGTGATATGTTTCAAGAAATGTGATCAGAATGTCTGAAAAAATCGATTATTATATTTATACCCCTATCAAAAAATTCAAGGTAACGACTTTGGAAATATGCTCTATCGTTCATTATTGTCTTAGTGTACTATATATTGTAAAAGTTGATGAAAATTAACACGTGAAATTAAACATGAAATTCTATGTGGAAATGATCATCAATTTCTTTCTACAGTCAAAAAAAGCTATCACAAGGAATGAAGTAGTTTTCTCAAAAGTCCGAAAACATCACATGAAATTCCACCTGAAATTTTTAATAAGAACATAAGTTATATACAACCAACAAATGATAAGCTAATAAATCTGATGTAAGATTGCAAATGCCTCGATAAAAAAATATTCAATGAAAAATTTTAACAAAATTTATGCGTACCTATATACGTAAAAATATATAAAAAATGTACATAGCTAAAACATAAAGTAAAGCGTAACGTATGAACTCTAGTGAGAAAATATAATTTTTATAAAAATAATTATATAAACCATTTTGGATGGTAATGAATAAACCTAATTAAAATATCGATGTAAAAAATCTCGAAGATTTGGGCATATATTGTTTAAAACGTACCTGACGTCCTGTTTTTTCTTTCCAAAATTCGTTGCATTGTTTATAAAAAAGAGAAAATGTAAAAAATGACCATTTTCTGAGTCTGACGTGTCCTTAAATGAAATTATAATCTTCTCTGTACAATGATGTACTTAAATTAAAATGTCACTGTCTAATATTGTTTTCGGGTCACTGAATTCTCCGGTAGTGAATGTACTGAACACATTTAGATTAAGTAGTTTCAGGTCAACTCGCGTACATCTTTCAAAAATAAATGTTCTACATAACATTTCTAGTGTGAAATTAGTAGCAACTGACTCCGCTATTTTTTCACATTGTTAAAATAAAATTAAATGTTAACGTGTGTTTGTTAAGATATCTTAATTATATCAATAAAAAAAGATAAATTATTTTACGAAAGTGTATATAAATAAGTAAATATATTATATATTATGTAAAAACTAGTGATCTAAACGAGAGGAATAGAAGAAAAGAAAGAAATCGAACCAATTTTAACCCGTAAAGCAAGAAAATTTCAATCAATTTGCATTTAATCTTTCCAGCTCCACATTTCGATCCTCTCATTTCACCCTTCTTTTTCTCCTCTCTCCCTCTCTCCCTCTCTCCCTCTCTCTCTCTCTTTCCGAATATCCTTTTTTTCTCTTGCAGCCTCCCACCTCTCGAAGTTGGATTGTCTATCTTGTTTCCTCCCGCGTTTCTCCGGAGCGTTCGAATGATAAACGAACCTCCCGTAGAAATTATCTCGCGAGCGCGTGCAGCTAACCGAACGGAATGCGTATTTCTTCTCTTTCTCCCCTCAATATATATATATATATATATATATATATATATATATATCCATATTTTTTTTTATTTCCACGAAACGGAACCCGCGCTGCTGTCAGTTCGCGCTGATAAATATGTCGTTCACTTTTGGAATCTAATTAGTGACTCTCTCTTTCTACCTTACCCTCCCTCTCTCATTCTTTTTCTCCGGTTTCTATATCTTTTACCGTTTTTGCGCCCGCGCGCGTCTTCTCTTTAAAATTATTTTCCTCTCTTTCTCTCCTTACCTTCTTTTTATTTTAGTTTTTTCTTTTCGCTCGACGGGAAAATCAGGGTGTGCGCACTACGACGACCAGAGATGATAATATTTAAATTTATATATATATATATACATATATATTTTGTTTAATTAACGAGATAAAAACACGCTTTACCCGGATTAAGACCAAGTAGTTCCTTTTTATCGGAGAGGAGAGAGAGAGAGAGAGAGAGAGAGAGAAATATGTTTATTAAATCAGGATGCAACTAAGAGTAGAGTAACAAACGTTATACATTTGCTGAAGACACGAGCGTCTCGTTTAAATTATTCTCACCAATTATCTTTTCAACTTTTTCTCTCCTGATGATAAATCATCTTTTTCTGATGTAACGTAATTGATGTTTACTGTCGCCGTTAATGTACCAAAAGAAATAAATTATCTTAATCCCGTAACATCTAATTATTTTAAACTAGGTACAACACTATATATATAAATATATATAAATATTTTAGTAATTTTACGAACGCATAGAAAAAAATAACATTTCAGATAATAAATATTCATATTTATTCAAATATACCTATATATATATATTGAAATTGACAAATGCATTTAATTAAAATTTTGATTAACGCAATTTACTAGTTACATGTGTGTGTGTGTATAAACATGATTTACCTATTATATACAGGGGGTCATCCAAAGTTCAAGCTGTAGAAATAATAAAATACGTGAAAATTGTAGGAATTAAATAAAATACACCATTCTCGTCATCGCTTTATGTGTATACGTATATAGAGAGTACGGACCGAGATTAATAGAGATAAATCTACATGAATAAATAATAAAATTCCGTAAAGTCCATCTGTTTATAATTAATTAAAATTTGTGTGTATGAAATAAGTACAAGTCGCGGAAAAGAAATGGGAGAAACGCAATATAAACAGGGTAAAGAGCATTGGTATATAAAAGTTTTCCACTCTGCCCTCGGTGGGTAAGTAAGTTTTAATCCTCCGGCGCACGAAAATGCATATATAGGCGGGAAAGACAGAGGGGGAGGAGGAAAAGAGCCGGGGGATCGATAGTCTTAAAGAGAAAATGAGCTCGAAAGTACAAGATACACAGAGAGTGAACCATCGCCGAAAGAAAAGACGAAACATTCGAGAGTCCAGTTGCGGAAAGAGAAGGATGTGTATATATATATATATATATATATAGTTTAATAAGAGAAAGACGAGATAGAACTGAGTAGTGTATACATATACATATACATATACATATATATACACGACGTTAGGTTTGACGATGAAACTTGAAATATATAACTCGGGGAATTTGTTAGTCCGTCTCGGAGCTTTCTCGCCTTCGACATCAAACTTTCGGCAAAGTTCGAAATCGGTATAGTTGTGTATATATACGTATACGGGAATGAACCTCCACCCGCGTGTATAAATAATAACGCGAGTGTTTCGACGATTGTTTATTTTTGTTATATACACACTATAAGATGTTCCATAAAAATTTTTAATTGGATCGCTAATCCGTTTTGTACAGTCGGATTGATGGATTAATCCTCGCGGTGATGGAGGACAACAACGATATAAATACGGTGTAGCGTGATAATGAACCAAGTGTATACAGGAGGCGAGATTGAAAATTTGTACGAGACCGTCTCACGTTTATCGCCTTTATTTCCTCCTTAGAACCATCAGGCAGTTTAGCCCGCCGAATCTCGAATTACCGAGCCGCCACATTGCCGTATCATCCGGCGCCTGGAAATCGCGAGATTTCCCTCAGGCATCTGCGTAATCCGAAATACTTGAGGTTCTCTCTCTCTCTCTCCCTCTAACTTACTCGTGTATATATACATATACATATATATACGCGTACCCTTCCAGTTTTCTTACTCCCACTTCGCGTATTATCAACGCCCGCATGAAAAACAGTCGGACTGAGACGGATCTACGGTGATTCAGTTTTATTAATATACGCGACACTGCATCGCTTTGAACAAAACACACACACACACACACACACAGGATGCATTAACTCCTCTTGTTTATTAAATAATTCATCTTTTTTCTGAAACTCTAATGGCACTTGTATCGTGTAATTGTACAATTTATGACGTACGATATAATTAATATATGAGAAACTGAGATACGTTACATATCATTTTCAAATGTGCGGGGATATTGTATTCGATGTTGGTGAACAAGCCCAAAAGTTTTTATTAATTGTCGACGTTTCGATGGATTTTCTATACGCATCATCGTTCAGAGTCTGTACATTTTTTATTAATACATGTAAAAATTATAATGGTGCGTTAAAAATTTATAAAATGCAACGAATTTTTAGGTGGAAACTGGAAATGATTTACTGAAAATAGAAAAAAATTTTTGTCTTTGTAACGGTTTGCATCTTGTAATTACAGGCCTGCAAGCTTGCCAAAAGTTATCGTATTTTGAAAAATTACAAAAAATTTACAGCACTTTAAATTCTTTTTTGTTTGATATCTGGAAAACATTTAGAGATACAGGCTGTACATTCTATTTGGTGAGTTTTAAATTTTTGAACCAACCAGTTGACGTGAATCGGCTTATATATATATATATATTATTGACGTAATTTTACACACATATAAACATTATTAAATTTATATTAACATACATACAATTACTCTTAAAAATTATACATTACTTGTCGTACTCATACATCGTTTTAAAATTAATTAAAGAATAATTAATATCGAGTATATATATATACATTGCGCAAGTTTATATTCGTATTACATTTTTTTACAATTTCGCGTAATATTGGTTTATAAAATATATGTAAATAAACCATATATGTATTATATATAATATACCGATAATTAACATCAATTTACACAACTAAAAAAATAACATTCATGTCCAATAAAGCATTAGTTACATAATTATAGAATTTCGATGTACATACGTATAGTCGACTTAATATCATAATTATTACCGAAATTCATCAATAGAACATTCGTCAAAAGAGACCGTAATATATATAGATCTGTAATATTGCGTGTTTAACGGTCGGATAAATAAATATCGATAACAGCTTCGTAATTATCATTACTCAAATCAATTCGTTAATTATCGATATTGCAGTTTTAAAACCATCAACGATGCATAAAGCTATATACATCGAGATTACAGTTTAACAATTATAATTGCACATGTATAATTATATAGGTATATCAAAAACAATAATATAAATAGCGTATTTGATCAAATTGGAATAAGTGTAAATTGATGAAAGACATGTTGTAGATTTGCGCAATTTCAGTCACTCGAGATGCAAGTTGTATGCACGAAAGTGCAAAAGAAAACTATTGGTGGATGGCCGAGTTATACAATTGTTCCTTTTCTCCGGAGAGAAAAAGGTCTCGTAAAAATATCGATTCGACGAGTTAATTGATTGAGAGGTCTCGGGTATACCGAGAATTCGCGAGGAGGCTTCCTCGAAGTTAAGAGTACGTTCACCCTTATCGACAACCTTTGATAAAGTCATTGAGACGTTGTTCCCTATCCTCTATATATATATACCTTTCCGCCGACCTTTTTCATTTCCTCGATTGTTTTAACGAGAAAGATCGTAAAAACGATTTTTAATCGGCTATATATTTTTCTCGATGTAATTTCTCTCGATGGTTTAATATACTTCAGAATTGATTGAAATTTCACTCGTTTAGTTTTTTTTTTTAATTTTCTATCAAACGGTATATATGGGTCAATCCATGTCAACCGGATCAGAGCTGCGGCCAAAATTAGGAGTGACCAAAAAAATCGCCCAAGGGCTCATTTTAAAGCTTATACGATTTACTTTAAGATTCCATGTGCGCCTTTGCAAAATTCAACATGGCGGTTCCAATATGGCGGCCGCAAGTCCTCCAGGAAGCGGGTTTCTAATTTAAAAAGCTTGCAAAAATTCCGAATTGCAACTGATTTACTTTGGATCCGCTTTGTTATATTGTACAACCCTCCCACCCCAGGTTTTGAGCGACATCTATCAGCTACAATTTAAGTCCAAAATTAAGTAAATCAGTTGCAATTTGGAATTTTTGCAAGCTTTTTAAATTAGAAACTTCCTGGAGGACTTGCGGCCGCCATATTGGTACCGCCATGTTGAATTTTGCAAAGGCGCACATGGAATCTTAAAGTAAATCGTATAAGCTTTAAAATGAGCGCTTGGGCGATTTTTTTGGTCAATCCAAATTTTAGCCGCAGCTCTGATCCGGTTGACATGGATTGACCCATATATATATATATATATATATGTGTATATATATATATATATATATATATATATATATATATATTCGATTTGTTTATACGAAAGAAAAAGAAAAACAATAGATGTAATAGAAACTTCTAGTTATCGGATGCCGAAAAAAAAGAAATTTTTTTCCCTCATGAATTTATTATAAACTCATCGCGAACGCAGTTAAATTTTTCGTAACTTAAAAACGAAGTTTCCCGCAAGTTGAGCGCATTAAACTCCGAAAGTATAAAATTTCTGCTTCTTCAGCTATCAAGGGTAACTTTATTTTTTAATTTTTTTTTTCTTTAAGCGATAAACTTGCTACCCCGAAAAAGTTAGCAACTCATTTTACGTGTATATCGCAACGAATGCTTTAAAAACCCGGGAGGTTTTAGAAAATCAACGATGGATAAAAATGTACCGGTCCACGTGTATATACTTAGGTACATCGAAATTTTACAGTTTGATGGACAAAAATTTTGTAGCTATTGTACTGCTAAAAACGGAACTAGGAACAGAGGGATTAACAGCGTCATTTCTTTTTATACAAATGTATGCAACATTTTTAAGAAACTGGCGTGAAGTATTTTGTGAAACTCGTGTAATCGTAAAGTTAGTAACTGCTTCGTTGTTTTGTAATAAAAAAAATGTCGGGTATTTATTTGTATTAAAAAAAATAAAAATAATAAATAATCACCTATTTTGATATTAAAACAATCACTAAATTTTCCTCTCGATGTATAAGAAACGAGGGAAAGAGGTGAAACGTTTGGATGTTCTGACGATTGAGCTAGTCAAGTCAAGAGGAATATAAGGGGTATATATATAGATAGTTTGTCAAAGTGAGTTAGTAAATTTCGCCGTTGCGTCCCGGATGTCCTTCGCGTTTACACGCTCGTCTGTTTCAGAAGCATCCCAAAGATCAAGATAACGAGAGGCTCCCACCGCTTTGTCGGATTAGCGACGCGTCGGTGACGCTCTTATAGCCCCAAGTCGACTGTGTAATCAGCGAGCAGCACAATGTTCGCCTCTCGCTTTACCCGGATTGCGTATTTAGCTTACTAACACAAGAAATTTTAATATACCTTCTGATTCCGACTATGGTACACGGGATATAACTTTGTAATTTTTTCTCAACTATATTCTCTCTTGTTTTATTTACTTTCACTTATCGTACAAAAAATTATGTGAAACAAAATTTTTATATGAAATATTTTTGGAAGAAAATGCCAGCCTGGAAGAAATTTTCATGGGGAAATTAATTACTCTCGCACGATATTGGTAATATATCGTGGCAATCTAGCAGAGTCGACGAGTTTTTCATAAAAATTATAAAATTCGTTGCGAGGATATTTAATTACAACTAAATGATTGAACTATAAAAAAAACGTATATGAACATTTGTTTATACCGAATCGTCCTCATACCGTCGTGTGATGCGATTTTTAATTCGACCGCGCTTATACGTCATCCGCGTGACGATATATAACATTTCAAATTTAATTTGAGATATTGAAAAATTATTAAAATATTTGACTTTTCTGAAATTTAAACTTACATATTTCAATCCGAAGTATTCGAGTTATTTTAATAGCAAATTAAATAATTTTTAAATTATTGGAGTTATACAAAGCCACGATTTTACCAAAATTTCCCAAGTAAAACCAATGATTTTACTAAAAACTTTTTTCCGTGCGGAACGTCGTATTCTTATCGTGTAACATTACCTATACGTTGCATACTTTATATTAAATGGCTATACATTGCCTGCGTACACTTTCAAAACAGACGAAAAATTCTAAAATTCGTATACGTAATAAATAAAAAAAATATATTAAATATACGTAGTTACACGGAAAATATATTCCCATAAAAGTCCGCTGTCTATACATATTAATTATAATTATATCCAAGAACTTTATTACCCTGAAAACAATAAAAAAAAAAAGTGAATGTTCCTCTCCGTTTCTCGGGGGAAGATTGTACGCATCTACATCTTCTCTATTTCTACAGTTAACGCGCAAACATTTTCATCGTCTTCCAGCGCAATTCGCTAAGCGATTCTTGCACAAAGAGGTTGAAAGAACCGAGTTATTGTTAACCCAGCGGCACATTATTGAAAGAGCTCGGCAACGCAAGACCCGGAACACACTCGATGAAATTCAATTTATTTCGACTATTTCAAATTGTTCCTACTTCTTCTTTTTTTCTCCCCCCGACTTCGTCGCTCCTTTTTATTTTATTCTATTTTTTGCCTTTCACGTTGAGTCGGACTGCACGTTGTATTTTTTTTCCCTCCTCCACCTTTACGAAAAACGACTGGCAGGTTCTTTTCTCTATAAACCTTTATATTCGCGAACCCGAAAGCTCGACGCCTTCGAGACTTACTATTCCACTTGCTCCGTGCTCACGATCCGTGTAATACCGTTCCCTTTTCTCGCTGCTGCTCTTTCCGCATTGAGACGTATATATTTTCGTTGCACAATGTGAGCTACGTTTAATGCTCGTTGTAGAGATGCACGCCCTTTTCTTTTTCTTTTTTTTTTCTTTTTTGGCATTGAAATTACATTTGATACGACGAGTCCACGGAATTTTTCAAAATATTTCAAAAACAAAAGTAAATATATATATATATATATATATACATAAACATTGGAAACGTATATTTTCTCGTTTACGTTAAAAATTTTTTGCGAAATGGGTTTGAGAAAACTTATATTTTCAAAATTAAAGTTAACTTTGTTACGCCCGCTTCTTCAAAGTCCGTAAAGTGGACTTAAAATGTTCTTCTGCATAGTTTGGGAAAGTATATGAGAGTGCAACGCGATATTTTAGTAAACTCTATCGGAGGCGATTTTAAATCTAAAAATACCCAATATATTACGACGCGTTAATTGTATTATAATTATTTATCTGTCAAATATTTACTGTAAAATTTACGAAAAAGGATTATATACTGATCTACATTACGATACAAATATATCCGTAAGCAATAAAGCACAATTACGGATATATAGTAGAGGTCATAAAATGCGAATGAGCTTAAGATGCATAAATATTAATGTACAGAGATCCGCAACAAGATGATACAGTTGGGTTATTGCAAAATTGCATCAGGGTATATAGTCGGAACCTAATAATTCACACCTCCTCCTCCTCCTCCTCCTCCTTCACCCCAAAATAATCTTGGTAGCATTCCCAAAACTACACGGTCGGTGCATCCTTAAACGGCGCGTGACTCCAGGTGGCGTCTGCAGGATTACTCCCTTTGGACTTTGGGAAACTCCTTCCCGAGGGCATCCAACTGCAAAACCCGATCGAGTGTGGCCACCGTGTGTGGTCGTAAAAAGAAACCCCCCTCCTCCTCCTCCCCCCCCCCACGAGGAAATGGAAAAATCAAAATTCACGCTCTACGGGGAATGAGTGAGTGAAACAAACAGAAAACGCGAGAGGGAACGGTATGTGTGTACTCACAAGAGAACCGATGGATATCGGGTGAAATTTCTTTGGTCGTCGTAAAGGGCGAAACAATAAAAACTGACACGTAAAGCTTTTCATTTATCTTGGAGGGCCGCGAGATGCTTCGGCTTTTATACCCGCAAATTGAATTCGGAAAACTGCGGTTAAATTCGCGTGCTCTCTCTCTCTCTCTCTCTCTCTCTCCGTACTGAGAAATACGACGTGCCGGGGCAAGAATACTTCCTATAAAATATCTGACGTTGTTTTATTGCGTGATTCGTTACTCTTTACTGCGTTTATATATATAAGTATTCCCTTTTACTTTTTCTTTAGTTTTTATCTCTGGTGTATCCTCTACCCTTTTTGTCACATTTTCAAATAACGTTCGATTAATTCGTTCGAGGCTTTATTAATTTACAAATCGTAAAAGACAAACGAGATCGTTTTTCTCTCTTTCTCTACGTGTAATCTTGTATTTCAATATTTGATCGTCACTAACGGTAAAATTACATTTCGTTATTAATACGAGATTTCCAAGATATTAAAACACCCAAAGCGAAAGATTGGTCATTGAATTTCCATAAAAATCGGGTATTAATAAATTAATAAAGAATTATAATACTTCTTGTAAACAATAGAAATCACAATTAATACACGGACGGCTAATGTATGGGAATTATTAGAAAAAGTGCAGTAATTTTAACTAGTAAGTGCACTAACGCGGTAACAAACTGACAAATATGGGAGTTTAATGAATTTTCGACACATTTTACGTTCAGAATAATAAAAAAAATCTTTAACAAAAATTACGGAAATAAAATTTAATAAAAATTTGTGAATTGTAAGTTGTACATGGTTAAGTAATTATCATTCACTATTTAACGAAAATTTTAGTAATTTTTAAGAGAACGATTGAAAAATAGTACTATATTCACCGCCGCTAGAGGGTGATCTGTAACTCGCAAACGGTCTATTTTTCCCTCAATATACTGTACAAGTCCATTAGGTTTCTAAAGTTTATATAGCATTTTTATAGCACTCGTTTAAATTAGTGTTAGATTTAGGACTGTAAAAATAAGAATAAACCGAATACATAAAAATACATAAAAGCGACGTGCGAATATCAAAATTTACACTTAATAATTTATAAGCAACACTGATTTCTCAGAAGTACATATATTTTTGAAATTGATATATTTCCCATGATAAAATATTAATATCCACATTATATTAAAATTTTATACTGTCTACATGACGATTTCAGTATAAATTATGTTATATTTTTTTAAATTGTTTGTAAAATTTATTTTTTTTTAATTCAATATGATCGCGGCACCCAAAGGAATAATTAGACATAGTGTTTGACTTTTTTATAGGTATTTAATTAATTTTTTATTGGTTTTAAAGTTTAAGTCTGAGCGTACGTCCGTACGTCCGTACGTCCGTACATCCGTACAGGCGGCTTTTTATTTTTTAACTCTTCTTATATCTCACTTGGATTTTCGAAAAAATGAATTTTCTTTAATGAAAGTGATCGCGGAACCACACGGATTAATTAGAAATAATGTTTAACTTTTTTATGGGTGTTTAATTACTTTTTTATTTACTTTTTTTACTTTTTTATAGTCGATTAGTTATAACTGAAGATAACATTAAGGACTGGACATCATCAACAAATATATGGGAAAATTTAATATATAAGGGAATATTTTTTTTTTAATTTCGAAATATGCCTTCCAGTAGATGATGCCCCGTCGACCTGGAGGTAACAATAGGGACCTAGACATCTTCTACAGGAAGAAAAATTTTTTTTTTTTTTACGTAATAGGTCTTTCAGTAGATATTTCCCCGATGACCTGGAGGTAACATTATCGACCTGGACATCTTCAACAGGAAGAAAAATTTTTTTTTTTATTTCGTAATATGCTTTTCAGTAGATGATGCCCCGTCGACTTGGAGGTAACAGTAGGGATCTAGACATCTTCTACAGGAAGAAAATTTTTTTTTTTTTTTTTACGTAATAGGTCTTTCAGTAGATATTTCCCCGATGACCTGGAGGTAACATGATCGACCTGGACATCTTCTACAGGAAGAAAATTTTTTTTTTTTTACGTAATAGGTCTTTCAGTAGATATTTCCCCAATGACCTGGAGGTAACAGTAGGGACCTAGACATATTCTACAGGAAGTAAAATTTTTTTTTTTTTTCTACATAATAGGTCTTTCAGTAGATATTTCCCCGATGACCTGGAGGTAACATTATCGACCTGGACATCTTCTACAGGAAGAAAATTTTTTTTATTTCGTAATATGCCTGCCAGTAGATAATGCGCCGTCGACCTGGAGGTAACAGTAGGGACCTGGACATCTTCTACAGGAAGAAAAATTTTTTTGATATTGTAATAGGTCTTTCAGTAAATGTTGCCCCGTTAACCTGGAAGTAACATTAGGGACCTAGAAATCATCTACAGCAAGAAAATTTTTTTTGTTTTCGTAATAGACCTTCCAGTAGATGATGCTCCGTTGATCTGGTGGTAACAGTAGGGACCGGGACATCTTCTACAGGAAGAAAATATTTTTTTTGATTTCGTAATATACCTTCCTGTAGATGTTGCCCCGATGATCGGGAGGTAACATTAGTGACCTGCACATTATCTACAGGAAGAAAATTTTTTTTTTGTTTTCGTAATAGGCCTTTCAGTAAGATGTTGGGCCCGTTAACACTGGAGGCAACATTAGGGACCTAGAATCATCTACAGCAAGAAAATTTTATTTTTGGTTTCGTATAGGCTTTCCCGTAGATGTTGCCATCGCCGACCTGGAGGTAACATTAGGGACCTGGACATGCACATCTACAGGTAAAGAAAATTTTTTTTTTTTATTTTTAATAATGAACCTTCCAGTAGATTGATGCCCCGATTGACTGAAGGTACATTAGGGACCTGAGCATCTACTACACGAACAAATTTTTTTTTTTTTTTTTTACGTAATAGGTCTTTCAGTAGATATTTCCCGATGACCTGGAGGTAACATGATCGACCTGGACATCTTCTACAGGAAGAAAATTTTTTTTTTTTTACGTAATAGGTCTTTCAGTAGATATTTCCCCAATGACCTGGAGGTAACAGTAGGGACCTAGACATATTCTACAGGAAGTAAAATTTTTTTTTTTTTTCTACATAATAGGTCTTTCAGTAGATATTTCCCCGATGACCTGGAGGTAACATTATCGACCTGGACATCTTCTACAGGAAGAAAATTTTTTTTTATTTCGTAATATGCCTGCCAGTAGATAATGCGCCGTCGACCTGGAGGTAACAGTAGGGACCTGGACATCTTCTACAGGAAGAAAAATTTTTTTTGATATTGTAATAGGTCTTTCAGTAAATGTTGCCCCGTTAACCTGGAAGTAACATTAGGGACCTAGAAATCATCTACAGCAAGAAAATTTTTTTTTGTTTTCGTAATAGACCTTCCAGTAGATGATGCTCCGTTGATCTGGTGGTAACAGTAGGGACCGGGACATCTTCTACAGGAAGAAAATATTTTTTTTTGATTTCGTAATATACCTTCCTGTAGATGTTGCCCCGATGATCGGGAGGTAACATTAGTGACCTGCACATTATCTACAGGAAGAAAATTTTTTTTTTGTTTTCGTAATAGGCCTTTCAGTAGATGTTGTCCCGTTAACCTGGAGGCAACATTAGGGACCTAGAAATCATCTACAGCAAGAAAATTTTATTTTTGGTTTCGTAATAGGCTTTCCCGTAGATGTTGCCTCGTCGACCTGGAGGTAACATTAGGGACCTGGACATCATCTACAGGAAGAAAATTTTTTTTTTTTATTTTTATAATGAACCTTCCAGTAGATGATGCCCCGATGACCTGAAGGTAACATTAGGGACCTGGACATCTACTACACGAACAAAAATTTTTTTTTATTTCGTAATATGCCTGCCAGTAGATAATGCACCGTCGACCTGGAGGTAACAGTAGGGACCTGGACATCTTCTACAGGAAGAAAAATTTTTTTTTGATATTGTAATAGGTCTTTCAGTAAATGTTGCCCCGTTAACCTGGAGGTAACATTAGGGACCTAGAAATCATCTACAGCAAGAAAATTTTTTTTTGTTTTCGTAATAGGCCTTCCAGTAGATGATGCTCCGTTGAACTGGTGGTAACAGTAGGGACCTGGACATCTTCTACAGGAAGAAAATATTTTTTTTTGATTTCGTAATATACCTTCCTGTAGATGTTGCCCCGATGATCGGGAGGTAACATTAGTGACCTACACATCATCTACAGGAAGAAAATTTTTTTTTTGGTTTCGTAATAGGCTTTCCAGTAGATGATGCCTCGTCGACCTGGAGGTAACAGTAGGGACCTAGACATTTCCTACAGGAAGAAACATTTTTTTTTGATATTGTAATAGGTCTTTCAGTAAATGTTGCCCCGTTAACCTGGAGGCAACATTAGGGACCTAGAAATCATCTACAGCAAGATAATTTTTTTTTTGGTTTCGTAATAGGCTTTCCAGTAGATGATGCCTCGTCGACCTGGAAGTAACAGTAGGGACCTAGACATTTTCTACAGGAAGAAAATTTTTTTTTGATTTCGTAATAGGCCTTTCAGTAGATGTTGTTCCGTTAACCTGGAGGTAACATTAGGGACCTTGACATCATCTACAGGAAGAAAAATTTTTTTTTTTATTTTTATAATGAACCTTCCAGTAGATGATGCCCCGATGACCTGAAGGTAACATTAGGGACCTGGACATCTTCTACAGGAAGAAAAATTTTTTTTTGATATTGTAATAGGTCTTTCAGTAAATGTTGCCCCGTTAACCTGGAGGTAACATTAGGGACCTGGAAATCATCTCCAGAAAGAAATGATTTTTTTTAATTTCGTAATGGACCTTCCAAGATATATAGTAATTATTATAAATTTATGATAATAAACTAAGTTTTGTTAATAAACTAAGAGATATTAAAAACATTACTAGAATGTAGGATGTAAGTAGTAGATCAATTCTCAGAAATTCAGGAAAATTCAGTTCATTAAGTAGATATTAAATGATATAATCCACATCCACATCCATCCACATCCATCCACATTATATTAAAATTTTATACTGTCTACATGAGGATTTAAGTATAAATTATGTTATATTTTTTTAAATAGTTTATAAAAATTATTTTTTTTTAATTCAATATGATCGCGGCACCCACAGGAATAATTAGACATAGTGTTTGAATTTTTTATAGGTATATAATTAATTTTTTAATGGTTTAAAAGTTTAAGTCTGAGCGTACGTTGGTACGTCCGTACAGGCAGACTTTTTATTTTTTAACTCTTCTTATCTCTCTTGAATTTTCGAAAAAATGAATTTTTTTTAATGAAAGTGATCGCGAAACTACACGGATTAATTAGAATAATGCTTAACTTTTTTATAAAAAAACCTCGATTATTTAACTCGATTATTTATTTGTTTATCTCGATCAGTTATAAGTGAAGGTAACACGAAGGACTGGACATCATCAACAGGAAGAAATTAATTTTTTTTTTAATTTCGTAATCTGCGTTCCAGTAGATAATAATAAAAATAATAAAAATATTAATAAAATAATATAAATAATATAAATACCATAAATACCATAAATACCATAATACATAATAATATAAACTACCTAATATATAAATAAAATTAATATATAAATAATTATTTTTATAGATAATTTCAATTTTTTTAATATTATCATTTTAATTCATCGTATAATAATAATAAATTCATTAATTATTGTACATATGATAATAAATCTATATGGATACAAATTAATAAATAATAATTGAATGTAGTTAAATAATAAAATATTTTTTAGTTTAATTTAATATTATCCATTATCTATTATATAATGATTTTTCAGCGAGCGAGCGTGAGCGAGTGAGGATTTTAGCTAGTAATAATTTGTAATTTTACGTAAAAATTACAAAGAATTTGAGTAAAACTTGACAAAGTGGCAGTGTCACCACTGTAACGAAAAGTTGAGTAAAAATCACCAAGCATTCAATAATTTTTACTAAAAATTATCTCGACGTGTAATTATAATATATTAATTAGTAATATATTAAAAGGAAGATGCAAAGTATTTAAATTTCTTTACACCTCGCGGGATTTGCCGTTTATTGCGGTAACAATTGTACCATTTAACATTTAATTAAATGTCTGAATCCCTCGACGATCACGTTGTATAATTATTAAGTAGGTTCCGTACCACCCTTAATAGACGTGTATCCACTACACTTTTCGACCGCTCACGCGTGTTCTCTCTCGTTTTCGGGATCACAAAATGAAACTCCTTTCTCTCGGAGCAATCTCGAGTGCCCGTTCAAACAGTCGCGAATAAAGAGAAAAAAAATAGGTGGAAGAGAGAAAGAAAGAGAGAGAGAAAGAGAGAGAGAGAGAATACTCCATCCGTGCCTATGCTCAAAATAATTCCCCGGGCGTATCGCGCGCCCGGGCCTTTTAATTCCGCAAGGCAGATGCCGTCCGTCCGCGCTAGCGAACATTGCCGGAAACCGGATGAGAGCACCACCCGAGATTGCGCTCGAGGAGTATTCCCCTCGTTTTCTCTCTCTTTATCTCACTTTATTTTTTTATTTTATTTTTCTTTTTTTTTTTTCGTTACACCCCGTTCGTTCTTTTCTCCCTCGTTTTCTCATCCCTCTCTCCAATATTTTTATTTTTTTAATTTCTCCACGCCACGCGATTTTACCTGACTGCTCCATTTTCTTCTTTGCGGGCTATATACGCTTTTACTTCGTTTTTTTTTCGTTCTTTCATTCTTCTTTTTCTCTCAATGGCTGATATTAGATGCACGATGAATGTCGATTGTTTACGGAAATTTTCGTATTCCAGACGATGAATAATAGAATTGTTTGTCTCGTTCTTTCGTATTATACACCAAACAGTAGGTGATGTTTCTCTTATAGATTCTTTATTTTTTATCGACTCGGCGTTTAAATACAAATGTTTCGATATTCACGTATATTAAATAATTCGATATAAATTCCTTATCGATTTATAAATTTTTCAACGTTAAATCCCACAAATGTACCCAAGTGCGTACATATCTCTCTCTCACGTTTTTTTTCGTTCCTCTTTCATTATCCGATTCTTTTGCTTCGATTCTCTCTCACTTACGTACGTTCATGCGAATAAGCGAGAATGAGATTGCACACTCGTATAAGTGCAATGTGCGTCAGGAGCAAAACAACGTCCGTCGATTGTTGCACTTGTTTCTTTTATTTTTATTTCCTTTTTCCTTCCTTTTCCTCACTTTTTTCCATTAACCCGTACCATTTCGTTTTATCTATCCCTTCTTTATCTCGCGTTCTTCCATTGTACACCTTCCGTCATTCCCGTTGGCATTAGCAGCTCGTACGCGTAATTAGCGCAATTTAAGTAGCTGTAATTGAAAGTTAATCGAATCTCGATACATTTTCTACATGTTTCTTCTTCTTCTTCTACTTCTTTTTTTTTAAATGAATAATGAAAATTTTTTACTTTACGTTTATCACTTCGATGTATATATATATATATATATATTATATCGATCACGAATTATTATTAAATATTATTATCACGAATATATATACACATGTATATAATGGAAAATTTTACGTAATATTTGTTTATAAAAAAAATTAGTTGTAAACAAATACGTAAAAGTATATTACGTAAAATTTTCCATTGCAATTGATAAATCAATTCGAATTTAAATATATACTTAAAAGAAAATGCGAAAAAAAGATGACGACTAACCAAATTAATTTCTTTGTTGCAGGTAAGAACCGTTTAAAACGACAGTTTATCTATTACCACCTCTCCTTACCCGAGCGTAAGTATATATACAAATTTTACGATAAGAACCAAGTTTCATTTTACAAATATATATATATGTGGGTGTACATTCGAATTTACCTCATTATTCGCTGGAGGTCGCGCGAGGATTCCTCTCAGCTGTGAAATCTTATTTATCCCGATTGTTTTGACGGGAATTACGGTTGGATTGCTCCTCAGTACCTCTCAGACCGGGATAAGCGCGCAAAAAAGGGTCACGAAGCACTTTGACCTGCCGCGCTACAAACGACAGATCGACCGGATAAAAGCGAGAGACGGATAAAATGAGTACGAACGGTTGAGGGGTGGGAAAGAGATTTTGTAGAAAAAAAAAAAATGAGAGATAATAGAGTGTCGGTAAATCCGTCGTCGAGTCGATCGCGGATTAACCTCACCTCTTAGCTTCAGAATTCGCGCATCGAATTCACTACCTATATATATATTTTATTTTACCTTTTGTCTTATTCCCTTCCTTGTCTCATTATACATCCCTCGCTCAATTTTCATCGTCCCGACTCGACATTCTCATTATCAACTACTCGATTTCCTCCATCCCGTTTTTTTTCTTCTACGCCAACTATAGCCATTACTTTTTTGGTTCTATTTCTTTATCGATATAATCACAGTTTCATTTTCGCACGATATTGCAAAATTGTTTTTTTTTATATACGGTTTATAATTAGTAACAGTGGGAGTAAATGTGATACGCGTGATAACAAAAAAAAGGTTCGAGGTAATAATCCTTCCAGGGTTGACACTGATTTCATTCCCATTTGGGAAACGAGGACGCGAACAACAAACTGCATTACTTTCCTTTCGTATAGTCTTCTCTCTTAATTCCCAACTCCCGATGTATTTCTCTCTTTCCTAACTCTTTTTTGTCCCCAGCAGTTCGTTCCCCCCCCCCCCCCCCCCGTTTTTCACGTAATGCCTTTCCATCCGGGCATCGACGTTCCTAACACAACAAGAAGTAGAAGTAGAAGAAGAAGAAGAATCTCGAACGGAACCGAAAAGGGATCGGATTATCCACATTTCCTATACCGAGTGGGGAAAATAACGAAGGACACGCGCTCCTTCGTCTTCTTCCTTAAGCCGAGCAGCTTTGAAAAGCGCTTCAGCTAGCGCACCTCGTGAATGAGAGATTCCCGCGCGGTCTTTACAGTCGAACCTTGTATCCTCGAAAAGAAACTGGTACGGGATACGAGAGAAAAGGGGAGGTGTGCGCCTCGCACGCGCTCGTATGTGTGAGTGTGTGTTTTTTCGCTTCGGTCTTTTCTTCGAAACGAGGCCCCTCTTATGCGCGCGTGTAAGTATATATAAGTAATTCGACAATCCTAACTCACGACACTCGACATTTTCTTGTTACTTCTTTTTTTTCTTCTTCTTTTCCTTCCAAATATTTATTGCATCCGTCCATATATAGGCGCATATGTTGCGTATGGATTCGTTTTTTTTTTTCGTACGTGTGTAATTATCGAGGTATGATTGTTATACGTCAAATATTATATATATGCAGAATAATTAAGGGATCTAAATGACTTTCAGTTTCATTTGAGAAATAGACAAAATATGTAATAAAATATTGTAATGTATAAAGCACAGTATTTATAGATCTGCTTATATAATTAATATAACTTGATAACTTCAAAAAATTCGAAAATTAAATTATTGTAATTACATGCAAAAGCATCATTTTTTATAAACAAATTGATGTGTACTTATGACAATTACTAGCCCTTATGCAATTTTATCAGTTAGGTCCTTTTTTACATGGACGCTATTCGATTGTGCAAAAAATCTTTTTTTGCGCGTCAGAAAGTAAATTCAAAGTGAAACACTCGTTTTCGCAAATCAAAGATTTTGGTTTTTACGAACTGCAAGAGAAAAAGGCAATCAATGGATTAATCACTATATTAAATAAAGAAATAATGATTTTTAAAAAAATTTGCAAAACACGAGGGAGCGACCGAGTGATTTCAGCTAGTATATATACATATATAGAATAACTGAAAATAGAATTCATAGTAAATGGGTATTATTGAAGTTGAACGAAAGGAAAACAAGAAAATGTCGAATGCACGTAAAGTTCGCCCGTGTATATATATATATATATACAGAGAGAGGAGGATCAGGTCGCTTATATATCGAGGGCGCCTGTACAACAAGAGTTGGACAGATATGGGCAGAATGGTGGACGGGGTGTATACTCGCGTTACTAGACAAACGTCCATCCGAGTTGGATGCCCGTCAATTCATTGTTTGACGAAGAGAGAGAAAGCCAGAGGGCCAGAAGGTGTCGATCTCGCCTCGGCAATTACCGCTTTCAGATCTTCGTGATGCTATGGCGTTTAAGTGTTTGCCCCCGCGTCTCGATACGGTTTTTCCTTCGATCTATCTGTGTGGGTGTGTGTGTGTGTGTGTGTGTACAACACGGTAAAAGGAAGAAGAAAAATACGAACGAGGGAAAACGAAAACTTATGTTTTACGGAAATCCAATACTTTTCACGTGTGTATGTGTGTGTGCAGAGAGGGCCAGTGTTCGACCCTAATTTTCGCATCGACAGATGATAAATAATGTTACGTCGGGGTGGAAACGCTTTATAACGCCCACGTATATATATATATGTATACATAAGAGTGCTTTGGCTCTTTCATGACTTTATGTGGTTGTATGTGTACTTTTCGAGGAAAAGGAACGTGGCTACGTGATATTTTTCTACTTGACACTCGTGTGTGTGTGTGTGTGTGTGTGTGTGTGTGTGTGTGTTTGTTTTTGATTAGTCGATCTCGATGGGAATCATTTGTTCGATTGATCGCGCGTATGCCTATTTACTAAAAATTTTAAATCATTCGTAATGTTAATTTTTACTGTGCGTATATGTATTTTATATTCGTACGCGGAGAGAAATGTTCGATTAAAAATTACTATACTCTTTAGGAAAGGCAGGACAAACTACCAGAATGAGAAAATATTGTTATACTCTATGGTAATATTAAATATGTATATATATATTTTGATTTTTGATAGCAACTTTTATTAAGTTTTACTATTATAACTATAACAATTTTTTCTTATGTTTGTCCTGCGTTTCCTAAAGACTATAGTAATTTTTAATTAAACATTTTTCTCCGTGTAATGTTAATTTTTATTATATATATTTTACAAAGTTTCACGAGTAGCATTAATTACAAAAAAATAGGAAAAATGTACAAAATATTGAGTTTGTTTTTTCGGATGTACCTTTGCAGTATGATAAAAGTAACTAAAACATTTTTCTCCGTGTATGTACTTACAAAAAAATTTTTTTTTTCAGTCGAAACAAACGTTTGAAAATATTGAGATTTTTTTCATCGAAAAGCCAAATCAAACAAATATGAACTTTTCTCACTCAAAATTCATATATAAATAACGTTATCGGTATTACATATGTATTAACGCAAATGCACGTAAAATAAAGCGCATCGTTATTTTTAATCTTCATTGGAAACGTCTATATATTATTTATCCTATATATATATATATATATATATATATATATGATTCTCCGTGAATTTTAAATTTCCGACGTAACGTTTTTCTAAACATCGCGCGCCGAGTTGCGCATTCGTAATTGGAAACCTAAAAGCTTACACACACATACAGCGCGGCTTTCGTAAGATAGAAAAAAAAAGAACCAAGAAGTATCAGAAGCGGACTAGGAAAGGAAAGAGAGCAGGAAATCAGATTCTTATTTCGTTTTACGATAATTCCCTACCAAGACTTTTCAACTCGCAATTATACTCGCGCGAGCGCGCTCTTCTTCGTTCCACTGCACTTTTCTTGTAAAGTATCCTCTTTTTACCCAACTCTATACATATATATACATATACTTTCAACAAAACTATACTCAATCCTCTCTTTCTCACAGTTTTTAATTTTTTCCACCTTTTTTTATTTCACTCTTTATCCAGATTCGTATATATACGATAATCACATTATTAGTAACGCAATTTAAAATCTTTTCTCGTAGTGCATATTATTAATTGACTGTTTTTTTTTCCATTTGCTCGGGAGGTGCGTATAAATGTGAATAATTAAATAATACGACACGCGAGGGCTCATCAAAATTTTACGTGATCGGTGTGTATATAATATAAATTTGTAAATACGCGATGTTAAATTTATTTTATCAATAGCCGAAAACTGTGTAGATTGTTTAACGAAAGTATATAAAAAAAAAACCGCGCGAAATACCGTTTTTATCCATATATATATACACACATATCCACCGTTTTGTTACACAGAGCTACTAAATTTTTCAAATGCACCGCGGAGTGTGCGCGCGCGCACGGTACAAAATAAAATCCGCTTAGGAATAAAGCACGAACAAGAGAGAGAGAAAGAGGGGGGAAAAAAAGAAGAAAGAAAAAATAAAAAATAACGTACACAGAATTTCCCCGTCATCAATCGTGAAACGGTTTATTTTTCCGCGCTTTCCCACGCAGCTCCAGATTTATCATTTTCACCAGAGCGAACTTTGATAAACATAAATTTAACGTCGCGGTCGGCGCAAACGCACCCACGAGAAAAAAAAATAGCCTCCGCGCTTGCTGTTGAAGGGGGGATGGGGGGAAGAAGGCGCACGTACACACACATACGCGAAGCTAACAAAAAAATAAAAAAAATGAAAGACTGGCGAAATTCTTCGTTTTTTTTTTGTGTTTTATACTATTTGTACTTTTGTATGGATATGTGAGGGTATACATACGGTGGGGGGTTATGTGTGCGCGCACATACACGTGCAAATCCACACACACACACACATATAGATGCAAACACGAGAAGGGCGGACAGGAGAAAAATGCAATCCTACCCGAGAAGCAGCAACGCGCCACGCAATTACGCCAAGAATTCCGGGCACGCGGTGGTTTGATATACCCGGGGAGAGTTGTATACAGGAGCAATGTATATATATATATATATATATATATACGCGCTTTTACGCGAGAAACTCGTTGTCTTCTCGCATCGCACCCTTTTAACTGCCCTTCGAGATCCACGGTCCTGTATATACCTCTATTTTCCTTTTTCGCGGGGTTGCGTATAAGACACTTGATCGTTATATATTTGTATATGTATATATATGTGTGTATACACACCTTTTATCTCTTTGACTATTACAAATCGTCGTAGTCGTATGTCACGATTTTATATTCTACGAAATTAACAAGATTTTTTCCATTTTTCATATCACGCGAAAATTTTAACCTTTCGATTTCATATTCGATTGCCGTCGGTGCAGCGAATTTGATAAATATAAATATATATATATACGAATGATTGACGGGGGTCAGATTGTTTTACATTGTTTCACTTGTAAGATTCGTGAAAATTTTAAATTTCAATGAAAAATGTAACCAATTATAATGCATAATATATGATAATGTATACGTAAACCACAATATTGTTTTATGAGAAAATGTAAAATAAAATTTTTGCTGATAAAAATTGACAAAATCGGGTTGGTTTATATAGCGAAGGACTCAAAATCGATGTTCACATACTCACTTACGCCGTAAGGTTTATTTTCCTCTTATCATTGGGAGTTTAAATCAATTGTTAGAAAGTGAGTGAAACGTAATTATCAAAAATACGAAATTAATACAATTCTTCATAATATTTAAACAAAATTTTTGGTAAAACATTGTTTTAAACAAAGTTGAGAAAATTTGTATTAATTTAATATAAAGAAGCATTTCTTATAATTTTAGTTCGATCCAATGAAAACTAAAAAAAAACAAATGTTACACAAAATTTCCAATTAAAAAAATTTTTACAGGTGTACAAACCAATGCCTATATATACCCGCGTAAAAGCAAACAATCGAGCACTAAAAGAAAAACTATTAAACAAAAAAAAAGACATATTTTCGAGATAAACGTGTATATAAGGTTGTAGAAGCGTATATAGAATAAACGGGAGGGAAGGAGCACGCGCGATAAATCAGTAAAGTGGTCTCTCGTAAGTAGCTTTCCTCCTTTTACACTCCCTTAACTTTCTAGACTTTATAAGTCGAGAAATCGGCTATACCGAGGCTTCTCCCCTCCCCCTCCCCCCCCATGCCCCTCACAGAGGTTGACGCGACTAATCGAGTTACCCGGTTGATTGCGAGCTATGGCAATAATAACGCCGTCAAGAGACTCTGCACTCTCTTTCTCTCCGTGTATACGTTCTTCTATGTAAAATACACAGGTATACCATCTAGACTTATTTGTACACAACCAATATATACATATATATAGTGTATAGACGCGGGTTTTTCGGTTGACGAGTTCCTGGCTTCTTGGATGTATACATGTACACGATGAGGGTCATGATGAGACCGAGTGAACAATGGCGAAAGATAGAGAGAGAGAGAGAGAGATGCGCGCGATATTGAAACGATGAGAGTTGCTTCGTAGGCGCAATCCTGAGCCACCGCCGCGCTTCGTAATAAGACGGTACTTACGTCTGGGAAGTTCCGCTGCGCTTTATATTCTCGAGGAGGATTAAACGCGCAATTTCCCTTTGAAGGAATGTATATATATATATGTGCATTGATCACATTTCATTGCACTACACTCTACGGATTTTATTTCGGCTTTATAACGATCGTCAAACATATAGGTACATATATTTTTATTTTATATACTCGAAAATAATTGTGTTACATTTCAAATTGATTGAACGAATGTCTCACACGTAATTGCAATTTCATTTTTGACCGATAAAAATCGTGTAGTTATTTTTCAATTTAATTAAATGTATGTGTACATATAATATAATAATAGAGATATAATCAAGAATTTTTGATAAAAAAAAATTTTTGAATGCTCAACGGTACCGCGCATTTTATTAAACATGACGAACCGAGTAGAAATTTTTTTTTTAAAATCCATTGCTCGCTGTTGGAACAATCGTCGACATGCAATCGTATACATGCTATACAGCGCTAGATCGTAGACACACGCCTTGATATCCTAATTTATAAAAACAAAAATATTAGTCAACATTTTGTCATACGCAATCGCACTCGATAATTACCGTACGTAACATTCGTTTAATAAGGCTATTACCCGTGCACCGTCGTTCTTAAAAATTCCAACCAGGCTCGGAAGGAATGCGAAAAATACCGTCCCCCTTTTAATTCCCTGCGAAATTACTCTCGGAGAAGGAACGCGTATGCAACGTAGGGAAGAGAGAAAGGTTCAACCTAAACTAAAAATAAAAGAAAAGAAAAGAGAAAAAAAAAGAAAAAGAGATCCAGCCATCTTGGGTAAAGTTTAATTTTCTTGGGTATACGCGAGAAATGAAATCCTGCACGCGGGACAACACAAATATATATATACACACGAAAGAAAAAAAAAGAGAGAATCCGAGGTGAGGCCAAGTTTCACGCATCCATGGAACTCCCAGAGAGAGAGAGAGAGAGAGAGAGAGACGACGACACTTTTAGCAAATCCTCTTATATCTACTCGGTTCTCCTCGGCAAAAGAAAGCGAGCGAGCGAGCGAGCGAGCGCCTAATAAGAATTCCAATCGCAATAAAATAGGATTTGCATTTGATAAGCATCGTAAAAAAAAGCGCGAGGTAAGGACATTATTTTCTGGTCGTCCGGATCTTTACTTACCTCTATATCCCTCCTCGCGGCCCGTTCATTTTATTCCTCGGGAGCGTTCACAATTCGAAGGCTATATCATCAGTTTAGAGTCGCTCCTCCGCGCGACCTTTTCCCTCCGCGGTGAAACCGATGGAACTTTGCTTTCTTGGCCCACTCGATTGAACTCTCAATGGCACATGATAAAGATTATATTTTGTTTCCGAGGGATCTTCTCAGAGCGTATCTTTCATATATATATGTATAGAGGGACATTTATAATAGTGACAGGAAACAGATGGCGTGTAGTGTATATACCTATACATACATATATATATATATATATATATATGTATAAGAGCACGTGTTGACTGTTTAAATGCACGCTTGACCCGGCTGGCGTCTTCACTCATCATCGTTATCTTCTATACATTTTGGTTGTATATATACCCCTCCCGACACTTGTACGTAATTAACGAGTAAATCCTCCGAATTACTCACTCGTATATTTATAATACACAAATCACTTTCTCTCTTGAGTTTAATTATATACGATTTAGGAAAGAAAAAAAATGTGTTTCTCCTCCTACTCTTCTTATTCCCATATAACCGCACTGAAAAAAACGTGAACTCTTGTTCTTACGCTCAGAAGAAGTTTAGATTAAGTATGACAATGTAGTGTAGCAGTAAACTGAAAAAAAAATTAGTAACAACTACTATATTTACTTTATTAAAATTTATATTACTTATATCTTTGTAAATTTTATATGAAAACTGTATTAGGTAAATTTTTTCCAGAAGAAAAAAAACAATTCGTACCACTTTTACTTATATATATACACTTTTTTATCTATATAACTTATGTTTAAATTTGTAATATTGCATAATATATAAATTTCTATAATGGAAATTTTCTTCAGTTAGTCGCTCTGTAATTTCTTTATTACATACTATTGTAATTTATATAAAATATTTTGTAATTTTTAATACTAAATATCTCCGAGTGTAAAGGAATTCTTTTAAAATGTGCGTTTCGAACGAAAAATTTGTTAGCTCTAAAATTACTATTATGCAATCAAGCGGATGCTTCTACAATTAAGTGAAATATCTACGTTTGAAACCAATTGAGAAATTTAACTGAAAAAAATCGATTGAGCATATTCCTCTTGGTTATTAGAAAAATCATTTTAAAAACCAGAGTTTCCGTTCAAATCACATTTAAGAACAATTCCTCTATGACGAAAATAACATTTATTTTTTCAGTGCGTAAAACGAAATTTGTAACTTACAATTCAAGTACTTATATAGATCTTCGCGTATTTCAAACACTTGCGAAAGACAGTCAATTTTAATTTCGACCGAAGAGTGTATATATATATATATATATATGTATAGAAGAATAATGAAATACTGATTTACGGCCGGTCATTAAACCATTCAATTTTGAGAAATATACATTTAATATTCAAAGCTTGTAAATATTATCTTGCTCTCGGGTAAATTAAATTTTGTTCTTTCACCTGCCGAAAACCCTATACAATATATACTCGATTCGAGATCCAGTTGGTTGCATCTCTCGTTTTCTTTCTCGCACATATATATATATATATACCTCTTGACATTTCGTTCACTCTTGTTCTTCCTGTCGAGTTTTATCACCGTTGAGACAGTTTCCTAAGTAAAAATTACGTTGAAGAATTTAACGTTTCCGAGTAATTTAATCGTACATCCAGAGGAGGAATATTATTTCCCGTTGACAGCGCGAAAATATTTTAACGAGAGATGCTTCGCTAATATCAACGACATATTTTACATTATAAACTTAACGAATGTCTATATATATACATCTCGGGTAATTTACCATTTGAAATATAGAGTGACTTTACCATCTTCGAAATTGCGCTCGGAAGAGTGATTGAGAAAAATAAAAATAAAAAGGAAAAGGAAAAGAGTAAATATATAAAGAAGGATTCACTCGGTAACGCGACGACTTTCCTTTTTTTTAATCGAGATGCATGCTCGACGAACTTTCACAGAGTTGCGTATACAAGTCGGAAAACGTGTATATATATATATATATATATATCTCCTCTATACGCAAAATGTAATTTGTTGTCTCTCACCTGGGCGGCAGTATAACAAAAGTCACTTAAAATCCAACTGCAGATAGGTGTATATATACGTATAATGCTCTTGCAACTGTGTCTAATGACCGAAAGGAAGAAGAGGGGGAGTGGGGGTTTAGGTTGTGGAAGTCGCGTCGTTGGAATAAGGATAATCAGGAAAATGTGATTGCGCGTGTGCGCGTAACTATACATCCACGGTACTCCTCTTGTCCTCGTCCCTTCTCCACCTACGTCAATCAGTATGCAACGTGTGCGTGTCACGCGCGCCTCTTCCCCACATATAGTGTGTGTGTGTGTGTAACTCCTACGCTCGCGAATTAAGCACGCCAACGTCGTCGCGCACCTTGGCAAACGAGTGAAAACCGTCGGGGCGGCGTCGTCGTCGTCGTCGTCGTCGTTGTCGTCGTGACGAATGAGCGATCATGAATATTATGATGAATAGAGAGGCTTCCCAAAGAGTGGGAGAGGAAGAAAAGGAACTCGATTTAAATGTAGGAAGGTGACAGGGTTTCACTCTACGCATATGAATTCGCAACCCCCTTTTCTCCTCTTATTCTTCTTCTTCTTCTCCTTTTTTACTATACACACACACGCACACACCTCTATTCGACAACCCGAGTGATTTAAAAACTGTAGAATACTTTTCACGCTCTCCGGGATATTTACGACTTTGAGCGAATCTTCAAAGTATATATACACTCTCTTTCTCCCTGTGTGTACATCCTTTCTTTCTTTCTTTCTTACATTTTTTTTTTCTTCACTTCGTTGCAAAGGATAAATTATAACAAGGGACGAAAATTGCCTTTCACCGGTAATGCAATAATGTGACGCGCTTCGCGCCCGTGAAAGGGTCAAGTTAAGTATGTTTCTATGAGCTCCAAAGGGATATATTGTTATAACCCATACCTTCCTTACCCCCTCCCCCCCCTCCCCCCTCCCCCGCCCCTCGCGTGTTGCTCCCTCAAATTGAAAGAATGCTTTTCAATAACTGCGAACAACCTCGTCTGAGCGCGCGGCGCTTATTATCAATTTTAAAGGGAACTTGTATCGCTCGCTCCTCCTTCTTCTTTCTTTATTTCTTTCTTCTTCTTCCTCTTTCTCAACTCTTTTTCTTTTAACCCGATTACTTTTAGCGCGCAACGAGGCATCTCGCTAACATTCTTTGATCTTTCAAATTTATATATATATATATATATATATATATAACCCCGTGTTCCGTGTAATTAAACGTCTGGTGCTACTTTATAAAAATGTTTAAATTTCCTCTTACTCCTTCCTTATTTTTATTATTCTCCTTTTTTTTTAAATACATATATATCTCGAAAAGGTCGGCGCGATATATTCTATGATATTCGTATAATTAATTCTATGACCAATTAAACGATGACTTGGTTCTCGTTATTCGGATAACTCTCGGTGTGTGTGTATATTTATCAAATGGTATTTTCGACATGAATATGACGATCTCCGAAATTCATATTTTTTTTATTAGATACTAGAATTATACACTGTACGTATTACGATGATTAATTAAATAAAAAAAAACTAAATTGTCTCCAAATAGCAATAAATATTGATATATATACAACGTGAAGGATAATAATTAAATGATTTTGATTGAATTATAGAAATATTCAAACTGCATAAAATGTAGATATAAATACAAGAAATTTTTACAATAAGCAATCGATACTTAACTAGAACGCGTCAATTTTATAGTTTATATAGAATAGATAATTATAATGGATAATTCGATAATTATAGAAAAATATGCATTATATAGAAAAAAAAGAAAACGAAGATTGGCGTAGACAAATTATAATATCTATGTACATGAAGGATTCTGACAGGAGAGATTCGAAATCTAAATATTTATCTATTGATTTAACCAGTTAAAAAAATTACAAACATTATAGAAAAAAACGACGTAATCCGTATAGATAAACGAAATTTATCTGTACATAGGGCTCGTAAAACTTAAACACTAACAATTAAAAAAAAATCAAATTTAATAAAAAAAAAAACAAAATAATTAAAACCTAAAAAAATAAGAAATATGGAATATAATTTTAAATTATTTATAAATATTTCTTTTAATACAGGACATCCAATTTTTTTTTATTAACATTAGATTTATTATCGTAAAAATGTATAATTCTTTTTAAAATGTATTATTTTCTCTATATCAATAATTAGGATATAATAAATCAAACGAATTTACTATTATTATTAATATGTTCAAATAAGGCAGATATCGAGAGTCACCGCTTTTCCCTTCACTCTTTTTTTTTTTTTAATTAAAAACCTTTCAACACGTGTATACGATATAAAATAAACATCGCGCGTAAACTACAAAGTCAAAGATACGCTCGACTCATTTTTCTCACATACGCGGCTCCGTTTTTATTTTCTCGAAATTGAAAGAATCGTTTTCAATAACAGACGCCGCGTAACTTGTCGATTCGCGCGCATCACAGGGACTGCATGGTAAAAAAAACCCTGATACGCACACATATATGCAACGTGTAATCTCGATTTTGTGTGTGTGTGTGTTTGCCTTTGGAAAATAAATCAAACGAGGCTCGCGCGCGTCGTAAAACTTGGAAAACTGCCACATCACGGTTAATCGTTTTCTTTCCCTATTTGAAAGCCTCTCCTTCGCTATTTTCCGGCGTCGCGAGTCTCTCCCTCTTTGATCGGGCGGGGTCCCGTATTTTTTTTGCGTTCGCTTCCTCGCTCGTTTTCATTTTCATTTGTCTTTAGCTGTCTTAGTTTTTTTTCTTTTGAGAGGGGGATGGATGATATACCTTTTTTTTCTAATGTTATTAGATATATACCTATATATAGACCGCGGGGATCGAGAGATTGTGATTACATTAGTGCTGATGGATTCTTAATGCAAATTTTTAATTAAAAACGCGAGTCTCGAGTATAGTGGATAGAAAAGTTTTTAAGTGATTGATGTAAGTATATGCGTTTACTCTCAATTTTTTTCGTTTAAAATATCTTTTTTTTTACATATATATAAAATAGATATATATATATAGACAGTATGCCAATCTTGAATATGGTAAAAAGTTTTTCTATTGCTCTGAGGAAAAAAGTTTTATTAAAAACTATACTATATTTTATACGTGGACATATACTTGGATTACCATAATTTTTACTATAATTTGTTAAAATGATAAAATTAATAATAGTATACATTAATAAAAATCATTGTAAAATATAATTATAAATAATAATAATTGTAAGTATATATATATATATTACGATACTGCAAAATATAGGAATTCTGAATAGAGCAATTTAGTCAATGTATAACCATTAAACACTTTATTCTTACAGTTGTCGTACACTATATTAAAAAAAATCTCGCTTCCTCGTCAAAGCTATAATTTAAATAGAACACGTTTGCAACACGATAAACATAGTCATTACTACATTTCCAAGCACGACTTAACCAATCTATTAAAGATCGATGTATCTAACAAAATGTCCCACACACACGTATTTAGTATACACTTAGTACATCACTCGTTCAAAGTCTCGTAACCCATTCCCCCTTTTTTCCCTATCTCGAGATATTTTCCTATACCAACAATCGATAAAAGCTCGAAAAATGCTCACGGTTGACACCATACCCCTTGGCTGACTTCAAAGTATAGGTGTTTAACAGACGCCCCGTAGCGAAGGAATAGGAAGGGTTTGCCGCCTTTGTGATTCGTGCAGTGTACACGTAGACATCACTCACACGTGTACGCACCCGCGTTGATATTTTTATTTTTCACCAAAGCTCCCGAGCGTAGAAAGTAATTATTGAAGAACGCGGCGTACGCACGCGAGCGATGCGCATTTGCCCCTTTTTCCTATAACGTTCACTAGATGCTTCTTTTTTTTAACCTCTCGACTGATGCGAATCGAGAATGGAAAATCTTTGTGTATAATATATGTATATACTGTTATTATATATAATTGTTGATCTTTTTTATGTGAAATTCTTGCCTTACGGCGTGGCAGTGTATATGTGCATTTCTTTTCTTCTATATTCGTATGTATATATATACAATTTTAAGAGAGTAATTACTAATAATTATTTGTTATCGATATAGATAATCTATTGGTTATTGATTGAAATAAAACGATTTTATTGTAGATCTAATTGAATAATCGGGATATACGTAAAATATTCAATTACAATCGCGCATCCGAAGCGTGCGATAAACTGTATATATATATAAAAACATATAGTACAATGAGTAAAAAAAAAGCAAAATAGAGGCTTAGGTATTCATACGCGGTCGTAAATATGGAGAGCAAAAAAAAAAGGTAAATCCATATTTTAATAAATATAAAGGATATATCGTTTTGAGGAAAGCGAGCATAAAATGCGGTAGCATCTCTCTCTCTCCCTCTCGGCCGGTTTATACGCGACGATAAAAATCCGCGTGCGAAAAAAAAGAAGGAAGTTAAAAGGCGACGACAAGAGGGGGGGGGGGAGGAGGAAGAGGCATAGATGATAGAGCATTCAATATCCGGGCGATTGAGGGCTCACGCAACTCGTATCGATATATATATATATATACATATACACCGGGAACGGTATAGGAAAGTCAAGCGCTCGCGTTTAGCACATATACCGAGAGGCTCAAAGGACGCGGAAAATAAAAAAAAAACGAGCGTCGTCGGGGGTAGGGGGGTCGCATCATTCGCGATCGAATCGCGTCTTTTCTTCGTATTCACGGAGGAACCAGGTTCTTTATCGCGTTTGCCTTCGCTCTTTTTTTTTCTCTACGCGTATATATAGCAGGGCCGCGTCTTTCACCAAGTGCATCATCGATTCTCTCATCTGGCCGACATCGTATCAATATATATACGGGAGGGGAAAAGTTTGCAAGAGGGCGAAGCGGTACAAGAGAAGAGATAGTCCACACAACTCGAAGGGATCTTGGAGAGAGAGAGAGAGAGAGAGAGAAAGAGAGATAGAGTTTAAGCTCCTCGATCGACGTTTTCCCGATATATATACCTATATAGGGAACGAACCTTTTGGTCAACGCTACTCGTATGTGGCGTCTTTCCCCCCTTTCGTATATCGGTTTTATTTCCTCTCTTATCCCCTATATCGCTAACGCGTGCCTTGTTTTTTCTTTTTCTTTTTCTTTACTTCCTTTGCGCTTTACCTCGAGCTTGCGGACGTATATATATATATATATATATATATATATATATACCTTCTTCTTCCTCTTCTTTTTCTTCTTCGGTATATTAGCACTTTAGAAACCTCCAACGATTTTTATCGACAAATTAATGTCGACGTTGTCATATTTTATATATATGTATATATTTTTTGAAGAAAACACGTAATTAATCCTTTTTCAATACGTATATATACACGTTTGCATATCACGCGTTAAAACAACCAAAAGTATAATACATATATAGGTATATAGGAATTAACTTTTATACAAAGTTGCAAACTCGAGTATGAAACTTCTTGTCGCGTGGATTGATTATATATAGAAGACTTAATATTTAGCATTTCGCGTCAATTATAAGATGAAATGTAAATATGTATATGTTTTAATGAAAGTCATGTAGATCGGACCGCCCGTGTGTGACGCGCCGCGTTATCTCGGAAAAATATAAATAACAAATATAACGATATGCGCGTACATCATCGTAACTCTCCGTAATCTCTCCAGTCAATCTTAATTGGCAGATTATCCACAAATCCACTAAAAAGAGAAGAAAAGAATAACCGATCAAGAAGATTCGTTTAGGATTTTTATTTTTAAACGAAAAAAAAGGGAATACGCGCGCTTGAGGTATACGGAATACATGAATGAGCAATGCCAGTTCTCTCTCTCTCGAGAAAAAAAAAAGAAAAAGAAAAAATATAAGGACGTAGACGTGAGCGCGCGTAACACCGCAAGGTCCAGCGGCTTATCGTCCATTAAAATCTTGGGAGCGCGTAAACGTTGGCTCATTAAACCTCGCCACGGGGGCGGCTCGACCCCTAAGAAAAATAAAATAACGACGACGATCCGCAGTCGAAATTTTCAAAGTATCATTAAGAAACGGAGTGAAAACATGGCTCGTAAAGAGCGTAAAGAGGACCCGCGCGCGACGCGTCAATCAGAGAAGTCAAAGGACCGCGACGTCGTGTATACCACCGGAAGCGACTTTCTCGCTCTCTCTCTCTCTGCCGGGGGCCGTTTATTTTCGCGCTTCCGAGTACGAGTGCGTCGACTACTCTTTTCTCTCCTTTTACACGGGGCGTATGTGTATATATACGTGACTCTCTCTCTCTCTCTCTCTCTCTCTCTCTCTCTCTCTCTCTCTCCTTGCAATTATACATAGGGGAGGAGTTATTGCTTTCTTTTCGCGCGCTCTTGACAACGAAATTGTTTCGATTCTCTTTTTTCTTCTTTTCTTTTCCTTTTCCTTTTCTTTTTTCTTTGCGGACGAGAGGAGAGGAGGTGTTCGAAATAATCTGTTGGTCGTGCGAACGCGAATGTAAACTACGACAGGCAAATTGTAGTACCGTCGTTAAACTCAACTTGGAATTAACCCTGAGTATCGCAGAGTGTTCCTGATGAATAATTTTATCATAATGAATTAATATACAATGTATACATATATATATATATTACATTCGTCATATTAATTCCTATCTTTGTATATAAATAGAATAAACAAAATATATGACGTTTCGTAATTCGCTATACAGTTAAAGTAAACGCGGGTCATCCCCTCTATTACGAATTAAGAAAATGTATAGTAATACAATATTATCGTAAAAAATTATATGAAACAATTCGATAAATAACTTAGAAACTTAAACAGTATAAATACAACGCAATTTAAAAAATAACATATATATATACTGAGAAATTTTTTTTAGTAAAAATTACTATTTTAGTGGTAACAGACTTGCACAATTTATAAAAATTGCTATTAGTAATGGTAAAAATAGACATTATTAATATCAATTTTTATAATTGTGTAAATTTGTCCTCTGTTTATACCATTAAAATAATAATTTATACTACCAAATTATTCTTATTGTATATATTGTATAATATAGAAACGTAAATTAAGAAAATCAAGTGAAAATAAAAAGATGATAATCCATTACACCGTTAACGTCGAAATTTATGAATTAAACCATCTCTCACTATATAGCGCGTTAGTTACAACATTTTTTTCGATTTTCGTGGTTCAACTCGTTTCGAATTCCCTGTGATTCTCGGGTTCCTTGGAGTTTTCGCTAATAACGCGCGCAAGGCACCAGCAACAGCAGGACCGGCAGTACCAGACACGCGACCATCCGGACCACACGTGTGCGATAATGGGGAAGGTCGATATATATATATGTGTGTGTGTGTGTGACGTGGTGTGCTGTGGCCGGATCATACGCGCATTTACGGTCCCTTTTTTCCGTTCTCCCTTATCCTCCCCATATTCCTCTCATTTCGGCCTCGTCTCGGTTTCGTTCTCTTGTACCGCTCCATCTGCTCCTTGTTACGTCGAGTTATTAATTAGCCGCCCGCTTTTCCTTTTCTCCTTCCTTTTGTATACCCCTCTATCGCTCTCCTTTCCCTTTCCTTCTTTTTTCGTTCAACCTTTTGACGTTACCCCGAATTGAAACTCCTTGATGTATACGTACGTATATTTATGCTCGAATTTCAATTGATATAGTTTTGGAGGTGGTGATGGTGGTGCGGTTAATATTAATTAATTAGATGAAAGGTGTATGGATGATAGATTTTGATAAAATTTGCGACTTTTTTTTAAGTAAAAACAGAGGTTATATTGTAACGCTTAAGAAACGTATGGCATTTTGGAATTTAATGTCTATGGTAGATGTATTCTATATGGTCAAAAGGCAAGGGTCGCGTAAGTCACAATTTTCTAATCTTGAGAAAATCGGCTTTCAAATATTTCTTTCTTGGAAGATATTTTTTTAACAAAAATTACTCACAAAATATATATTCTCGATATTATTTGGGTTAAAAATTTTTATTAAAAAATATTAATTTCAAACCATTTAGTTATGCAGTATACGTTAAGAAATTATGTCAAAATCAAGTAAAACGTCATAAGTCTTGTGAACCTGTATCGTTTTTATAAAAAAAAATTAATAATCATTAGTATTAACTAAAATAACTTTTGAAATGTTTCGTTTCCAATAATGATTAATATTTGTGCGTTAAAATAAATATTATTATTGCACTGTATTAAATTACGAATGGTAAGCTTAAAGATGAGTAAAAAATACGTTTGATCGGTTAATATAGCTTTTTTAGTATATAAAATTATTTATGTTCAACCTTATTTAATAGATTAAATTTTTATAATAAAATACCTATAGAAACAAAGTATTAATTTGGTCGAATTTTTATAATTGGACTTATATGTCACTTTTCACTCTTACTTACTTATCAACAAAAATGGACTTAGGATACTTTGCTTCTTTGCGAGTGTACGTTTCGAAATTTTCGCGTTTCTTACATGGTACTTTACCACAAAACCATAAGATTAGCTGCACTGTAATCAATATATGCAAGATCGTCGTATAAGTGTAATATCCATTCAAATTTTCAAGTACCGCGCCGACCGCAAGGATAATGAATCGAATCCCTTTGTAAAGTTCGATCGTGTTCCAAACCCATATATATATACATATACGTATATAACATTTTTTTTCTCCCCCAATCGAAATCACTGAGGCATCCTTTCGGGCACCAACGGGTGGCTAACTTTTCGTTATGAGCCAGTGCTATATATCGCGACTCTGGCGCAACTATCCCTCCCTCTCTCTCTCTCTCTCTCCCTTCCTTGCCAATGCCTCTCGATATACCGTAACTCAATACGGCCCCTTGGTCGGCTTTAATGAAGACGGCCTGTCGCCGCAGCCGCGAGCCATTTTCCCTTCTCTCTCTCTCTCTCTCTCTCTCTCTCTTGTTCAGTATATCTCGTTTCTCTCTATGGCTAGTCTCACTCCCTTGGCTATTCTCTCTCCCTCTCTTCTTTGTTTTTTTTTTCGTTGCGCTTCTCGTTTGTGCGGGTGGAGCTCGAAATGACTACCGGAGGGAGTCCGCTACGGGAGCTATTCTATTCCCTCTCGATTCCTGGTGGATTCGTTCCCTTTCTTTTTTTTTCTTCTTTTTTACTCTCTCTCTCTCTTTCTCTTTTGCGACTCGCGGTATAGGAAACGAATAGTCAAATGTAGATGCGATTCGACCGAACCAACTGTTTCTAGCTTCATCTATACCTTTCTCTTCTCTTTCCTTTTCGATCGTGTGCTGCATTTTTTTTTCTTCTTTTCCTCCCTCTGTAGCCACGGGGTGGTGGGAAACGTACGGATATAATCAAATGGGGGTGAACTCTATATGTATATATATATGCTCGTTCTGTTCTGCTATTTCTGAGCTTATTTCCTTTTCAAAATATCGCATTCGTGCCCAATATTGGCTATATTGATTCCACGTCTATGTATATATGTATGGATGTGTAACCTTTCAATTTTAATACCTTCATTACTGACCTTTCAATGGTTCTACGTTTTTTGTTTGCTCATCCTGGTAAATTCGATCCCTATATATGTATGACAAGTTTTTAATTGCTTCTTCGATTTTTTTTTTTTTTTCGTATACGTTTATATCGATCGACGCGAAAATATGATTGATAGTTTTACGAGTAGGTTATATTTATCGTTATTCGCATTATACACCATCAACTTATTTTATATCGACTGAAAAGATAATGTTACACTGAGGAAAAAGTTATAGTAAAAATTACAATGTTGTCTAGTACTGCAGGGATAGACCGACACAATCCAAAAATTGATCATAGTGTATAATAAATTTAACTGAAGTCGTAGTAAATATTACCAGAATGGTACTAAAAATTAGTAGTTTTCTAGTAAATTTTATTATACTACACACTATGGTAAATTTTTGGATTGTGTCACTCTGTCCCTGCATTAATAGACAACATTGTAATTTTTACTACAACTTTTTTCTCAGTTTACAAACTGTATCAGATTTCGTTAAAATAAAAAAAAAAGATAAAAAGTAAATCCGACCGAAATACAAAGTATCCGAATGACCTTACATCCATCCATCTCTCTCTCTCTCTCTCTCTCTCTCTCTCTCTTTCTCTCTTCGAGCAGGGGTATAAGTTTGCGAAGGAAAGAGGAACGTATATCGTCGTTCTTCCTGTTTGAAAAGAAAGCAAAAGGCCCGCCGAGAGGTGAACGATTGGAAACGACGGGGCGGAAAGAGCAGAGCTGCCTTTAGGGGGGAGAGGCGGAGTCGTAGCGTATGGCATAGCCTCGTTCCGGGTAGGAACCTACACGATTAGACCGGGACGAGAGATAAAAGTGCAATTAACCCCCTTAAAGCGTCAACGGTAGCTGGCTACTCGCTCGCTATCGCTTGCCCAGCTGATGGTTCGGGCTTAATGTCCCGCCCACCTCTCCGCGACGGGTTTCACTCGAGTTCACGCCTAAACGGATGCGCGCGGCTGCCTATCTCTTTCCTTCCTCTCTCTCTCTCTCTCCTTTCTCCTTTTCCCTCTATAGCTCGTCCTGGGTGGTCCTCCAAACCTCCGATTTATCCCTACCCTGACCCTACTAATGCCTTTTTATTTCGCTTTTTATCTATCACCTGGCGATTTTATCACTACTTTACAATCGTGTTTCCCGTAATAAGACTATTCTTCAAGTTCAAATAAAATTTTCGTTCAAGAAGATCGATACATTAACTCATTTTATTATATTATATCGTCGTTTTTGTGTATTAAGTAAAAAAAAAATGTATTTGTATAAAAAATCTATTTGTACAACTAGTACGCTTATTACGTGTGACTCGTCCTTCTTTTTCATTTATATTCTCAATATTTTATTGATAAATTTCCATGAAACTAGAATAAGAAACGTCTGTACAGATTCCAATTGAAAAACACAATATGTGTAAATATTTATTAGAGTACCGTGATCAAATTTCCCCGTACATGTAGATTATAAATAATATAATTATATCAATAATATAACAGGATTACTCGAGATTTTTATTTACACAATGAAAATGATAATATTATGGGCATTGCGTTTTGTGTAATTAAATTCATCCCCTTCTGGTACTTTTCTCGTGTCCCCTCAGACCGTAGTTTTTGCCCTCACGCGCGCGCGCGCGCGCTCTTCTATTATCTCCGTCGAATAATTCGGAGCTCGACGCGCCGAACATTTCACTTAATTTACGTATGCAAATAGTCGACGATGTCCTCCGCGTGCTCCGTGCCTTGTGCGAGATTGTTATTAGTGGGCGATTAGGCTCTTAAGTGCGTGCTTTACGTTGCTCTCTCTCTCGGGTGGCATTGAATACCTTAATCGCTCGTCGATTTCTCTTGTTAACGTAAACAAATTAAATAAAAAATACAACGTTATATACGTAATTTCCTTTATTAATATAATTAATCCTTAGTATACTAATTATAATTAAATTATAATTATAATTAAACAAATATATGTATACGATATTTATTTTTATTTTATTTCTGTTACAGGTGAGAGTCATATTTATATTTTTTTCTTCTTTCAACGCAGACAGTGGTATAACAAGTAAGTTCTCGACTGTAATATACATCGTAATTAATTTTTTTTTTTGATTCGTATACAAAAGTTATAGAGAATAGGATTGCGCAATAATAATAATTGCAATGCTTAAGTACGTCTCGGCTTTTTTTTTACGTGCATTGAAAAGTTTTTGAATTGTAATACCACAACTTTCTGTAATAGACTAAAATATGTATATGGGCAAGTATATAACGGTTAAAACAATTGAATAATAAGAAGGAACCGGGTGAAAAGGATGTTAAACAGTGAAAGCAATATCGCACTGTTGTAAAATATATAAAGAAGAAAAAGCCAATTCCAAGCGGATATTCAAGTTGAGCGTGTGTGTATGTGTATATATATATATAACGGGCATGTCGCTGCAACGTCGCGATCCGTCAATGGTATATATATATATAGGTTCGCGCGGGGTTGCATAAAGCCAAAAGCTAACAAACCATTTAAACTTAAAATCCCCGGGAACGGAGCGTTACGTATACTCGCGCTCCTTTCTCGATCCATAAATTATGATTCGACGTCGCCTTATCGACAAAGTAGAGAGAGAAAGAGAGAGAGAGAGACCCGCGGGGCCTGCGGTCTTATATACCGCGGCGCACGTCAAACTCGAAAATTGATTTCGCTCGAGTATATATATACATATATATACACACACGACTCACCCGAGAAATTCGGCTTCTTGATTTTCTCGAACAATTTTTACTTTCTTTCTTCGAGAACCCGTGTATATATATATATATATAAACGAACAATTTCATGCACAGTTTCGCAGAGTCGAATAGGTTTGATCACTAGGTGGTGTATGTATGTATATAAGTAATCGTTTACGTGTAGTTGTTTTAAAAGTGCCAGTAAAATTGAAGAGAGAATGTGAAATTGTCAGGTGGACCTTGTTTTACATTATTTCTCTAATCGTAGGATACACCGGTTTTATTATCCTTTCTCTCTCTCTCCTTCTTTCTACCTTCTCTTTGTCCCTGTAACGTACCGTCGAATTCTCCTGCTATACGTACCTCCTGTAGAAATGTAAATACCAGTGGGCCAATCCCCGTCATTCACGTGTGTGTGTGTGTGTACATACGTGTAGGCCCGCATGCAGTTCCGCTTTCGTTCTCCTTCCATGTTCTATACCTCCTCCTCCTCTTTCTCTCTCACTCTAGCCATCTCCCTGTGCGAGGGCATTGTCAACCGATGCAACACGAGGAGACGTGTACTTGCGATCGACTGCCAAGGTTTCCAAATGTATCGCATCCAAAGGTAGACGATAAATTTTTCCTATATAGAACTGATATCAAGAAAAATACATTTTTTTTTCTTTCGATAACACGTCGAGAGATAATAATCGAAACAACGATCCTACGCGGAGAGAAATATTTGAGTAAATTTTACTAAACTTTCACTTGACACGGATATGAAATAACCGAAATGCGAAAAATTTATTGAATTTTTAATTAAAAAAAATTTAGTAGACTTCTCGTTTAAAATTGATAGGAAGCTCGGAAGTAAATTAACAATAAATGTTGAGTAATTTTTTAAGTAATGGTTACTCAAAATTTTGTCTCCGTGCGACGTTAGACCGTTCGTTAATGTTTTAAGGTTTGAAATAGCAAAAATTGGCTATTATCTATATACCGAAAAACACATTTTTATTTCTACCATGGAATCGTAGTTTTTTCGCAATTGACTCACTCGTCAGGAATGTCTGTCTCTTCGCGTGTATTAGAACGCAGTATACTTATATACACAGACGCGTGCGTGCAATAGACGTTATTATCACCAGTCGATATTATAGTTTACATATACTTGGTTTATACGCGGACTAAAATTGACTTGTTCAACTTTGGGTTACCGCGAGGGGTTATACGTAGAGACGTAATCAAACCCTTCCTATCATCTCTCCCTCTATGACGTCGAGAAATATTCCAAAGTAACGAATGAATAATAATAAATATCTAATTAATTACACGGGAAATTTATACATTCAATCAAATAATAAATAAACCATCGCGACTCTATAACTCGCAGATGAACGAAGGGCGAAAAGGGACTTTTTTAATTTAAAATAAAATTTTAGTTCAAAAAGGCGTTAAATATATATTTCAGACATATATACACACATATCCCCAAACATAAATTCATCAAAGACTTGTATCGATTAATTAAGTTATCAATAACAAAATCGACAAATTCGCAAGGAACCACGCGCGTGAGCATGTATGTATGTATATATATGCATAAGAGGTAATGCAATAATTATAACGGGTGGAAATGCGCATATAGGAAGGAGAGATCCAACACATGGCACTCAATGCATTAGGTAGGAGGATCAGAGGAGTTCCTCGCTCTTCGTCTAAGCCCCGGTACACGACGCGTATCGAACGCTCGCGGCGCCAACCCTCTATATAGCGGAAGCTCCCGCTCAATTATTCGCCGGGCGATTCAGCTCCCGGGACGTCTTATATATATGTACCCACACACACACGCACACACAAGCGCGGATCGACGACAATGCATCGCTCGCTGTACATTTACACGTCGTACGTGCGTCCCGCGGAATATTGGAGATATATGCGCCTACTCCTAACCGAGCGACTTTGAAGGGATATATATATATATATCTTCCTGCTATGTGACGACGACGACGACGCGCTTATACGACATTCTCCGTATTGTACATTTGAATTTACTCGAACGCGAATTCTACATTGGATTACTAATTGCGTTCGCCTCTTTCCTTACTTTTTTTTTCTATGACGATTACGGAGTTTTAGGATGTCTATAACTCGGATGAAAATCTTTTTTTTTTGTATTCTTGCAATTCGTACGGTTTAGATAATTATATAGATTTATATGTTTTCAATTTAGTAAAATTGTGATGACGAATTATTTTTTTTTTTTTTTTTTTAAACGATGAAAATATTATTTTTGTTCATTTTTGTTTAACTAACGTCTTGGTGGATTAAATATATTTTATAAGCTAATGCACTTAGAGTAATTTTACTACGATTTTTGTAAAAAAAAAAGAAATTAAACGTAAGAAATATAAAGAAATAGCATTATGAGGAACTGAAAACATGGCAACGTTATTATTAGAATTACTTCAACTAAACAATTTCTCTCGGTGTAATATACACCTAAAATAAGTAAATATTTTTTTTAATAGTAAATACATGTTTTTTTTATATACATAAATGTTTTTAGTGCACACATTCATCAGAAATTTCGTTAATAATAGCTTACGATAAAAATAAATACACACAGGTTTATATTTTTTATCAATTTCTTATTACAAAGGGGTCATATACAAAGCGACGTGTTAATTTTATAACAACATTTTCATTAAATTACAGATTAACAGTCCCGAATGTTTTATTAAAAAGGAAATAATGACTCGTTAATCGCGCAATAATAATAAAAGGTTATTAAAACGCAAATTTAAAATTAACCAACGCTTCCATACATTTTGATCGTATATAATCTCTCTCGTACAATATTTCCAAAATACATTTATACATACGTGTATATATATATATGAGAATAATACAAACACCAACGGGTCAACTTTATCGCTGGTGCAATTCAATGTGAAACGCGGAGTGGGGTAGAAAAAAAAGCACGATACATAATATACAGAAACAAAAAGAAAAATTAAACAAAATTCGACTTTTGGCGATAATGAACCTTTAAAAAACATGGCTCGCGGAACACAAACCTCTCGTTTTAAAGCACTCGTTCAATTCACAAATATTATTTAATAACAAAAGCGGTAGTCGATATTTTCCTCGCGAATGAAGAACGGTATAAGCGCGCCGGTGGTGCCGATATAACGGTCTATATACAAAAGCGAAACGCGGGGGAGGTGGGGGGAGGGCGCGAGCCCCGGTTAACGAAAACCGAGCGATGTACAAATGGCGAGATAGAAATCTCTCGGATTACCCGTGAAGCACGTACGATGACGCCTATCGACAACAATCAGCGCCCCAGCCTGATATTTCAAACATGTCGATATCAAGCGCGAGCAAAAAAATTTGCCCAATCGAATTGCCCTTCCCATATAACCCCCCACCTCCCACCTCCCCACCCACCCCCTCCCAACGACTGTTCGAAAATTGACAGACGCAAATGCACATACGTTTACGCGTTTTTCCCCAAACGGGACGAAAATTCCTTTATGCTATGTACGTATATATTTATTTATTTGTGCATCTGTTGTTGTTTCTTCTTTTTCTTTTCATTCTTCTGTTTATTGGCTTTAAAATATATATGGGCTCGTGCTACCCTTTTTTTCGAGGGAGGGAGGCGCAGAGTAACAATTGATTTGTATTCTGTAATTTATTTGTCATTTTCTTGGTATATTGTGTCGACGCGCAAAACAATACAACTTGTTATTCTCGTAGATTTTGCTTCGCCAATTGGTTCACAAATGAACGGATATTTTTTTTTCTTTTTTTATAAAATGGTGATATACTCGTATTATACCGCGCGGGGTTGTTCACGAGCTCAACACAATTCGGCACTAATTTCTTTATACTACATTATGTACAGACATGATTTATTACTGAGAAAAATTTATTCTTGCGATAACAGATTTTGATGTTACTTTAATAACGTCACTTTGACGCGCTCATCAGACAAGAATTTCTGCACTTTGTTACTGTAAATTACAATAGATAATTACTGCAACTGCGCGGAGAAAAATTTTGTATAAAAATTAGAATTGTGGAGAGTGAAATTTCACTCGAATCGAGTGATTAAATAAAATTTTTTACGATTTAATTTACTTTACATAGTTTTAAAAAGAAAGTCCATGTATTTATAATTAATCAAATAATAATACATTTGATAAAATTAAAATTATCAACTATTATCACTTGTCTAATTATTACTTACGCGCCATTTGAATTTACATTACAAATTTGTAATTTGTAATTTGAAAAAAGAACTAATTTATTATAATAATTAATAAAAACAAATTTACGCAAAACCAGGATTTAGTTGCCATCCGTTATGTAATTATCTATCATTTTACAAAGTTTCAAGTTGTTATAACAATATGTCGCCGAGAAAGTCTTGAAAAATATAAGAAAATTGGATTTTTTCATGTATTCGCTATAATTATTAATAATTTATGAATATAAAATATATAAAATATATAAAAAATCGTAATATTTAACGAAAAAAAAGAAATAAAATTTCTGAACGGCCCTTCTAAAGATATAACCAGGATCGGTTATTAACTAATGAGAAAACGTCGTAAACACATCGAACGAAAAATGGCTTTTGCACGAATTAACGCGCGTGCTTCGTAAATCTAATATTAACTTCATTTCGGGACCGTAAGTAAAGTTGTTTGTCGGAATTAAACACTTCGCAATGGAACATCGGATCTCCGTAGAATTGAACGTAGGAGGTAAATGTTTGAAAACAATCAGCACAATTCGAGAGAAGGACACTCGCGATTGAAAAGGAAGAGAGCTAGGATCGAGCTTATGTATGTAGGTAAAGGTAATATCTCTTATTCATCAGAAGAGGGATGAAGGAGAAGAAAAGAAGAGGAAGAGAGAAAGTCGGGAAAGAGATAACGCCATCGGACGATGTTTACAAGAGAGCGAAGCGCATCTACGTTCGAGGTAGTCGACCAAAGAAAGTAATGACTCCACTCGAGAAGATAAAGCGCAATGGTAGAATTTTCCTTCCCTCCCCCTCTCCCACTCCCCACCTTCTTTTCTTTACTACTGCTAACATCCCCTTTCTCTCGTAGTGCGCGTTTTACTCTTCATCGGTTACCTTCTTCTTTCCTTGGCAAACCCTTTCTATACCATTTTTATTTTCCTCGGGTTTCCCATCGTCAACCTTTTCAAATTCCCTGATCTTTCGACCAATGGAAACTGATGCTCCTTACCCAATTCTTCGTTTAAACAAATTGATTTATTTTTCGATCGCGATTCTTTTTCTCGTTGAGCGTGTGAAATATCAGTTTTTTTTTTCGGTTCTACTGTACTATATTCGTTTTTATATAATTAATTTAAATAATTTCATCGCGTTCGAGTATCTGAAAAGGAAAAATTAAATAAAATTACTTAAAAACTATGTGATTATACATTTTAATTACCACTCGATAAGATAATTTATATTTCAATTATGAAAAACTGTAAAGAAACGAGCATTTAAATTGAAAGAACAATTATCAAAGTGTGGAAAATGTATATAATTTACCTCTCGAATAGAAAGATAGAATAGATCGACACCTCGTATACCTTTCCGTGTATGTATTGTATACCTGCATGTATATATATATATATATATATATTAATCTTTCGAAAATTTCGTGGCTTCGTGTGGTTTTAGTAGATAGAGGGTCGTTGCGCCGCGGGCGAGCAGCGAGTAGCGTCACGGTTACGGATCTAATCTGGTTTAACTTGTTTACCGGTCCTCGATAAAGGAGCAATGGAATCCACGTGCGCACGCGCCGATTTTACACACCGACGCGATCTCGCGCTCCCGTAACTCAAATTTATCACCCTAGTATAAATATAGTCTCTCTCTCTCTTTCTCGATGTCTCTTTTCTCTTATTTTCCTTTATTCTCTGCACTCCTCGCGACGTTCCAGATGTTACACTCCGAACGCAACCTGGATATGTACACGTGCCAATTTCTCTCTATGCTTTTTCTAGTTTTTATATTTTCCTTATTCGGATTTTCATCGTGACGTTCATTGTTTTTCATTTTTGTATACTGAGAAAAATTGTTTAGTAAAAATTACTATTAATAATGGCTATTTTTACCATTATCAATAGTAATTTTTATAATTGTGCAAGTCTGTCCTCCGTTCACGATTAAAATATCAATTTTTACTAAAAAATTGTTCTCAGTGTATATGTTTTACATTAGTCATAAATTTTAACAGTTGAACGATCAATTAAAATCTTATCAAGATCAGCGCTTCGTTTAGCACGTATTACTTACTATGTAAGTAAAATATTTGATTCTTTTTTTTTTAAAGATACAATTCAGCATTGAACATCGCGCAATCATCCTAAAACGCACGTTTACCATTCTCTCTGAAAGTGCGGGTGTACAGCTCGTCGACGTAGAGGAAAAAGGAGAAGCTCCGAAAAAATCAGAAGGAATGAATGAAAACCCTCTCGGCCACGAGATAAAGAAAATAAAAAAAATAAAGGAGACAGAGAGAAAGACCGTGAAGTCACGAGCCAAGTCTCGTAACGTGGCCAATGTCGCTTTCTTCATTTTTTTTCTCCTCTCTCTTTCTCTTTCTTTCTTTCTCTTAGTCGTATATGAGAGAAACGCCGGCAGCTGAGGTTGTACCAAAATTGTCGTCTTTACCGCTTGTCGTTTCTTATGCTAGAAGATGATCCGCTTTAACGAGTATAGTGGAGTCTCCGGATTCGTCGTTTCATTGAGCGAACGTAGACGACTGTGAGCTCGCTAACCACGTGATGTAAGTTGCTCAACCGTTCTATCTCTACCCGAACTTTCATTACACTTATTTGCTATAGATATTTCGGTATAAATTATATATATATATATTTTTTTTTTTCTTTTGTCTCGGTTATTTATGTTGCTAAATTAAAATAAGCTATTTTTAAAAAATTTTTTTTAATTCACATAAAGTATTTATTTGAACACCCGTCTGGATGAATTAAGTATTGAATAATATCGATGTAAATTAATTAACTATATATACATGTAGAAAGTTTTATTGGATTAAAAGTTTTAATCTCGCGCTCAACCGCGAGATTTCTAAGCGCGTTAAGTAACTAACGGATGCACGAGTAAGCCCGGTTAGTTTAGAACATTTAACATCGATTTATTTATGTTTATATATGTAAATAAATAATAATAACGTTAAACTGACGGATTGATATATAATAGGATTAATCGACGAACGCATGCACTACTCGTGTGTAAAAAATATTTTCTCTTTCAATACCATGTTAATCAAATATTGGCATAGTAGAATAGTAGATGGTATTTACGATTTTGAATGTATTGAATATATTTTTTATTTACATTTCCTTTTTTCTATTCGTCTATTTTCGACTTTATCATATTTTGTTTTTTATACACGGAGAAAAAGTTTAAATTAATAATAACCCTAGCGTCTAGTAAACAAGTCGCAGATTGACAAATTATAATAGGTAAATTTACTATAGTTTCCAATAAAAACATATGACTATAGTTTAAAATTTACTACAATTCTTGCAATATTATAAGCCATAAACTTTCAACTCAAACGTCGTTATCAAATAACTGGATTTAAAATCTGGGAACCTTTAGGTATATTATTTTAAACATGCCAAGTGCCTGACGTTCAGATTTTTTAAAAAAAAACTTATTTCCTTCTTTATAAAAAAGTTTAAATTAATAATAACCCTAGCGTCTAGTAAACAAGTCGCAGATTGACAAATTATAATAGGTAAATTTACTATAGTTTCCAATAAAAACATATGACTATAGTTTAAAATTTACTACAATTCTTGCAATATTTATTATTAGTCAAAAAAGCCATAAACTTTCAACTCAAACGTCGTTATCAAATAATGGATTTAAAAATCTGGGAACCTTTAGGTATATTATTTTAAACATGCCAAAGTGCCTGACGTTCAGATTTTTTAAAAAAAAAACTTATTTCCTTCTTTATAAAAAAAATGAGAAAAAAATTATTATTCTCTGTATTCGACATCCCCTTAAGTCTATAAATTAATTAATTTTTAGTATCGCCATACCAGTATACTTATCATTCGATTTTAAATAAAGTATGTAATTTTAATAATCGCAGTTGATAAATAAAGAAACCTCGTCCATTTTTGGTCCTCTCGGAGAGTATAAAGCGTCTTAGAAGAGCTGCGCGCGAATAAAAAACGAAAGGAAGATAGCGAAAGAGAGAAAAACCGCTGGAGGCTGCGGTGCGCTCGTCACTCTCAAAGAGAATTATTCGAAATGTAGTGAGAGAGAGGGGGATATACCCAGCTTCCCCCGCAAGCTCGGGCGCGCGATAAATAAACGTAAAACGCGCCGTAGCTTTGATTTATTTTCTCTCCTCCCGTGTTCGTTTATATAGACGTATATATACATATATACATACATACATATATACACCACGTATAACGGATAAAGTCGCACCAAGTAACCGAAATCAAGTGAGAGCTCGAGGAATTTATTGGTTCTTTGTTGCTCTCTTTTTTTTTTCTTTTCAACCGTACATCGCGTACCATTTCGTTTACCCTTTTTTTTCGTGCGCTATTTGGGTATATAGAGATGTATATAGTATTTATATATATATATATATATGTACATCTGTATCTGATTTATGTTGTTTCGAAGCTTGCAGAAGCTTGCACTTACGGATAACGAAGTTTACGTACATGCCCATTTGGTGTTTGTCGAGTATCCGAGATGGGTGTATAATGTATGTATGTATGGGTGTAGAATATATACGATTCAATTGGAATATTGGAATTGTATAGTTGATTATCCCTGTAAATTGAATCGAACGCAATTGGTTACTCTTTATTTACCGACTGTATATTATTATCCGTTGGAAATAAAGTAAGCCAACAAAAATTTACAATCATTTCAGATATATATATATATATATAGTACACGTACGAAGGGAAAGCTTTCGCACGCAAGCGCAAAGTGAATAATTACGGTTTACAAGTAATAATTAACGCAAAGCACCTACTTTTTTTACATAAATATAAAAAAAAGAAATAAAGGAAGAAAGTAAAATCGTGACTATGAATCGTCTGTGCAACAATAATATATATATATATAAATCCGCTACCCTCGACGAAAGTAAATCGAATGTCGTGCAAACAACGTTGCGTACACGCGCGTATACAACTTACCCTGATGAATGGCGGATCAAGATTCGCCCGGCGGGCTTTCTCGCGAAAGAAGGAGCGACCGAGAGAGAGAGTGAGTGAGCTTAATGAGCTTTTGCAACCGGCAACCGTACCCCCTTGTATAATACACCGTGGCGATACTCTCGTTATGAACGACGTCGTCTACCCACCAACCTTTATATGTATATATATATAACTGCACAACCTTTGCTTCTCCTATACCCTCCTTCTTCTTTTCAGTGGCGCTGAAAAACTTTAAAAATTACGAGGGCGATCCGTCAGGGAATTAGCGCGCAAGCATTTTATACTCGAACCCCGCAAATCAGCTTTCCGACAACCTTTTTTTGTTTTCTTTATTTTCGTCTTCTTTTCGGTATTCTCTTATGTACTCACCGAAATGGCATAATGCGATTCCAGTTTCAAGGTGTATATATATTTTATTAATTTTGTGTATTTAAACGTCGATTTGTTGCGGTTAACCGTCTTCTCTCACTCTATTTTTTTTATGTTCGTTTAAACATCGGATTATTATACACGGGATAATTAATTGACAAAATCAAAGGAGCGTTAATGTTTAAATCAAATGTAACCGAGTAATTATATCGAGTGCGAAAGTATATACGATACCTAATTGAAAATTACATCGACGCGCATCGAATACCCGAAACAAATAATAAATTGTACATTAACAGATTTATATCCATCGCGCGCGTATTACGACGACGATTGTAAAAAGAGTCTGGAAGTATGCGTATATATATAGATACGTGAGATTATGAAACGCGAACGTCACGGAGGTATTACAAAAGTAATTTACATTAAAAGGCGGTACGATAAAAAAGCATTTACGAATACGTAAAGAGACCGATATATAAGAGTATCTATAGAAGGAAATATACATATATATATACATATATATACACAACCTAGTGTAAGTTTGATTGCTTTCGAATGGACGTCTGGGATTTTCTCATTTGCTTCTTATACATTACAACGACTTATTCCCCTTTTCGCGAGCTTCGTTCTTCTTCGTGGTTTCGGCGCGGAGTTTATATATATATATAGATTGGTGTAAAAATTTCTTTCTTTTCTCTTTCTCGGCTAATAAATTTCGCGTATTTCCTTTGATATCGAGGGTGCATAGACGCGCATTGTGAATTTCGTGGGTGAGAATATAAATAAGGGATTTTCGCCGAGTAATACTCGGTGTTGTTGTTATCGAAGACGATATATTGCAATCAAGTGGTAAATTAAGGGTAACGAGGAGATAAAATCCGTGTATATCCTTTCCAATTACCGGCTATTACAACGATGTAAAATATATTTGATCGGCTAAAATTTTTTTGCGGTTTTATATGTTTGATTTACGATCGTTTTATATATATATATATATATATATATATATATGCTCTTCTTCTTCTTCCTTTTTTTCGCTTTTCTTCTCGATGTATATATATATAATACGTCGTTAATAGCTATTCGTTTAACTTTTATTATCAATGTCTTTGAAGAAAAATGATAATACCCTCTCTCTCTCTCTCCTTTTAAATTTATAAGGATTTTACGGTTTTGACAAATATTTTCATAAATCAACCGGGAGCCGCCATTAATTTCGGGGTGTCCGACCATTAAAACGTCAATAATTGTAGTACAATAAAATGTGAAACTGAATTTAAATTCCACGATGGTGCTCGTGAAAGATAAAATTTACGAGACTATTCAATAAATATATATACTGTCAGATTGTAATCGGTTTCGAAAATATATATATATAAATGTCAACGTTACTGCGTATTGTTTCGAAACGTTACGCAGTAATTAATTTTAAATGTTAATGGTCTATTTGAGTATTTATCGGTTAATTAAATATTGGACAATCTTTCTTTATTTTCCCCTTCGTTTTATTTTTCGCGCAGTCGATTTATATATATACACGCAACGCTTGAAACGTTTATTAAATTATTACATATATATATATATATATATATATATATAATAGCGAATGGTTATATAGAATCGTTGTTGCATATATTGAAAGAATATCGAAATAATGTACAAGTAATTTTCGTCAAAAATATTGAATTTAACTTCAATTGGAATCTATTATATAAAAGCCACTCGTTTCGTTAACAAAAAATATTCGTCAAAACTCGTTGGGCAATCCCGAAGCAAAGCCGCGATATAACACTCGAAATGCAAAATAATAAACACGCGTATACATTTATAGTGTATATAGACTTGCTTTAAACACGAGTACTTATTTATCATTTACAAACACTCGAAAACGAAAATTTAACAAAATATGTGTACGCGCATATACATTGCAAACGAGTGTGCAATAAAATATATTCTGTAAAACTAAAACGAAAAATGCAGTTGCAAACAACGCGTACAAGATTTGATAAAAGTGTATATATAAAAAAAATGCAATTTACCTCCGACAAACAGTAATTCGCGACAAGGAAATTCCAAAGAGACGAATCGTAGAAAAGGGACAGTATACAGGAAAGTTCGAAATATAACAAACACGAGATGCACGTACGATTCGAATCTCCTTTCTTTGTATAAGATGCTTTAAGGTATTCGATATATATATGTATCGAACACGTCTCTAGCTTCTTGTATAGAGAGAGAGAGAGAGAGAGAGAAAAATATTCATACCAAAGGATATATATACACACAGAGCTATAAAGTAAGTTATAATAGATATATACACCATTCGAAATTATTTACTTATACGTAATTTTTTTTCTTGGAACGATGCGTTACTTGATGATATGTAAACCTAAACTGTGTGTGTGTATATGGGTATATATATATATATATATATATATATAGTTTAGCTCTGATAACGCGTGAATGCTTTTGATGTATCAAATTTATCGCTGTGCGTTTGAAAGTTAAGAAGTGAACTGCACTGCGCGATGTTACATTTTTACGTCAATGTTACGATGCGTTTTTTATTTTTTATTTCCGTTTCGAGATATATGCGTGCGTTTGAGAGGTTTTCTTAATAAGTACATACGTTTAATAAATTAACGACGCGCAGCAAAATTGTTGTTTTTATTTAACGAGTTATAAAAAATTATGTAATATTTTATTAATAATCAAAATTTAGAGTGATGCGTTTTTTACTTTTTTTTATAACAACGTAATCTTTGAAAGTTACACTTTTTCTTTGTATTTGGTATGTTTTTCTCCTAAAACGGTGGTAAAAAGGCAAATATTTTTACAACAAAAAATTCTTATTAATTAAATTTTTAGGTCTTATATTTATAGAATTAACATTATATCTAAAAAAAAAAAATTATCGGATATATTTACGAAAAACATAACTCATCATCATTCACACTCATTCATTCTGATGTTAAAATTGTTACGTGACGTATGACAAAGAAGGTACCGCGTAAAAATACCAATGAAACATCAGAAACGATCGTAAGTATAAAAAAAAATATAATTCGAAATTAAAATATACAAAAGAAAAAAATGGCATGTTATAGTTATAAACATAACAAATGCAGTTAGATATAGATATAACAATACTCCTTCGGTATTACAACAAACAACGAGTACTGCGAACGTAAACAAGAATTATTGAAAGTAAAAAAAAACGGAGAGAAGAACGAGAGAAAGAAAAGAAAAGAGAATCCGGAGAGACTAACAGACGTAGTATATATATATATATATATATATATACCTATATATACATGAGAAAGTACGAGAGAAAGAGAGCGCAGTGACTCCAAGCTCTACGACTGTAAACTGTTTTCTTAGGCACTTGGGGCTCTTGAAAAATTCCTAAATATTTACTCTCGAGGAAAGGAGAGAGAAATAGAAAAGGTTCGCGCCGCCGCATGTGCAGCATCCACGAGTCTCTTGCATTTCCCGAAACTTGCGATCTCCGACGCGCTTCGTAAAAAAAACGACCACTGGACGGATTAGAGTTATACCTCTGTTTACACATTTGACTATCTAGCAGCTTTTTTTTTTTACTTTCTATTTTAAGATTTCCGTTACTGACACCTATACGTATTTTTCTCTTTGATTTGTTGCAGTCTCTCGATGTGTAATCTTTTAATTATTCGCGATTATAAACGGTGCGTAAAATAACATTTATTTATTGCCGAGATATCTGGTATTTATTTGCTTATATATATCACGTTTTGTGTGCATATATAGATATACACGTGTCTATTGTATTTTTGTGTTTTTTTCTTTTTGAACGTACGTCTACCAAAGGACGAAGGACTCGAACACTTCGTATGTATACGTTGCATCGTGGAGGCGGAAAAAGGGTCGTTCGATGTTCCGCGCTTGAATCTCTAAGCTTCTTTCTCTCGGTTTTTTTACCCCTCGTTCGCCGACAGCTTCGTGTCGAGGAAAAGGGAAAGTTTGAAATTTCGAAGCGATTGAATTTTAAAGTACGTCACTTTTGTTAGGTGTGTAAGTTCAACTTTAACCTCCTCGATATATATATATAATCCAAAGTAGTTTAAAAATTATGTTATATATATATATATATATATCTGTATATATGTGTACTCTTAATTGTTTACACTGAAAATTGAAATTGATACGCGAGTTGTAATACTAAATTTTACCATGAAATTCATCGTAAAAATTGACAGACATAAGAATCTATTTAATTAAATAATTTTACAAATTGAACGAATAGTAATTAAATATAAATTTAAATCAAAATAAAGGGCATAATACAGATTTAACAATTTACACATATATGACAAAAGTTTAATTAAAAAAATTATAACGTAAATTATTAAAAGTGTAGTGAAAAAATGTTACATTAGTATTTTTGGATTAATAAGGTAATACTTATATATCAATTCTATATTTAAAAACAATCGTGATGGTGATAAAATTGTAAATAAAAATGTGGAAAAATTCTTAATTAATTCCGATCTGAAAGTACGTTATTATATCAATATATGAATGTTTAATATACCATTTTTTACAGTTGTGTATACACATATATATATCAAATGTTAGAGATAATAATTTTATAGTTATTACGTTCACGCGTTCCAATGTAATTTAATTATCTTGCGTGAAATTGCTATAGTTTCGGGGAGCATTGATTTTGATGGTCTAGTGTGTAACAATTCGCGATTGTCAATTCGGACGGATTATTCCGGATATGCAGTTAATATACATATATATACATATATATATAAAGAGAATTATCGTAAATTTGTAATTCGAGACTATTGGTAATATAATGATCATCGGTGGTTCATCGCGATGCTTAAATTTCTTTCTTTTATATACGACAGGCGTGTCAATGAGATTAAAATTGCGATTACAAACTTAGGATAAGACAAGATATATATAACAATATTTATAATCGTAATCAATTTATACAACGCATTTTATATGGCATATATACGATTAACGCGAAATAATATTTTAATTACTATAATATATTTTATTTTGATCATTTTATATAGCGTTATAATTTTAATATACCGAATATTTTATTGTAAGTTGTATTGTAAAAAATGTAAACGTCCGATATGGACTTCTTAATAATAAATAAATAAATAAATATATATATGCAAATATATGAACGAGCTGAATTTTGATTGAAGTATATAAATGTAGTTGACGTAACGAGAAAAAAATGTGTAGTATATGTATATATTTGTCGGCCTCTCGAAACGAATTTTCTCGTTGATTTAAAATTTTCATCGATTCTCGTATAAAAATTGTGAGGAAAATAAAGGTTACAGGGAAAGGCCACTGCACGGTTACATGGGATCAATTCGTATCCAATTCTCACCCGTGAAAAATTCGTTTACAGATGTATCAAACGGCCGAGCAAGCATTTCTCTTTTTTCTTCTCTCGCAGCGAGCCGATTTATCGTTGGTAATGAAAAGAAAAGTCAAAAAGTTTTTCGCCCCTTGCGAACAAGAGTGAGAGAGAGACAGAGAGAGGGGGTGGAGAGAGGGAGGTAGACTAGAAAACGCGCGGTTGTGTGTCAAAGGTGCACATCAAAGCTCGAACTTTTCCCTCCCCAAAATTACGAAATCCTTCATTACCGTATATACCGCGTGGAAATCTCACAGGCGTGGGTGTGACGGCTCTCGGAGCTTTGATTTCCGCATGACCGCGGTCTCAAACGCGTATACACACACACGCACGTGCATATATATATATATATATATACGTGGACGTATACACACGACTGTTGTAGCGACATACAACGGGCGTCTAGCCAGTTTTTCCCTCTCGATTAATATTCCGAGGAGAAAGATAGATAGATAGATAGATAGATATACACGTATGGACGGATATAATAATTTATATCGGGTCCGGAAATATCAATATGAGACTTGTTCGGTAAATTATTATTATTATCTCCTTTGGCTTGCTCTCTCTCTCTCTCTCTTTCTCTCTGTAACAAGGTGTATAACCCTTTAGTTTTCTTTATTTTCGAAAAACTGGTTCGCGCGACGCTATATTCCAATTACTCCATCGCGGCCCTTTTTATTAGGTATGTACGTGTATGTATACTTATATATATATATATATATATATACGAGCTCATGTTTTGACCGCATCGCAGAAAAGGTTTTATTTACGGGCGCGAGAGGGACGATTATTTATATATACACCCGAGGGCGATAAGAATCTTATTCTTGAAAGTGTAAATACTGATCAAAATTTCGTATTTTATACATATACCGGAAAAAAAAACATTTTTGCGTCTTGAAGTTGTGACTTACATTTTACACTCCACCGCTAGATGGAGGCGACTATTTCTCTACACTCGCTTGAGAGATCGTCGTCTTCTTTTTATATATATACACATAGCACAAAATCGAAGGTCAAGAGCGAAACACCTAGAATTTTTAAACAATGCCATTTTTTGAGAAATTCCTCCAATTATACGCATTGAACAAAAAATAAAAAAGTATGAGCCTTCTTTTATTTAAAGTCAACTGTTGGTTCGGAAAAACCGTTAAATATATTCTATACATATGTACACATATGAATTTAAGAAACCTACAAAATAAATCACGAATTTAAGGTTAAATTTTTAAAATTCAACATGTCACATACCATATATGTCAACAAAAAATTCATAAAGTACATAAAATACAGACATAAAAATTGGCCATATTGAATTCATTATGTTGGATTTTAAAAATCTAACCATTATTTCATTAAATATTGAAATTACGATACCTTACATTTATATATATGTCGGTACGGAAAATATCCGTTCTATAAATGGAAATAATACATTTTACAGTTAACAAGTGCTACAATTTTAGGCGCGAAAAATAACGGAAAAATACCTTTTACTATTATTATAAATAATTCACATACCAGCTATTAAAGATTTAATTTCTATTACGTAAATTTAATATTCTAAAGAAAGTTGAATCAATTTTATATAAATGCTTTGCCTTTTCCTTGTATAGGTTCATTTAAAGGGTTACGTGTGTATTTTTAAAAGACATATACGGGACGTATTTAACTGTGTAAATAAACTTCGGTGCTAATATATTGCACTTTCAGAAGAAACAAAACGTCTGTATGTATGTGTGTATACACGATAAAAGTCAAGTTTGTCCTTTTCAAAAATTCATAAGAGAGAGGAACAAGGGTGCAGGGTTTATTTGACAAATCTGTAATGTTTATGTAAACATTAAAAAAAAGTTCTTTTTTCTAACAGTATATTTTTTAAAAGGATCATTTTCTTCACTCAAAATGCGTATCTAAAAATAAAAGAGATAAATTACGGCACTCGCTACTCCCTTTTTACGATGCACCATCTATACCTTTTGTTTCACATTATTTTCGGTAGGAAGCGCGAAAATCTCCGTCTCAGCGAAAAAAAATCTATCTCCTCGTGTCCTCTCCCATTGTATCATAGGATCTTATTCTATAAGTACATATATATACATATATATCGGGAGCGTGTGTCTCTCGCGTTTTTCGTTGGCGTGTGAAACGATATTCCAATCGGAGGCACGCACGAATATTTTCTCTCTCGCTTCCTCTCGTACACTATACACTTTTCCATCGTGTCCTCTTTTATTTCTTCCTCTTTTTTTTATATCATCACACGAGAGCAACGACGATGTCCCGCCTTACTTTTTGGCTCGTTTCACACAGGTTGCGTATATAGCGATGCAAAAGCATTCCCTTGTTCGAACTTCCCGCACCACTACCTCGTCGCCGGAGTAGAAAGAGAGAGAGAGAGAGAGAGAGAGAAGAGCGAGATAGGCGTCGTTTGCAGGCCGCACTTTTTCGTTTGAAAGCTCTGACGGGAAAGTTTCTCGCTCCTCGATTCTCTCTTTCTATTTTACTTTGTCCTCCTCTTCTTTCTTCTTCTTCTTCTTTTACTTCTACTTCTTCTTCCTCTTCCTTCCTTGCTTATTGCTTTTTTTTCACGGTATATTTTTTGAATTTTTTTTTGCACCCGACGTGCATATAATCTCGACTGGACAATTTTTCGATCCTCGCAGATGTAGTTTTCAACTTTCTTCGACTTTTTTTTATTCGTGCGTGTTTATTTTTCTTAATTTGCCGATTCTTTTTTTTTGCCTTTAAGCGAAATGTTTGACAGATCATTTGGAGAGAAAAATTCTGTTTGCATAATAAAAGTTTCGTCGCGACACGAAATGCGCGTATATACACGACATATCGTATGGTATTAGGACACGTTTTTTTCGATCGCAACTTTCAAACTCGTTCACCTTTTCGATCGTTATGCGTTTGAATTATAAAGTAGGCACGAGCTTTTCTTATTATTATATTCGTGAAATGGATACATACAACTCATTAAATAAGAAGCTAATTTAGCCAATGTATAAGTTCGAAATGTTGATTTATAGTTTTAAAATTCGCGGTTTTTTTCTTAGTTGAGAATAAAAAAATATCATTCCGTGGATACGATTCTCGATCGTTCCTCCTTTCCCATCCCTTTTGTCCGTTTGCTCGCCGAAGAACATCGCAGCCCAGGAAAATATTGATAAACTATTAGAAAAGAAGAAACGCAAGTCGAGTGAAATCCGTTAAAGCGATCGGGAAGGGGGAGGGAGGGAAGAAAAGAGATGGAAAGACCCGACGATCGAAGATTCGAAAAGGCGGACTTTTCTCTTTCATCCGGTCTTTACCCCTTTTGTTCGGTTCTCGCTCGTTCTTCCGATACTTTTCAGAAGTCGAGAGCAGAGAGAGAGAGAGAGAGAGAGAGAGAGAGAGAGAAACCTTCGGTCTTCGCTCCACCTTATCCATGTAAATTGTATATTTCCAAGGTTTTTTCTTTAAATTCTATACCTTTTCTTGTTTATAACTTCATCTCACATTTTTTTTCACTCTCCTTTTTTCCTTTAAATTCTCGAAACGCCCTCGAATCGGAATGTCACTACATTTTGTTAAATATTCTTATGTATATATAATATATAATATACAAATACAAATTACTATATATATTTATACTGAGAGAAATTTGCTAGTATAAATTATTATTTTAATGGTAAAAGAAGGACAGACTTACACAATTGAAAAAACTGCAATAAAATAATGGTAAAAATTGCCACGATCGAGGAGAAATTACTATTAATCGTGTCAATTTTTATATTTGTGTAAATCTGTCCTCCTTTTACCATTAAAATAGTTATTTATACTAAAAAAATTTTCTCAATGTATCAATATTCTTACACATAAATTCTTATATGCAAATTTTTATATATCTACGTAATATCTACACGTGATATTTTTTTATTTATCAAATTCGTAGTCTAGAAAATGTTGTACATCAAGTGTACGAGCTTCGTTACATATCGCTTTATAACTTTATATCAGTTGATTCGCAAGGGTTGCAAGTAACGTTTGTGTGACCGCTTTTATCCATCGTATTAATTTATGTTATAAGTTCATGGTTAACTTCTTGGATGGAATTATCTGCGAATAAATTTGCATTTCCTGGAATAATTATGGAAACTCAGTGTAATAGAACATAATATACCGGTATATATGTATGTGTGGAATGGTTAATTCGGAATGGCATTATCGCATTATACCGATCGATTTTATACACTAGAATATGAATATATATATATATATATATATATATTTACAGCCTACTAACCCGTACGGCGAGTCTTACGCGCGGAGCACGCTAAATTCGTAAATACATTTAATGCAACCAAATTCGTGGCCGACTGTATGCGCGTGATTATATCGATTACTAGGATCTATAGAAACGCTACACATCCTAGTAAGATGTATACAAATTCTCCATATCGTCGACCGTCCACTTGAAAATCGAGACCAACGTCTTCGAAACGCGCAGTACACAAACTCCAGCAGAAAGAAATATACACGAAAGTAAACACAAGCTGCGATTAAGTGCAGTGCATCTAATACCCGCGGTGTCGAATTGCCGAAACTCGATGTGTCGTTGATCGCGCGCGCCCGGGCCAACACTTCTTCTCTTTCTCTTCATTCAAATTATCTATATTATTTCCCATTTATTTCTATTAATTTCTCCGACACGTAAGACTCGCCACACGGGTTATAAGGCTGTAAAATCTTTTACGCACTATGGTATATATGATACGTTAGCACGATTAGAGGAAAAATATTATTGTGAATGGATTAGTTATGCCTTGGACGCTCGCTGCGCTCGCGACCGCGGCCCAACTACTATCCATTCACAATGATATTTTCCCTCTGATCGCATTAACGTATCATATATACCAAAGTACATAAATAACTAATATAGTGCAAATCCCATTGCGCGTAACTGAAATTTTAAATTTATTTAATTAATGTAATTTGCGTGTATATATGTACGATATAGACAGGGTGTCGAAAACGGTAACGAAACACACTTAAAGAATATCCCAACGCGTATTTTAACCTGAGAAAAATCGTAAGATGTTTTGTTACCTTTCTGGACACCCTGCCTATACATGCACAAGTAATTTTTAGATATTGAAATTATTATATCACGCGTATAACAAAATTGACTGAAAAGTAAAAAACAAAAGAAACTTACAAGTTTTTACTTCATAAAATTTTGAAAATCTCTCGGTTCAGCGTCATTAACCGCATCCTTTCATAAAAAGAAAAGTGGTGGAGCCATTTTTTGTGCCGGGTATATAGTGGTAACGAGTCCCTTAATCTTAAAAATCGGCGGTACAGATCTACCACCTGGTCTTTCAATAAATCTCGCTTTTGTTGAGTTTGTCGGTAAATAAAAAAAAAACCCGCAGGAGTAAAAAAAAGGTATATACCTCGCAGTCATCGCTGGTGTCTTAAATAACAAATATGTATATATATGTATACGGCACATACGCGAGTGAGAAAAGAGAATTGTAACTTGGAAGGTGGAGCTCGTTATTTGCCGATATAATTAATCGGGACCGATTCCCCAGCAGCAGTGCAGCCGGTTTTTCGGGCTCTATCTGCTTTGTCATCGCCGGGCTTAATAATCCAAGGTTTCGCTTGGTTAAGCGGTTCGCCGATGAAAAAGGAATGGAGAACGTAGTATACACTAGTTATACTCGAGTTCATCGAGCGGACCGAAATTATATCGGGAACACTGCGGTGTGCGAATGATCGATGCGAATCATTTTTTTTTTTTTTCATAAACGTGGGATTAACTGCGCGGATATATATCGAGTGTGCTCTGGGATTAAATGACATGTATATACCGACTTAGGTTTTTAAATGTATATCGCTCGCATTTACAACGGGTGAACAGCGTCCCGATTACTAAATGTCGTTTAAATGATCGACGATTATTCAAATATTTTTCCGATTGAGATATTTACAATAATTATTTCGTTGTAATAACTCGATATATTTTCTATAAAGCTTTTTCTTTAAATTATATTTTTTTTTCTTTGTTTCAGGTTAGTTGGATAAATGACATTTTCATCATGAATTATCATCGTCGCGTAAGCGATCGTACGGTAATTTTTAAATAGTATATACTTTAATTATGACGTTAGTACTTTAATGCCATCAATTTAATGAATTTTTGGTATTAAATGATCGGAATAATTACTCTTTTACGTATACACACATGTATATTAAAAAGACATTTAAAAAATTTACTTTGAATTCTATAGCAGTTAATAATTTGGATGTACGCATCAAATTTTTTATCGGCTTTTAAGTAATTATCGGTTTAATTTAATTAAAAATTAAATTCAGCTTTAATATAATATTGTATACCTAGACAGTAGATATAGTTTATTGAAGCAATCGATGTTTAAATGTATATTAAATGTGTATTATACTAGTGTATTCAATAGTATTTTTTGATACATTGATAAAATAATATATATAATAATCTAACAGCAACGACAGTGCTATACAGTTTCTTTGTTAACAAGACAACCCATGGGTTGAAATTGAAAAAAAAATTCGCTGCAGATTAAAAGTAATTACTAATTTTGTAAACAAATTGTATTTTTATTTAGCTTTTATTTAAAATTTTTAAGATAATTTTTTAGCAAAATAACTATTTTATTTCATTGTTATTATTTTATCCCAAAAATTTTGATAACAATGTTAAGTTTTGTTAAGTAGATTAAAATCATATTTATATATTACATCATATTATACTGTTACTGCTTAAATGTTGGCCTATTCGATGAAGTGGTCCCGCGGTAAGTCTATTATGGAAAAAAAAGTGTAAAATAATTACGTTGCAAATTAAATAGCTAAAAATATTAAAATTAAAGGTAATAATAATACAATTTGTTTAAAAATTTAAGAAATATTATAATGTTTCTAAAAAAAATTATTAACCGTGAATATTGAATAGTTTTTTTTTTTGCAATTGTAAGCTATAGGCTTGTCAAGTTTGTGGGGCCTGTTGAGGTTATGTTCACATTTTTTGTAAGACTTTCCTCGAACACGTAATAATGTTTTAGTTTCAAACTTAGCACACAGTTAGATTATTGTTAACAAAGGCGTCTTTTCTCTTACTTTCCCACTTTATATATATTATTTATAGATTTATTATTAATTATCGCATAGTCCGTCGGTAAGGTAGTAAGGTAGTAAGGTATATGAATTTGTTAACTCGACTATTACACGCTGTAGATACATAAAAGAAAAAAGGGTGTCCGTAGCCCGTCGTGAAAGGCGAGTGGATCCACGAGTTGGAGAAGATCTCGTTCGTCGAATGAGAGGAGATGCAGAAGGTGCGGGGAGAAAAGAAAGAAGAGAGAGAGAAAAAACACACAGTGTCGGAATGGGAAAGGGCGGGAAAGGAAGATGGTGAAATCGTAAGGTCCCTCGCGAGAGGGGTATAATACCGACTGCTCGGTCACGAATCGTCCAAGGGCATTATCTGGATCCACGCGGGAGCAGCTACTCGTGAAAGCCCCGTGATCTAATCAGAGTGGCGCGAGGCGACGATAATGGCCCCTCGTAAAACCATAAGCCGGACGACACGCGATTTTCGATGCTCGCTGCTTTATTTTCTCTCGCTCTCTTTTCTTTTCTTTTTTTTTGCTCTCATTCTCTCACCCTCCTTCGTTTACACTGTTTTTCCTTTCGTCGAACGGTCGTTGTGTTATACTCTTTCGCTCTCACATTTTGCTCGGTCGATCCATCGTGGTACTTGGTTCTTCCTTTCCTCGACCTCGCTACGCGATCTCCTCTATTCTCCCTTTGTTCTTTTGCTACTGCGTAATAAATTTCACGTTTCAACCGTTATCTAATCCGATGATTCTTCCTACGATCGCGATAACGGTGTACATTAGTTATTTTTAGAATATATATCGTTTTTTTTCCTCTTCTAATTCTTACGGGATAATCGATCTTAAAAAATTTAAACTAATTTTGGAAAGTTCAGCTTACTTCGTTGTTGCAGTTAAAAAAATCAAACACTTATTCCGAAATATAAATAAAAAATTTTTCCACATCGCCCCTATAGATAAATATGTTTAGCCTGAAAAAATGTAATAATTATTAAATGTAAATTATAAAATAAAAAATTACCTCCTTGAAAAATCTGCTCCTAAAAAAGATGTTTGGATTTTTTTATACTTTTGGGAATAAGGGTTTATCCCTTGACTTCCACAATGAATTCTTTTTCTCGTTCCGAATATTACTTTTTTCTAATAGAATAACATTTTTTAAGTTAAAAAAAAGTCAATAGCTGCTTCACAATAGAATTTTCTTACGGTGAGGTACGAAATGTTCCAGATGTACGGCAGTTATGTTATTCCAGTGAAGCGTGGGCAGCTAAGGGTTAATTTTGACTATAATACCAAAATAATTTCAACATAAGAATTATGTTAAAAATATCGATTTTAAAATCTGAAAAAATTCATAATGGTAGTTTTAAACAAAAGTGAGGATGTTTTGATTTTTTAAGAAAAAATAAATTTGTTGATAATAACTGAATAAACAATTTTCGGTGGGTAATCATTGACTTAAAAAGGCATGAATTTTCAACGCAAAAATCAGAATTAAATTACGGTTTCAAAAATCTGAAAAATTTTGTATATAGTGTTTAAAACATGTCTAAAAAAATTTATTCTTTTGTTTATAAAGAAATATTAAAAATGACCATTTTCTAAGTCCGACTTCCCTTTAAATTGTTGAATCCCCGAAGTGCAACTTGATCGACAAGTATTTTTCGTATTCAATTAGGTCTTTATACTTTTGAAAATAATAAACTCGCGTAACGATTTTGCATATACATATAACGTTCGAATTACATCCATAAGATATAAGAACCTCATCAATGTTCTTTAATATTCCAAGAAGGAAATAAACTCGCGTTCAATCTAACCTTCACCTTTCCACATCGATCCTCCTCCTATATGTACCTCGTAGTAGGAAAAGCAAGCTCTTCTCTTCCTCTTTCTCCATCTCTTGCATAACGACCAAGGAGTCTCGTCGTCGTCGTCGTCGTCGTCGTCGTCGTCCCGTTTTACGCTTGGTGCAGAAGGCGAAGTCACGTCGGGAGCCTAGGATTAAATTGCGAATCGTAAAAGGTTGGCTCTCACTTCTACACGAGAGTCCTGGATGCAGCCGAGCCATAAGTCAATATATGGTGTAATGGAAGGGATGGGGAGGGATGGGGAGGCGAGAGAACCTGTAATTAAATGTAATGCAACCGGGTGAATGATGCGTAATGTCGGTAGGTAATCTTCTCGATGGAAATTGGGTGAACTTTACCTTTTTATTTCATCGAGTTTACTGATTTAACTTTGATCGTTCCCTTCTCTACTTAAATATATATGTACCTAGATTTCACTTGAATCGTTTAAAAATGGAAAAATGGTAAGGTATATATGAAACACGTTTATTCGATGATAAATCAAAGCGCGTGTCGTTAATAAGGTGTTGAAATATCGTAAAAATTATATGGATAGTTTATCAAAGAGAGAGAGAGAGAGAGAGAGAGATGGATATAGAGATACAGAAGGATGCGAAGGCATTCAATGACGCTAATTAACTCGTGATTCGATCATCCGCTCGTTCGAACGAACGGATTGGGGTGCGTTATGATATTCGACTGGACTTTTGATTAATTTGGTCTGACGGAATCATGGAGGTTTCCTCTGATTCTCCTGGTATTCGAGCCAAATAACTATAGTCACATATGATCTCGTCGATCTAATTCGCTGGATTATTCTTTTCTCGTTCGCTCGCCAATTTATCGATCTGTATGTCCGTATCATCTTCGTAATCGTCGAAACTATCGGTACGCTGATTTGACAGAGACATATATCCGTTAACAGTTGATTATTACTTTGATTATTTCTGACTATTTATCTTTTATCTTCCTTATTGCACATTGAGGAGGATAAATGTTTGATTGTGAATATATGTGGCTTCTGTAAGAGAAAAATTACTTGGTCGAAATTATAAAATACATTGATTTACACATTTACCTTTCTCAGTGTCTTTTGGTTACACCGAGGTAAAAGTTGATAAGAAATAACCAAATGTTCTGGGTATAGAAGTACTGTTCGTTCGCATGTAAAATTTCTGCTCAGAATGACTTGTAGAAATTGAGAATCAGTTTGACAATATTTACTATGCTGGATAGAAATTCTTCCAAACGAATACCTCTACTCTACTGGCCACTACATTTATTCAACATGAAGATGTTTTTTGGAACAAAATTTTTTTTTTCCGTTTACGAAATATGCGTATATTTTACATAACCTAACAAAAATCGTATTGTTTCCATTAAAATCAGCATATTTATAATATATTTGGATAATCATTAGAAACTTTAACTAAAGTATGATCGCGTCCCTCGACGTTAAATGTATTTCGTTATTCAATTTTGGTAATTCGCTATTCCTTAGTCTTAAATTCAATCGATCGAAATTTCCAAGATAACGCTCGAGGAACCTCTGCGCCTCGGAGGAGATGAATTTGGAAAGGATCTGCGAATGGCTAGCCGTGCTGGGGAGGTCCGAAATTGAGATTCGCTGCTCTTCCTTTCGCTGATTGGAAAGGGAAGAGAGGAAGACTGAGAGATAGGAGGTAGAATCTCGACGCGTAATTTCTGGCCCTCCTCGGCGTCGGGTCTGGATGATACTTCGAGCGGGCGACTTTCCCATTCGCGAGTCGAGGAAACACCGCGGCCCTATGGAAATTCAGGAGGCATCTGTGAAAGGGAGAGAAGAAATACATAGAAATGCGCAATCCGAGTGAACGATTCAACGGGTTATCGTCATTTTCTCTTGGTTCTTCTTTCTCATTTTCTTTCTTATATACATACATATATATGTATATACCTACCGTTTTATGTCCGTCTATACGCGGTAGCTATACATTTCGAAAATCATTTAAATTTGTACGACGTGTGTTCTTCTAAGTACAATCTTAATTAGAATCCATTTCGTTTGTCACGAGTTTGGAGATACCTTTGTCTTACATCCACTTCGATCGTTACGTCGTTAACACACCTTCAACGTTATTGATTTCAATGGAATTCTTATAATACTTGATTATTTCTTTGATATGACATTTAAAGAAGATCGTATTGTATACACGTATATACGTGAAAGAAAAACAAGTGATATATCGCGAGGATGAAGAATATCGATATATATACCTATGTGCAACGAAAATGACGATTGAACGGCAAGTGATTGTGCACACAGTAGCAGTTGTGTGGCGTAACTCGAGAGAGAGAAGGATCGAAGGTGAGAGTAAGCTGCACGCGCGTGATGGTATAAGACTCGATCTCTTCTCGAGATGTGGAGTAAACTGGAACGGCCGACACGTGACGGTATGAAAATTCCAATGGACGTATATATATACATAGAGACACCAGAGACAGAGAGACGCGTTCGTTTACCCTCCTGCCGTGAAAGAAATAGAGTATGTCCCTGGTAAATCGAGGGAAAGGTAATACGGTCGAACGAGGAAGACAAAGAAAGTATGCAATTGTGGTGGTTAGGTAAAGACATCGAGACAGTGAGAAGTGATAGAAGGGGGAGAGAAGGGAAGGTTAAAAAGGAGAAGGATGTCTACTCTCCGACGAGTTTCGTATAGTCGGTTGGTCTCTCTCTCTCTCTCTCTCTCTCTCTCGAAACACGAGGATTGATGTGGTTGTTAGATAAGCAGGTTAATCTTATTGCGGGTATGCACGGAGAGAAGAAACAGACTAGCGTTGTAGGTTAGGCTGTCAGCGCAAAGTTGCAGGATGTCATACCGCGATGGTATGGCCGCCCTGCCAAAAGTTTCCATAGGCATCATAGGTGAAAACGCGCAGGGGGCGTGGCTAAACAAGCAATAGTATGACGACCATACCAACGTGGTATGGAATCACACAAAAGTAGTATGGATATCGCGCAACCATAGCACGATTTCACGGCGGGTAACGGTTGCAGAAACGTTCATACAACGCTGGTTTGTTTCTTCTCTCCGTGTGGAGGAGAATTATCGTTTTGCTCTCGAAGTTATATAGGTATATATACATTTGTTACTTAGTTCTACTCATTTATATTTTCTTTTCCATATACCTCGCGCAATTGTTTATATAACCGATAACGTTCTTATAACGTCCGAAGTTTCAAAAAACGTTCGTGTAACTCAGCGAGAATAGGTGTATATATATATATGTAGGTTCGACGAGTGATTCGCTTGTTAAGCAAACGCGAAAAATAGGACGTTGTTCATGCTGATTTGGTGTGTATATATATATACACAAGTAAGAAAACGAACCGTCGAACAATCGTGTAAACCGAGGACTATTTTAGCCACGGTAATAGAAAGAGAAAGAGAAAGAGAGAGTGAGTGGAGGAAACGTTTTGTCTCCGCCTCTACTCCACACTTGGTCCATATATATACCTATGCACACACACACACACCACTACTGAAATCTCTTTCTCGTACACGTCCTTCTTTGGGTATCTCGGTACCTCCACTTGTCTCTCTCTCTCTCTCTCTCTCTCTCTCTCTCTGTCTCTTTCTCCAAGTCCCATAGCCCCGAGGAAACTGCATAATTCATGGGTTGGCTACACGAGCCTCCCCTACGATTCGATCCCCGCTTTGCCCTCTTTATATACCTTCCTTTCGAAAGTGCCTTTCGCTCCACGGTGTTACGTGCACCGTTGTCTTCCATCCCTTTCCAATCTATCCGTTATATATATATATATATATACGCCGTCTTCGCTTCTCCTCTAATTCTCCTTCGATTCGCCTTTGATATCGCCACCTTACCTATTCTCTCTCTATCTCTCCCCCCCCCCTCCCCTCATCTATCCTTTTCGTTTGTAACTCTATAATTTCAACTTCTCGCGCCCGTCTTATGTATATATATATATAGTGGGTTCGATCGCCTCGTTCTACACAGTTTACTGTACGAATTATATCCCCGTTGCTTTCGTCCCGATTAATCTTCGACGCCCTCATTTACAATCCTAATATTCTTCCGAATAATGCGCTCGCGAGGATCAGTTGATTAGTTAACTATACACCGACTAATTGTATGCGATACATTCGGTTTTTATATGTTTCTGAAATCGTCGGAATTGGCGATATTTTTTTAATTGCAACAACGACGATCATTGTGCTGCAAATTTACTATATTATTTACTATTATAAATATTGTACGAACGAACCTCGTTATATTTTACAATATAAAGATTTATATATAGTTATACTTAATTTCCTATATTCGCTATCGCTTATTACATTTTTTCCATACACGTGCATCGCAAAGGTATATGTAACATTATCGTTATTGTTATTGTTATTAGCCGATCGTAAAACTGTTATACTGATTTAAAATTGCAATTCTCATAATGCAGTATATGTATATATGTATATATACATATTATATATGTGCACCTGGCACTTTGTTATTAAAACGTTCGTATAAGTATAGTAAACGCGTATATTACCTTGCTACTTGTGAGCTTATTTCTCGAGACGCTCACACGTATATTATACATATAATAATTATTCGAATAATGTTAATAAAGTGACGATTTCGCATGTTTTGCAAAATTTTCGATTGCAGCAGTTGTATCTCATTGAATTTTTTTTATCACTCCTCTTTACACATTGGGTGTTTTTTATTGTTTTTTTTTCTAACAAACAAAATAAACGTTACATCGAATTTTACATTCTTGCTGTGTGTGTGTGTGTGTGTGTGTGTGTGTGTGTGTATAAAATAAAATATGTGTAATATACCTTCCATAAAGTTGGAGAGTTATCAGATCGAGAATCAACGATTGAATATCAGAAAGTTGTACTATAACCCTTCTATATATATATCGGAAAGTTATATCGTATATTCAATAGTCGCTTACGAAATCAAAGATATACATATATATACTTGTAAAATCGTAAAATACTTTTGAAAATATATAAAAATATTATTGATGGTTTGATTTTCATGAGATACTTGTTTTATATATATTTGATTTATCAATATATGTATATATACCATTTGAACATTCATTTTTCGTGGTGTATACGTTAAATAAATCATGTGTAATTCTATTTATAATGAGCTTTAGACACAAATTAAATATTTATAATCCATTGTTGTATACGTAGATTATTAACAAATATACGTGTTTATATGTATATGTATATATACGTATAAACCACAAACATAATGAAAAATATACTCCAGGGTAATTTGACAAATATTTGGATGTAAAACTAAAGTTTTTAGCAGGATGTCGAACCCAAGTTACAGGGATCTACACCTTTTAACATAAGAATTATGTTAAAAAAATAATTGAATTAAAAATCGGAATAAATTCATTTGAGTAGTTTAAAACCAAAGCGAGAGCATAGCGTTTTCATTTTTGGAGAATAAATAAATTTGTTAATAATATTTGAATAAATAATTTTTGGTCGGTAATAATTGGTCTAACAAGGCATGAATTTTCAACGCAATAATCAGAATTAAATTACGGTTTTAAAAATCTGAAAAAATTTGAATATACTGTTCAAAACGTGTCTAAGGGCACAGCGCTTAGGATTTCGTCAAAAATTTATTCTTTTGTTTTTAAAAAAATATTAAATTTGACCATTTTTTGAATCCGACATCCCCTTAAACGATTTCGAATAAAAAGACACTGTTTCATCATCTCTCTCTATTTCTCTCTCGTATATATTATATTTTTGTAATGTACAAATAAACATATTATATATATATATATATATATAATATAACTCTCTCTCTCTCTCTCTCTCTCTCTCTCTCTCTCACTCCGAGTCCAAGTATAAAATAAAAAAAAAACAAGTGTATAATAATATATTCCATATAAAATTCAAAGAAAATTTGTCTCGACCCGTCGAGTAAATTCAGTTGATTGCACATTACTCAAACTTAGTAAGCAAATTTTCCATAACTCTTTCCCTCTCTCTCTCTCTCTCTCTCTCTCTCTGGCAAGTATTTTTATTCCCCGAGGCGCATATAAAGTTCGTTCGAATTCAAAAACTCGGTCTCTCTTTCGGGAAGAGGAGGAGGAGGAGGAGGAGGAGGAGGCGGCGGCGTATATACATTTCAAAACTTGGACCGACGAGCCGCCGTCGAGGGAACTTGCCCCGTTTTCCACCCACTACCACCCCTATATGTATGTATATATATATATATATATATATATAGAAGCGGGTCGTTCGCGTGCATCGCGTGCATATTGCACGTCACCGCGAGCGCTCGAATATAAAGTTGGCCCCCTTTCTCATCTATACACATATTATATATACATATACGTATATATACGTATATGTATATATATAGACACGTGAGTGTGTGTACGGGTTGGCGTTACCCACCGACCCTGGGTCAGAATGTAGGCGAATATTTCGGTATGAGTTATGGAGCGGTCGCGGGCAGCCCCCAAACAGCTCGAGAGATAGATGCTCCACGATCGTTAAATCGTGCCCACGAGAGAGCGAGAGAGAGAGAGAGAGAGAGACCGCGAGAGAGGATATACCGGTTACACAGTAGTAGAGTTGTACGGTTTTATCGTCCTACGAATGAGGGAGATGGCAAATTTGTGTGTGTATATATACATTTTTATACGTGGTTGTTTGCCCATTTAAAGAGACGAGGAAGCGTAATTGAATATTTTGTTTTTGTTTATGTGTTTGCAATGCTACTGTTATACGCGCATCGTGTATAACCTGCATTTAATTATACATCATTTTTTCGTTTTTAAATCTCGCGCTCGAGAATTTGTATAACACTCGTTCAAATTATCAAACTCTTCGAAATGTATCTTGTTTTCAATTAAATGTTGATGAGCGCGGTCATCCGCGTGTGTTATATGCAATTTATGTAGAGTGGTCGTCGCGATGTAAATCGTTCGCGACGTCGAGTTTTCGAAGACTCGTTCGGAACGCGCGTTGGGATCTTTGCATACGTGTATACGTAAAATCGCGTGTCCAGCAGTATTTACACTGTCGGAAACCGTTGGAAAAATCGTTCAATTTGCCGAAAATTCAAAGTGATGCACGTATACCACTGCACCCGGATACCACGAGAAAACTCCCCGTACTCGACTAAATTGGTATAATTTTTACACACTGCAGTTATTATAGAAAACAAAAAAATAAATGTACGAACCTGTGTTTATCGTATTAAAATGTATATATTACGCGTTGTTGTACGATAGATAAGTCAATACTATATTTCCTTTTATTAAATTCCGTGATTGCTTGTGTGTGCGATAAAGCGTTAAAATCAAATATACTATACGCTTATAAGAAATTTACAACTCGTTAATCGCTTTTATATGCACGTTTAATATTGCGTAAATTTGCCTCTTTCGTATCTAGCGCCTATTATATGTATATATATATATGCATATTAATTAAATTTGAAGTTTATATATGAAAAATATATACATATTAAATGAGTTTCCCAATAACTTTGAAGTAAACGTAAATTGAAATTTACTTGTGCAACGTGCGTGTATATACACATATATATATATATATATATATATATAACAGTTGCGAAATGTAGTATATATATATATATATATATATATATATATATATATGGGTGATTTCAAGTCAAGTGATACAAGTCAAAATTTTAAAATAGTTTAAATTACAGATGCAGATTGAAAATATCTTCGAGAGTGTGCAAAAAAAAAATTTTAGGTTCAGAAAATTGATACGCATAAGAGTTATAAAATTGAAAAAAACAATTTTTTTTCCTTTTTCCAATTTTTCACTACCATAGATCTTAAATACCTCGAAATGGGTTTTCGTATTACACGTTAAATGAGAAAAAATTTTGAAATACTCAATAGAATTATTTACCATTTTTACAAACACCTAATTTGCAGTAATGTATGTGATTGGGTATATTGAAGGCTCATATTGTCAGTTTTGATCTTGAATCTCGAGAAAGTTTTTTAACGAAATTTAATTCGCGATGCGATCTTATTTTGAATATAGAGAAATAATTATAAACAAAGCAACGGAACGTATCGTATTTCAATATTACACTAATACATTGTTGACTGTAATTATTTGACACTAATCTTACCATTGGTACTAAGATAATTGAATAATAATTATTAATTATAAACACAACTATACATTAGCCGTCAAGATAGAGGATATATATATATAGGTACATATAAATAGAATTAAATCCTCAAGTAACACATTACAGAACTACGCGTTCCTTAAACCTCGAAGATCATCCCACACCGGACAAAGACATTTTAAATTTTCTTCGGTCATAAGCGGATTACCATTCCACACGGCAAGACAAAACAAACCCGCAAACGTACATTATCTCGTATGTATATATATATATATATATTATTTACCGCACAATGCCACACAGCCAGAGAAAGAGAGAGAGAGGGAGATCCACATACACAGACATACACGTTTAACATAATTATATTTCACATATTAACGCGAAAGTATATAGAGGGGATGTATAGGGATGGCGAGGATTCCTTTGAAACTTCATCCTGAAATTGCAGTGGAAAATGCAAAATATAACCCGTTTAAATTTCCGAAATAAATTATGAAGCGAAATTCCGTGGTATATACATGTATATGCATGTATATATACATATATAACCCCGTGCGCCTTTGAAACGAACGGACGGACTCACGTTACCAAAGCGCATCCCTCATATCCTCGACTCTCCGTTCGTTTAGAAAGCGAACTTAATTTATAACCACCCCGCGGAAATCGTGCCTCCATCTTTTACCTCTAGCTGTATTCACACAGAAAGAGAGAGAGAGAGAGTCAGACGGAGAATACGACTACCGCCTTTCGTAGATGGAAAAAGTTATTTTAATGTGTATCTCGGGCGAGTCTGACGCTATATATATATTTCCATTAATTTTCTCGTATACACATATATATATATATATATATATATATATATGTATATTATAGGTATATGCAAGGATAATAAAGAAAAAGAGGCGCGCGTAAACTTGAACCCAAACTGCAGGTATATTTCTCGTAGAGCTAGATAATACACACGTGCAGATTCTTCTGTAACGGCGAGTGACGGATGTTTTACGTTAACGTATATTAGTATATAGTTCGACTCGTTGAATTATGGGAAATTATAATGGATTCGATATATGGTGGGTGATGTGTGGACTCTCCGCGTGTATCCACTCGTATTCTTATTTTCGTGATTATCTCTATACGTTTATCGGTTTTCGAACGATTATTTTAACCGTTTGATCGTTAAACCGGATGATCTCCTCGTATTTTATTATTTTATATGCAAGCGCACACAAGTCTCTTTTATTTTTTCTAGGCGTTGGTGGTTCACGTAGACATTTTTAAATTAGCCGAATGTTACATTTTTATTTAACGTATACGTTTATATTTGACGATTACTTTTCGATTGTGATATATATTATGACATCAGTAAGTGGGGTCGACAGTGATAGTGACGATGTGTTCGATGATGTGCCACCGGAGTAGCTTGAAGCAGCAAAATAAATAGCTTTGAATACGTTGCCAAATATTTCTAAACAAAATATACAAAAGTTTACAATGAGTTCAAAAAGTGGCGTAGTACAAGAAATACGAGTATTTAAACGAAATATCAACAAAATTTAAATTTAAATGTTAAATTAACGGTTTTTCATTTTTTTAAGCGGGGGGGCTCCGCCCCCCCGAACCCCCCCGTCCCCCCCAACTTTCCCTCCGCCCACGCGGTTCTGCTCAAATGTGTCGAACTTTGCGCACTCAGTAGGAAAAATAGTATACGATACTCGTGCGCTCGTAGGTTATCTCGCACTCGCTTCGCTCGTGCGGGAACAACCTACTTTGCGCACTCGTATCGTAATGTACTAATATCTATTTGTACAATCAGAACCTCGTATATCGGGGTGCGATATTTATCCTCCCTACCTTACCGGTCAGTAAATCTGTAAATAAAGGAGAATGTGGGAAAGTAAGAGAAGAGACACCTTCGTTTATCGATAATCTATTTGGGTGGTAAATTTCAGACCAAAAAAATATTATCGTTGCGTTTTTGAGAATAATTCTGGTAAAAATATGAACTTAACCCTCAACAAGTGCACGGAGTTGACATTTGTTAGTAAGAAATGGCTCTCCAAAACGCAATAATATTTTAGTCCAAAATTCAGCAATGAGTTAGATTATGGTTAAACGTTTTTTTTATTTTTCCACACACATTCATTTTTTTTATTTATAAATCAACAAAAATTGAGTGTGCTGGACACCTTATAGTCAAAGCTCTTTAATACACTTCTCAATACACTCGATGAATATTGCACACAAGTTTAACATCAAATAATCTATTTTTATCTGATTAAATTTTAAGCAGCTTAGTGCCACATGTGCGTAATCTCTTATTCAAATTTTAAATAAACATATATAACCCCGTGCGCCTTTGAAACGAACGGACGGACTCACGTTACCAAAGCGCATCCCTCATATCCTCGACTCTCCGTTCGTTTAGAAAGCGAACTTAATTTATAACCACCCCGCGGAAATCGTGCCTCCATCTTTTACCTCTAGCTGTATTCACACAGAAAGAGAGAGAGAGAGAGTCAGACGGAGAATACGACTACCGCCTTTCGTAGATGGAAAAGTTATTTTAATGTGTATCTCGGGCGAGTCTGACGCTATATATATATTTCCATTAATTTTCTCGTATACACATATATATATATATATATATATATATATATATGTATATTATAGGTATATGCAAGGATAATAAAGAAAAAGAGGCGCGCGTAAACTTGAACCCAAACTGCAGGTATATTTCTCGTAGAGCTAGATAATACACACGTGCAGATTCTTCTGTAACGGCGAGTGACGGATGTTTTACGTTAACGTATATTAGTATATAGTTCGACTCGTTGAATTATGGGAAATTATAATGGATTCGATATATGGTGGGTGATGTGTGGACTCTCCGCGTGTATCCACTCGTATTCTTATTTTCGTGATTATCTCTATACGTTTATCGGTTTTCGAACGATTATTTTAACCGTTTGATCGTTAAACCGGATGATCTCCTCGTATTTTATTATTTTATATGCAAGCGCACACAAGTCTCTTTTTATTTTTTCTAGGCGTTGGTGGTTCACGTAGACATTTTTAAATTAGCCGAATGTTACATTTTTATTTAACGTATACGTTTATATTTGACGATTACTTTTCGATTGTGATATATATTATATCTATTTGTACAATCAGAACCTCGTATATCGGGGTGCGATATTTATCCTCCCTACCTTACCGGTCAGTAAATCTGTAAATAAAGGAGAATGTGGGAAAGTAAGAGAAGAGACACCTTCGTTTATCGATAATCTATTTGGGTGGTAAATTTCAGACCAAAAAAATATTATCGTTGCGTTTTTGAGAATAATTCTGGTAAAAATATGAACTTAACCCTCAACAAGTGCACGGAGTTGACATTTGTTAGTAAGAAATGGCTCTCCAAAACGCAATAATATTTTAGTCCAAAATTCAGCAATGAGTTAGATTATGGTTAAACGTTTTTTTTATTTTTCCACACACATTCATTTTTTTTATTTATAAATCAACAAAAATTGAGTGTGCTGGACACCTTATAGTCAAAGCTCTTTAATACACTTCTCAATACACTCGATGAATATTGCACACAAGTTTAACATCAAATAATCTATTTTTATCTGATTAAATTTTAAGCAGCTTAGTGCCACATGTGCGTAATCTCTTATTCAAATTTTAAATAAACATTCGAGGGAAAGCAAAACTCGAAAATTACGATTTTCACAATAATTAATATTTCACAATAAAATTTAAGTTAAATCATAAGAACATTGACCTTTTTCGTTATATGACACACTTTATTATTCTGCAAATTTTTAAGACGATTGATGCAATAATTAATAAAAATTAATTGTTTAAACCAATTTTAATCAATACGTATATCTGATATTTAACAATATTTTAAAAAATTAATCTCATTAAATAATAAATCTCGAGCGTATAGATGAAAATAAACTATATGAATATATATGTATGGTGGTTTCGTAGAAAATAAAAAAAAAAATATATATATATATATATACATTCTACGAAACCAGGATAATCTCGAATTTTTTTGCCACCCGAAGAATCTTCAGAAGGAGGATCAGAAAATGAATAAATAATATACACGAGTTTAATTTGCGCGCGTTCCACTCCGAACGCAACCTTTGTTTTTTTGTATCTCCTGTATAGTCGCGTGCGTATATCCATATATACACGATTTCTCCGAGCTGCATCTGAATCGGGGGGGCGCGCGTTGCTCTCTTAGCGAGAAAAAACCGAGCGAGATAAGAATCGCGACTCCGCGGGGTATACGCAGACACGCCGGTAGTCCAAGAACGACTCGTACGGTAATTAGTCGGCGAATGTTTTTCTCTTTTTCTCACGCGAGAAAGATCCATGTGGAATTGCAAGTGGGTGTGTTTCTCTCTGTGTCCGTGTGTGTGTTTGTGTGTATCAAGTGAAACAATATACACGCATAGATGAATTTCCGGATATGTGTTTTGTTCCGTGTATATGTGAAATCTTTGAGGTGGTGGTAGTAAAATATATGGGTGTGTGTGTGTGGTTATACCGAGGATTCTATAGAGTAGGTTCTTTAGATTTACGTAGTTATACGCGTGTGTTGTTGCATTAGTGTGCATGCGTATAAAGGAAGCTTGATCGTATCAAGCAAATCAACTTAAGAGCAGGTTTCATAGGTATATAGAATTTTTTTTTAATTATTTTAAACCTAATTTTTGATCATTTTCTCAGGGATCGAAATATTGCGTCGCGTACACATCTACTTGACATTTCCTTGTTTATAAAATAAAGAAGAAGGAGCGGCGATTTATTTAATCGACGTTAGCAACGAAATATTTGTTTAATAGTGTTTGTATTATAGAAGGTATTTTATAATTTCCCTACTTTCTATACTGTTTCTATTTCTTTTCGTTATTCGACGATGTATATATTGTTTTATTTATAAATTAGTTTTTTGTGCAGTATGAAGAGGGTGGGCATTGACCACCGAAACGTTACAAAAGGAAAAAATGTGTCAAAGTTTTTTACTTTTCAAAAAATAGAAAATTTAAATGTTTACAAAGATTACTTCGATATAGGTATAAAATTACCGGGCTTTGCGAATCAATATGCTTTATTGAGCGAGGCTTATAATTCTCTTTGTCCACTATGGTTGTTAGTGGAAGTCCCAGAGTAAGCCTTTCCAAAAATTAAAAAAAAAATTATAGATTATAAATTGGCGTTTGGACCACAGCTCTTTAGCTTTGGCCTCTTTAGTAAGGAGCTAGAGGCCTTCCTTAGACGCCCGTCGCCGATGGAAAGCAACGAAGCAACGTCGAATGTAGATGTAATGCGGCTATATTTATGCTTTTTACTCGACTATTTCACTAGCGGGTAGAATGAACAGTCGAATCCCCCTGGTGGCGAGAATTCCCACCAACCAGAGCGCGACGTGTTAGCTAGAGAGCTGTAGTCGAAACGCCAATATATAATTTTTTTTAATTTTTGGTAAGGCTTACTGTGGGCCTTCCATACCAACCATCATAATGGACGAAGAGAATAGCCCGGTAATTTTATATATTTTTCACTTTTCCTTATTTCCTTTTCTTCTTTCACTCGGGATGATCGATAAATTGCCACTAATCAATATCAGAAAAATCACCGATAATATTAAGCCATCATTTATTAAAATTTCTCTTAAATTTTCTATTTATCACGTAGTTATAACGATTTTTATGCTTGAACACGAATATCGAATAATTTAAATACTACATTTATCGACCGCGTGACTCCCAAATACGAAATATATATGACGAATTAGCAGTTTTGGTTAAATATATACACGTTTCGAATCACCGATTCCGATAAGTCGAAATTGGTTCATTCGTAACCGTCACTCGGACTCTGTTATTCTTTTCGAAATCGGTCGGTAAACATAATATATACGCGTGTATAAAAAAAACATCTTAATTAATGGAGAAACCAAAATTCTCGAGCTCCCTCTCTTGATTCACCATCAGCCGTAAAACCAAGTACTTTTCTTTTTGCAAAAAATTATAAAAAAAATAGTTTTTACGATATCATCCGAAACATCAAACGAAAATTTACGATGCCACCTGGAATGTATATATATATATATATACACGCGTTCTCATAACTCGATAATTACCGAGGTATTTATTATCGGCTGCGATTGCTAATGTTCTCGCCTCGTACATATTTTTTTTTCTCCGGGGGTTATTAACAACTCGAGAGTTAATCGCGAGGTATATACGAGGAAGGGATGAGCTCTCGATTTCGCGCGCGGATAAAAAAATACATCGCAATTCACATATACATATAAGTTTAACGACGCGGTTAAACGCATCGGGCAACGCGATGATGTGAGAACTCGATTTGTATTTTAATTAACGGAAGTATATACGGGATATGTATATATCGTTATGAGAATCTACTTTTTCCTTTTTCTTCATATAGTGCGCATTCTTTCAATTTTCTGGTGCATTTTCCACGCATTGTCTAATTAATTAATTTTTTTTTGATAGTCTTGAAATAAATATTGTCAGTATATGAAATGTAAACTGAAACACGGATAATAACCAAATCACCGTAAATCATGATACGAATCATCATTACGAACGTCGCAAATTTCAACGAAGTCGAGTAATTTAAATAACGCATATACATACGCTCTCTCTCTCTCTCTCGTGCTCTAATAATTTATAAGTAACATCTTGGAGCTGCTCCATACGCATAAATGTGTGTATATATATAGACATCTACATTCATAACGGAATAATGTACGACACACGACTGATGAACAAAAGTCAAGGTAAACATTTTACTTAATTACAAAACTTTAATCGTCCAGAGGAAAATTTTCGCTCTAAAAACTAAAAGCTTAAAGCCCCTCTTAACCGCGAGAGCCCGGCGCAAATTACATTAAAGCGCATAAAACTTCCACCACCACCATCCCACCGACTCCCTTCCAAATCTAATTTCTACGAAAAGAAAATACTCCCCCTCCCAGAACAAACGAACTTCCTCGTCGCTTAAAAAAAGAGAGAGAGAGAGAGAAAAATAAAGTGTGCAAGAGTACAGTCTAGTCGATCCCGGGGCGTGCTCGAATCTCCTACCGCGCTTTAGACTTTTCGTCGTCGTCGTCCCGCGACACCGAGAGCATATCTCGGACGTGAATTTTCAACGTCGCACTAACGAGCCGGAAACTCGGTAGGTTATATACTTTTACGTAAGCGTCGAGGACAATTTCCATCCCGCGGCGGAAACTGATATCGGATTGTGCGCGCGCGCGCGCGCGGTTTTTCAAAAGTGCCACTTGATTAATTAGGGGATATAGCTCCACTCTTTTACAACATCCTGGAAAAATATATACGTATGATAAATTTACGGTTGCTCTTTCTCTCTCTTGGTTGTGCGTATTTTTTTTTTAATGTAATTTGACGGATACGTGCGTATACAGCGTAACGGTATATCGTGCTTTTTACCAGTGAAAAATCATCCTTCTTTTACAAGTGCAACTTTATTACTCGTGTTAATTAATAATTATGTTCATCCAGATGTGTATATTCATGCTATTTTTAATAATTCGCCGAGCGATATATTAGGTTTATTCGAAATTATTAATCATTCGCGTACGCACGAGCTCATTAATCAGTCATTAATGTATTAACGTTATCGATTAAAGAGCGCGCGCGCCAACGAAATTAATAATTAATATATTTAAAATCGATAATGTATGTAGGTATACAAATTGCATGAAAATATAAGTATAAAACTTGGACTTGTTTTTTTATTTCTATCCATCTACGAATAATAACTCATCGTCATTAATTACAAATATATATATATATATATGTAAAAAACATTCTGGATTAAGCACGCACACATACGTATATACCAAATCTGTAAATCTCAGGCCCGCCGTAAATTCGGTAACAAGCGAGTGTTTTTATCTCCGTTAAAAAGAAAGAAAAAAAAAGAAAAGTTACCAAGTGGAAAGAAAAAAAAAGAATGATTGGGGGATGGGAAGGTAAGGCACCAGCTCGAAATAACGGGGTATTTCGAATCTCTCGGTCTCATTTCCTCCTCCTTATCTCGTCACAAGGGGAAAGTATTCGGACTCTCCTGGGTTATTCGGAGAAATTCGTAGCGACACAAGCGCGAGGATTGTTTTACGATCGCGACGACGACCAGACGACCTATACGTTTTGGACCGGGTGGTTGCTTATTGTATTCCTCGTGTATATACACCTTGAATCGTCAATGGATATAATGATGGAAAGGTGAAAGACGATGGGACGTTGCTCTATATAATTCCATTCTTATAAATATATATATATACAGTTTAATGTACATTGGTTAATCTAGGATTCATTCGCTTTGAAATATCTTGTAAAAAGAAAAGGAAAGCTAAAATAAGATTGATTTTAATGAGTGTACCGTGATCGTGTGATCGTATGATATTTAAAAAGTTAAAGCGCGAAAATTCAAATGTTTGTCGGAAAAGAATAAAAAAAATAAAATAAAAATAAAAATAAAAAAATCCTTATATATATATGTAATAAAAGGGAAGAAGCATGTCCTAGGATATTCAAATGCATAATGTATACTATTTATTCGTAACAAATTATACGTGTACATGCAAAGTACATATACATGTAAAACGTTTATTGCAAACTTCTTCAAGTAATCCAAAAATGAAAACGAAAAGCTCGTCTCTCGAGAAGATCCGCGAGTTCACGCGCTAGCAACGCTATCTCTCTCTCTGAAAAACTGCATAATCGAGAAGGCGAAAGAGGAAAGATGAACGTACGCGGGGGTGGAAGAGTGCAAGGGGAGGAGCAGCTGGGTCGGATAGAAGCGCGAAATAATGAGAGGCACAGGGGTCTTATCCGACGTCGAGTCAGCGCTGCACAGTTCCCACCGACTCAGCGGATAACCATCGCCCCTCCGTGAATCGCAACTTACAGTATATACATATATACCTATACACGCGCACCGAGCGTCTTTCGACAGTTTTAAAAAGTATAGGAAGCGAGGGAGACTCCGCCGTTAATTAGCCAAAAATTGCATCGACTCTCTGCACCTTTCTTCTTTATTTTTTTTATCTCATCTCGCTTGACGACAGACTCTTTATTTATATTTTTTTTTATTTCAACTTTTCTTTTAATAGAGAACCGACGGTATCTTTTTTTTTTATCCTTTTTATCCTATATACACCTCGCGGTTACTTTTCTTCGTAGGAGCATCGGTGCGCGCCATCTCAATGTTACCAGAACGACGCTCCCTCGTTTTATACAATTGCGTCGTTGAAATTTCAAAATACCATTCGTACAATTATATACAGTATAGTTTTCTTAATGAAATTTGTATACTAACGGGATGTGAACCCCGAAAAACAAAAATTATACATTTTTTTATTGAATATACCAATTTTGTATTTATCGAAAAAAACACCCTCTGTAATAGTGCTCTGTTTCTAATAATAATAATAATAAATATATGTGATAATAATTAATATTTATTGATAAATCACCGAGATTTTGAGGCAGCTGTTATTTATATATAATTCAATTAATGATTGATTATTACTTCATAATCTCAGTAACGGCGATTCTTTTTTTTTTCAGATTTTGATGGTACAATTACGTTTTAAAATTTTTGAGATTTTCTGAGGTATGCAGGTATCGTGCAATATGAGTGCAATCGTATATACCCTTATAATTATAACAAGAAACAAAAAAGAAATCGTAGAATAATCCGTTTAAGAGTGTGTAGATAGCTAATTATAGATCTCTATAATGCATTTTTCGTTATTCAAATGTTTTTTTGATTTTTAGATAATTATTGCTGCCATCGCACATTAGATACGTATTGAAAAATACGCGATGATAAAAATAATGAGTAAATATCAACAAATTATAAATAAATAACGAAAAGTACGATAATGTCGGTATAAGCATGTAGTTTTGTATTATAGACTGCGACATCCTCTTAATCAATAAACGTGCAAAAATTTGTTTCTCCGCAATTTTCTATAAGGTGCACCGCACGATCGACTATCGAAGAGATACGTATACACATAACGACACATTGGTTTAAAGAATTCCGAGTGATTGCTGCCATCGCACATTAGATACGTATGAAAAATACGCGATGATAAAAATAATGCGTAATACTCAACAAATTATAAATAAATAACGAAAAGTACGATTAGTTTTGTATTATAGACTGCGACATCCTCTTAATCAATAAACGTGCAAAAATTTGTTTCTCCGCAATTTTCTATAAGGTGCACCGCACGATCGACTATCGAAGAGATACGTATACACATAACGACACCATTGGTTTAAAAGAATTCCGAGTGTAGATTGTACGAGAGGCGTTCTTCCAAACTACCGATCTTAATCTCGATAATGACGCGTAATGGGTGGACCGTCCGAGTGAATGTGTCACCCTTTGTGTCCTCTCGACTGCGAGGGCAAGAAAGATATAGATAGAAAACGGTGGCTTCCCGCATCTATCAGTGCCTTGCGCTCGCGCCATTTCACTTTTATCCATGTACGCGCCGAGTTTAAATCTACAAAATGGCTGTAGCAAACATCTTTTTTCTTTTGCGTGTCGCTCGTTTCTCTCTCTCTCTCTCTCTCTCTCTCTCTACTGCGTTTTGTTCTTTCGTTCGTTGTATACTTTCGCGGGAAAATTATCGAGAAAAAGAGTATGGTGAACGGAATGGCTGAACCTACGAAACGAAGTAGAAATGTTTGGAACTTTTTGATATCGCGAATTTACGATTGCCTTGTATTTCGGAAGTTTCCCCGGTTCCTCGTTGATTACGTATACCCACACACGCACACACATACACACACTGTGTGACTGGAGCTCTTATATTACCGAAACCGTATAAATTGCAATGCATTCTTCTCCCTACGACTTAGTTGATTCTCTCGTACACACACACACACACACACAGATATACGTATATAACGGTTAAACTTGGATATATTGGATTGTAATTTTTATTTTCCTTGTTCCGATCTTTAATGTACGCGCGTGCGCGCGCGTGTGTGGGAGGGGATGTATAATTTATTTCCACGCGCGCTTATGGTTAAATAATCAAACGGTTATACATATATATATATATATATATGCATTGATTTATATATACAAATGTAAAATGTGTGTACCGCGCGCTCGTAATTATTGGGCGAAATTAATTTACGTGCATTAAATTATTACCGAGTGCATTTAATTGACGTTCAATTAACGATTTGTAATATCTGGTTAAATTTAATTATAATTACGCCAATGCTCCTATTCGTATACTCGTTCGTATACACGCGAGTTGCATTCGCGCAATAGAATTATTATATTATTTATCTTTATATTCAATTATATTTTTTGTACTCGTGATCGATTTTTTATTACGATTATCATTTTCGGCGGTATCGTTGTAATACGAGTTTTTTTTATACACATATATTGATTTGACGATGGTTGATAATTATTAGGAGTGGTTATTAGCTGGTGAAATTATATTACCGTGTGAAATGGTATAAATCACGTCAAATATAGAAATTAATACATCCTTTATCTTTTTTATATCGTTTAAATATTTTATTAAATTTTTTTTTTAATAAGATATCGTAACGAGAACTGCGTTTTGCGAGGTATATGTGTATATTAAGAAGCTAAATATAACTGGTCGTTAAAAAACGTCTCGTATAACCAAATCGAAAAAATAATAACAATGTACATTTTTTTGGTTTTATTTCTTTTTATTTTGTTACAGTATATCAATACCAATATTAAGAATTTCATTTCGTTTCGTTTTTAGGCATAATAACGTAAGGAAAAATTACGTTATTCTTTTGTTTTTTAAAAAAGAGCTATTAACCTAACATTTGTTTTGTTTTTTTATTGGGCATAATGAAACGTTTTCTAAACCTTAGCATAACCAAATCGTAAAAAAATAGATATTTATCATTATAAGTATATATTTATTACTATATATATAAGAATCTATTTATAAAACGTAATTTACGAAATACTTTGTTTCGTCTCGCGATTCACATCAAAATGAAATATCCGTTTCGTTATGATAATCGTAAAAAAGATAAATATTATTTACAACAAAACAAAACAAATTATTTTATATACGCGACTTATCAAAATGAAATATTTAATTTATTACGCAAATTACGATAAGTCGAAAAATATCGTTACACGATTTACCAAAAAAAATCGTAACGAAAATTCATCATATATGATATATTTCGTTTTGCTCATATAACACAACGCAACAAAACATATTGTTTCCATCATATTTTTTACACTTTGACGCACTAGTCAATAATTATGTAACATCATTGAAATAAAAATTCTACCATATATATATACACGAATTCGAATGTAATATAAACAAGTATAACATTATATGTAAGGTTTTCCCTGACACGTTTATTATTATTTTTCAGGAGCGGTTATGAGAGTCCGATGATTGCCGGCTACCGCACTCAAAGCAGCAGTACCGCCATGGATTATCTCCAGACTTTGCGGCTACTTGTTCTCTGGGTATTTGTGCACACGGCCACCGCCATAGACATATGTGAGTATCACTTTTTTTTCGACTCCTACCTTCTTATTAACGATCCGCACTGTATTTCGGGACACGGCTGTTCCTTCCTTCCTTCCTTCCTTCCTTCCTTCCATGTTTTCCTTTGCGTTATTCGGGTTGTACGGGGCTCGTTTACCTGTCACACTCGACACCCAATTACAACTGGAACACGACAGACGTGAAATGAGGGGTTAGAACAAAACTGAGTACGAGATACACACCCTGTGATTCATATCTTCGTGCTTTTAAATGCCTCTCTCGCTGTTTTCTTTTTTTTTTCTTTCGGGACTCACGTGTTTTGTATTGCGTGACGTGTGAGCGAAAACAACGATTTCTCGAGTATCCAATATACACGCGTGTGTTGGTGTATTGCCTAATTTTGGTGAATCGCGAAGTTAGTCATCTTTCCTTTTATTAATTTCGAATGGCTGTATATGTACGAGGTGTCGTGATCGACGATAATGATCGATTCATTTTTAAATTGCTTTTACGGGGGTGTATGGTTCATTTTTACCATTACTTTTGTAATTATACATTTATAAGTATAACTTCCCTATTACGTTTATTTACTATTTACGTTTATTTATTTATTCTCAACAAATAATATTTTTTTATGTTATTTTTTTTTAATTTATTTATTCATCGTCATTTCAAGTAATTTATAATCATTTGAGACACCCATATTTCTGCAATATTTTACAATAGATTTTACATTGTCGAATTTACATCGATTACAATAGACTATTGTTATATGTACAAGAATTTTAATTCTATGCTTTATTTTATAAGAAAAGAAATGTAAATAACATATCAATTGAAATTACACAAAATAATATTGATTGATTGATTGATTAATTTTTATACAAATCTGCACGCATGTATATATATATAGACGCATAATATTCCTGATAACATTTAATATCGAAATTCTTATTTTTCTGAGTACGAATATATATTATATATTAATACATTATTAATTATTTGCCGAACCAACGAAACATTTACGCAAATACTTAGTTTTGTGAAAGAAATTCATTAGAGGTATACGCGGAACGTATGTATATATATATATATATATATATATATATACCTGATGCATATTTCACGTTGAGTTAGAAAGCTCGATAATTATTATCACACTTTCCCCTCATATACCTCGCTCTTTTTTTTAACTCAATTGCATGTAAGGTACGCTAGTAAAACAGATTGTAAACCAGGTAAAGTTTAATGCTAATTAGATTTAGATTGGTTACAAGATTCTTAAAGTGTGTATATATCCCGGTTAATTAGACGATATGCATATATTGATGTACTATTTTCTTTTTTCTTTTTCTCGCTCTATCGACGTACGTTTTATTAATAATTTTAAATAAATTAACAGGTAATATTATCGGCTTATTTTATTACAGAACGTTTAATACGTATATGCCTACAGTCGATAATATATTAATGAAATAGTTGGGATCACGTTTAACTCGTATTACTATATTTTTTGAAAGATAATTATTCATCAATGTCACAAATACATATCTTCACAATTATCTAGGATACAACGTCGGTTACGAGGATAAAATGTATTCATTTATTCTTGGCGAGCGAGAACATGTATGGATGCATTGTCTGGGATCGAACAAGACCCACAGTAGACGTATCGAAATAAAAAAAAAAGAAAGAGAAAAAAAAAGATAAAGAAAGTATTAACATCGTTGATTTTGCGAATGCCTTCACGCAAACTCAAGATCCTTCTGAGAAATGTTGTCGTAAACGATTTGAGACTGAAAGGTTCATGTGGCACGTATATAAGAAGAGAGGATATATATTCTAGCGCCGATGATCGATTCGTTTCGTCTCTTCTCGGTATTAAATCGGATGCAAAGCGACGCGCGTGCGATGATGTATAGCTTACGAGATCCCTCGGGCTTCATTCCATCTTTTGATTCCGGTAGTTTAGTTTTCTTTTTTTTTTTCCTTTTCTTTTTTTTTGCAGCCTGATTATTACGGCGTTGCGCTCGAGCTCGTTTGGTTAACAATGTCTACAGCTGCAGAGGCGGCGGGTGTTGATTATAGGAAGCTGCCGATCAATTATTGTGCAATTTTGAAGGGAAAGAGTGAAGGTGGTTGTTACATGGACAGTTTCTCGAGGTTCTTTTTTTTCGGATTGGTGTTTGAGATGGGTAATTTCTAGGATTAGTTGGATGGCGATCATTTTGTAATTACTATTTTTCAAACGTCTATCTCGTTAAGTGCGTGGTTGTCGTGATATTCGCGCCAAAGTTTCGTGTGATGTGTGATTCGTTGTTAAATTTCGAGAACTGAGAAATAATATTACTGACAAGGAGAGTGTCGCGTCTCCGGGAAACAAATTGTTAACAAATTTTTGGGATATGATTTGTGTTATAAAAATATGAAGAAACCTGCAGTTATAGGCAATGATGTTTTTTTAAGGAATTTAGAAACAAATAATTTTGCAAAATAGATCTTTAATTTCGGTTGCTCGGAACTCTGAAACGAATAAAGATATATGCTCTCAAACTTAAGTCCAGAAGAAAGCTTGAGATCGAGTAGATTGGATTTAAAATAGAAGTTCAAATATCTTGATTCGTTCAAATGTTATAACGCATTTTCTCACAATTTTTGTGCGATGATAGATTACGCATCGATTTTACTAAAATTCCAGTCTAACAATTAATTATAAACTAAAATCGATATAACACCAACTCTCATGGTAACAACTGGCTTTGACATCTCGCTTAACTTCAAGAAGTATTCATTTAAGTCATAAGATAATAGCAGTCAAAAAAAATCTATCCTCTGAAATGTTTAAGTATTTTAGTGTATAAATTTTGAAAATGTTTGATGTACATATCGAAACCGTAATGATCGACGAGTACAACGAAATAATATCTGTTGTTATCGCAACATTATACGTAAAATCCCCGATGTAAATTTCTCGAATCCCTGACTCTCGATATAATTGCCTTGAGTCACGGGATATATATCAAAACGTAACTTCTCGCTCCACTCATGAGGGATAATCGCGGCGTGAAAAAGAGCCGAAAACAAGGCAAGCCCCGCATTATATCCCTTCTATATATCCTCGTGAAGTCGTTACGAGTAAAGACGCCTTCGTCGACTTGAACCGCCATTCCCTCTCTCTCTCTCTCTCACTTTCTTCTCGCCTTGGCTTTCTTCCGAGCCATTGATTCTCGTCCCGAAAACCAGCCAGGTAAATAGGGGGACCGTAAGACTTGCAAAGTATCCTCCCTGTTCGTTGGCCCTTCTTGACTAACGCCGCGCGCCTCTTCCATACTACTTCGAACTAGAGGAGCTGGAAAATCGAGAAGATGCTGATACCGAGAAGAATTATCTCGTGGTACCTTCTTCTTCTTCTTTCTTTTTTTTTTAAGTAATTTTACCGCAATTTATTATCGGTGATAAATTAATTGCGGATCTAAATTGTTTTGCGGATGACTAATGGTTATCTCGCCTCGGTAAATTGTGCACTTAGAGAGTTATGATTAAAACTTGTATATTTAGGAACCATTATCTTATTTAGTATTTGTCCCTAATGGAAACATTACGACCAGTTGAAACTTTTTATTTATACGGTGCGACAGTGCAATTTTGTTAACCAACTGTAATCGAATTATTATCTGATGGACAATTTTAAAAGAGATAAATGCGATATAAGTATATACAGATGTATATATAAAATTATATAATCTCTGATGGATATTATGGGTTGTCGGACTCAGAAAATGGTCATTTTTAATCGATTTTTATAAACAGAAGAATAAATTTTTTCTGATTTTTAAATTTGTAATTTATTTCTGATTTTTGGGTTGAAAATTCATGTCTTTTTAGATAAATGTTTACCGACCGAAAATTGTTTATTTAATAATTATTAACAAATTTATTTTTTCTTTAAAAAATCAAAACGCCATGCCCTCGCTTTGGTTTTAAACTACACAAATGAATTTTTTCAGATTTTTTATTCAATATTTTCAACACAATTCTTATTGTTGAAAGGTGTGTAGCTCCTTGTAACTTATGTTAAATACATTGATTTCTGCTGGAGACGGCCAATGCACATGTATAGGCAGATCAATCTCTGATCTCTCGTTCACACAATTTTTCCGATTTGTTTACGTCTTGTTACTTAGCAACATCTTATATTTATGTTAAAAGTTTCAATCTTAATTTTGACGTCTCACTTGCGGCTCTATATATACGTATTTATACGTTCTGAATAAGGATGACATCAGTAAGTGGGGTCGACAGTGATAGTGACGATGTGTTCGATGATGTGCCACCGAAATAGCTTTGAATACGTTGCCAAATATTTCTAAACAAAAATATACAAAAGTTTACAAAGAGTTCAAAAAGTGGCGTAGTACAAGAAATACGGAATCATTTGCATCCGTTTTATTAGTGTATTTAAACGAAATATCAACAAAATTTAAATTTAAATGTTAAATTAACGGCTTTTCGTTTTTTTTTTAAGCGGGGGGGCTCCGCCCCCCCGAACCCCCCCCGCCCACTTAACTTTCCCTCCGCCCACGCGGTTCTGCTCAAATGTGTCGAACTTTGCGCACTCAGTAGGAAAAATAGTATACGATACTCGTGCGCTCGTAGGTTATCTTAGTTTATCTTTATACTTTTAAGTGGGTGAAAATTAAAAAGAAAAAAATTATAATAATAACCGAGGAAGTATGATATTGTCTTCAGTTTCCCGAGTGTTTGCGCGGGTTCGCTGCGGTCGTGCTCTATAAATCTCCGCGAGGGGTGTTTCTCCTCGTTTCCCAGCATATTTTATGACGTTGGTTACGTTACGCGCGCCGCCACGTTTCTTTTCCATCTCCGTCGTCGTCCCTCGTTCTTTTTTTTTTTTGTTCTCCTTGTGTGTATACCGGGTTGAGGCGCTTTTGAAAGAGTATAACGACTTTACAAGAATTATGAATGTTAGGGTCATTTTAAGACGCGGGTAATCCAGAGTGATTTTCTATGTTGGCGTATACGTAAGAACCGTAGCGCCGGAGAATCATCTTGAATGGACTAAATTATCCTTGAAAGTGAAGCCGACCAAGTGTGTATAATCATCCTGTGAGTGATTTTAATTGCACGGTTAAATTTCGTTTTTTTTTTTCGTTTGCCTCACCAAGCTTATGTCCTCAAATATAATTATTTAGTTGACAATTGGACCGAGTAAAATTTTAATAATATTATATATACGTTTTGTTTCGAAATAAGAAAAGGAAGAAAGATACTCGTTTAGTCGCTTGGATACAGTCGTTTAAAAAAAAATTCAATGACGTGGCTCTCGCCTCGATTACCTAAATTAAACCGCAAAAAACGAAAGGAACAACGACATGGTGGAGTCGTTGTTAGACGTTAATAAACACATCAAATAGGTCAACCGCGAGTTTCCAGGAAACTCGCTCGCGACCTCCCGAATTGCTTCGGACGCGACGGTTCTCTCTCTCTCTCTCTCTCTGTTTTTTTTTTAAAGACAATGAATTAATTTACATCGTGCAAATTCAAAACGACCTCGTTTTATCTAATCTCGGCAAAAGTGTCGTTGACCCCAGCTTTTATACATACACTCCCTCTTCTACGAGCGGAACTACAATAGCGTGACAATGCAACTCGAGCTTAGGGCTTGAAGAGTCGCGAGTCTGAAATGCGTGGATTTGTTCGTCAAAAACAGATGTACTCTCGATTGCTTGAGTTATTGACCTAGATAACCTTATGCGAGTTATAAATTTTTTTTTTTTTTTATTTACCATTTTTCTTTTTTTTTATTTATATTTTCAAAACATTTTTTTTTAATATTTACTTTTATTATTAGCTGATAAGGAGAACTTTATAGGTTTAGTACATGTTTAAAACCAACATATGGGATATCAATATTGTAACAACCAACGTTGGGATACCAATATTAGCAATGAATCTGATGTCAATTTTAATAAACTAACCATGGTTTAATTTGATTTGGCGACGTTTCGGTGGTTTCCCTTCATCTTCATCAGGTTATATCTTTATCATAAGAAAATACATTAAAATAATACTTTTCACTATAAATGCTTTATAATTTTAATTACACTGTTCTCGCCAATAAAAAAAAATAAAAATTTTTAACAGTTACGTTCGACATGTCAGTGTAATCAAAAACAAGCGTAACAACTTTTATAATTTAATACATTTAATTTGCACAAAGACTGAGTTACGAAAATATTGAGTACCAATATTTATCCAACATTGGGTACCAACGTTTGAAATAATAATAATTTAGTGTAATGCACATAATATACGTACGCTATTATCTATTAATCTCAATTGTAAATAATGTAATTGACGATCTTGAATTGATAAATACTAACTTATAATTGATTGAATTTATGTAATTATATCATTAACGTATAATCGCATTAATGCATAGATTTATTAATAAAATAAAAATTTAAATAAAATAATCTCTTTTTAGAGTTTGAAATTGTCAATAAATAATAATAATAATAATAATAATAATAATAATAATAATAATAATAACAATAATAAATTAACCATATATTTTCCATAGTGTTTTTGTCCTGATTCCGGTAACGTCGTCATATTTAAATACATCAATTTTCTATTACGAGAGCATATACTATTCTAACATCGAGAATTTTAATTTATAAATCTATAACTACATAACATCCTCTATATTACCTCTTTATTACATTACGATAGGCTACAACATAAGGACTAAAAATATATACAATGCATACAGTGTACACACCACCAACATCCTATCAGAAGAATCATCAAGATATTTCGTTCAATAGGTCGTGCAGTGCTCCTTTGAACGATCCTCGCGCGTGCAATGGGCACGCACTACACGGAAAGTACGTGTATTTTTCTTTTTTATTTATTTTTTTTATCGCGTCACATCCACACGAGCTGAGTGGCACATATATATATATGAAGTGCCTGGAGTCGTAGCCTTTGTGCGGTGCATTTCGAAATGTACCACGAGCGAGCTCCTCTTCATCGCTTGTCGCTCATCGCTCCGAGTAAATCCTTCTCTCGTCGGCGTTACTCAACGAGATAATCGCCACCGGAATATTCTATGATGGCGCGGAGCTCTCGCGACGGTTATCCCCAAGCGCATTTCAGTTAGACGAGAGACAAGTGCCTTAAATATATATATACGTGTACAACTCTTCGCGCGCATCTCCGTCAACAGTTCCAAAAGTTCCATTTCATTATTTTTTTTTTCTCTTTTTTTCTTCTATCTCTCTCTCTCTTCGCAATTTTACATTTTAACCCTCGGTATTACGTCGACTAGTTTCTTTTTAGAATACACACACACACGCGCGCGTGCGCTCTTACTCAATTATTTTTTTTACGCCTATGGGCTATTTTTAAGATGGAATGTGTGTTAATGACTTTTGGATTTATCGGGATATTTATTGTATTTTTATGTAGACGGAAAAAAAATTTATCAGTATAAATATTACTGTGTTGTTATTTAAATAAAGCGATGAACTTCCTTATTGTCGATTTATCCAATATATCTATATATGGTTATATAGTTTCGTTGAAAAAAAGATAAAAATACTCTATTCGGAAATTAATATTCAATATAACAAAAAATTGACGTACAATATTTTGTAAAAATAAATAATGAATTTTACCTGAATGCAATATGTAATTCGTTACCACAAACGTACTAAATTTTGTTTTACGCATGTATAGGTACGTTAAATGTTGCTATATACACGCAGTGTCTGAGATTCAGATTCTACTCTATATAGGACAATTTTCAAGTGTCAATCGATTATTATCGCAATGTAGGTTAGATGGCTTATTATTGTACTTTGACATAATTAATTAACGTATTTGACCAATCTGAATCGACAAAATTTAACGCATTTTAATTATGAACCGGATAGCTTATTTGTTTATCGATGATTAATAACGGTGACGATGCTCGACTATACCTCGGCGCGGACACTGCTAGGTTCGAATCCCGTCGTCCGATGGTGCAGATTTTTTTCATTCCCTGTAAATTAATTATAATAAAAATAAAATAAGAAACAAAGCAATGCGCAACCAACTGCCCTAGTAGAAATTTACCATTTGAAGGTTAAATAAAACGCTAATTTTGCCATTAATTGGCCATTTTTTGGCTTAAAAAACGTTACATTTATCGTCAGATTTCCATTATGGTGAAAAATAAATGTTATAATGTTTGTTAAACTTTATTGTCGTTGCGAGTTTGTCGGCCCCTATATATATTTCTAAACGGTATAGTAAATTTTTCTACAAACTGGAATAATTTATACTGATAAATTTTTTTTATACGTGCATATATATTATTATATATCAAGTGCGCGACAGTTTTGCAATCGTAATATTGAGATAATTTACATATAACAATAATAATAATTATTATATCGTTAGATTGGCATATCGAATTGCTAATTGAAATCCAAGTGCTACATGTATATATATACGTATATATATCACTTAGCATCACGAATTATCGATTCGTTGAACGCGACCATTGGGAAACCACAAAAAGCGAATGTGTATGCGAATTCCGAGGAGTAGTCGAGGCTACGTATATATATATATATATATATTACAGTGCACGGAGGCTTCGGTTGTACAACTTGCGAACCCAGGCGAATTCGCGGTCGTGTAAGGGATAAAGTGGGTCCGTGTGCGCTAACCCACGAGAAACTGTGTGAGACCTCGACTGATCCAAGCCGGTGAACTACATTCGATTTTGCAGTTTAGGGATCCAATGCTCTCACCTTTATGCCATAACGATTAACCTCGAGCTTCAATTTTCTCCTCAACTTTACGCGAGCGATCTTTCTATTTAACGATATACGACTGTTACGTGTGTTATACGTAATGTACGCGAATACACTAGAGAATTTCGATCGTATATTGAAAAGTGTATAAAGGCAACACGTGGTAATATTTTGAATTTACGAGATTTTTTTTTATCAAGCGCCATTTATCATGAGATATGTCTTTCAAATTATATGACAAATTATTTAATATTACTTATTACTGTGTACAGTGTTATTGTTATTTTTTCAAATTTACGTATATGATTTTGTAATAAAAATAAAAAGTATATTACATAAATATATTTTTAGAACACCGAGTGAAGTAATCGAATTACGTTATTTCAGCGTATTATATCATGAAAATACAATTTCCAGTGAAAAATGAGGATGTCGTGAAACGCGAAGAATAAAAAAAAATAGATGTGGCTGCTGTAACATTTCTTTTAGAATTTATAAGATAACCTTGTTACTGTGAATTTCTAAAAATACATCTCGCATAGATGTAATTATTATATTTGATTACTTTATATTTTATTGGTATATTGAGTTTGAAAAGATATTATTTTCCTTACGCCGCAACACGGAAAAATGTATTATTAAAAAAATTTATTTTTTGTGTAAGAATAACAATTTTTAGTTTTTAATAAATTTTTGTGTCATCTATAATAAATTAAAAACTGTTTAAATTTAAAAAATCTAATGTAATGTTTTAACTATTACTCGAAAAAATATGAATAAAAAATTTGTAAACAATCCGAACGTTGATGAGACGCAAAGGAGCATCTGGAATTGAACACTAATTTTCATTTTATTTTTCATAACTTTGGTTAAAGTAATCAAACATATTTTGTTGAAATTCCTTTAAAAAACATTTGTTTTCAATAAAAATATACAACAAAAGTTTTAGATAATTAAAAAAATTTTTCGAACTAACTTTACTTTTATAGGGGAAATTGGATTAAGAAAATGGGTATTGCTTATATTTTAATGTTTAATACGTCATACCATTATGTATACTTTGAACAATATAACCATAATATTTTACGATTATTTTTAAATCCCTAAATGTTATGCATAACGTTGGGTTTAAAGTTTATATTGTTTTTACTCAAAATAACCGATCAACGATTCGTTTATTCAATTAGTCAATTGAAAACAGTATATATATCATCACGTCAACCATTACGTTTCAAACTACATCCGTATATGAATTCCGTTCAGATTTTTCATTAAATACTTAATATATAATTTTTGGGGTTGAAAGTTCTCTAATCGTGGTCCGACATTCCCGTTAACCAAACCGTACATCGTTCACCCAACTTATACCCAATTTATATAATAGGTTTTAAATACTAAAAAATAAAACGAAAATCCATCGAAGCAATTGAACCCTTAGACAGTTAATTGAATATAGAGATACTACTGTCAGAGCAGTTAAAGCTTGCATAAATAGCGATGTTAATGCTATACCGACGATACATAAACATGTTGTACTTTGGCTGGATTGCGGTGCTGTCTCTCGCTTGGCCTCATTCCCCTATATACCGTATAGATGCACGCGTTTGCTGCGCTTTCGAACACGGTTACCGTATACACGTATACGTACGTAACGCGCGCTCGTTTCCATATATATGTATATGTATGTATGTGTATACGAACATAGAACCACGAGGGATGCGAGAGGAGAGGTAAAACTCGTTCGCGCCTCGTCCTACCGCATTTTCACCCGGAAAACGCGTGGCGCCTCTCTATTATGATGCTTCATGTTTTTTCAACCATTTTCTTTTTTCTTTTTTTTTTCTACCGTTTCCGACGCTCGGTTCATTTTCATTTATATTTATATTGTAAATATTTAACATTCGTTTCCTTGATTATATCATTTGCGCCCGGTTGTTCTTTTCAAATTTATTTAGTTGTATACACGTGGTGCTTTTTTTTTGTTGGTTATGCGCACGTTATCACTGTTACAAAAAACCTTAAATTTAATGCACTATTAATGTACGTAGACGCATTAAATATAATGTACTTGTAATAAATTTGCTGTAAAATTAATTAATGTTCATTTACATGACTTTTTCCCTTACGTCATGAAATATTTTTAATGTACCCCTGCTTGAAATTTTGCTTCCATTACTTCTCAAGTAAAAATCTGACCATAAATTGTAGCGTTTTTTTTTCTCGAAAAATGGCCAAGTGTCATAAAATGCCCAATAAATGCCCAATTAATGGCTAAATTAGAGTTTTACCTATAACCTTCAAATCGTAAATTTCTACCAGGGTTGTACATTATTTTTAAGGTACATTTTTTTAACAGTGTAGGTTTATTAAATGTTTATTATGTTCCCTTCTTTATATACTTACGTACGATTTATATTTTTTCAAATTACATATTAGGCAATATTTTTGATTTATCACGAATAGAGATTACTTTGTTCGTGTGTGCAATTGCTACATATTGAAATTTATTCAAAATTACTTCCTACACCGAGTGAAAATTAGGAGAAAAAAAAATTGAAATTCGAGCAACGATGAATATATTTCTCGTTAAAAACAAAAAGCCGTCCTATATATATGTACTCCAACGTAAAAGTTAAAATTATATGAAACCATACGTAAAATGAAATCCGTTATATATTACATAATAATTACGTCCATGTAACTTTTTACTCACTCGAGCTCATTTTGTTTTTGCTCGTCAACGTTTCCACGAAACTGACGTGTACCGCAAAATAAAAAAAAAACATAAACATTACTAAAAGTCTTTGACGATTATTCACCTCGAAAATGTTGCACGATGAAATTCTCGGGGTCTCTGGAAGTACAATAGCTTTTATTTATCCATCTGGGTGAATCGAGTGGATATCACGTGACGAGTGTAGTGCAGACAAAAATCAAAACTGACGAAATGACCTCTCGATAACCGATCACATTACTTCAGATTAGGTATGTTTGTAAAAGTGGTAGAAAAATTTGTTCAGCGTTTCAAAGCTTTTTCTCATTTTGATGCGTAATACAATGAGTTAACCTATTTTTAGGAATCTAAGATCGAAGATGGTGAAAAAAACCAAAAAGATGGAAGTAAAACTATTTTTATAACTTTGATGGATATAAATTTTCTAAACCTAAAATTTTTTTTGCGCATCGTGGATGTTTTATAATTTGTACTTGTACACTTGACGCGAAATCACCCATATATATATACATGTAATATGTAATCCGGTGTTCCTCTTCTCGCGTTTTGTCTGCAAAGCGTATATAGAACGTTCCACGCGAAAGAGAAGGACGGTTGCGATGCGTCAGCGATTCTTGATGCTGAGACCGCATCGCGACGTGTTTCTATTATTTCAATTAATTATAGAGCGCCGACATTTATATATCGTTGAATTTATAATACGTTCTCTGTTCACTTTGAATTTATTTTTAATGTTAAACTAATTGTAGTATTGAGATATAAATTGACTTATTCCTTTTATAAAATAGACATCTATCTATATATGTAATTTTTTATAATTCATATCTCGTTTTGAAATATTTCAAAAATTTATTTGTTTGTATTCTGAATTTAGTTGTTAATACATTTTTATTATGTAATATAATTGTTATTTAACAAAAACCGCGATCATAAAAATTTTTAAATAAATGACAACTTTATAGAAATATTTAGATTAATAGTTCCCATTTTTCAACGCAAGGTGGGGAGTTACGATATAATTATGAGTAATAAATTTCATATACACGGAGAAAAATGTTATAATAGATATTGTTATATGTTGTTGAGGCATTTAGGAACAGAGTGGGCAAATCATAAAATTTACTGTGTTACGTAGTAACAATTTATTACAAATTTATTCATTTTTCCTACACTCACAAAAATGGTTTCTTAATGCAAGCGGAATTCTTCTCAAATATCCGCCAAAATGAAATCTACTTAATGTTAAATGATTCTTCTGTTATTAACATGAATTTCCTCTTGCGTTTATTAAGTTTGGGATTATTTTGTGAAACAAAAAGCATAATCCTTTAAATTTTAGAAGAATCATTTAACATTAAGTGGATTTCATTTTGGCAGATATTTGAGAAGAATTCCGCTTGCATTAAGAAACTATTTTTGTGAGTGTATAAATCTATTAAATTTTGCCAAATTTTATAGTAAATAGTTACTATGCAACATAGTAATTTTTCTGATTTGTCCACTCTCTTCCCAAATTCCTCAATAGTATAACAATTTTTACAAAATAGGGGAAGCCCGGGCAAGACGGTCATACTGGGCAAGACGGTCACCCTACTCTATTTCTAATATGGCTGTTCGGAAAATTCCGAAAAAATTCAAGTATATTGTTTGTGTTACTGGTATTTAAATTTCAGTACGTCCGCGCCGGTCTCGATGGTAGCATCGTCGAAAAACATAAATATTGATTTTCGTCTGAATCCTTACGATGTTATCAAGGTAAGAAAGTAAACTTATTTTTCACACAAATTATTAAATTAATAAATAAATAGTGTCAGGCTATTGTATTTAACTAGTTTTAAAAAAAGACACAGGTTAGAGCCCATATTAATTTTGTTTTTTACTAATTTTTAAAAAAAAAAAGTCATTATATCCATTCCGGGCAAGATGGTCCGGGCAAGACGGTCATATGGCAATTATTCATTCATGAAGATTTCTATTGTTTAATTTGTTATGAGAAATATGTAGAGCCTCCCACTGAAGATTGGATTCAATGCAATCAGTGTAAAAAGTGGGCTCATGAAAATTGTTCATCATACAAAGGATATGGTAGTTATTTTTGCGAAGAATGCGACGATTAATGTACTATTTATAAAAAAAAATTTTCTTTTCTTTACTGTTAATGTTTCTATAAAAGTAATTTATATATTAATCTATTTTTGTTAGTAAATGATGTTTAAAAATATAAATATGTTCAAAATTCCTTATTTAACCAATTTTTATTGATTTTTCCTGAGGGTGTCCGTTTTGCCCGGGCATTTTTGAAGGCCTCGAAATCTCACAATTTTTTCAACAATTTTTTATTATATGCTTAAGTTATAATATGTCGATATACTTGCACGTACTTCTTTGTTCTGATTCCTACTTAACGAAAACATTTTTATTGATCGTATATTTTGTTGTTTAGTCCATTTTTTATTCGTTTTTCCTTAAGGGGTCCGTCTTGCCCGGGCTTCCCCTACATAATAATTTTTATTATAACATTTTTATTCATGTATTAAAATAATATATTACATATTGGAGTGATTCATTCATTTTGAGGAAGTTACGTGCCAATAAATTGCCAGCGGTTTTTCTTTTAATTAGCGAAAAAAGAATTGATGAATTATATACGATGAACGGTAGAAATGAATAAGTTTAATTCGACAAAAATTTCGTACCATAAAAATATACGTATACTTAGACACGAATTGTTCGAGGATAATGTAAACGTTGTCGAGGAGACAGTGATTTAAGTACGTATATATATACCATTATACATTTAAAACAAAACCCTTTATCACCAACAAAACCTCCTACAAATTCGATAAACTTGCTACCTCCTCCAAATAGATATTTCCGTACACCTCCATCCTTTTACAACTGTCGAGTAAAATTACCCGGGAAATAAATTCTCATTCCCGCGAATTTTTATGATTCCAACAAAAAGAAAAAAAAGAAGAAAGAAAGAAAAAAAGAACGAATCTCCCTCTCTCGCGCGCGTCAATTAATCTGTCTGATATCCGACACGACTTTTACCTCTCGGGTAATAATTTTTTCGTAAATTTTATTGTCGCAAAAAAAAAAAAAGATTTTTTCACAGGTTGTTCGGGCGTAGTTGGGTTGCACTAATGCAAGGTGAAATTTAATTAAATTGATTAATTTTGAGGAATGCGCGTGAAAGTTTGGTCAAGATTCACGGAATTCTGAAACGTTCCGAAGTGCACTTTCAGTCTGCTATATATACATATATACTATATACACCGGTATTCCCGTAAATTAAATTCGTTTTAATTAAATCTTTTACTTGTACAGCTTTTATTATTAACTGTTATATTTACATTATATGTATATATTATATATATAATCGTGAATTGCGAAGTTTACTTAACCGATCGATCGACAAACCGTGATATCACCGGGTGGAAAACACATTTTATATATATATATATGCAAGTCCGTCACATTCATTTTAATATTAAGACACTATTCCGACTTATCGTATACAACGATCGACGCGAGCAAGTTAACCAATTCGTTTTTTAAAACACATTTGCAAAATGTCCTTTAAAAATATATATACATATATATATATATATATATATGTTTGAAGTCACGCGATCTCCCCATTGGGGTTATTCGATAATAATTAGAAATGTCCAAGTGCCTTGCAAATTTCCTTATACACACGATATATATTTGGACGTTGAAATTTCCCCGCCCCCTCTCACTATATGTTCCGCCAACTGATTCGTATCCACCGTACGCTCCCCCGCCCCCCCGTCGAAAATTACGTGTAAAAACCTACAATTTTCATTTAAATGCAAAAAAAAGGCAAGAGTAACACGCATCCCATATATTTTTCGGAGTGTGTACATATATAGACTATCAGTTAATAAAAAACGAGATAACGCGTAACGGTTATATATATGTATATGTGATGGTTTTTATAATATGAGTAACAATTATTTATAGTTTACTTATATACATATATACATTTAATTATATTATTCATTTTGTGTTAGTCATACTTAATTTACGATACATTTTTCGACGGTGAAAAAAGAAAAAAGAAACATAGGCATACAATATTATATGTATATAATTATATCCTGATATAAAAGTAATTAAGATATAATGTAATTAAGAGCGAGATAGGCTTGTTTTTAATCAATGTTTAATTATTAAGCACCTTTTAAAATAAAGTGCTTTTACACGTTATACCGAAATTACACGAGTGCTCAATTGATTATATACATATATATGTATATTTATAAAGGTGTACATAAACGCGCCGAAAATATATACACAAACACAAACTCTCTTTCAACACATATAAACTTAACTCAATTGACTAATTACACGTGGATTCCATTAAACGTCACTGGAAATTGAAATCGAAATCCCATATCCTACAATTAGCCAGTTTGAAAATAATTACAACATTATACATATAGGGGATGCGGGTGTATGTATATATATAAAAAAAAAAAACAAAAAAATAAAGTGTTCGGCGCGATTTAAATTTCGATTGAAACAAAATAAAAGAGACAATTATCCGACAACAGGTTCGGAGCGACCTGTTAATCGTTCGAATGTTGTTATGTTAATATATATATATATATATGTACAGACACCGAATGAAACGATAATTTTGGGTAAGGGGTAGGGGGGTCGGAGCAACCCTTAATGGTTCAGCCGCATAATTGGAAAACGAGGCTCGCAAGGTTAACGCGTTGGGTTACCTATATATATATATATACACATATACGTGCGATACCAAATCGAAATCCCGTGTTGTATATATATAAATATATATATATAGATATCTCTGCTCGGAGGTGAGTTTAATGGGCTGCGACGAGTTGGACGTTCTCGAATAAAGGAGTTCTGACGTATTCGATAGTGTTGCTGCCTGGGTACACGTTCGCTTAAGTAAAATTCACGATGAAATTTAATTATTCAATCGATGAGTTTTGAGTGGCTGGTGTGTGTGTGTGTGTGCGCGCATATATATATATATATATTTTTTTTTTATTGGTTTGTTAATACATTTTTTTTTCGATTTAGTTGTAGTGAAGGGATATTATTTTATTTGGTTATATAGGATGAAGACGAGATATTTAAATCTTTTGATTGTATGGAGCTTTAAAACCTTGGTAAATATTTAAGTATTATTCATTAGTTAGTATCAATATTAACAACTTATTGAATGTGTCTATAATTGTAATTATATAGACAATTATCGATATAATATAAATGAAAACGATTTTTAAGGTAGAAAATAGTCAGTATAGGGATGTTTAAATCGAACTGAATTTATATCGAAACTTTTAAATTTACTATTCTTGGAATGTTGGAAAAATAATGTGAATAATTTGAAGTTTGTTCGTTCCTTTGAACAGACCGTGCACTAACGATTTTTACTATATATATATATACCTATATATACTACTGAAATGACGTTTTCACCAGATGTACGTGAAATAATATTTGATATTTATCGTTTACTATGAGACAGTAACGGAACAACGTGTGTTAAACATTTTAATTACTGTAATTTGATGATGAGTTTTCGAAAATTATAGTAATATTATATAGAAAATTAAGAAAGAAGTAAATAAATAAATTTTTTTATTGAGATAATTTGCAAAAGTGTTTATCATCAATAAGAATATTGTTCAGCATTGTATATTTTGATCGTTCGTACTAATTAATAATTGACTTAATAGTTCGTTGAAGTGAGCGAGGATGATCAAAATTTATGGGAACTCAGCGCATCTTAAAGACACATTTAATATCCATATTTCATACGATTTCCATCCCCAGCCTATTCGTCATTTCAATTAAGGATTCGCTTTGCGTTCTCGGATTGAAAAAGAGGAACGAATAAAACGATGAAATCCAAGTGCGGCACGTGATAAACTGCGTCTCTCAACTCCGTGGTCGTAAAGCATTATCATCACGATCATCGGTCTCTTTTTCTCTTCCTCGTTCCCTCTTCCAACCTCATTACGTCGCGTCATTCATCAAGAAAAGAGAGTTCCTAGTTTACATTCCTTTAATCCCGTTCCACATTACCGATAACCTGTTTTTCTGTTAAAAATAAAAAAAAAACGTTAGTTACAAAAAGTATAAACACCGCAGTCGATTTTTATATATATATACGCCATACACACCGAAAATCTCTATAAGAGCCTGTCCAACTAGTTGGTAACTCGTATATAAGGGGGACAAAGGGAAGAAGATCGAGTCTGGGTTATATAGCTTAAAGCACAAAGTGCTTTCCCACTTGACATCCATCAATCGGGAACGTCGAGGACATCGGTTTTGGAGTTGCGAGTTGCCCCCGTGTGACGTGATAACTGGGCTTCCTTATTCTCCCTTTAACATATATATGTATATAAGAGGCAAGGCTAAAGGATTTATAAAACGAGGGAAAATCCCGATCGCAAACTCGGGGAAAAGTGCAATAATCCCTCGATTTTTCGACGATGCGGGAAGAGAGAAAGAGAGCTTTCTCACTCACTTTCGACGCTTCTCCTTTTCTTTTCCCTTTCGCCTTCCTTCTTTCCTTCCTTCTTTCCACCCTGTCACATTCGATCGACTTTCGTTTGTTTTCATAAATCCAATTTCATCGCGCGCCGAGGAACGAGAAAAAAAAAGGGACACACGTCACGCGCGTGTCTGTGTCTCTGGGCGCGCTTGTGCGAGAAAGCAAAGTGGAAAAATCGGTAATACTCGACTCGCAAAAACAAACATACTTAAATGCATAGGCGTCGGTGTACGATGCAATCGTCTGCTCAAAGAGCATTCGCGCTGCTGCTTCGTGATATACCAGACGAATGTTATATTGATCGTCAAATTTTATATTGATTCTTCTCAATATTTGAGCATCTTTTTCATTTTATTTTTTATTTCGAACGCTAGTCGATTTAATAGTTTAACTTTTACATATAGAATTTTAGATTGTTTTACATTGAGTAGACTGTGTAGTGTCCCGGCTGAAAAATTTATTAACTATCTGATTTTGGTTAATTTTTACTTAAATATCATCGAAATTAGGTGAAAATTATCTAATTTTAATGGCTCTAACAATTAATTCATATATTTAGTCGATGTCTGCTTAAAATTAACTAAACATTAAATATCGATAAAAATATAAATTCTTGAATTTAAAATATAATGTTGATTAATAATTGTGCATTATTTTTGTTACCAAAGATCAAGTAATAATTATTATTACCAAACAAGTTTACAAATCTTCCTCGTACCCTTCATTTCAATACGAACATAATTTAAAAATCGATAAAGATAGCGTACTTATAATAAGATTATTTACAATTTATAATTATAGAGTACTATTATTTGTTTAAGTAGTATCATTGAACTTTCAAATTGTATACAAAAAATGTAATTATTTATCTATAAAATTACCTGAAAATTGCCTAAAAATCTAACTGTTTTTTAGATGCAAATAAAAATTGTTATAACGTGATAAAAATGGTGAATCTGATTCTCTCTTTTTTATTGAGATTATATACGATAAAAAAAATTACATAAACTAGTGTAAGTCATTATTTTATATCTTAAATGGGTAATTTTTATTAAATACGCATAAATTTTTTAACGGTCTTTTCGAATTAAAACTTAATTTCAAATTAAAGAAGGCTCATTTTAATCTTTGTCCACTATGATTGATGGAATTTCCCAGAGCATGGATTCTAAAATTTGTATGATGTATATATAAAATATGAAGACAATCCCTCTAGCGTGTGTAAAGAGATAGTCGGCTCCCTCTAGCGGTGGGAAAAATCACCAACCGAGCGCAACGTATCGTTAAACCAATACACTGAAGAGTCCGCACTGAAGATCGAGGACGAAACTAATATAATTTTTGAAAATGCCATACTCTGAGAAATTCCACTAACCATAAATGGACGAAGAGTTAAAAGAACCTTATTTAATTCACAATTAAGTGTCAGTTCGGAAAGGTCGTTAAATTTATTTTCTAGATATACGTGTCACCCAACGTAAATTCATTTTTTCCGTAGAAACAAATGTTTATTATAATTCATTCGCACCGTGCAACATCGTTTAATAAGGAATAATCGAACGGTATACATCAACAATAGATTAACCAGCGTATATACATAGCTATATTATCAATGGAATAATCAATGGTACTACAGTAGTAACAAAACGTAAAAGACTAATTCATTTCGAATCGGTCGATGATTGACAATCAGTGTAGCATTGAACGAAAACAAAAGTTTAAATCGAGGAGTAATATAGTAGATAAGAGGAATGTTGTGAAACAACCTTAACCGAAGCCACGTGGCGCCAAAAGGGTCGCGCGGTCGTCGAAAAGGGTTGCACAAGGGGTCGTCGCGTGCAGGCAACTCGAGACGAGATAGTCTCGAAAGGCGTAGGCGTGCGCTTGTCGAACGAGGGATACGTTGCGAAGGAAAAAAAAATGTGAACGACAGGGGTCGAAGAGAGAGAGAGAGAGAGAGAGAGAGAGAGAGAGAGAGAGAGAGATTGTGCTCGCGTAAAAGTACTACTTCCGCCCTGCCAGCCGTCCTGGCGCCGTTCATCTCTCTTATATATATGTGTGTGAGTCTGCCTTGTTTGGATTTTCCTTCCTTTTCTTTCTTTCTTCTTAGGTTTCTTCTCATATATATATATATATATACGACGGTTAAAGGACACTCGTTAGCTTATATGCTTTTTACATCCTCTTCTTCTTCCCGTGGGTTTGTTATCTTTTGTGTATTTACGGAATTAGAATTTTCGTTACTTTTATCCCCGGTGTTGTTTATTTTATACTCGGATTTCGGGAAACGCTATTACTCATGGATTTTTTTTTCCACCTATACAACACATGCTCTTATCTTCATCGGCGTTTTAAACGAATTTTCTCAAAATTTACGTGATTTATTCGTTGATTCTGCTACATACAATTATTAAAATTATATCTATTTAACGATCATTATAATTATCAAATTTAATTAATTCTATCTTAAATGACGCGTTCACCCGGTTATTATTTTTCAAATAAATAAATATTCCAACACGCGACACGCGTATACGCACAATATAGTGCACATTATAATCAAAGATACAAATGAAAGACGACGATACAATCATTGAGCGAGCATATAATACCGTAACGCGATATATCTCTTTAATCCTTTAAAATGTCTATAACACGTAAAATTCTCCTCCTCCCCCTCCTCCCCTATATGTTTATTCGGGTTTAAAGAGGCGAAAATGCTTCCGGCCACGGGTGGGTGTAACAATGCCGCGGGGCGTCGTTTGAGCTCTTGGCCCTCGGCCCGTCGAGCGCACCAAAGGGGAATATATGTAGACACACACACACACACACTGAATATCTGCACGCTCGCAATGCGCGCATATATGCGAGGAAACGCGCGAAAAAGGGAGGATGGTACTCTATAGGCTTTTGGGGAATTTCATTTCTGAGGAAACTTTCCTTGTTTCATCCTTTCGCCCGTGTTAAACTTTTCTTCTTTCTCTTCTTTTTTTTTTTTGTTAACTTTTTACTTTTTACTATGTACGTATAATTCTCGGTGAACAATGCATTGTTCGCCGAGGAACATGCCCATTATTCAATTATTCGGGGATACGCGTGCAGTTTACACGCCATTGTAAATTTGAAGGTTGTAAAGGAATTAGAGTGATATATATCTTACGATGATTGTATATTTAATAAAAATATTGACTAGTTTAAAATAAAAAAAATTAAAAATTAATAAATAAAAAAAATTAATATAAAAAAAAATGAAAGAAGTTGTTTTTTTCGAGTACGTAACGTGTACATAATACAGATGGACGTACACGCAGGAGAGCGCAAGTAAAAGATTAGACGGCGTAAGAAAACAACGTAAGGTCTAGACATAATAAGGGGAAATTCGATTGTTACGAGGGGGTTTGGAGAAACTCGAATTAAATAGATTGGAATGTCTAAATTTGCTGGCTCGCCAATATATATATATATACGAGGGGTAGAAAAATAACGGAGCTCCTTAAGTCGCTCATCCCCTAATCAACTTGCGCGCGAAAAGTTTGCGCGCCTGGTACCTCGGCCGCCCGAGTAAAGAAAAAAAAATCACTTTATCAATAAAGAGAGAAAAAGTTCGGATAGGAACCAAAAAAAAAGAAGAATAAGAAGAAGAAGAAGAAGAAGAAAAGAAAAGAGAGTAACTTGGGCGTTTTCCGTCTACATCCCGGCCATAACTAAGTCGCTTTAAACTTTTCGATGCCGCGCGTGCGAGCCTCTTTTCTTCGTTTGCCCTATGGGCTACGGGAGCTCCTCTATAACACACTTTTCCGCGAGCTCGATATAGGTGGGAGTGGTGGGTTATATATACACCCACCTCTGTGTTTTATGGAAAGTGCGCGACCGTGTAAGACGTATACATATATTATGCGGAAAAATTCCCCCCCCCCCCACCCCCTCCCCCTCCACCACCCCGCTCATATACAGTACACCCGCGTTCGTCTTCTCGGGGAACAAAAATTTACTTGTTTTCCCGTAGGTATATATTATGGAGAATACTGAAAATGGAAATATACCTTTTGCAAATGTTTTCCTGCCTCCCGTTTTTCCTGATTCCCTTTTCTCACCGCGTGCACTACACCCCTCAAGTTTTCCCATTATCTACCTACGACTAACTCGCTTTTCTTCCGTTTATTATATATATATATATATATATACATATACCTCTTACCGGAGATTTACGCGAGTGGAAACGTTAAGTTCACGTATAATACTCATGTCGCGCAACGTAAATTACCGATGTAATTGACTTGGTCAAATTAAATCCTCAGCTTTTCATTCATTGCGATTGCGCGTGTATTTTGGTGTATGCATTCTGCATGGGATATATCGATTGTGTCCACTATATGGGTAAATTCGACATATGTCAATTAAGTCAATTGAAATATATAGTTTGCAAAGACTGCAACGTCGATGTAACCCGTCAGGTCATTATACAATTTTACATTTATTTAAATTTAATTCATCACTCCAATGATTTATCATTCGGTGTATAATCCCATTGTATGCTTGTATTACAGCGGACGAATGACGAAAAAAAAAGAATGATTTCGCATCGATCGGTGAAAATGTGATAAATGTATATACCAGAGGATTGTACGAGTGATTACCCGAAAATAACTAGTAAAATGTTAAAATACCAAAGAAAGAGACGAAAGAGTAATTTGTCAAAGCTCCAGAGGAAAGTTCAGTCTTGTTTTTCCATGTGGCGCGCTCGCTCCACCTTCCCTACGATTTCGAGAGACGCGACTAAGTAATTTCGGGATTCCTCTCTCTCTCTCTCTCTCTCTCTCCACCTCCGAGGATGGCGAGAGTTCCGCGTAATTACGCGAAAACGGAAATGATTTTGCCTAAGAGGAAATTATGTCAGACCTTCCGACGGAGTGGTAGCTCGGAGGTGGGGCTATACGGCTTAATCCTTAAGTGAGTTGCGATTTATGCTTTAATATCGTGCGTTAATAAGGCCCGGTGTACTTCTGATACGGCCTTTTTTTGCAACGGACGTATACCGAACGATGCCTCCTCTCTCTCTCTCTCTCTCTTCTCCTTCTCCTTCTTCTCTTGTACTGCGCTATTATGGCAAAAACGAGGTGAATAAGTAGGAGAGCGCGTGAAATATTATTGGCGCCTCTTTAAAAAATAACGTTGTTGCGAGTAAATTAATTTCGTGTAGCTCAACGGGGATGGTTATTAACAATTTTAATGTTTTTACGTTATTTTTCGAATATACCTATAATAATAATTACCAGATAAGAAATATTTTATAGATTATTTATTTGGACGAATATGGAGAACAGTGTGCTGGGAAAGGTACGAGAAAGAAATCGACGCAATTTATGTTATTAAGGGGACAATTAGCCTGGGTTAAAATTGAAAAAAAGATATTCAATTTAACAATTAATAATATTTTTAAATAAAGAAATTTCGTTTCGAGTCTTAAAAAAATATATAAATATATAATCAAGTCTGAAGGTTTCGGTTGGTTTATATAATACAAAAAGTAGGTAAACCTATTTTACGTTTGAATCGCAATCACCTACAAATAATTTAGTCCATAAATCACAATGACTCTGAATTGGTATAACTTGGACGATTTCTTTTTCTCGCAATCAAAATATCGGTAGTTTTTTCCCATTCGGCACTTGAATAGTATTCACCATACGCAGATTTTCTCAGGTTGTACTATGAAATTATGGTTTTTAAACAAAAATTAAGAAATCACAATTAATTACACTACTATTATTAGAAATAATATTTAACCACTTTTTGCCGATTTCTTTTGCAAAAAATCAAATATCGAACATTACCAAAGTTTGTCGAAGCTGCACAAAGATGCAACTTTAGTAGAAATTTGACGATTTTAAATGGTTTGAGGTTAGAAATAGCCATATTTTAGGTCATTTGGGCAAACTTGTGCAATGAGACTATCCCAAACTTGACAACTCATGCATTTCAAGTTTGGAAGAAGTTTGCAAAAGTTATGCCAAACTTCCTACAAAGTTCTTATAAATGATTTTGTTATTGGCCGAAATTTGGGACAAATTTGTCCAAAGTATGGCGTAAGTGTAGGATAACTTTTACTACTCTTTATGTTTAGGTTATATTAATTCTAAAATTTAAAAAGAAAAGAAATTAAAAATAATTTAATATTACCCGATTTACACTTGAAAGAAAATGCATACATATTTTCCAAAAGATTCCAAGGTCCTCGGTGAATTCATCCTTTTCATCAAAGTCGTCGCAGTACGTCATTTCAAGTCGACGTTGAGGGTTAGACTGATGCATCGGCGTCAAGAAAAATTTCTTAGTGACCAGTAAACAAGAAGTCATTTGTTTGCTGGTTGTCAAGCAAATTTCACAAACGTTCCTTAGTAACCAGCAATCAAATGACTTCTTGTTTACTGGTCACTAAGAAATTTTTCTTGACGCCGATGCATCAGTCTAACCCTCAACGTCGACTCGAAATGACGTGCTGCGACGACTTTGATGAAAAGGATGAAATTCACCGAGGACCTTGGAATCTTTTGGAAAAATATGTATGCATTTTCTTTCAGGTGTAAATCGGGTAATATTAAATTATTTTTAATTTCTTTTCTTTTTAAATTTTAGAATTAATATAACCTAAAAATAAAGTGTAGTAAAAGTTATCCTAAACTTACGCCATACTTTGGACAAATTTATCCCATATTTCGGCCAATAACAAAATCATTTATAAGTACTTTGTAGGAAGTTTGGCATAACTTTTGCAAACTTCTCCCAAACTTGAAATGCATGAGTTGTCAAGTTTGGGATAGTCTCATTGCACAAGTTTGCCCAAGTTTATACAAACATAAACTTGGGCCAAGTTTGGCCAAACTTTCTGATTTTTACGCGGGTAACTATCCATTTTCTATCGAACTTTTAGAAATGCCTTGTTTCTACTTTAGAAATCGTTTCCATTTCTACTAGGGAAACTTCAGGCCAATATATGTCGGTTAAAAAAAAAGGCAAATTAACACTACCAAGCCTTACGCAAGTAATCCAACATCCTCTTCATGAAACTCGTCGCAGCACGTCATTTCAAGTCGACGTTGAGGGTTAGACTGATGCATCGACGTCAAGAAAAATGTCTTAGTGACCAGTAAACAAGAAGTCGTTTGATTGCTCGTTACTTAGGAACGTTTGTGAAATTTGCTTGACGACCAGCAAACAAATGACTTCTTGTTTACTGGTCACTAAGAAATTTTTCTTGACGCCGATGCGTCAGTCTAACCCTCAACGTCGACTTGGAATGACGTGCTGCGACGACTTAGATGAAGAGGATGAAATTGACCGTGATCCTTGAAATCTTTTGGAAATACATGTATGCTTTTTCTTCCAGGTATAAATCGAGTAATGTTAAATTATTTTTAATTTCTTTTCTTTTCAAATTTTAAATTAATATAACCTAAAAATAAAGTGTAGTAAAAGTAATCCTACACTTGCCCCCATACTTTGGACAAATTTGTCCCATATTTCGGCCAATACCAAAATAATTTATAAGAACTTTGTACGAATCCATAAAAATCTAAAACCTCAATAATCACAAATAACCCGTTGTCGTAACTAAAAAAGTAAAAAAAAAAACACACATACCTCATCGTGCGAATTAACAATTAAAAATACGTCTATATTATTGAAATTTGTGAGAGAAAATAGGGCCGCGAAGGGTCCTAAAGGGTCGTATACATAAAATCACGTCGAGAAAGAGAAACCGAGAGTCCCGGTAGTAATTAATTTGCATTTTCCTCACCCCGAAGAGCGCGATGCTCGTTCTCCCATTCGTTGAAAGGATATAGTCGAGCGAGCAGCTGGATGAACACCGCGTCGGTCATTAATAATAATCAGTCCGGGGGAAAGGCCTATAGCAAAGAACACTGTATATATAGAAGGGTGAGGATCGCGAAATTGGACTCTATATACTCTCTTACTCTTTCTCTTTATCTCTTCTCGCTTATATATATATATATATATACGTAGAAGTCGGAAAATTTTCGCGATGAGAATTTACAACCGCAGTCCGCGTTGATTACGTTTCCCCCTGATTTATCCGAACTGGGTAAATCTCACTCTTTCCCTCTCTTTCTCTATTGTATCTTATCGCTTGTAATATATCGATCGACAAACCAAGATCTCACATTTGAATCATAGATCGAAAGACTTCTTAATGTTCGGGAGGTGCGCGAGTTTGTCGGTTGCCTGAAATGATACACTCCTCATGGAAATTGATACTAATGATGCGTGTATATATCACCCTTTATAAATTTAACTTCGATGGGTTTCGACTTTTTCTTTTTATACATGCTATAATGACACGTATGAGTACCTTACTTTCGTTCCTGTACGAATTCGATATATATACTTTAACACACAATGTATACGCATCATTCGATACCGAGATACGATTAAACTCTAAATTAAACGCAAATCCCTGTTATTCGAATTGTTATTATATATGCGGGGCGTTCCCCGTCAAGTGCTCTGATCAACACTTTTAAAATCCACCAAATTTTAGGTACACACTGGGAATGTTTTTTAGAAAACAGAAGAAAAATTTTAGATACTGGAATCTATTTGTTCAAAAGTTATTATAACCTCAAAAAGTGAATTTTTCAAAAATTTTTTTTTCTTAAACCAGCTGTGTTTACCGCTATTTAACTCAAAATCTATCAAGTTTTGAACTATATAACATTACATGTAACATTTCTAATCTCCAAGTCAATGTCACATCAATATTCAACTTGAAAAAAGTGTAACTTCGACATAATTAATTTTTTCATATAAAAGTCTAAAAGAAAAATTGAAGCAATACCCTTTTAGTCGTCTGCAGTTTGTAATTGGCTTTTAATTCTGTAAAAAGTGATAACAATTTAAAGAAACGTTTAAGGTTAGAATAACTTTTAAACAAATTATTTTTAGCACCTGAAAAAAATTTTTTTTTCTGGATAACATTTCCAGTCTGTATCCAAAATTTGGTGTATTTTAAAATTTTGAACCAACCAGTTGATGTGAAATAGCCCATATATATATATATTACATATTTAATGATACCGTTACGTCAGCAATTCATTTGATATTATTACGAATATAATCGTATCGTATTTGAACATCACTATTAAAAACACATAAATGTTTATGCAGATGGTAAAAAGTATATAATGAAAAACCCTACGCGATAATCGACTAGTTCCTATCTGAAATTGGAGAGAAAAGTCCCGTTTTTTTTTCTTTTCTTTTTCAAAGTCACCTGCAACTATAGGATAAAAAAGTAATCCTCCCACAGCGACTTCTTTCTCCTCCTTCTTTCGTGGGTGAAATCGGAGGATGCCGAGGGTAGGAGTCTCTAATCGCGGTAAACCGACCTAAAATAACTTTAAATCTCCGGTAACTGCTCCGCGCAACGAGAAATTCTCCACCTCGTTACCGCAGAAATCGTCCAAGACGAAGAGAATGCAACCATAAAAGAACCAGAAAGCATACGAAGATATATACACGCGGACTCTACCTAAACGCAGAATGATTGTTTCCTTCTTCTTTTTTTTGCTTTTTAAAACCAAGATTAAATACGATAAAATGCATTACCGACCGTATACAAAATTATTATTGCATTTTAATGAATACTTATTTCTACTTTTTAAAATTAATACGTGAATATATAATTATCGTATTGTAACCAATTAATTGTCAGCGCCTAATTGTTGATAATTCTTCTAATATAATTCGTAATGGAAACTAATTGATTTAATATTCAATATATTTCATCAAGAATGTATTATAATCAAGATTTGGTATTAACCGATCAGAAATTGGTAATGTTACGGTACATATTTTGTGTATTGTTGAAGTTATTTTGAGTCAATGTTTTTTGATATATTGTTGTGAAGAATTTTCGGTGATCGATGTGTAGAAAAAATGAGTGATAAAAATTACTTGCAATTACTTGGAAATTACGAAAATTAATAATTATAAAAATAGTAATGATTGCTATATATATATATCTGATAAACGTTCTTATAAGAAATAGTAGATTTGGAATTTGTCAAGTCTATCTCTCAATTATTCCGTAACAATTGTAATTTTTTGTACAAACTTTTTCTCCGTGCATAAAGAATATTTGTTTTTCTACGGGATGGATGATATGGTGTATTAATATGTCGAACAATTATTTTTATCAATGTGAAATTATTTATCGTTCATGCAGTTTGTTTAATGGCAGAGATATTGATGTTGATGTTGATGAACCAACACAATAACATTTTTAATTGGTGACTTATAAAAAATACGTAGTATGATAATATACATCAACTTTAAAATAAATATATATATATAGAAGAAACAAAAAATCAAACGATATTTAAAAATAATATTAAAATCACAATTATACTATGTGTTGGGAATTATACTACTTTTCCTTTTTTGTGTTATTAAATTGGATTTTATGTATTTAAATTTAATTTCTTTTAGTCAGTAAGTCAGGGTAAAAGTTTTTGTTAATAAGTAGTTTAGTAAGTAATGTTATATCACACCAGGCCTGTGCACAGATAAAAGGATTATATCTATACAGGCAGTAACATTATTGTAAAATTATGTAATTTTTATTCTGGTAGTAAATAAATAAAATAAGTAAATAAATTAAGTCTAGTAAAAATTACAAGATTAGCAGTCCGTTACCACATTATTAGAGAGTTGAAGAATTTTGACTACCCTGCGGTACCTTTGTAAGATTTACAAAAAATTTAAGAGGAACCGATTGATTCCGACTGCGGTGTATACGACGAAAGCGTGAACTCAAAGGAAATAAACGAACAATAATATAGGTTTATTTCTATTCCAAACCCAAATTTCGTTCTTGTCGTACATTGGGTGGTTATCTTATTGCCTGCCCGGGTGACTGTTTCGCGCACTCTTGATTGGTTAATCCCTTCGTTGCGCATACATCGCGCGGCAAAAACGAGGAGGTCGCGCCGCGAGAGAGGTTCGATCTCGTATTTATAGACATCCTGGAAAAGAAGACGCCGCGGTAGAAAGACGGTAAGTTATGCGATGTTTGCCCGCCCCAGCCACTCATTCCTCGTCCATAATTCTCTCGGCAGCGACAGTCGCCGAACGGAAGGGTGTGCAGCATCCTCCTCTTCGTCTTCTTCTTCTTCTTCTTCCGCTTCTTCTTGTTACACTCCTTGGGAACCCAGGAAAATTGAATGCTTTCTCGCCCTCGCGTCACTGTCAAATAGATAACCGCGCGGCGAACTTTTTTTTCCATTATTTTTCTAACTTATCCTGGTTATACATACTTCGTACTGTCCAACTGTGTCGATTTTGATTTCGTTCGGTAAGGGTCGCTGCGGATTTATATATACCTAGAAAAAAATAAATAAATAAAAACGACGAGTTTGAGGATTATAATGAGAAATGTGAATTATTTTAAATACGATCAACGTTGATTTCCTCTTTCATCTAATTTTTCAACGTTTTACGGTTGTCTATAACTGTCGTTTTTTTCCCGACACGTGCCCCGTACCCTCCCCGACGCGCTTCTCTTTTACACACATATTCCACGACAAAATGTATCCCGCGCACATAAAAGAAAATAATCCCAAAAGTTTCGCACGTAACGACAACGTGTTTCAATTACATAATTCCATGAAAACGCGAGACGTAGTTTACGAAAAAAAAAAAGAGAAAAAAAAAAAGAAAAGGGGTGGTAGAAATAAGTGAACACAACCCGGCATTTTTACACCTCTCATTCGGTGTAGCCAGTAAAACCTCTTTTTAAGAAGGTTCGCGAGTCCCATAAAAACCGAAAGGGTAAAATGGGAAATTGATTTTTCGAAAACTCGGCATCCCTTTTAGAAGTCGAAGTGAACGCGAGAAGAGAGAGAGAGAGAGTCGATGGAATAAAGCGTTAGGTATATGGAGAGAAGAGGGACGAGGTGCCGAGATGGTGAAGGTATGTAACGAACGTGCATCTTTTGCAAATACTTCGACTCGCCGGAAGTGCCGTATATACACGTGTGTGTGTGCGCGCGCGCGCAAAGCCAATCGATGATCGTAAACTGAACGCAGCCAGTTAATGCGTAACCTAACCCTTTCCAAATGTTTTATTATCTTACTTTCTTCTTCTTCTCTTTCTTTTTTACATAATACTTTTTTGTTCGCATGTGTGTGCAACGCGCGTGAATTATTCATGTCTATATGTATACCGCACACCAGGTGAGAAAGAGAAAGAGAGAGAGAGAGAGAGAGAGAGAGAGAGAGTGGAAGATAAAGAAAAATTTAGTTAAATACTCGTTGGTGCGTGTTTACCTCTTTTATGTATTATATGGGCTTTTATTCAGCACCGTGCCGTTACGTTATCGCGCGATTATTTCACTTATACATACGTGTTCATTATCTTCTCCAAATTGAATTCGAATGATGATGCGGACCCTATGTATACGCGGGAACGACTTCCTTCTACTGTTTCAATGTTCTTTCTTTATATCTTATAACGGTTTACTCACGGTAATGTTATTACGATTTTTTTATATAATCGTTTCGGCATACGTAAAAAGTATAGTTCTCGTCGTTCATTTGATTGATTTATTATCGTTACGTTTCGGTTTTACTTTATCAATATATCGTCGATTTTATATTTCTCCTCCACAAAAAGGGTATTGTGTATATTCAATTCGTTTTATGGTCGATATGTATATAATCTTGAGGTGATTTATAGCTAAATGAGTAATACCTTTGATAAATACAATATATTCGTTTCTTATATACCAATTGTTATATTATTCTCTCGTTCTCTTTTATTTTCTTTACTTTTTTTTTGAGCTTCGAATAAAAATGTTAAATTATTCGTTGAAGCTACAGATACCTATGTGGGTATTGATGAATTAGAAGGACGGGATATATAAAAATTTTGGTGTTAATTTTTTTAATAACAATGTATTCGCTTTTTTTTATAAAAAGATCAAACCATTTACTCGGTTTGAGGATCACTGACAATTTTTTTCAATAACTTTTATATTAGATTTTTTTTATTATATAGCCATTTTTTATTTCCGATCATTTTGCCGATCAAAAGTGATTATTTATTGTTTATTAATTCATAATTTGATTATTTCGATAATTTACTTCCTTAAGGTTATTTTCTGTCGTTTCGGCATTACGTAGAAATTTTTTCATAATTTTTATACTTTTTCGTCGTAGAATTTTTAGGGTTTTGAATAAATATAATTTACACAAAAAAAAACAGATTTCTTATTGGGTGATATTTAACAAGAATTCCGGTTAAAGTAAGAAATTTTAGTCAACGCGATAGTCGTTGAAAACAATCTTCTTACTGTGACACTTTCTGCAATGCCACACCGCAACGGCCGCACTCAGCTCGAACAAATAAAAGCATTTAAATGCGATAATGTCAAGAAAAAAAAAAAGAAAAAGTAAATAAAATGCGTAACCATATCGTACTCCTTGCTCGTTAGAAACTAACTAAAGTTTCGCAATTCGTAGATTCGAAATTTCATGGTGAAATTACGTGCGGTTGCAATGCGTCGGCGAACCGCAAAATAAACGGTGACATTCCAAAACTCGGAATCGAGCAACTGCAACTTGCTCGGAAACCGCATCCTTATAATGCCCGACGAAAACACACGCTATCCCTACGTGTGTGTGTGTGTGTGTTCGCGTGTATATATACATATATCAGTTTCGCATAATTTGGCGTGCAGAAATCCCCGAGTTGTTCGACTTTTCTCGAGCAAACATACAAAAGCCCCTCTCGCGACAAGTATAGGCGGGACGGGGGGAGGAGGAGGAGGAGGAGGAGGAGAAAAAAAAGTTAAAGAAGGAACAAGAGGACGACGAATATACTCAAATTTTTCCCTAACGCGAGCGCATATATAAGGTTTCCTGTGGGTGCCTGAGCCACGGATGCGTGAAACAAGTTTTGACGGCGGGTGGAAGAGCAAAAAAATGCGCGCGCGGATGGGTGCAAGGGAAGAAGGAAAATATGAGGAGTTCGCGCGCGGGTTTCTTCCCTCTCTCTCGCTCTCTCGGTGGTTTCCGGCTTGGTCTTCGGGGGTTGCGCCAGTCCTCCATTAATCAGAGCCGGTAATTTTCTTGATATCGGTACCGGCGTCACGCACACTACGCTATTACAGGGGTGAGGTTAACTCGAGCTGCGTGAAAAATTATTCCCGGAGTCGTACCATTTATTTTTACCCCGGATTATGCCAGAGTTTGCGAAACAGATTATTGTTGTGTTCTATACTCTCTCCTCTATATATATATATATAGAGAGAGAGAGACTCCCGGTATTCCCATCGTTATTGCGGTTATCATTCCGTTTAATCTCGCCAAGGAGATTTTTAAATAATTTTTCTACATCCTTATCGGATTTTGGTAATTTTATCTTTTCGGGTATTGTTGCGACCGCTCCAACTTTATTTTTTATTCAAATTGCACATTCCACATAGAGGGTACGGACGTCAAACATTTGCCCTATATAAGGTAAAAGTACCAGTGCCAGAACGGTTTCTGAATAGGTATAAGAATTTTACTTATTTTTGAGCAAAATAAAGAACTATACCATTAATTTTTGTTTGCAATAATTTTTTATTCTATTTTTTATGCTTAATTTTAACTCTTATTATTAAATATGTGAATTTTTACGTAATTTGGAACATTTAAAATAATTTTGTAGGTTAGAAACTCGTTTTTTAAATCATTTATTTACTACACATAGTTGACTCTTCAAAGATGATGTAAAATATTAAAATAGTTATTGGTTAATATAAACTATGAAAAAGACATTTAAAAAGTGGAAATAAATATAAAATATCTTAACGTTGAAAGTGTTCCACGTAACGAACAAAATATAGAATTATGTACCAATTATGAAAGATTTTTTCTTGCTGTACATATATTGGAACAGTATTATTTTTTTAATCAATCAGATAGAAATTTGAAATGTAGTGTACATCATATAAAAGTATAGCTTATATAAGTAATATATGTTTATAAAGTAGAATGAAATATGTTTAAATAGCTTAAAACAAGACTTCGGAAATCAGCACTACTTGTCACCATAATCTTTCAAATTAATTAACTTTTGACCCTTTTATCATTTTTTTTACTTTATTAAATATTTTTTTACGTACTTAAATTTATAAATCTACATTTCTTAACTTATTCGAAATTTTATTTATTTTTTCACTTATAAAAGTCTGAAAGTTTTGTTAAAATATAATAATTTAACTTTATATGTTCCACAATACGGTACGTTCCGCAATAGGTATACTTTTACCTTATTTCAGTTGATTATATAATTAATAACGTACGATTATTTATATTTCAGTAATTCAGGAGTAAAACCTTCCGTAAATATTCGCGATGTATAATAATATTGCATTTACCAGTATGATCGTTTGGTATTCTCCCATTCGCAAAAACTACACCGAAAATTATACACGGAGTATATTTACAAATGGCAAACTAATTTGTTTTTTGTTTTCTTCGAAACTTACCAACAAAAAATGTACGTGTAATTATTGAATTGATCGATCGTTCGATGCGAAAATTCAATGAAATTTCCATCCCAGCAGTGTATACGTACAATCGGGTTGATCAATATACGTTTATCGCTGACTATGTACGTGCGTGTTTGAATATATAAAAATGCACACAGTGTACCAATTTTATACCGTTCGTTTAATCTTTTTGGATCAACGAATCTTTACTTATTCAATGAACATTCAAATGCATCGTTTGCCAAATATTTAACTATATTTCGCACACACACACACGCATACACACACTGTAGAATAATTTTAGACAAAGAGAAAAACTAAAGATATGCAGAGCGATTGATATATATATACACGTATACAGGGTGTCCAAAAAATAACGAAACACAACCTAAGTATAAGGTCCCAACGTATATTCTAACCTGGAAAAATGTTAAAAGTGACTTGTTACCTTTTCGAATATCCTGTATATATATAATTTTAATTGTATAGTGTACCATGACAAAATTATGTAATAAAGTAACGTCTTTTTAAGGAAAATATGAATATTTATTTATTTTTGATCTCGTGTTCCGCAGTTAATAGAAAGCATAGTTAAATTTATTTCGAGCTAATTGAGTCTTGACGGTACATCCAGTTATAGAGTTTTAGTATCCATTTACAGTGTTCCAGCTCATTTCGTATGTTAGTTTAGTTAAAAGTGGGTATACCTTGTAGTAAAGTTATTTTCGGGACGGTACATTATAGTATACATATATATATAGTCGTGAGGCTATTGAAATCACACGCATTGTATCGGCAGTGTCATAACACGCAAACTTTTCAAATTAAAAATTTCTTAAAATATATATATATATACATATGAACCTGAAATATTTATTTATAATTGAGTACACGCTCTTGTAATACCGAGGAAAACATTGAGATTTTGACACGCGTATATTATATACATATATTACAGAGATAAAATAAAATAATCGTAAATATATTTTTTATTTCACAAAATATTTAATTATTTCCAACTTTTTAATTACCGAGTGCGCGTGTATATTTATCTCGTAATATATAGCGAAGCTACCGAAAAAAAAAAAAACGAAGTGAAACGATGACCATACAAAAAAGCGCTATCCGTCGGACGGCAAAAAAAAAATTATCAATCTCATTCCCATACGCGACTTATCGCGTGTACTCTCACCGCTAGACAGGCATATGTATATGTATAAAAAAAAAAAAGTATATCAACTCCTCTAATTAACGCGGTACATGTGTTTTCAACTGACTATATCTCACGAGCTGTATTTTTTTTCTCTCCTGTTCCAGCACAATGCGTCGCCCCTCTGGGAATGGAGTCGGGAGTGATCCCTGACACTGACATCACTGCCAGTTCCAGCTACGATAACGGCAACGTGGGCCCTCATTACGCACGGTTCGTATACATACATATCATACATACACGCTATACTCTTTTCGCGCATCTATATATATATATATGCGCACACCGGAGCTTTATTCGGCATATTTTTATCACGACTGCTGCAGTACCGAACGATTTTTCTTTTTGTTTTTTTTTTTACGCTCGTCGGGGGATACAGAAATAAATAAAGCGTTGGTCACCACAACGTCCGAAACTTAAAGGGTCAAAAAAAAGAAATATAAGTTGGCGCGAGTCTGAGGAAACCTAAGATGCGCGTAAATCTTAAAGACACTGTATAGCGAGAAAGTCCTCGGTAAGATTGAAAAATATAAAGTAGCCCGTAAAATTGCCAGATCTTATTTTTTTTGTATACGTATATAATATATAGACAAGAAAGGTTTCAAAGTCGAAGTAATAAATATCATTTTGTAGAAATATTGAATATATACGTGTGACTGCACGGAAGGTATTATATTATTTGCGTATATATATATATTCGTGTAACGTACTTACTCCGTCATCAAATTCATCGTATATATAATTCTGAAAATCAAGTTAATTCAAACGTTCCTACGTCGTTGTAAAAAAGACAACGAGATCAAAAAATACATATGTACATATGTATATTTACACAATACGAATTCATCAGGTAAATTATTATACATAAATTCGTCTATATATTTATAAATATATATAGCCACGTAACTTTTCCTTCCTCGAGAAGCTAAGGTGTATATATGTATATACGCGAAGTTGGTGAGAAATTTTTCAACTATGCGCGTAATGGGACATCAGAGCATTAAAAAGATATAAAGAGACGGGTCCATGATGTAGAGAAAGGGAGAATTTAGGAAAAAAAAATATACCCATCGCGCGCCACCGTGAGAGAAGAAGAAGAAGGGAAAGAGGGAGACAAGACCAGAGCGTAGGCGATATCTTACGACGTTGTACATTCCCTAAGCATGCGGCTACTACCTTCAACTCTCTAATTACGCGGTACATGTGTTTTCAACTGACTATATCTCACGAGCTGTATTTTTTTTTCTCTCCTGTTCCAGCACAATGCGTCGCCCCTCTGGGAATGGAGTCGGGAGTGATCCCTGACACTGACATCACTGCCAGTTCCAGCTACGATAACGGCAACGTGGGCCCTCATTACGCACGGTTCGTATACATACATATCATACATACACGCTATACTCTTTTCGCGCATCTATATATTATATATGCGCACACCGGAGCTTTATTCGGCATATTTTATCACGACTGCTGCAGTACCGAACGATTTTTCTTTTGTTTTTTTTTTACGCTCGTCGGGGGATACAGAAATAAATAAAGCGTTGGTCACCACAACGTCCGAAACCTTAAAGGGTCAAAAAAAGAAATATAAGTTGGCGCGAGTCTGAGGAAACCTAAGATGCGCGTAAATCTTAAAGACACTGTATAGCGAGAAAGTCCTCGGTAAGATTGAAAAATATAAAGTAGCCCGTAAAATTGCCAGATCTTATTTTTTTTGTATACGTATATAATATATAGACAAGAAAGGTTTCAAAGTCGAAGTAATAAATATCATTTTGTAGAAATATTGAATATATACGTGTGACTGCACGGAAGGTATTATATTATTTGCGTATATATATATTCGTGTAACGTACTTACTCCGTCATCAAATTCATCGTATATATAATTCTGAAAATCAAGTTAATTCAAACGTTCCTACGTCGTTGTAAAAAAGACAACGAGATCAAAAAATACATATGTACATATGTATATATATGTATACACAATACGAATTCATCAGGTAAATTATTATACATAAATTCGTCTATATATTTATAAATATATATAGCCACGTAACTTTTCCTTCCTCGAGAAGCTAAGGTGTATATATGTATATACGCGAAGTTGGTGAGAAATTTTTCAACTATGCGCGTAATGGGACATCAGAGCATTAAAAAGATATAAAGAGACGGGTCCATGATGTAGAGAAAGGAGAATTTAGGAAAAAAAAATATACCCATCGCGCGCCACCGTGAGAGAAGAAGAAGAAGGGAAAGAGGGAGACAAGACCAGAGCGTAGGCGATATCTTACGACGTTGTACATTCCCTAAGCATGCGGCTACTACCAGGTGCGTCGAGGGTTTAACGTAACGTCTCTCCGACAACTATAAAACACTCGTGCGATTTGCGCCAACGCCGGGCATATCCTTCTCTTCTCTTTATTACGCCGATGTACATATACGTGTATATATATATATACCTAATACCAAACGTGCGGTCCAACCAGTCTTTATGGAAATTCCATTGATCGACGTGTGTTATTTTCATGCTTATAACGTTTATGAATAGTCTTCTTTTTCTTTTCTTTTTTCCTTCTTAGTACGTGTAGTACGTGTTTTCGCGTTGTGTATATCGTATTATAAAACCACTGTAATATATACGTTTTAACAATCGAAATCACGATTATACATAATTACCGCAATTCGAGATACACGTGCGAACAGGTTGTTTCAAATTTGACATCGAATAGTTGATATACGAGTACGCTTCAAAATACTACTCGAAAAAATATTTTTTTTTTTTTTCGTCTTTGTAATATACAATTTTGGTGGTATATTATTGTAGTGAAAATATAAACTTTTCTCGTAAAATTTTAACAGGATATAATCGTTTTAACCAAAGGCATACAGAAATATGTGTCAACTGTGTTCAGCGTCGAATGCTCTTTGGAGCGTTATCAACTTTCGAATTACATTTTAAATATTTTGCGATTATTCTTTAAAGTATAATTATATATACTTTATACAGAACTTTTTATTTGAACAGTTTTTTTGTTTACTTTTTATTTTAACAATTTTTTTTATTTTTATTTTATTTTAACAGTGTTTTTGTTATGAAACTCTTATCACCAGGTTGCGCTTACAAACGAAGACGTAGATTCGTGAGAATTTGTTACGTAATACTTACTGCACGATTTGGCATCAATTCGGCACACCTTTCCTAAGATAAGTTGATAGGAAGCTAATGAGCAAACTGTGACAATAGACGTAGATTCGTCATCGTTCCCTAACTATATTCTACAAACAGTTGTTTTCATATTTACATAAAAATTATTCTTTATAATTAAATATGGATAATTCAAATAATCAGTAGACATTATATACACACAAAGTTATTACAAAGTACATAATCACCTTGTTCTTCTCGATGAATAGTTATTTTTTAACGCATACTCGTACAAGATGCAGCAGTCGAGTTTAAAAAAAAAAAGTATCGATTCACTTGGATTTGGAGTAACAGTAACGATAGTTCCATTTAGGCCTCGAAGCTATTAATCGCGCGTGAACGACGTAACCATCCGTTCGTTTTCTCTCGAAAACCCCTCGATCTTCGTACGACAATGAGGATTAATGATGCCCAGCCGTTCGGCGACGTCGCGCGCACGTCCGTCCGTCCCCCCATCGTCCTCGTTTGTATATATCCGAGCTTTTCGGGCGTTTACGCTCAAACCCTTTGCTCTAATTACGAGAGTTCCGCATAATTATGTTGATCGACCTAGGCGCCGAGGAAATTTCGATGATGCGCTTTGCTCCGCTTTGCTCATCTCCTCTTCCAACAAGCCCGAACACCTCCTCTGATATATATTATGCACCACCGCTGGGCTGACGCTCGTCCTTTGCGTTTTCTCCGTAAGCTTACGTTGCTCGATTTATCTATGTGTACAACCCCGAATTATTGTATTTAAGATCGTTTCGATCCAATTGATGTATATATGTATATTTTACGCGCATGGATTATTATTATCTTCGATAATTATTACATTATTATATCGTAATATATTATACCAATAATATTACACCGTGTGACTCATTTTTGAATGAGAATATTGTTTTTAAATAAACTATTAATATATATATTAAAATCTAAGGGAATTCATAATTGGACGAAGTGATGAGTTTATGTTAATTGCTGTAACACATTTTAATCGTTGGTCTGTACTCAAATTTTAGAATATTTTCGAAACAATTAATCTTCCAAACAACTCCACTTATATCGCCTTAAGGGGGTTCCATACTCAATTATTGATGATTAATTAATAAGAAAGTTTAACGGTATGTGACAAAATAAGAGAAGAGGCGCTTTCGTTTATTGACAATCTAACTGTGTGCTGAATTTTAGATTAAAATATTATTGCGTTTTCGAGAAAAGTCTTACCAAAAACATCAAATTTTATCACCTCGTTGAGGTTAGATTCACATTTTTGGTAAGACTTTTCTCAAAAACGCAATATAATTTTAATCTGAATTTCGGCACACAGTTAGATTATTAATAAACGAAGGCGCCTCTTCTCTTATTTTTTCACATACCGTTTTATTTACAAATTCGTTACTGATAATCGCGATTGCCGATAAGGTATAGGGAGGATAAATATTGACTATGACACGCCGTTAATACTTTGAACAATTATACATAAACTGCATCGTATAATCAATGTCGATGTTCTCGTGTTTTACTTCAAATTTTGATATAACTAGAATTAATCATGCGTTTTTTAACAGTCATTATTTGAAATATTACGCTCTCTCATTTATTTAAAACGACAATTTTTAATAATATATTTATTCATGTTTCATTATACTCCGATTTTGTCAAGAAAATTCAAACATTACGTTTTTCCCGCGCTGCCAAATCTAACCTACAACGACGCATGCGCTAAACGTAAACCAATCACATAGCCATTTCACTTGACTTCACAACATCCGCCAATTACTTTTTTGTATAAGGATTTATAATTGTGCACAATGTAATAACCTAGAAAGTTTGCGCAAATAAAACAACATACCGAAGAGCAATCCTGTCGAAAGGGACCAATAAAATCTAATAAAAAATTTTAAACGAAATATATTACAAGATTTTGCAGTAAAAGAAACTTGTCAAATCCGAGAATAAATATAACTATTTGATGATTTAATTGTACGAAACAACTACAAATTTATTGTTAGTATTAAATAGCATCTGCTTACGGAAAATAAAAATTAATATTTATTTCTTTTTCGACCAAAAAATGCGACGTTCTTGCTTACACGAACCAGCAAATTGTTCCATTTCGATTTCAAATTAATAATTTTTTTTATGGTGCAAAATCTTGTAACATTTCATATTAAATTTTTTTATTGTATTCTACTTGCCTCTCTTAACAGGAAATGCTCTCATGTTTTTTCTTAAGGGAATATAATTATGTATCGATCACATTGTTCATCGATTATTCGTTTTATACAGTAAATTTTTGTACAATCACTATTTCATAAACGTACCCGTACAGTTTAAGTAATACATAAAATGTAGCTACGTTGTCACAATTTAGAAAGTTTACGTAAATTAATCGAAAGAAAAAAAAAACCCTAAAACTTAGATTGTCGGTAATTGCAATATCACCTTATAAATAGTCGAAAAAATTTGAAAATAGTCGAATAATCAAAGGGTGTTGAGTTGCTTTAGTAAAACGGTCTTCTTCCTCTCTCGTTAGGGTTTAAATCCCGACCGAAAAAAGAACTCGACTTCCGTGAGTATAAAAGACAAGTCCAAGGTGTATCCCCGAGCGCGCACACACACACACACGTGTATATGTATATATATATATATATATATATATAGGATAGGACGACGTATGAAGTGTCAGAAGGTAAATTACGTTACGGTTCTCAGTGACGGGAAAGCCGTAAAGTGGTACAGTTCGCGAAATGCTCCCCGTTTAGAATTAGGGAAGATCTTCCGTTCTCCCCTACGTACAACGACTCGATAGCTCTGAAGAGAGTCTCTCTCTCTCTCGGTGTGTCGCTTTGAGGATAGACCGACTGTCCTCGCGAGTTGAGGGACGGCGACGTTCTAACGGCGAGTCATAACTCATACCCCATTAAGAGGCGACGGCTACCGAACTTGTGTGTGTGCATGCTGGCTGGCACACTTTGATACAGTTTGTGCATCAAAGACATTCCTCGATCTCTCCCTCTCACTTTATATACGCGGGTGAGAGTATATATATACATATGCCCAATATACTCACAGGCAAATCCTCGAGGCGGAGTTTGACACTGCGCGTCGATTCTCTATGTATACCTATATATATAAGTGATGTGCGCGCTTTATCGCCCATCCGATCTTCAATTTTCATTCGCGCGACTCTTTTTCTTTTTCCTCGCCTTGAACGTCACGCCTCTAATTCCATCAACGCTCGAGCGCGTTAATTCGATACAATGTTACACTTGTTTGTTTTTTCTTTTTTTTGTTTTACCTTTTCTCGTCAATTGTATATCACGTTGTAAAAGATACCGCGTCTCGGCGTTTTTATACGCGTAGACCATACGCACATCTCCTTGCGCATTATTCAAATCCGGCACGTGTTTGTAACACTCCGCGTAACGGACAAAAATTAAATTCCGTAATTATGGCGAACGAAAAGAAAAAAAAAAGAAACAGAGAGTGAGAGAGAGAGGGAGGACGAAAGGAAGAAAGTGTGAACGAGACAAAGAGTAATTAGAGAGAAGACACCGAGTGAAATACACAGTGTCGGTGTGTAACGAAACAAAGACGAAACGCACAAAGACGTCTAAAGCGAATTAGCCAAGTGAGAATAAAACGAACAAGTAGACGTAGAAGTAGAAGAAGAACAACTTCGCGGTGGAAGGAAGAAGACAAGGGCACTGAGTTTCGCGCGAACGTAAAACCCGAGTGACTGCGTGCCCGTACTCCTCGATCTCTGTAATTTCATTTTCTCTCTATTCCTCCCTCTCTCTCTCTCTCTCTCTCTCTCTTTCTAGCTCTATATAAATACATAGACGTGTGCGTGTGTATGTCTATGCGAGGACGCGCGTCCGGTGTCGCCGCAAATATATATATACAAGTCGCGGTTCATCAAAACAGAACTGAGAAGGTATCAAAACCAAGAATCTTCTTTTCTGTCAAACTCGCTGAAAATTACCGCGTGGGTGGTGTTCGCGGTTACGCGTCTTCTTATTCGACAACTCTCGCTTTCTCGTATGCTCTTGTGGATTTCTTGCGTATGGATATATATCGCGTTTGATGTTATTTATATATTTTGAGATTGTTACGAGCCACTCCATCCAAGTCTAACGCGATAATTGTTTTTCGCATATATATATATATATATATATATATATATATATATATATATACACGTATAAGTATATTATACAACTTTTACTCCTGTACACTGAAAAAAATGAACTTTTTTTATATTAGAAGAATTTTTTTTTAAATGTATCTTAAATGAAAAATCTGATTGCTCTACAAAGTGATTGTTTTATAATCGAGCGGATTCTTGGATAATTAAGTGGAATCTACTAAAAAAAACTGGGAAAGTTAACTGAAATAGACCAATATCCTAAGATTGAGCATATTCCTCTTGTCTTACACTGAGAGAAATGTAATAGAGTAAAAATTAGGATACTGTCTAGTAATAATATTACAAACTTTCAAAATACAATAAATTAGTGTATACCGTATAGTAATATTTACGCAACTTATTATGGTAAATATTACAAAGAATAATAGGATTTTAATTAATTTTACTATACATTAGTCATTTTTACTACAACTTTTTTTCTGAGTGCATTTAAGAAAAATTCCTGTGAATCCATGAATCCAGATAAGTGAAACAAAAATTACCCGAAATTTAAGCGTAAAATACTGATGTTTGCTTGTTTTTTCACCATTTTTAGAATTCTCTGTAGAAATTGAGAAGTACGTTCAAAATTTTGACCATATTCCGGACAGTCATTTTTTCCAAACGATAAATTACGCAAATGTTCGGTTTTACAGTTTTCACGATACTGGTACTACAATATTTACCCAAAACATTTAGGTACTTTTTATTAAAATAATAACCTTAAATAAAAGAAAGAAAATTTTTTAGAACATTTATTGTCCGCGTACACTCTTAATATTTTGAGAAATAATAGTTAGAGATGTATATAGACGAGCGTAACAATCGTTTGACAAGTGAAAAAAAGGAGAATACGTTGATAAATATCGAAGGGTGCGCGAAAGAAAAGAAAGGAAAAAAAAAAAAAATAGAAAAAGGGAAAAGGAAAAGTCAATTTTCCATGAAAGGGATAGTAATTCGGCACTCCGGTCGTTACTCACTCTTGTTTAGTAAACGCGTCCTTCGTATACACAGACACCTTGGAATCGACGTTCCTCCTCTCTACACTTCCTGCGCGGCACGTTCTCGTATCTCGGTACCCCATCTGTTTCACCGTGCGTTTCTGTCTTCAAAACGACATATATCGAGTTCTCTTTAGTCTCCCTCCCTCTCTCGCGAATTCGCGCAATGTCCGTCTACACACCGCGCGCAAAGGAAGCAACACAATTAGCAATCGAAGTGATTCGTCCCCCCTTTCTCTCTCTGTCTTTTACCTTTTGTATATACGTGTGCAGTATATATATACACAGACACATACGTGAACGGCTTAATCTTTAATTCATGTCGCGCGCTTCCGCGACTCGATCGATAAATTATAATTTCATCGCGTATTCTATACCTCGCTGCTTATCCGTCAAATAGATGCAGTATGGAACCTACCGCCTATTACCAGCCTCCTTCTTTTCTTTTCTCCTCTCTCTCTCTCTCTCTCTCTCTCATTCTCTGTAGGCAGTTATTCTCGGTTTCTCTCTATTTCCGACTGCCGGAATTACGCGACGCTTTTTTACAATTCCGTTTTTGCCCGACGCGGTCATTCGTGCCCCCGGTGGAACGATGTAGGTATGTATATATATATACGCGATTTCTAATGTGATTTTGAATTTCGAGAATCCGAGATGCGACGTTAAAGTTTAAAGAATAGCCGACGATGAATATATGGTAATTTGTTACTTTTTAAGGTAGATTCGTAATATCCTGTTACGTTATGTATTAGGTAGACATTTTGGGAATGTAATCGTCCGCGCAAAATTTAAAGTATGGGAATGACATATTTTTTGTGTAAAGGTATAGCTGTTTTGTTAATTAAAATTGTAGATTTTCCTGTGTGTGACATTCGCAACGTACACATCCTAGGTGGAAATTCACTCGTATACAAATAGCTTATAATTTTTATAAACAATTTGTATTATGCGTATTTTGGATTCTAGTGATAGTGAACGGTTCATAAATTTTATTATTTTTTTTTTTAAGATTTTAAGTTAATTTTCACCACACGTAGACCGAAAGTACCGCACATTCCCTCCCGACACCGAAAGAGGAATGTGTTTTTTTCGGCCTACTGGTGGTGAAAACTAGTATACATCCCACGGGAGGTAAAATGGTCACCCCATAGCACATGTTTGCCACCCTCACCTTCGGCTCGGGTGTCAATTTACATGTGCTATGGACTGACCAATACTTTACCTCCCTAGGTGTGTAATATACTATTTAGGAAACGTGCCAAATCGTCCCGTGTAAAAAAAAAGTATGGGAAACGTCTGGGAAAAGTCTGGCTTATAAAGTCTTGGCAAAGTCTAGCTGGTGAGACTATCCCATACTTTTTGCCAGACTTAATATATTTTAAATCAACCAGACTTTCTCCCGCACATTTTGCCAGACTATAATAATTTTTATAAGTTTGGTATAATTCAACCAGACTTTCCCCAGACTTTCCCCTCGTCGAATCTTCGGCGCACTGCATCTTCCAAACATAAAATTTATATTGTATCTAATTAATAGAAACAATACATTCTCGATATGTTGAGCTATCGAACTCTCAAAACCACGAGATACTTATCTATGACATATAAAAAAAGTCACTAATGTTTTTCGTGTATCTCGCGACAACAAACTGATGAAACGGTTAGGTTACAATTATAAAAACACAATCATCAAATTGAAGTTAGTTTTCATATCGTTTTATACCCTAACCATTTCATCAGTTTGTTGTCGCAAGATACACGAAAAACATTGGTGACTTTTTCTTAAGTGATAGATAAGTATCTGGTGGTTTTGAGAGTTCGATAGCTCAAAACAAGTCGAGGATGTATTGTTTCTATTAATTAGAAATAATATAAATTTTATGTTTGAAAGATGCAATGCTACGAAGATTCGACGAGGGGGAAGTCTGGGAAAAGTCTGGTTGAATTATCCCAGACTTTTAAAAATAATTTTAAAATCTTGTAAAATGTGTGGGAGAAAGTATGGCTTATTTATCCTAGACTTTCAAAATAATTATAAAGTCTGGCAAAATGTGCGGGAGAAAGTCTTATTGAATTCTCCCAGACTTATAAAAATAATTATAAAGTCTAGTAAAATGTGTGGGAGAAAGTATGGCTTATTTATCCCAGACTTTCAAAATAATTATAAAGTCTGGCAAAATGTGCGGGAGAAAAGTCTGGTTGATTTAAAATATATTAAGTCTGGCAAAAAGTATGGGATAGTCTCACCAGCTAGACTTTGCCAAGACTTTATAAGCCAGACTTTTCCAGACGTTTCCCATACTTTTTTTTTACACGGGGTGTCCTTAGAAAAAGCTTATAACTACTAATAAGTTTTTGAAATTATTTTAATTCTAATGATTATTTTGTAACGGTGATATTTTTAACAACTTTTCTGTTTTTTCAACAAAGAAAAAAATGAAATGCTTGACCTAACAAATAACTATTTGACAAATTTACCACCTGTTTTATCAGTAGCATTACGGTTTTATGTTTTCATCGCACAAAAATCTAATTAATACCTAATGAAAATTTATAAATTTTGAAACAACTAAAAATATATAAATATATAAATATAAATTCATCACAATAGTCTATATTCCATGACGCTCTATAAATTGTTAATCTAATAAAAGCTAACAAGTTTACAATTTATTTATTAATAAACTATTTATGTGCATAAGAATATTTCCGTTTAGAATATATTTTTCCGTTTTTTTGCATATTGCGATGTATATATATATATATACACACACACATACGTGAACGGCTTAATCTTTAATTCATGTCGCGCGCTTCCGCGACTCGATCGATAAATTATAATTTCATCGCGTATTCTATACCTCGCTGCTTATCCGTCAAATAGATGCAGTATGGAACCTACCGCCTATTACCAGCCTCCTTCTTTTCTTTTCTCTCTCTCTCTCTTTCTAGCTCTATATAAATACATAGACGTGTGCGTGTGTATGTCTATGCGAGGACGCGCGTCCGGTGTCGCCGCAAATATATATATACAAGTCGCGGTTCATCAAAACAAACTGAGAAGGTATCAAAACCAAGAATCTTCTTTTCTGTCAAACTCGCTGAAAATTACCGCGTGGGTGGTGTTCGCGGTTACGCGTCTTCTTATTCGACAACTCTCGCTTTCTCGTATGCTCTTGTGGATTTCTTGCGTATGGATATATCGCGTTTGATGTTATTTATATATTTTGAGATTGTTACGAGCCACTCCATCCAAGTCTAACGCGATAATTGTTTTTCGCATATATATATATATACACACACATACGTGAACGGCTTAATCTTTAATTCATGTCGCGCGCTTCCGCGACTCGATCGATAAATTATAATTTCATCGCGTATTCTATACCTCGCTGCTTATCCGTCAAATAGATGCAGTATGGAACCTACCGCCTATTACCAGCCTCCTTCTTTTCTTTTCTCTCTCTCTCTCTTTCTAGCTCTATATAAATACATAGACGTGTGCGTGTGTATGTCTATGCGAGGACGCGCGTCCGGTGTCGCCGCAAATATATATACAAGTCGCGGTTCATCAAAACAAACTGAGAAGGTATCAAAACCAAGAATCTTCTTTTCTGTCAAACTCGCTGAAAATTACCGCGTGGGTGGTGTTCGCGGTTACGCGTCTTCTTATTCGACAACTCTACGCTTTCTCGTATGCTCTTGTGGATTTCTTGCGTATGGATATATATCGCGTTTGATGTTATTTATATTTTGAGATTGTTACGAGCCACTCCATCCAAGTCTAACGCGATAATTGTTTTTTCGCATTATATCTATATATATATATATATCTATATATATATATATATACTATACACGTATAAGTATATTATACAACTTTTACTCCTGTACACTGAAAAAATGAACTTTTTTTATATTAGAAGAATTTTTTTTTAAATGTTCTTAATGAAAAATCTGATTGCTCACAAAGTGATGTTTTATAATCGAGCGGATTCTGGATAATTAAGTGGAATCTACTAAAAAAAAACTGGGAAGTTAACTGAAATAGACCAATATCCTAAGATTGAGCATATTCCTCTGTCTTTACACTGAGAGAAATGTAATAGAGTAAAATTAGGATACTGTCTAGTAATAATATTACAAACTTTCAAAATACAATAAATTAGTGTATACCGTTATAGTAATATTTACGCAACTTATTATGGTAAATATTACAAAGAATAATAGGATTTTAATTAATTTTTACTATACATTAGTCATTTTTACTACAACTTTTTTTTCTGAGTGCATTTAAGAAAATTCCTGTGAATCCATGAATCCAGATAAGTGAAACAAAAATTACCCGAAATTTAAGCGTAAAATACTGATGTTTGCTTGTTTTTTTCACCATTTTTAGAATTCTCCTGTAGAAATTGAGAAGTACGTTCAAAATTCTGACCATATTCCGGACAGTCATTTTTTCCAACGATAAATTACGCAAATGTTCGGTTTTACAGTTTTCACGATACTGGTACTACAATATTTACCCAAAACATTTAGGTACTTTTTATTAAATAATAACCTTAAATAAAAGAAAGAAAATTTTTTAGAACATTTATTGTCCGCGTACACTCTTAATATTTTGAGAAATAATAGTTAGAGATGTATATAGACGAGCGTAACAATCGTTTGACAAGTGAAAAAAAGGAGAATACGTTGATAAATATCGAAGGGTGCGCGAAAGAAAAGAAAGGAAAAAAAAAAAAAATAGAAAAAGGGAAAAGGAAAAGTCAATTTTCCATGAAAGGGATAGTAATTCGGCACTCCGGTCGTTACTCACTCTTGTTTAGTAAACGCGTCCTTCGTATACACAGACACCTTGGAATCGACGTTCCTCCTCTCTACACTTCCTGCGCGGCACGTTCTCGTATCTCGGTACCCCATCTGTTTCACCGTGCGTTTCTGTCTTCAAAACGACATATATCGAGTTCTCTTTATCTCCCTCCCTCTCTCGCGAATTCGCGCAATGTCCGTCTACACACCGCGCGCAAAGGAAGCAACACAATTAGCAATCGAAGTGATTCGTCCCCCCTTTCTCTCTCTGTCTTTTACCTTTTGTATATACGTGTGCAGTATATATATATACACACACACATACGTGAACGGCTTAATCTTTAATTCATGTCGCGCGCTTCCGCGACTCGATCGATAAATTATAATTTCATCGCGTATTCTATACCTCGCTGCTTATCCGTCAAATAGATGCAGTATGGAACCTACCGCCTATTACCAGCCTCCTTCTTTTCTTTTCTCCTCTCTCTCTCTCTCTCTCTCATTCTCTGTAGGCAGTTATTCTCGGTTTCTCTCTATTTCCGACTGCCGGAATTACGCGACGCTTTTTTACAATTCCGTTTTTGCCCGACGCGGTCATTCGTGCCCCCGGTGGAACGATGTAGGTATGTATATATATATACGCGATTTCTAATGTGATTTTGAATTTCGAGAATCCGAGATGCGACGTTAAAGTTTAAAGAATAGCCGACGATGAATATATGGTAATTTGTTACTTTTTAAGGTAGATTCGTAATATCCTGTTACGTTATGTATTAGGTAGACATTTTGGGAATGTAATCGTCCGCGCAAAATTTAAAGTATGGGAATGACATATTTTTTGTGTAAAGGTATAGCTGTTTTGTTAATTAAAATTGTAGATTTTCCTGTGTGTGACATTCGCAACGTACACATCCTAGGTGGAAATTCACTCGTATACAAATAGCTTATAATTTTTATAAACAATTTGTATTATGCGTATTTTGGATTCTAGTGATAGTGAACGGTTCATAAATTTTATTATTTTTTTTTTTAAGATTTTAAGTTAATTTTCACCACACGTAGACCGAAAGTACCGCACATTCCCTCCCGACACCGAAAGAGGAATGTGTTTTTTTCGGCCTACTGGTGGTGAAAACTAGTATACATCCCACGGGAGGTAAAATGGTCACCCCATAGCACATGTTTGCCACCCTCACCTTCGGCTCGGGTGTCAATTTACATGTGCTATGGACTGACCAATACTTTACCTCCCTAGGTGTGTAATATACTATTTAGGAAACGTGCCAAATCGTCCCGTGTAAAAAAAAAGTATGGGAAACGTCTGGGAAAAGTCTGGCTTATAAAGTCTTGGCAAAGTCTAGCTGGTGAGACTATCCCATACTTTTTGCCAGACTTAATATATTTTAAATCAACCAGACTTTCTCCCGCACATTTTGCCAGACTATAATAATTTTTATAAGTTTGGTATAATTCAACCAGACTTTCCCCAGACTTTCCCCTCGTCGAATCTTCGGCGCACTGCATCTTCCAAACATAAAATTTATATTGTATCTAATTAATAGAAACAATACATTCTCGATATGTTTGAGCTATCGAACTCTCAAAACCACGAGATACTTATCTATGACATATAAAAAAAGTCACTAATGTTTTTCGTGTATCTCGCGACAACAAACTGATGAAACGGTTAGGTTACAATTATAAAAACACAATCATCAAATTGAAGTTAGTTTTCATATCGTTTTATACCCTAACCATTTCATCAGTTTGTTGTCGCAAGATACACGAAAAACATTGGTGACTTTTTTCTTAAGTGATAGATAAGTATCTGGTGGTTTTGAGAGTTCGATAGCTCAAAACAAGTCGAGGATGTATTGTTTCTATTAATTAGAAATAATATAAATTTTATGTTTGAAAGATGCAATGCTACGAAGATTCGACGAGGGGGAAGTCTGGGAAAAGTCTGGTTGAATTATCCCAGACTTTTAAAAATAATTTTAAAATCTTGTAAAATGTGTGGGAGAAAGTATGGCTTATTTATCCTAGACTTTCAAAATAATTATAAAGTCTGGCAAAATGTGCGGGAGAAAGTCTTATTGAATTCTCCCAGACTTATAAAAATAATTATAAAGTCTAGTAAAATGTGTGGGAGAAAGTATGGCTTATTTATCCCAGACTTTCAAAATAATTATAAAGTCTGGCAAAATGTGCGGGAGAAAGTCTGGTTGATTTAAAATATATTAAGTCTGGCAAAAAGTATGGGATAGTCTCACCAGCTAGACTTTGCCAAGACTTTATAAGCCAGACTTTTCCCAGACGTTTCCCATACTTTTTTTTTACACGGGGTGTCCTTAGAAAAAGCTTATAACTACTAATAAGTTTTTGAAATTATTTTAATTCTAATGATTATTTTGTAACGGTGATATTTTTTAACAACTTTTCTGTTTTTTCAACAAAGAAAAAAATGAAATGCTTGACCTAACAAATAACTAATTTGACAAATTTACCACCTGTTTTATCAGTAGCATTACGGTTTTTATGTTTTCATCGCACAAAAATCTAATAATACCTAATGAAAATTTATAAATTTTGAAACAACTAAAAATATATAAATATATAAATATAAATTCATCACAATAGTCTATATTCCATGACGCTCTATAAATTGTTAATCTAATAAAAGCTAACAAGTTTTACAATTTATTTATTAATAAACTATTTATGTGCATAAGAATATTTCCGTTTAGAATATATTTTTCCGTTTTTTTTGCATATTGCCGATGTATATATATATATATACACACATTCCAAAGAATAAAAACGCAAACGGCATTCTCGAACTTTAGTGACCAACGAGCATACCTCGCATTATTAAACGTTGCGATACAACGATCGAGCGAAACGAAAAAAAAAAATGCGCGAACGGAAATCTCGAATCAATAGAAAATCAAGTACTACAACAGTGGACGCGTTCACCGCGATTACAACGACAAAGAGGTTATTCGAAAATCATGTCACAACAACGTATATAATAAACCGTGTAGAAAAATGTGAGTATAACCCGGGATAAATCAGTATTGCGCGCGGCGTATATGCACAACTCGTTGCGGGTTGTAATTGAAAGCCTCGATAAATCAACAGCTCCGATACACGTATATATATATATACATGCATACATAATCTCGACTTATCTAGAAAGATCACGGGGTTTCGCATAAATCCGATCGCGCGGAAATATACACGTGGTATAGGTATATAGGTATGGTACAAAGCGGTCGTTATACTCAAAGGCGTGTGTTTCTAGGCTGAAAAACGATATCAACGGCGGTGCCTGGTGCCCGAAGTTGCAAATCACAACAAAAGCAACCGAGTGGCTCGAGATCGATCTGCACCGGGTGCACGTCATCACAGCAACCAACACGCAGGGCCGATTTGGTAACAACATGGGCGTCGAGTTTTCCGAGGCTTACCTTCTCGAGTATTGGAGACCCGCCCTGGGCAAGTGGGTACGCTACAGGGACATCCAAGGACACGAGGTAACTATATGTTACTTTTTTATCTATTGTATTTTTGTTTTTTTACATTACTTTTCTCTCACGACCATACTATCACGAAAAACCACAAAATTTTAAAAGAATATAAATTTTTTTTATTATTTCAACGCCGCTCTTTTTATGCTCCCAAATCGGTGCTAATCAGCGACATAGGTCATACGATGTCTTGGCGAAGAAAAAAAAGAATATAAATAATAATAATATTTATTGTAAATTTTTAAATAGTTAAAAAGAATAATGGACAATGTATATATATGTATATGTACAAAGAGACAATGAAAATACGTAAATCAGTTTTTTTAGAAGATCGCACATTGATAATCACAGTTGAAATTAAAATTAAAGTTAATATTAATATATCACGGAGATAAATATGGTAATATAATTTTAGTAAAAAGACATATTTTAACAAGTTTAAAACAAGATTTTGACGAGTCAAAAAATACGTAAGTAACAAGTTGTAAAATAATGTAACGTAACATAATAATCTCGTATTAGAAAATTGAAAGTGCGTATTAAAAAAAAATATAGATATATCAATCTAAGGAGCTCAATGAAACTAACCCAGTCAAAAATTGAAAGTATTAGTTTAAAATCTTTAGTTAATTCAATTTTTTTAAAAATCAATATGTAATTCAGTACTCGAGAATCAGATTTGCCAAATTATTAAAATTACTATGTTATTTATGCGTTAATTTTTCACAAAATTTTTAGTAATCTATTACTATACGTGAACATAGTCATTTCTAACACTTCTCAAATATGCCCCTCGATTACTCAATAACAATTGTAATTTGTATTATAAAATTTTCTCCGTGTATCTACTAGTCCCATGGTTTATTCCGTTTATGCACATTAACCTTGTAAATAAAAAAAAATTTATTGAAGACTTATAAGAAACTTTAAGATAACGCAAAAAATCGCAGCAGTAAAATCACGGTATTAAGAAACTAAAATTTTTAAATTAAATTTACTATTCTACAAACGAACGTTAAGTACGAATCAAACCATATGTTTATATAACTACATATCAACGTAACGGTTTACTCTCTCATCATTTTTACAGCGTCTACGTTAAGACGAAAAGAAAAAGAATGATATATATGTTTATATAGCAGTTTAGTCGATTACACGAATAGAGTTTATTTAGAAGAAAATTCAAAATAGCCGTCTTGTAGGCTATTTCATTCGCCTTAAAGTAAACTTTAAAGAAATGACGGACAAAACGATGGCCATAAAAATGTATTCACGACGATGTATATGTATAACGTAAATATATATATATATTTTTTTTCTCTCCCCCTTCCCGTAAATTCGCCGACCGAAAGGAGAAGAAGAAAAAGTGTTTCGGTTACCGTGAAACTGCCATTCGTCTAAAAAAAGAGAGAAGGAAGAAAAAAAAAGGTTCCCGCACAGTAATGGTGTGTATACTCGCGATAAAAAAATCATCCGCATGAAAATGAACTCTTATGTCACTCCCTTTCTCTGTTTCTTTTCTCCCCTTCGCCTCGTCGAGGAGAAGGACGATGTATACGTATATATATATATTTCTCCAGAAAAGTCTAAACGACACTGGAAATCTTCTTCATCGTTTTTTTTTTATCTGGCCACGCGCGGTAACAAATATTTTTCACGGGCCGGTCCACTTGCCGAACGGAGCCGAGAGTGGGAGGGGGATACTGCGAAAAAATTGGGGTTGGCAATTCGTCTGTGTGTGTGTGTGTGTGTGTGGGAGAGATGAAAAACGAGGCGAGGTGACGTGAAAAGTGGCTGTAAAGAATGCATGAAATGATAATGCTGAGGGAAAAATGACCTTAAGAAAGACAAATTTTCTTGGTGTACCGTCTGGGCTGATTTCTTTTTATTTTATTTTTCAGGTCCAACGATATGTCGAACAACGACGTCTGTTTTATTTTTAACGAACGATTTTACGAGTCAACCAAAATGAAACGTACACTTGATGAAATATAAAAAAAATTAATCTACAACTTTAATTGTATGTATATGTATATAGACTGCGCCCTGATGTTCTTATTCCAAGTACCTATAAATAAATGAGAGTCACGCGAATAAATAATAAAAAATAACGCGTGGGCGTATTTGACTGTTAAACCACCCCATCAGTTTTCTTATGTAAACGAAGGAAAAGAAACAGTTGCTTATAGTGTATATATGTATATGTATAAGGGTGTCCAGCCAAAGTCCGCGGGAGAAGCGCGTGCGGGTTATATTTGCGCTCGTCGAGTATCGGATCAATAAAATAAGGGAAGGTCGTCGCGTGCCAGGTCAGCTCGACTTCTCTTCCTCCTCTTCCTTTTCTCTTTCTCACCTACATAGCCTACCTGTCTGGATAGGTGAAGCCCAACTCCCTGAACTCGACTATAATTACTTTTGCCCTAAGCGACTCTTCTTTTTCTATTTTTTTTTCTTTTTCTTACTCTCCTTTTCTTACATCACTATTACATCTATATATACATATATGTATATACACGCTCTCTTTTAACCCGCGAATTTTACGTGAATTAAGGAGCGAATTTAATCGTAACTTGGCCATTAACGTGCGCAACCGTTCCGTTTAATCGTCCAGCGCCAGAAGTTTGTTAACATTACCCAAAAAATTAAATTCCACTAGTTTTCTATTCTACGTCGTTTGTGAGTATGCTTTACGTTTCGATCGTTAAAAAATTATTTCGGGAGTGCAATCGACTTTCGGATTATATACAATTAATTATTCATATAGATATAGATGTTTTACCAAATTATACATAGTGAGACATTTTTTTCTTTCATGCTCGACTACATACCATATTTAATAATACCCGTAAAACGTCACGTGGTATGTCTAATAGTTCTATTCTCCGGAATCGTACTATTCTCCGAGTGTCAATAATGAAATAATTAACGAAACAAAGAAGAAGAAGAAAAAAAGATTACGAGAAATTTCCGTTGACAGGGAATAAATTTAATGAATTTCTCATATGTGTAGTCGATAATACGAAAAGCCACTGTTTAACCAGCCGACTTAGGCTGCACGCGAAGGGCCAAAAATAGATTATATACCCAACACACTCACACACACACCAGTATACTAGTCGATATATTTCCCCTGAAAGTTCGATGTTCCCTTTTTTCTCTCTCTCTCTCTCTCTCTCTCTCTCTACCCTCCTCCCATCTTGACATTAATGACATTCTTGTCGCGCAATTAAACAAAGGCACTCGCCTTATCCGACTTAATCTCCGCTAACGACTGAACTTGTCCAAGACCTCCAAAAGGAGCCACCGAAGGGGACGTTGTGTACTATATACGCGAGGAAGAAGAAAACAAGAAAATAGAACGAGATAGATGTATATTAAACCTCTTTTATCTTTATAACCTTTTTTTCCACCTCCTCCTACAACATTTATCGTTCTCTTATTTTACCTGACCTATATTTTAACGTTTCACTTTGTACACCTGTGTGTGTATCTCCTCAAAGTTTGTATATCGAACGATCGGATTGTATGATAAAATTATCTTGAAATGTGGAGCGACAATAAATAACTTGATTGATTTCACCCGATTTTAAGGGGATGTCGGACTCATAAAATGGTAATTTTTAATATTTTTTTATAAACAAAAAAATAAATTTTTGAGAAAATCCTGATCGCTATGCCCTTAGACATGTGTTGAACAATATACTCAAATTTTTTTTAGATTTTTAAATCTGTAATTTTTAATAATATTTATTATTTAAGTATAAATACATACATTTTTTTAAAATATATTTTATTAAAGTATAAATATGTACATTTTTATAAAAACATGTATTATTTAAGTATAAATATATAGTTTTTAAAAATATCTATTGCTTAAGTGTATAAATATACATTTATTTATTTATTTAACCAAAATGATATAAACATAGTTACCTGTTTTTGAATCTGGTTATATTGAAAAACTTAAAATTAAAATCGTAACCTAAAATCATTATTATTATAATAATCATTATTATTTATTCAATAAACACCATCAACATTTCTATATAATTGCAATAAAGTAAAATTTAAAAATATTAAAAAAAATTATTTTATACATCAAATAACGAAATAACAAAATGCAATATTAAAAAGAAAAAACAATATGCTCAATTAACAATATAATTCATAATTTATATAATAAAAACATGAAAAATAAACTTTTTCTTAGAGTTGAATATACAATATTATCTACTTTTTCAATTTTCTTTTCTGTTCTTTCTCATTAAGCAATTTTAAATGGTCTGGTAAACCATTGAACAAACCAACAAACATTTTTTTAAATATTTATTGTTTAAATATAAATGCACATTTTTTTAATTGTTTATTGCTTAAGTACAAAACATAAATTGAAAAAAAAATATTTATAATGTCGTTTTCTTACTTAATTAATTAAAAATGTAAATTGTGTAAGCACATTTTGCCGATCGTAATTACGTATTGTTGGAGGACTCGTCACCCTTTCTCTCTCTCTTTCTATATGCACTTATTTTCCACTTTTTCTTTTTCTCTACTGCTCTAAACGCGACGATACAAAAGGCATTAACATAACATGGGCGTTGGTTCGAGCCACACCTCGAATTCACCAGTAGCAACAAAATTTGTCTACGCCCGAAAAACATATTGAGCTGTTCTCGTTTTCATTTCCTACACATTTGATCACGATCTCTCTACAATCCATTTGTAATTTTAATTCGAAATTTTTTAAAATTATTATTAACACTCTTTTTTTCTATTATACATATACCCATGGTGTACAGTTTTTTTTTGTATTATCACAAAGTTTTGCAAGTGTTCATTAATTAAATCTTTACGAACGTATATATATATCCTTCGTAGTATAATTATCGATAATAACTATAAGGATTTACGAGGCATTTTCATGCTCGCTGCATTATCGACTATTGATAAAATATAAAAAAAGAAATAGACCTCATTTTCCTCGTCTATACACTATTTACGCGTCAACATTCTCCTCGCAAATTAGAACAGCTTAATAATTTTATATCGCGTTGCTTCGAAAGTACATATACAAGCAGTTCTACATATATATATATACAAAAACACACATTCGAAAACGAATAAAGTACGAATTTTTCAATCGAATACAATATTACCCTATTACACGATTTCGTGTATATATATATATATATATATATATACATAGCGTACACTCAGGTTGATTAGGTGAACGCGCATTGGATATACGTGTGATCGCGAACTACTATATTAAAATCACGATAAAACGTTCGATACCATTATTCTTAATTTTCAACTTGTTCGAGGAACGATTACCGCGATTTCTTTTATCACTATCAACGCGGCTCTTATGGTTCAAGTAAAACGGAAAGTGTATATAGAAGGGATATCGCGTGTCACCGAACAGGTTGGCGGATTATTATTGATGGCGATAGGCGAGGGAAGAAAATTTTCCGTATATTAACGAACTAACTCGACTCGATTAAAAAGAAAAAAAAAAAAAAAAGGAAAGAACCTTCACCGATACCCGATGATGGCTAATTGCGGTATAATCGATATTACCTCTTCCTCCCTCCCTTTAACCGTATATATAGATTTTTTTTTCATTTTCTTCATCGAGACATTGAAGGTTTAGGGTCGCGATAATGAAAGATCGAAAGAATAATGGGTAGGGAAAGATGAAGTAGAAAGTAATTAAGGCTCAAATCTTTACGTTTATTTATTAAGGTAACCGCGTGTCACTCGTTCGAGATATTTTATAAATTATACGAAGTATATTTAAGTATCACACCTCTCAATCCTACAACGTTCGCGCGATAAACGTAATAATAATAATATAATTATATTTTTCGTTTCTCTCGAACGTTTAGTAAAACACTTAGTTTTATCAATTTTGCGACAGTGTTTATCAAACGCTATGTATACACACATTTAAATCCAGTATATATCACAAATTTATGCAAAGTATGCATAGTACACTCGCGATATTTTACGTAAGAATTAAGAATTGCGCTTACAAGATATTATACGTAAAAAATCTATACGCACGCACTGCAAGTGTAGAAATAATTAGCATTACTCACTTTTTAATTATATAATTTCAACGAGATAATCATTCGGTATATACCTTCGTTACATATATCTATATTCGAATTAAATGCATAATTTTTCGCGCGATTGTACGCCCGTAATCGCGCGTTAATAAATATAAATTTTCGTACCCACGATATAGACGCCGATTATTACTTAATGAACTCTCATATGCATATATCGATGTATTAGTGCACTATTTACATTCGCATTATCTATTATAAAAATAAAAAAAAAGTAGTCGCGATAAAAACACCACTTTACAGCCTCGATTCGAAAGTCGCTATATGTATATATGTATATATATATATATATATATATGTATAAACGATATTTACGTAACGTCCGCGCGACTAGACGAAATAATCAATTCGCTTATGAAAATTATTATGCGGATTTCTTGCGATGAAGAAAAAAAAATGTATGTACATACGCGTAGAGCAGTAAAGATATGATATTTATCGAATAAAAATAATGTTCACTCTAAACACAGTAGTATATACATGGAATTTATTCTCGCAAACTTACACGTTTAGGTGCGCATATCTTTTTTTATTACGTGTCTGTGTACAATGTGTTATACGAATATTATTTATATATATATAGGTATATATCTGATAATTTTGAATATCGACTGCGTTATACATAAAGAATACGAAAAATATATATATCAAGGACATGTTCCTTTATAGAATATGTGTACGTATTTATGTTGCTTATCTTTTTATTTCTTAACAATGTAATATACTGGGCTTGTTTGAACGTGTGACGTGTTGTTAAATGAAATATTCTTTATGTATACGAAGCTCGTTTGTATAAAAGTGATATTCGATCGAGTCCGATATAACTGACCAATAAAAGTGAGACGAAATTTTATAGCCAATCGTTAATACCTGTATTTAATGCCGATAACAATTTCAGACGCGCGCGCAACGTCGCGCGTTACACTTCGAATTAAGGATAATGTTAATTAGATGTGTCTTTTTTTTTGCACATATATATACGTGTAATCGAGTGAAGTATTGAATATTAACTTTACCAAATATTATCGACGTTTATATACGTTTATTACTTCAGATACATACAAGGACGACAATAAATTTACAAGGCATTCGAACGATTTTTACTCACGTCGAATATATACATATGTATGCAATCGTATAAATATACTTGAATGAAAAAAAAAGAATGATTTCCTCATTTCACCATATTTATACGTGCGAATGGATATATCGATCGATAAATATATATATATATATATATATATATATATACTAGGGGGGCTTCGCCCCCCTGCGCGCTTCGCGCGCCAACCCCCTATTTTTAATTTCGAAAAAGGTTTTTCGTAATTAATTTATTTAAAATAATGTTTTAAATTGTATTATTTTTTCACTATCATGGACACCTTAAAAATTAAACAGATTCACACAACACCTTGGAGGTATTGCTATAGTTATTATAATTTATAAATAAAAGTTTACCAAAATTTAGTACAATGAAATCCGAATAAAAATAATAAAAAAAATAGAGACATATTAAATGTTAACTGTAAATTTTAAACTATATGAATTCTCATAAAGCTTACATTTATATTTTAATAATTATAAATGTTAATGAAAAATTAACTTACCAAAAATAGTAAAGTACATATACTTACTAAATTGTAGTATTTTAGTTAACAACTTATTAAAATTTTGGATTATTTTAAACGGTTATAAATAAAACTTCAACTCCTAAAATTAATTTATTTAATGACGAACGATCATCGCCAAAAGTTCTATGTCATTAATATTTTGTACTTTTAGAGTAATAAAACTTTCTTCTTAATTAAATTAATTTTTGTATTAGTTTTAAAGAATTATTTATAAAATTTTAGCGCTATATAAATAAAAACCTGTTTCTTCCATTTCTCCCGTGATTCGTAATTTGCACCCTCTTTCAAAATTTGCGTTTTAATCCATAATTATATCCAATTTATTTTTACTATGCAGAGCCCAAATATTTATTTTGATTATTATAAACAAATTCATTTCTTAAATATCCTTCTGTTTCTAATAAATACATACTTGTTTATTTAAAATATTGTGTTATATAAATATAAATTATCTACACACTTATATATCCATACAATTTTGAAATATTAATTTAAAAAATATTTAAATTAAATGCTCCTAAATTAATAGTTTTCGAAAAACTTTTGAAATGTAATTCGTATTTTATATTGCCACTGTTAAAATTTGAATTTTCTTTTGCCATTACTATTTATAATAGAATTATCTTAAAAACGCAATAATTAATGTATTCAATTTTTAATTTATTTTATATTTCACATATAGATATTTGGAAAAGTGTATGTTATACTGTTATAAATAAAACTTCAACTCCTAAAATTAATTTATTTAATGACGAACGATCATCGCCAAAAGTTCTATGTCATTAATATTTTGTACTTTTAGAGTAATAAAACTTTCTTCTTAATTAAATTAATTTTTGTATTAGTTTTAAAGAATTATTTATAAAATTTTAGCGCTATATAAATAAAAACCTGTTTCTTCCATTTCTCCCGTGATTCGTAATTTGCACCCTCTTTCAAAATTTGCGTTTTAATCCAATCCTTCTGTTTCTAATAAATCATACTTGTTTATTAAAATATTGTTATATAAATATAATTATCTACAACACTTATATATCCTACAATTTTGAATATTAATTTAAAAAATATTTAAATTAAATGCTCCTAAGCATTAATAGTTTTCGAAAAACTTTTGAAATGTAATTCGTATTTTATATTGCCACTGTAAAATTTGAATTTTCTTTTGCCATTACTATTATATAGAATTATCTTAAAAAACGCAATAATTAATGTATTCAATTTTTAATTTTATTTTATATTCACATATAGATATTTGGAAAAGTGTATGTTATACTGTGTAATATTTATTTCATCTTCAAATAATTTTGCATCTGTATTTAAATCATTACATTGAATTTATAGATCCGTTATTATTATTGAGTATAGTTTAAAAATTTTATGAGTTTTATCAAGAATGAGTAAACAAATACACATTCTTTCATGTTATGTTCACAACTTTTTTTTTGCGCACGGAAAAAATACATATATTATGTATTCTTGAAAAAACAATTTTAAAATATATATATATTATATAAATATTCCGCCGCACGCACACACACCCACATACATACATACATATATATACACATATATGGGCTATTTCACGTCAAGTGGTACGATGAAAATTTTAGATCACTCCAAAATTTGAGAACAGGCTGGAAACATCTTCCAGAACATACAAAAAAAATTTAAGTGTTAAAAATAATTTGCTTAAGAGTTATTCGACCATGAAAAGTGGATATTTTTCAATTTTTTAGAAAAATTTCTATTTTTAAAGCCATTTATCTCAAAATCTGTTGATTTTTTTGAAAAAAACATTACAAACAACTTTTGTTTAAATTAATCTTTAGAACTTATCTACCCTGGTTACATATCTTACTTTTAAAATCTCGAAGAGATAGAATACCCGGACATATTGAATATCAAAAAAAGGCTACCACACCATAATCGATTTAATCTAACACCTCTCAAAAGTTCACATTTTTCGCGAGCTTTCGAATGGCTTGGGTTAGTTTATTCTTGGCTTATTATTGGCCAAGACCGCTGTTGTAAGTTATGCCTCATAAACCTCATAAAATCACTAATTTTCACGTATTTTAGGACATAACTTACACAAAGGTGTATATATAAATTGTAGTATTTAGTAAAAACCTATTAAAATTTTATATTATTTTAAACAGCTCTAAATAGAACTTTTACCTCCTAAATTATTTAAGTCCCATCCATTTTCGCGAGCTTTCGAATGGCTTGGGTTAGTTTATTCTTGGCTTATTATTGGCCAAGACCGCTGTTGTAAGTTATGCCTCATAAACCTCATAAAATCACTAATTTTCACGTATTTTAGGACATAACTTACACAAAAGGTGTATATATATAATTGTAGTATTTAGTAAAAACCTATTAAAATTTTATATTATTTTAAACAGCTCTAAATAGAACTTTACCTCCTAAAATTAATTTAAGTCATCGCCAAGAGTTCTATACGTCATTAATATTTTGTACTTTTAGAGTAATCAAACTTTCTTCTTAATTAAATTAATTTTTGTATTAGTTTTAAAGAATTATTTATAACATTTTAGCGGTATATAAATAAAAACCTGTTTCTTCCATTTCTCCCGTAATTCGTAATTTGCACCCTCTTTCAAAATTTGCGTTTTAATCCATAATTATATCCAATTTATTTTTCCCTTTAGTTACAGAGCCCATATATTTATTTTAATTATTATAAACAAAGGCATTCCTTAAATAACCTTTTGTTTCTAATAAATACATACTTGTTTATTTAAAATATTGTGTTATATAAATATAAATTATCTACACACTTATATATCCATACAATTTTTAAATTTTGATTTGAATAATATTTAAATTAAATACTACTAAAATAATAATTTTCGAAAAACTTTTGAAATGTAATTCGTATTTTATATTGCCACTGTTAAAATTTGAATTTTCTTTTGCCATTACTGTTTATAATAGAATTATCTTAAAAACGCAATAATTAATGTATTCAATTTTTAATTTATTGTATATTTCACATATAGATATTTGGAAAAGTTTATGTTATACTTGATTAATATTTATTTTATCTTTGAAAAATTGTGCATATTTTTAAAAACATTACATTAAATTTTAGGTCCGTTTTTATTTTATGAGTTTTATCAGGAATAAGTAAACTAATACACATTCTTTCAAGTTATATTCACAACTTCTTTTTGCGCACGGAAAAAATACATATATTATCTATTCTTGAAAAAACAAATAACACGTACACACACACGCGCACACACACACACACACACACACACACTCACACACGCACGCACGCACGCACACACACACATACACACACGCACGCACGCACGCACGCACGCTCGCGCATACACACACACTTATATATATGACATATATATATGACATATATATATAACATATATATAACATATATATGACATATATATATAACATATATATAACATATATATATGACATATATATATAACATATATATATAACATATATATGACATATATATATAAAACATATATATATATGTTGAATTCTGAATTCTTAGACACGGCGGCGGCGGCGGCGGCGAAATATTTATATATTATAGAGAGATATATATATCAATAATTCATGTGGTACCCATAGTAAGGTTAAAATTACATCAGCATTCGCTCCGTAATATTAATGATTCGGTCCGTAAATAACATTGTCTAAACTCTTGCATTCCGTAAACCGCAACTCACCGACGATTTTTCACTCGGTAGACAAGACGTGGCCTTCCGGAAAAAAAAGCAGAAACGAGATCGGTATATGGGTAGAGAAAGAGAGTAAAAAAAAAAGAAGAAGGGAGATACTAACCACGCAGACGGTACCGTAAATACGAAGCTCGCTGTCGGTTCTTCACTAATGCCCGTCATTCTTACTTCCGTCTTACGCTTGCGTATCATTATCGCTTCTTTCTCTATCTCTTTACTCTTTTCTTTTTTCTTCCCATACTTATATATTTTCTTCGCGCTTTTTTTCTCTCTCATCTTTTTTTTTTATTGTTATTACTGTGTGTATGCGAGAAGTTTGTATATTCTTTTTTTTCTTCTGTACTTCTTATTGTTACTTTTCGTCGTCGCGATTCGCCAGTCCCGTTTTCTCGCCGTTGCTCTATTATTTCCCCGACGTCGAATGTCTAGTATTTGTCTGTATCGGGGTATCGATTTTCTATATAGGGGGTGTCTGTATATATATATACACCATTAATTTTACCTCGGGTGTTGTTTAACCGTTTTAAATCTCGTTGTACGCCGTTATGCTTGTGTGTATGTATATATAGTTGGTTGTTTCCGCGAATTCGATGGATATACTAATTTGCGCGTTGCAAGGAGAAAAATTTCTAACGTTTAATCTATAAAATTTGTGTGCCCTCCAACCAAACGTATGTTCATAGTTTTAACCTGAGTGCATTAAGATTCGTTCTAATGCACTCACAGGTTCAACCTGTCTGAAATTTGGTGCTGCACGTTAAAGACATCAAACTTCATAAGTTAAACCTGTAACGACACGGGATTAAACTATAAACATACGCTTGTTTAGAGCACGCCAATTTTATAGGTTAAACCTTAGAAATTTTTCTTCGTGTGTACATACGATTTTCGATCCAGGATTTGTTGTAATACACGCGCTACTTTTACCACGGAGAGACTTTTCTTTTTGTGAATCTTACAAATCTGTCGAGTGAAAATTGTGCAACGCGCAAATTATATGGGGATGGCGTAACCGGGCATAAGTTACCGACCGAGTAGAAAAAAAATAATTATTACATTTATTTAAAAGACATGCACTGAGAAAAAAGTTGTAGTAAAAACTACAATGTTGTTTAGTACTGCAGGGGCAGACTGACACAATCCAAAAATTTATCATAATGTATAATATAAATTTAACTAAAGTTGTAGTAAATATTACCAGAATTGTAGTCAAAATTAATAACTCTCTAGTAAATTTTATTATACACTATGGTCAATTTTTGGATTGTGTGAATGTGTCCCTACAGTACTAGACAACATTGTAATTTTTACTACTTTTTTCTCAGTGTGCAATCTATAATGAAAATCCCAAATAAAAAACTGCACTATATAATGAGATAATAAGTGATTATACAAAGTTTCAGGTCAATAATTAATGACAAGGACATCCTAAAAAATTGTCGCATCGTAAAAATCATCAGAAATTATATAGGGTATTTAAATATACAAATATATATAATGACCGAGTTTTTCACCGAAAATGACTGCGTACTAAGTCGAAAGTGATATTTATCAGTAAACCGCAAGCATCAAAGGATAAAGAAAAAGAAAAGACTGCCGAGTTTCGTCACTTCCCGCGTAGATAGTCTGTCATTGATATCGAGTCGAACAAGCTCGGCGATCATGACTTCCTAAGTGAATGACCTCCCTCGAGTTAGCCTCTCGCAGTTCCTCCACTACACGCGAACAGTACTTTTCCCTCCTCCTCCACTCGACTCACACAGTTGTAAAGTATACCGTACGTATATTATATATATATATAAATGTATACCTACACGAAAAGTAGGTACTTATCCTCGTATAGGTTACCGCACCCTATACATACCCCCCTGTTTAAGTCGTCCACTCGAAGGTGTACAGACGCTCTTTTTTTTTCTTTTTTCCTCTCTCACTCTCGAATGCCTTTGGGGATTGCTAATAAAGCAACGACCGCGGCAAAGTGCCCGATGTTGCATTCCCTCGGAGTTACTCTTCCCGATTGCACTGTGCCACATGTGCATGTGTGTGTGTGTGTGTGTGGGTCTACGTGATGATGTATATGCAAGTGCACGCGGAGGAGCCGCGACAACGAGTCTGCCGTCGCGGCGGCACTTGCCCTGATGACGCCGCATTTTTCTCAGCCAAGTAGACCTTCGGGCTACCCGTTCACCCTCCCCTTACATCTCACTCTTTCTTGGTACTTTCCTCGGGAGGTAAAGTTATATACTTATTCTTATTCTTATTCTCTTCTTCTTCTTCTTCTTCTTCCTTTTTTCCGCTGAATGCAGGCGTGCATGCTTTCTCGAACGCTCGAGTTTTCGGTACATTTTCTACCTTTTCACACACGTGCACGCACACGTATATGTTTTATCTACGGTATTGTATCGATACGACCAATCGATATTGTACAACTATGTATTTTATTGTGGGATCTTTAGGCTGCTCGACCGGTTAAGTGGTACGGCATATTTCTTCTATTTTTTTTTATTCACTTTTAGGACTGAGAATGGTGAAGCCCAAAAAAACGAACGAAATCGCACAATATTTTATAATACATTCTTGAAAAGGAATAAAAATATTTTTAGCCATTGATTTTTCACTGTCTTATTTTACGTTCATTTCTTTTTTTGCATAGTGTAAAAACGTAAAGTGCAAATCAACTTTCATTCAAAATCGATTGGAAAACGAGAAAGTTATTCGATTCGATCGTGTACGATACAAAGACAGATTGGACCCGACTATTTTTATATATATAATGTGGTGATACAGTACAACTCGACCGGTTAAAATTGAATGGATTTACCGGACGCACATCGTTAATTTTATCGTACAATTGTATAATTGCTTAACATTTATATACCACGAAACTTATACGAATCCTACAACGTACACAAAATATACGTCGATAAAATAATCGTTTGATACTGCACTGCAAAAAAAAACAATGCAGCTAATAAAAAAATAAGTAAGAAACGAGCTCGATTCACCATTGACTGTATCACCTGTTAAACGTAATAAAAACGCGTTTGAAACACCGTCGGAAAAAGTGGTAGTTTCCCAACGCCACTACACGGGCTCGCCAAGAGAACACGAGTTGAAAAAGAGAAAAAAAAGTACACATCCCAAGAGAGAGAGAGAGAGAGAGAAAGAGGAACAAGTCGAGTCTCCCCTATCGCTCGTCAACATCTCGCAGCCGATTCTCAGATCCGCGGGCATCCACGTAATGTCCTCCCGCGCGTTCCTTACTCCTCGGGACAAAGGCTCTACTTATATATTTTCCACTTACGAGACCTCGGGTGAAAGAACCGAAGGGTTGACTGTGCACTCGTTCTCACGTATATATATATACATACACATCCAACACTCGGAGATAGAGAGAAATACGTGACTCGGCTTCCGTCCTCGTGATATACCCGGACAGGTGCAAACTATCTACCAGAGAGTTTACAATTCGCGTGACTGACGGATTTTACGAAACTCGAGCGTACCTTTTATATATACGTATACCTATATATATATATATATATATATATATATATATGGTTCAACTTAACCTGTTGTCCTACTTTACCGACCTTTCTTCTCTCCTATTTTACGATTTACATTATCATTTTTACTTTTTTTAATTTATTTAACTTTATTACGATAGGATCATCGTTAAATTTTACGGGACGCGATTGTGTCTACGACTTTTTAATGTTTATAATTAATAGTTATACACATATACTTTATTAATCGGTCGCGTTTATATTTTGTGGTTTATTATATACTTATTTTTTTTTACCTACTTTATTAATTATCGTGCATATATCGATGCATTTAATGAACTTTTATAACCACCCCCTCTCTCTCTATTTTAAAATACACTGTTATTATAATTACATATACCTACGTAAAAAAAATGCTAATCTTCATTGTGTTTTCAAATTTTACGATGCTCAATGATTTACGAGGGTAATAAAATAATGTTACGACCTCGCCTCAATATCTCGAACGAATTCCGAATCGTCTTTAAAGAACGAAATTTTAATGATAACGGTGATGTTAATACGAAAATACGTCGAACGCGCGCGAACGATTAAAATTAACGTTTGTTAAAACAATACGTAAATATATTGTAGTTGTTCATAAAAATAATATATTAAAATAAAACTATGCGGGAGGGAGTAAAAAATTAAGTTATATATATATAAATTTCGTAATATAACCGATAAGCGTTAACAGTTAGCTTTTAAGACCGTAGATTTTAAGTACTTTAAAACGCGTCGAGAGCCAAAAGCTCTTCACGTATGATCGTGTACAATGAGTTGCATTATATACACGACACCGAATTCCCCCTTTCAAAATGTTACATTTAATTTTATCTACGACGATCAGAAAGAGACAGAGAGAGAGAGAGAGAGAGAGAGAGAGAGAGAGAGAGAGAGAGAGAGATGTATGAAGTGTATAACGTAATCGAATTTTTTAAACCCCACATTCCTCGTCAATTAATTTTAAAGCGATTAATAATCCTCGACGTGCTTTTCTCCACTCGTAATGACTTTATGAAAATAGTATTTTTTTAACTGTCGAAAGAAGAAAAAAGAGAAGAATTGATATGCGATATAATAAAATTAGTTTGAAAGAAGTGGGATTAAAAATATGAATCAATTTAATGATTTGAGAGAAGCCTTAAAAATTTTTATAAGTTTTCTTAAGGAACAAAGTTTAAAAAAAAGGTATATATAATATACTTTAAGGCTTGTTTCTATGACAATTGACGAATCTTGGTTGCACATAAAATAACGAGAAATAATAGTCAAAATTATCAACGATCCAAAAATGAGAATGTCGTTGTGAAAGTAAAGACATTGTCCACACGCTATGGCAATTGCCCTTCGTACGAACCTAATAGAAAAACAATTACCAAAAATTTATGAAATCAAAAATATAAAAAACAGAAAAATGATATATATATATCACGACACGTAAACACATATATATACCACTTTTTAAAAATTACAATAATCAATTATAAAATAAGTAATAAAATATAAGTAATGCAGTCAATATAAATATATATATATATATTAATCCACGCGCGTATATAATTATTTATTTATTTTATATTATATTCTACAACTCTAATCAACGAGTTTAACCTTATATACAAAAGACCATTTAAAAAAACACAAGAGAAATTAAAATTTTTAACGAAGGAAAAATAGGTTATGTATAGTGAACAAAGTTAGACAAATCGTCATTCACCGGTCGGGCCTACAGTCATCTCATAAATCATTCAATAGACTCTTTAATATCCCCATACGTCTGTCTCCGCGCTAATAACGAGCTTCAAGTTTCACGAGCGAAAGGTGATGTCCCTGTGTATAGTGCGAAAGTTGGCCTGCGCAAGACACGGTCAAAAGTCGTCGCCTGGTTCATAGACGCATTTTGTCACAACTCTCGTTAAATATATACTTCAAGCCCGGCGTACCCAGAACAAACGGATAAATAGAAGATCGAGTATATAAACCAGGTTCCAGTTATCCGCGTCACCTGCAAATAAATTCTCCAATACACGCGATTACTTATACGGGTTGTAAGACGAGCGTGAGAGAGAGAGAGAGAGAGAGAGAGAGAGAGAGAGAGAGAAGGAAGGAAGGAAAATTAAATCGAATGGATATATACATTTAAATGCCGTTTGTCGGGTCTAGTGTGTGTATCTATCATTATTTTTCTTTATCTAATCGAGCTTGGACCTCTTTATTTTCTTTTCTTTTTTTTTTCATTTTACAGATTAACTTAATTACGCGAGCCGGATCCGCACGAATTGAATTTAATATATATATCCACACACACACACATATATATATATACATAGATATAAATATAAGTATAGAAGAAGACGAAGTGTAAATTATGAGTGAGGAATATATCCGAGTATATTAAATTACTGCGCTAAATTGATTCCATCCGGATTTCCACTGATTCCACGGTAAATTACGAGAGGAAAAAAAATTAAACTATTTGTTTGGTTTATTTTTTGCACGTGTATCTATATATATAGACATGTATATATACTTTTCCGCGTAATTACTCATTGATTAAACGTTTAAAAATTGCGTAAAGTCGTGCGATCACTCGCGTGTGACACGTGATATAATTAAGTTCTATTTGCGCTATCGGACAGTTTAATGAAATTAAACCGTTGACCATAAATAATAATTATAACGATCTAATAAATATATACATATAAATATACATATTATACATCTACGAGGTATATTATAACTATATACATATATCTTTCTCTATTAATTATTTAAATAAAAGTATGGACGCTAAACCAGAGTGAGAGACAGGTATACAATAAAATAGAAAAATATACCGCCCTAGTAGAAATATAATGGTCGAAAAATGCGTGAAAATTAAGCGAAAAATGTGTCCCACTTTTATCCTCCCGGTGAAACGCTTTTTCTCCTAATTTTTAACCATTACATAGACTAAAATATTATTAACATTTTGTTTTTAGCTAACTTTTAGCTTGTAAATATAGATCAAATTTGAGTCTAGTTATGTGGTATTAAATGTCTATTAAAAATGGACAAGTGAAAAATCTAACAAAATCGCATGTGAATACTGGAAATATAACAGAAATTAATTGTAAATCAGACAAAAACGTTAAAAACACATCCGAAACTATAGGAATTTTGAAGTTTACTGTTGCCGGAAACCTGGAAGCATTATTATTATTATTCGAATGTTTTGAGGTTATGGTCATTCTATTAACTGTTAAAAAAATGGGTGAAAAAGCGCTTCGTCACAAAGTATTTAATACCAATGTTTAATTCCTAGTTCTTAGATTCAAATTTCTACTAGAGCGCTAGCAGGATAGTGTCGTACATCAAAATCAAATCTAACCTTAGTATTTTAGTATCATATAATGTTTATCTTGACTTCACAACACTCGGTCGAGGCTTTTTTAAAGAAATAATTTAGCCTTAACTAATGTCCAACGATCACATTTGGTCATCTCGATTTTCACATAATAATTACAAACCGCGAACCTTTCGACAATAAAGTTACATATATAGATAGGTAATGGAGTTAGAGTTAATAGGAAAAGAAAAGAGAATATCTGGAGAATCACGTACCAACCATCCGTTCGTCCATAATCTCATCTTCTTTATTTTTCTCTCTTTCTCTATTTCTAGGTGATCCAGGGTAACAAGAACACCTATCTGGAATCAAAGCACACGCTTGATCCGCCGATCTGGGCGAGTAAGATCCGGTTCTACCCGTACAGCTTCCACCGGCGGACAGTTTGTATGCGGGTCGAGTTGTACGGGTGCCCGTGGAACGACGGTATCGTTTCGTACTCGATGCCTCAAGGCGACAAACGTGGCAACTACGAGTTCTTCGACGCGGCGTACGACGGCTATTGGAACAAAGAACTGCTTCGGGGCCTCGGACAACTGACCGACGGTCGTACGGGCCCTGATAACTTCAAGACGAGCTACTTCGACGCCAGCAGGGAACAAGGTTGGGTTGGTTGGCGCAACGACACTCCGGACAAGCAGCCCCTCGAGATTAAGTTTGAATTCGATCAAGTCAGGGAATTCTCCGCGGTTCACATCTACTGCAACAATCAGTTTACCAAAGACGTTCAGGTGCGTTTATACATATATACCTTATATATTTTATACTCTCCTTCTTTCGTATATACCAATTTTTTTACGAACGACATAACCACGTACAACGGAGAGAAAATGTTTGGTTTTTTTTTACTGACACTTTGTCTAATTTTACGTAAATATATGCTAATTTTTATATTAAAATTTTACCATGGGGATTATCGATTTCAATAATTTATGTACTTCTGAGATGTCAGTGTTGCTCATAAATTATGAATTACGATATGACAGCCGCTTTTATGCACATTTGTTTATTCGTATTTTTACAGTTCTAAGCCTAACAACCTTGTATATGAACTTTAGAAACCTAGTAAACTTAAATAGTGCACTGAAAAAAATTAATTTTTGATCAAAACGGAATTCTTCCTAAATGTGCCTCAAAAATAGAATGTCTAGTTACTCCAATGTGATTACTTTAGAATCAAGAGGCATCTTTTTAAATCATTTTTACTTATATTTTACGAAAAGAAATTTCGTTTGTTTAAGGAGGATTCACTTTATAACGAGCGGATTTTTCTTTTGAGTTATATTTAAGATAAGCTCCACTTGGATAAAAAATTTAATTTTTTCAGTGTAATTGAGGTAAAAATTGACCGTTTGCGAGTTACGTATCACCCTCGAGCGGCGGTGTATACATAACACCTCGACTGAAGAATTACACGTATATATAATTGTCTTGCGCGCGTCGGTATACAGTCCGATAATTCAATATTTTAAAAGTCTATCTTTATTTATGGAATATTCTCGGGCGTCGTATACAAAACGAGATTCAATCCCTCCCTTTGCCCCACCCCCTTCCGTAAGGTCCGAGCTATCAGAAATAAATCTCCAAAGGCACGCCGCGAGACCGTTTACTTTAAGGGAAAGAGAGAGAGAGAGAAAAGAAAAACGAAAAAGAAACGGTACGAAGGAAAAGGAAGTATAGAAAGGAGACGACAATGCGAAAAATGATGAACTCCGATCCCTTTCGTACTCTCGAGGAAACTCGCACCGTGGCGATGGTATATAAGACGCGCCTCGCAGACGGAAAAGGAAATTGGAAAGCCCCGCAGGTTCACTTCGCGAAAGAGAGAGAGAAAGAGAGAGAGAGAGAGAGAGAGAGGCGCTCGTGAAAACGAAATGAAGAAGAAAAGGTAAGGTATACATCGGGAAGAAGTATCCCTCCATCCTCTCGGTCGTCCAGCTTCTGTCGCGCATCGTTGGCCTTTAATCCGTACCCGCGAGGAAAACCAGGCTCTTCTGCGTATATATACGAAAATCGCGTTTGCGCGTATACAGAGATAAAGAAAAAAAGATGAGTCAAGGGTGCGTTACGTCGAGAATGGAAATACGTAAATATTACTGTACGACCACTACGTACAGCCATTTGGATTTTGCACCGTGATGGATATATATGTTTTGGAACGGCGAGAAAACGCGCGATAAGGAAGATACGAAATTGCCGGGTAAGAAGATGCGGTCGGTGTAAGAAAAGCACCGAAAAGAAAGGTTATGAATGAAAGGGCGATAGGTATATATATATATATATGCACACAAATATAAAAGAGGTGTATGTATATATATAGAGACCAGTTTTGTAAACGTTCGTTCGGCGAAAATTTTCGGTGCCGGTGTACATATTCTTCGGTTGGATTTTATAATGGTCTGTGAAACCATCGGAACGTTCCGTCTCATCCGCGTTTCTCTTACTCTCTCGTTCATTCGTGGTGTATCTGTCTCATTCATCCGCCCTAGCCTCGTGTATCAAGATTTATTTGAATAGGAGCGCCTCATTACCCAGCTCGACAATTGTATAGCAGAGCGTGCGAGGTTGCAGATTCAAGTATGAGGGAGGGAATTTCCAGAGGAGCAGAGAGAGAGGGAGAGAGGGAGATGTATACGGATAAAGAAGAGCAAAATAAATAGAACCTTTGAAATTCTACGGAATGAACAAGAGGATGTACGCGAGCACAAAACTAATGGTTTTTTCATTAAATAAAAAGAAGAAGAAGAAAGAAAGAAAGAAAGAAAGAAAGAATGTATGAGCTAAGTTATTACCTATATATATAAGTATGATAATAATTTGTTTACCGCTCTCTCACCGTTTCCATATATTCCTTATTGTTAGCTCGATATACACCTCTTACTCTATAAATTCTCCGATTCTTCGAACAAAGGGGTAATATACCGATAGGTGTCCGTACGTTGGCGGTACGTATTAAAAAATTTAGAAACGTATATACATTCGAGGAACGTTTAAATCGAAAGTATATAGAGGCACAATGGAAAGGATACTAGGAACGTTAAATGATTCAACTAGACATTTGAATGGTTATATATATGTATACACTCAACTCAACTCGTCAAAAGTATACAAAGAATATAAGAAGGATACATACCTGGCCTATGAAAATTGTTGTTGTCTATTTATACGAATAGTTGTTGAAGAAAACGAATGTTGAAATTACGATATAAGCAGGGTCCTCGCGCGTGTGTACCTATTCGCGAGACACCTTGCTCTGTAACCCCTTGAATAAGGAGGAGTGAGTGAGAGATTTATTATGCCTAGGTCAAATTTAACCATAAGGCAAAAACGACAATGATATACAATAAAATATTTTACATTACGCTTACATACATAAATATACGCTCGAGAATCTTCTATATTACAATATACGTTTTAGTTAAAAATAAGTACAATATTAGCAGTTAAAACAGCAATATAAATAATTCAGAATAAATAAAAATAAAATAAAAGCATTAAAAACGCACCAAAAGCATGAATCTCATCGACAGTCTCAACAATATCACAAATAAAAGTATAACAATTTTATTAGTAGTACCCTTAAGAAAATTATGTAAGCCAGTCTTGAACAATTTAATATTGATAACCAATCTCAGTTCCGGAGGAAGAGAATCCCAGAAATACTAGAGATGTGTGCATTCCAATGGAGATTCTCATTAACAACAACTCCCAAATTTCTTACAGAACTAACCAAATCGATTTGTTGACCACCAACAATGAAAGGCCTCAGAAGTTGTTTGTAATGACTCTTAATTGCTGCACAGAACCTACAAGAAGGGCCTTAGTCTTGCCAAAATTAATATCCAAACCATGATCAGTTGCCCACTAAAGAACTCTAGAACCATCAAAACAAAGTTTGTCAATCGCAACATTACACTCATGGGGGCTACAATGCAGATATACTTGCAAATCATCGGCAAACAACATACCCCTAGAATGACATAACTGACCGATAATAGAATTTATAAAAATAAGAAAAATAATAGGTCCAGGGGTAGAACCCTGGGGGACACCTGAAGAAGTTGGCACAAAATCAGATAGCTGGTCATCGCACCCTACAATAGCTTGAGAACGACCTGACAAATAGGAAAAGAACCATTCTATAGTAGAATTTGCAAAATTTAACGCTTCATAGTTTTTAAGAGCTCTATATGACTATAGTGTCAAATGCTTTTTTGAAATCAAACAATAGTAAAAATGTAATCATACCCCTCTCAATAGCCAATCTTATATCATCAGTTATCTTTACGGAAACCAGACTGAAAGGGTGACAACATCTCATTATGCTCCAAATGGTCAGTCAATTGTTGAGTTACTAAACGGTCAAAGACCTTCGCGAAATGAGCAAGATTGGCTATTGGTCTAGTATCAGAGGGTGAAACTGGCTTAGACACCTTACTAACAGGCACAATTAAGGCTTGCTTCCACAGAGTTGGATAATCTCTAGTACTTATCGATAAATTAAACAGCTCAACAATTATATGTATTAGAGCAGGAAAAACGTCCTTAAAGTATAACAGGGAAAGACCATCAGAACTACGATTCTTGGCTTTAGGTAGACATAAAGAAAGAACTTTACTGACTTGCTCAACAGTAACGGGTTGCAATTCAAAACATGGATAGATGTCCGTAGTATCCAAAGCTAAGATTTCACTTAACTCAACGTGAGTGCAACGAGGATGACGACTAGCCACAGTAGCACAATGATGAGCTAATTCAAGAGCTGAAAAAAATTTCAACGGGGAGTCAAAAGTGTCTCTAGTAATGCCAAACTTGCGCACAAATCTCCAACAGAATGACTGGTCAGAAGTATCTGATATCTTCCTCAAGCAGTACGAATCACGAGCCTTAACAATCTCAGACTTTAATACTTTGCGCACTCTCTTATATTCCTCCAATATCCTAATATCACCCGTACGTTTTGCTCTTTTATAAAGAACGTTACGAGCCTTGCATTTGGCTTTCAACTCAGGAGTAATATACCGATAGGTGTCCGTACGTTGGCGGTACGTATTAAAAAATTTAGAAACGTATATACATTCGAGGAACGTTTAAATCGAAAGTATATAGAGGCACAATGGAAAGGATACTAGGAACGTTAAATGATTCAACTAGACATTTGAATGGTTATATATATGTATACACTCAACTCAACTCGTCAAAAGTATACAAAGAATATAAGAAGGATACATACCTGGCCTATGAAAATTGTTGTTGTCTATTTATACGAATAGTTGTTGAAGAAAACGAATGTTGAAATTACGATATAAGCAGGGTCCTCGCGCGTGTGTACCTATTCGCGAGACACCTTGCTCTGTAACCCCTTGAATAAGGAGTGAGTGAGAGAGATTGATTGATAAAGTATTTATTATGCCTAGGTCAAATTTAACCATAAGGCAAAAACGACAATGATATACAATAAAATATTTTACATTACGCTTACATACATAAATATACGCTCGAGAATCTTCTATATTACAATATACGTTTTAGTTAAAAATAAGTACAATATTAGCAGTTAAAACAGTAATATAAATAATTCAGAATAAAATAAAAATAAAATAAAAGCATTAAAAACGCACCAAAAGCATGAATCTCATCGACAGTCTCAACAATATCACAAATAAAAGTATAACAATTTTATTTAGTAGTACCCTTAAGAAAATTATGTAAGCCAGTCTTGAACAATTTAATATTGATAACCAATCTCAGTTCCGGAGGAAGAGAATCCCAGAAATACTAGAGATGTGTGCATTCCAATGGAGATTCTCATTAACAACAACTCCCAAATTTCTTACAGAACTAACCAAATCGATTTGTTGACCACCAACAATGAAAGGCCTCAGAAGTTGTTTGATAATGACTCTTAATTGCTGCACAGAACCTACAAGAAGGGCCTTAGTCTTGCCAAAATTAATATCCAAACCATGATCAGTTGCCCACTAAAGAACTCTAGAACCATCAAAACAAAGTTTGTCAATCGCAACATTACACTCATGGGGGCTACAATGCAGATATACTTGCAAATCATCGGCAAACAACATACCCCTAGAATGACATAACTGACCGATAATAGAATTTATAAAAATAAGAAAAATAATAGGTCCAGGGGTAGAACCCTGGGGGACACCTGAAGAAGTTGGCACAAAATCAGATAGCTGGTCATCGCACCCTACAATAGCTTGAGAACGACCTGACAAATAGGAAAAGAACCATTCTATAGTAGAATTTGCAAAATTTAAACGCTTCATAGTTTTTAAGAGCTCTATATGACTAATAGTGTCAAATGCTTTTTTGAAATCAAACAATAGTAAAAATGTAATCATACCCCTCTCAATAGCCAATCTTATATCATCAGTTATCTTTATGAGGGCCGCTTGAGTACTAAAGTGTTTACGGAAACCAGACTGAAAGGGTGACAACATCTCATTATGCTCCAAATGGTCAGTCAATTGTTGAGTTACTAAACGGTCAAAGACCTTCGCGAAATGAGCAAGATTGGCTATTGGTCTAGTATCAGAGGGTGAAACCTGGCTTAGACACCTTACTAACAGGCACAATTAAGGCTTGCTTCCACAGAGTTGGATAATCTCTAGTACTTATCGATAAATTAAACAGCTCAACAATTATATGTATTAGAGCAGGAAAAACGTCCTTAAAGTATAACAGGGAAAGACCATCAGAACTACGATTCTTGGCTTTAGGTAGACATAAAGAAAGAACTTTACTGACTTGCTCAACAGTAACGGGTTGCAATTCAAAACATGGATAGATGTCCGTAGTATCCAAAGCTAAGATTTCACTTAACTCAACGTGAGTGCAACGAGGATGACGACTAGCCACAGTAGCACAATGATGAGCTAATTCAAGAGCTGAAAAAAATTTCAACGGGGAGTCAAAAGTGTCTCTAGTAATGCCAAACTTGCGCACAAATCTCCAACAGAATGACTGGTCAGAAGTATCTGATATCTTCCTCAAGCAGTACGAATCACGAGCCTTAACAATCTCAGACTTTAATACTTTGCGCACTCTCTTATATTCCTCCAATATCCTAATATCACCCGTACGTTTTGCTCTTTTATAAAGAACGTTACGAGCCTTGCATTTGGCTTTCAACTCAGGAGTAAACCATGGGGCTGGTTGTGGGCGGACTAAGCGTGAAATAAATGGCGCATGCTTATCAAGACCTGCAAGAAGAGCGCTGCGAAAACAATCAAAAAAGGCATCAACAGAAAAACCTTCAACCAATCTTGATTTCAAACGTGCAAACTCTCCAGCAAAATCTTCAGAAAACACTGCAGGTGAAAAGTTTCTAAAGTCGCGATAAGTATAAAGTTTAGAATGTTTTTTAAAAGAGGGAAGCTTATAGTCAATCATTATAAAATCATGTCCATTTATAAAAGGGCTCACTGATTGCTTCGAAGATCCAACTTTCACCTCTGAATCGACAATAAAGACATCCAACCAAGTATCACAATTTTCACGATGATGTGTAGCATTAAAAGGCACAAGATAAAGAGAATGTTCATTTACTAAGTCACTTAAGTGAGTGCCATAATACTCACTAGATAAAAGATTTGAATTTAAATCCCCAGCAATAATGATGTTACTATATAGGTGCGAATATTCCTGCAATACAGAGAAGAACTTCGACAAAACATGGCCCTTGGGTCTTCGATAAGCAACTGCCAAAAGAATCTTAGAACTACCAACTAATAAATCCAAAAATAAACACTCAGTTTTATTAACATCTTTAATCTGGGGGGCCTCTATAATACGAAAAACAATACTATCTCTCACATAACACGCCACTCCACCACCTTGCATATACTCTCGCCTGCCGGTAGTAGAAGCCAAACCACGATCATTCCGCACAAGAGTATAATTATTGACATTGTAAATAGAATTTGGCCTATTTGGGGTTAACCATGACTCCGACAAAGCAAGAATATCGAGGTCCTCAGACATTAATAACGTCTCAACCTCGGCACGATGATCCAGCAACGAATTTACATTAATATGGCCAACTCTTACATAAGAAACGACAGAAGATACCTTAGCGGAGGTTTTCGAAGAATCACCAACCGTTAACTGTGTGTTAGGTAGTCATAAGAATAAAACATCATTGAGATCAGCCTCGGTTAAAATCTGGAAACAGAGAGAGAGAGAGTGAGTAGTGAAAGACAGTACTTCAAAGCGCCCGTAAGCATTCCATCTACGTGCGTGGGGCTCCGAGACCCGCAGGGCCTCTGAAGGAGTCGTGCACCCATACATCTTATATACTCGGGCCTCGAAAATCCATATAGACGCACACACACACACACACACATATATATACACCGCTATCTCCGAGTCTTCGTATCTACATATATACATATATATCTAGCTCGAGACGACGTCGTATAGTTTAAGTCGCGTCTCCTTCCGAAGTTTGGATAATCCCTGCCACTGTTTTACCTGTCAAATTCCCCTATGCTCTCCCTAACGTTCAATCAGTCAGGCTAATATTTACCGTTACATATAATATACATCGCATCGTTATATTTATTATTATATCTCGAGATGGTCGTCCTTTTGATATTTACCCACATCCTAATTGTAATACAACGTGTAGATCGATCGAGGGATAATCAACCAACATTTGCCACTTTTACGGCTCAAAATCGTAAAGATCTGCAAAAGTTATACCAAATCCCTGTAATATTTCGTGTACATTACTTAAAAACTTTTAGTCTCCTACCTTTTGCTCATAATATATCATACATACGGAGAATATATCGTATATGCTACTGCAGATACCAATCGTATAAATGTTGTTACATGATATCCAGTGAATATGTTAACTTGTTAAGGACAGTTTGTATTAATAGCTTCACAAATCCGCCACCCGAAAATTTGCGAGGAAACGTGGCGCTGCCGTCAGATAGGCTGAGTTCATATTCGACAATAATTATGGACATTTAAAGAAAATAGAGTTTGTATCATACGAAATCAGAGTTGAGCGCCATAGCTATTGATGTAATGATTAATTAAATATTGCTTACCTGATCGAAAAGTCAGTATTTTCGACGAATAATGATAAGTAACAAATAAATTCAATATGTGTTTTGAGCATTGATTCGTACTTATCACTATTCGCTGACTTTTCGATCAGTTGAGCAATATTTAATGGACTGCCCTTAATGTCGATTCGGAAAAGTAGTTAAGGAGCGTAAAATATTAACAAATTTTTACGAAATTTTCCAAAGGCATTGTATGCACAGGGTTGCTCAGTCTAGTTCGTAGATCGTTCAACGACGGAATGGTAAGGTTGTATGTGCATATATATGTATACGCGCACTGCCTAGGCGATTTAGCATTCCATTACTATCGCGCCTCGTTTCCATCGGTTGTGTAGAGGTGCGCGCGTACCTTGCTGTATATAGTACATCTGCGACTTTGTGTCTACGTGTGTCTACGTGAGAGAGAGAGAGAGAGAGAGAGAGAGAGAGAAGGCGTACACAGAGGAGTAGCAGCCTGGAGATGTAGCGAGAGCGGTATACGCGGCGCGCCATTATCGAAGCTGTCAGTGCCATTGTAGTCCTCCTAATCAGGAGGTCGGAATCGTCCCGAAACGACAAGAGTGCTTACCTCACTTAACCTTAACCGTAGCGCGAGCGAGCGAGCGAGCGAGAGCGCGTTCCAGAGTTCTCGAGTGTCGTTGAGGGAAAGCCAAAGGCCTTATACCCAGTTTACTAGAGAGATAAAGCCAGCTTCTCGCTTCTTCTTCTTCTTCTTCGTCTTCTTCTGCTGGTTGTTCGTCGTGATCTTCCTCTTCTTCTCCTCCTTTCTCGTTTTCTTTCACACTGTCCGTGCAGTACAGTCTCTCTCTATACTGCGCTTAACGCAGGTTATTCTCTCTTCACCGAGGGTAATATTTAACGCCCGTCTTTAAGGGGAAAAGAGAGAGAGAGAGAGAGAGAGAGAGGGACTGCCTTATGTAGGAGTCTAGGATGCGCTTAAAGCGAATTATCTGTGACGTGTTGCCTGTGAATGTCGTTTGGATGAGGAAGTTGCCAAAGGTGATAATGCCTCCTTGCCGCGATAACCTACCTTATACACTTTCCTCTTATTTTATTTTTTCTCTCCCGTCAACCGGTCTATCTACCTTATTTGTTACTACTACTTACGATATGCATTCATATTATTATAACCTTTGTATTATTTTGTCTAATCCATTACCCTGGGATATCTCGTAAACGCTTAACCACAAATGATGCGGACGAACAAACAGTGATTTATTATTTATTATTTATTCACGTTTGTACAACATTTTTACGGCGTATACTTATAGATATATCAAATTTAATATTTTAATCGAAGCACTGATATTGTTGTATTTTTGCGTGCGAATATTGCATCCATTTTCACGTAACTTTTTATAATAACGGAGAACAAAACTTTAAAAACACTTCGAAATTTTAATGAAAAATTTTTTATAGTGCATTTTGGATCTTTGATACTTATATATGCTATATAATTTACAAAAACAATTAAATAATTCGAACAATAAATATTATTATCGGTGAAGTACTCATTGTTTACTTTCTAAAGAGGCAACAATTGCATCACTTTTTAGTTGCACTTTTCAGTCGGTGCAAGACGTCACTCGTTAATAGCCAACATCTCGAAAACACGAAAAATCGACGTAATCGGTTACACTTGTCAGCCACGGATATATTTTAATAATTATTTAATAACGCACCGACCGATGATTAACAAATATTGTTCATTCGTCTCGTTCTAGGTATTTTCCGAAGTGAGCATAATGTTCAGCATCGGTGGTAAGTATTACACCGGTGATTCGATCGTCTACGATACCCCGGAGGACAAGATTTTTGAGGTATCGCGTAACATCACGATAAAACTACACCATCGAATTGGCAAGTTCGTCAAGCTCCGATTCTCCTTTGCGGCTCGATGGATCATGATCGGCGAGATCACCTTCGATTCTGGTGAGTTTGGATAAATATTTTACCTATATCTGGATGTATTTCCTCACATGCCGAGAGAGCACAATGTGAACCCCCTTTTTTTTAATGGAATGTCAAAGCAAGTTGTTACCATGAGAGTTTGTGTTATCGACATTCGAATTACTATTTAGTTAAAAATTAATTGTTGGGATAACATTTAAGGAAAATCATGAGAACACTGACCTCTGTTCTTACGAAATTTATCATGATACCAAATTTCACAATGATACGTGCATTCATTTTCCAGAACAATTGTTTGTAAAATTGTAGGCGTCGAATGCGATTACATTAAATATTTAGAAACAATTACTTCTCCGTCGGTAACTCTGACTTTGATGGTAACAATTAAAGCGGGCTCTAATATCCCCTCGAATAGAAAAATTCACATTTTAATGAAAATTTTATTCACGAACGGATTGTTTCAAATTTAATAGACTAATCGTTTTTATTTTATAAGATCGATCAGTTCTAGGAATTTGGTAAACCTTTTCGTATAATATTCTGATGATAAATTAGATTCACGGATTAGGTTAAAAAAATAATACAGTCTATATCTATATTAGACGCAATTTATTATACAAAGAATATGTATATGAATGAACACCCATAGCCTGTATACATTCTATGTATATAAAAACAAATTTTTTATTTTTCCATATTTATAGAGTTTGTATAAAGAATAAAAAACAAATTATATTTATATCAGTATTGCTATACAAATAAAGCAACTATATATTTTGTATATAGTTTATACTTAAAACGTGCATATATTTTATATAATTAGAAGATATAAATATTGTACTATTTTATTTACATGGGATTGTTCAGTCGTAATATGGGGATAAATAAATAACATCCACTTAAACGTATAACTGAAAATGCGGATTGCCATAAAATTGTGTAAACCATCACCCTGAAGATCGCGGAATTTTGTAAAATCTGTTGCAGACGTAGCCCACGGTAATTTCACCCCCGAATCACCCCCAACGACGGAAGCACCGAGAATCCGGGAGCGTGGCTCGATACGAGAAACGCCACACCAACGCACCGAGAACTCGGTGTCCACGGCTAAAGAAGACGATCCGACGTACATGGCGGTGATAATCGGTGTCTTAACCGCGGTGATTCTACTCCTCGGTGTAGCGATATTTTTCATCGTCTCGCATCACCGTCAACGTAAAAGTTTCGCGAGTCCGTTGAGCGCGAAATCGACCCTACCGCCAGGTGGACACCACCACTTGGCGAACGAGTCGGCGTACGGAACGGCCGAGAAGGATCCATCGTTGATGACTTACAGAGTCGAGGAGCTCGAGGATAGGTACGCCGGTGCGAAACTTACGACCTTACCGAGGGAGCTGAACGATCGGTTGCTCGGAGACGTGAGGCTCGACGATTACCAAGAGCCATTCCACGAGTCCGGTAGCGGCAAGTACAGGGAACCCGCGCACGCTGCTTATTACGGATACAGCACCGTCGTTATCGACAACAAGGATCTTCATGACAGCGTTGAGCAGTCCGGTGAGTGTACGTGTGACACCTCTTATCTTATATACTTCAATTTTCTTACGTGTATTCTTCGCGCACTTCTTTGCCTTACTTATTTTCATTTCCTATATTCATATTCTCACACATAATTTTAATGAAAATATATTACTATATTTTTATTTTATTTTTTAGCAAAATTGCGATGTACTTCACATCTCATTTTAATCTAGTATATAATTAATACATTTATCTATAAAACATTTAGATAAATTTATCAGGACATTTTAAATATTTACCCAGTATTACTAAATACTGTTTCTTCGTGCAACAATTCTCCGAGAACGAACGTTTTCTTCTATTTAAATTATTTTTCTTTCCTTTCGGTTATCTTCAGATGCGACTTACGATTACGCAGTACCAATGCCAGTGCCTAGTGCGAGCAGTGATCAGGATAGCATATTTTCTAAGTCATCGAGAGGCAGCGCAAAGGTAATTGATATACACATAAATTACACTCTGCATTTTATTTACTATCAGCACCTATGGGAATATACGATTTTCGCACGTGTTTTCAAAAGATCGTCGATTTTCGATTTTTCACATTTACATTTTGCGGATTAATTCGATTTTCGAATCTTTAATAAGTTTTTCAAATAGATTTTTAGATAATTATATATATACATTAAATATTTATAAATAATATTCAAATGAATCACATCGATATTTTTATCATTATTCTTGGCTTATATAGTGAATATAATGAAATTAATGAAATAATTTATTAATTAATCGTAATGATATTTCGCGCATAGTATTGTACAATCGATGATATTACTTTCTTATCGCGTTGTGCGGTTCTCGAGATACGACAATTTCAAAAATTGTTACGTTCGGAAACCGAAAATTATTTAAATAGTTTTTTAATTTTTTAGTAGTTTTTTTTTAGTATTTTTTTGTATTGATTATTTATGTTGCCGAAAAAAATAAAATTTTTCCCCCAAATTCGAAAATAAAAGGGATATATTTCTTTTTTTAAATTTCTAGTAAGGTGTTCCTTTCGAATAAACGTTACTGCAGATTATTTTGAAATTAAAATATAAATTTCAAACATTATTATCACACTTTTTGACGTATATATAGTTATTATCGATCGATCGATCGATCGATAAAAATAATTATTGAAACTAACTGATTACATACATAAAAATATGTATTAATTATTATTAAAGAACGTTACGAACAAGGTAATAAAAAAACAATGTAACTTTTTGAAACAATAGTTACGTGCACACATATATAAAACAATATTTTTACATGAAACATTTGGTATACGCAACTCGTGAAACAGCCATCACTTGAATACCTTAAATACTTAAAAAAAAGTCGTATATAAACTGCTAAATTAAAAAAAAAAAACAAAGACGCCAAAAGAAAAATTGGTTGTAACGTACGTTTTTCGTCCGTAAAAGGCTTGCTTACAGAGTTTCTTCCCGCCACCCCCGCCACCGATGAGCGCACCGCCATCGCGAGTAGGCGCCAACAACCTGACGTACTCGAGCCCACCGAGCCCGGAATTGATGTGCGATCGCACGGGTCGCGGTAGCAAACGCCGGGAGCACTCGCTTCATCGGTACGCATGAGACGAGCCTAATCTGCAAGAGCGACGGAACAATCGATGGCCAAGGAGAACGATGACGAGCTCCTCGGCTTCTACGTTACTTTATACGCGAGCCTACGTGAGTACCTACGGCGAGATGCTCTAAACGCCATCCCTGTCTATACCACGCGAACACACACAGTCACCAGGTTTTTCTCAACCATATACATATATATATATATATACATATACTTATATATACACACACCATTCGTTCATATAATTTATTTCATCGGCTAATGGAAATTTAATTATTTCGGGCGATTATATATATATACTTTTGTAAAAAGTACTATTATTTATTTCTTTATTTATATATACATATTTATCATGGGAATTTTGGTGGTGTATATATACATATATGTATATGTATATATATATTGAACGAACGTATACTTACCGTACAATATTGTATACTTGGTTGAAAAATTGATAAACTGTCTGTAAAGAATTTTCGACGACTGTATATCCACTCGTCGAGAAATACGCTTTGTTCCAACCGTTTATTTCACTTTGTAATTCGGCGGACACTATTATGTCGGAGCGAAAAAAAAAAGCGCCGATCTTACGTAGGCAACGAATCATATATATATATACACATAAGGAGAACGAAATATATAAGGTCTAATATAGAGAGAATATTTCCATAACGAGGTGCATATTACGCATTTACTCAACAATACGTCAACTGTTCAGATCGTTTTTTTGCTAAGCAATTTAACGATATCTTTTTATCTCTCGTCGACGAAACTAGACACACACACACACACACGCGCGCGCGTTTTATTCGCTTAAAATAAGAGACAATGTATGAGAAACGAGATAGTGAGAGAGTGTGTAAATACGATCGTTTCCATTTTTTTTATTTTTTTTTTTCGTATAATATAAAAATATATATATATATAGATATACTCTAAGTCACGCGGTCGATTAGAATATACATCGCTGATTGTGGAACAAATATTACAACGGTATAAATAAATATAAATATATATATATGCGAGGTTAGAAATACTAATATACCGGTAACGATATATCGATCGACGATTTTTACACGCGAAATATTAAAAAGACTGACTCGTCGAACGAAAAGTTAATAAGGGGGAAGGAAAGAAGATGTAAGAGGTTAATTCATTAAAAAATTGCGCGATGTGTATATTTATTTATTGCCTGTAGCGTTGATGTAACCCAAGTGTTTTTCATTTTTCATTTACTTTTCTTTTGTATACCTCTAGGATACGCACGTAGTATGTATATTGCCTAGTGCGAGTAACAATACGAATGGACACACACACACACACACATATATATGTACGTTCGAGTGAACCGGGTACCACGAAATTAATTTCAAAATGTATGTATTAAGTTTTGAAGAAAAAGAAACGAAAAAAAAAAAAGAAAACCCAAGTTCATACTTTGGACGTACAGCGTTTCCGTACGTATTGGTACACGAATATGCAGAATGTAGACACGGGTGGAGGAAATCGTCGGTATCGCTTGGAAAATATTACGGAAAGGAAGAAGGTGAGAAAATCTTGAAGACACTTACGCTCGCGCATTTCATACGTTTGCTATATAGTGCTGGGCTTTTCCTTTTATAATCATATTATAATCGAAGAATTAAACCTCCTGATGTACATATATTATATATAGAAGGATCACTAAATATTTTCATGATTACACGCTCCGGCGATCTACATATATATACGTCAATTTCCTCCAACTCCCCTTTTCGATTCTATACACGGAAAGAACAAATTTCGGTAAATTTTACTTAACCTTCACTGGCCCGGTAAAACAGAACGCAAAAAAATTAGTTCTAAACTTTTAGTAAAAATGTGGTAAACGCGCATCAGAAAATGATATAGAGATTTTTGTATGATTTACGGAATTTTTTCTCTCCGTGTTATATATTTCTCTAAGTACGAATGAGAAACAAGTAATAATAATATTAATAATATTAATAATAATAATATTAATAATAATAGTAATAGTAATAATAATGTAACAAACTCTACCGACGTCGCCTTCATGTAACAAGGAAGCGGATACTGCAAAAAAAAAAACTAAGTTTTTCCTAGAAGCGGGGGCTGCACATTGTGTATAATTTATAAAAAAAGGAAGAAAAAAAAGAAAAAATGTGGGATACGAGTAATAAAACAATGGAAAGATATAGGAGAGAAGAGTATAGAACAAAAATCGACAATACAGGGATGAGGCAACAATAATAGCTGACAGCGCAGGAAACCCTAATACATTGTGATATATATAGACAAAGAGAGAGAGAGAGAGAGAGAGAGAGAGAGAGTGCGCGAGAAAAAAAAGAGTGAGAGAGAGACGAGATCGAGGTTAAGAGAAAATCGTTGCGCGAATCACATATTAATATACTTATATGTCGTAATTCTTTCGCCGGTTCTTTTTTCGACGGTTGCGGGATTTATTGTTCATTATTTCATTTTATTTATATATATATATATATATATATATATACATAGAGTATGTACATGTAGATAAGCGATCGTTGATTACTTTAAAAATTTACATATACTTGCTATTCTTCCGTATACAATAGGATGTAATCGTAAATATAGATGCATATACATATATATATATAAATACATTTTTATTCGTACGTTTCATAAATACATATAAATATATATATCGATGTTGACAAGTTATAAAGGGAAAAAGAAAATATACATTTTTTTTTTACTATTCTCGGTATATTGGATTTTTAAAGTAATCGATGATCTTATATTATATATTAGGAGTTGTGGGATACGTAGCTAATCAAACTCGCTCTATATTGTACGTGCAGAAAAAAAATATAAACAAATATTCAAATTTTCTACAACGACTGGAAATAAATTATATATTGTAAATATATGTAGGCGCTAAGTTGATTATAAGGACGTAAAAGGAAAAATGTAATACCAAATAAAATATATATATATATATGCGTATTCCGCTAAGATCACGTATGATTTTGGTACAATTATAATAAGAATACTATTTTATATAATAATAATATATCATTTCAACTATACGCTAACCAATCTTTTTTACTATAGAACATTATATGTAACATTCGTTGCTAATTATGTCTAGAATTTATCCTTCTGGGTTAGAATTTCCAATCTCAAGGTTAATGTTACATAACTACATGTTAATATTCAACTTGAAAAAAGAGCAAGTGCGCCACAATTGATTTTTTATCCAAAAGTCCAAAAGAAAGCTTGGAGCAATACCTTTCAAATGGTCTGTAGCATTTTTATGGCCTTCAATTCTGCAAAAAGTTATGATAATTTAACAAACTCTACCGACGTCGCCTTCATGTAACAAGGAAGCGGATACTGCAAAAAAAAAACTAAGTTTTTCCTAGAAGCGGGGGCTGCACATTGTGTATAATTTATAAAAAAAGGAAGAAAAAAAAGAAAAAATGTGGGATACGAGTAATAAAACAATGGAAAGATATAGGAGAGAAGAGTATAGAACAAAAATCGACAATACAGGGATGAGGCAACAATAATAGCTGACAGCGCAGGAAACCCTAATACATTGTGATATATATAGACAAAGAGAGAGAGAGAGAGAGAGAGAGAGAGAGTGCGCGAGAAAAAAAAGAGTGAGAGAGAGACGAGATCGAGGTTAAGAGAAAATCGTTGCGCGAATCACATATTAATATACTTATATGTCGTAATTCTTTCGCCGGTTCTTTTTTCGACGGTTGCGGGATTTATTGTTCATTATTTCATTTTATTTATATATATATATATATATATATATATACATAGAGTATGTACATGTAGATAAGCGATCGTTGATTACTTTAAAAATTTACATATACTTGCTATTCTTCCGTATACAATAGGATGTAATCGTAAATATAGATGCATATACATATATATATATAAATACATTTTTATTCGTACGTTTCATAAATACATATAAATATATATATCGATGTTGACAATTATAAAGGGAAAAAGAAAATATACATTTTTTTTTACTATTCTCGGTATATTGGATTTTTAAAGTAATCGATGATTCTTATATATATATATTATGATTTTGGGATACGTAGCTAATCAACTCGCTCTATATGTACGTGCAGGAAAAAAAATATAAACAAATTATCAATTTTCTACAACGACTGGATAAATTATATATTGAAATATATTAGGCGCTAAGCGTTGATTATAAGGACGTAAAAGGAAAATGTATACACAAATAATATATACTTGAAAAAAGAGCAAGTGCGCCACAATTGATTTTTTTATCCAAAAGTCCAAAAGAAAGCTTGGAGCAATACCTTTCAAATGGTCTGTAGCATTTTTATGGCCTTCAATTCTGCAAAAAGTTATGATAATTTAAAGAAAGACAAAAAATTCACAAAATTAACATGGTATTTCCCATTTAAATTTTTAAAAAAATTCGTTCTTTCTTTAATTATCATAACTTTTTACAAAATTGAAGGCCATAAAAATGCTACAGATCATTTGAAAGGTATTGCTCCAAGCTTTCTTTTGGACTTTTGGATAAAAAAATCAATTGTGGCGAAGTTACTTTTTTTTCAAGTTGAATATTGACACGTAGTTTATCTAACATTTACCTTGAAATTAGAAATTCTAACCCAGAAGGATAAATCTAGACATAATTAGCAACGAATGTTACATATAATGTTCTATAGTAAAAGTTGATAGATTTTGAGTTAAATAGCGATGAACCCAGCTGGTGTTGAATATATAGTACTACGACAGCGTAATATATATATATATATATATATATATATATATATATATATATATATATATATATATTGCTCGGAGATTATCGATAACTATACGCGTTCGCAAATCGTTTTCTTTTGCTCAATACAAACTCGGCAGTTAATTACAAAAACTGTACATTTAATTACGCAGCTTCTGCACCAAATAAGAGGTCTGGACCAAATGAGACCAAATAGTACATATACGAACATTTTAATTTGCCCGTACAGATATATACATAGATATTTTCAATACTTCACAGATTCAAAGCAATTTTATAATTGAATTTTGAGGATATAATTCGATATATATATATAGAAATATACGTAAAACGAAAAATATTCAACAAAATTATATAAATACGCGCTATTTCGACTACGTAAATACAATTTTTTAATTAAAATATGCAACATATTTCTATTTGTGGCGTTTTACGAATTTTTTTTCCTTCTAACGAATAAAACGCAAAATAGGAAACAAGAACGAAGAAAGATGTTTGCGTTGCGAAACTATATCGAAACGCAAAAATTACAAAACTTTTTCCCGGAATTATAATGAAAATTTCAAAACGATAGAGGAATGCCTTTGAAGTCGCGGGGGGGGGGGGAGAGGGTAGGGTGGTATAGGGGCTCGGAGGCGAGTGAAAGAGTTTTCTGCCCAAGGCCGCTGTAAATACACACACCGATAACGAATCCTACTATCTGCCTTTGTCGAGTTTAACCACAATAATTCCGCAATAACGAGGGAAGAATGAATATATATATATATATATATATCCGTACCTCTCTCTATTACATATATATATATATAATTTCGTAAAATTTTAGTTTCTTTTTTTCGTCGCGAAGAGAAAAAAAAAATATGGGAACGGAAGTACTCGCGACATCCCTCACCGTACGATATAATTCAATGCGCGCCTCGCAAATTGACCGAACATTTTGCTCTCGTGTATTTACTGATCCCCCCTCCCTTCCCTTCTGCCTGTACTCGACGACAATTGTGAATTTTCGCGTAATCGCTCGATTGTTGTATATATATACACACACATAGCGTTTGCCACTTTTCGACAAGACTTTTCCCATTGACAACGTGCCCGTATATATATATATATATGTGTGTGTGTGTGTGTGTGCGTATGCTTGTGCGTGTGCGTGTGCGTTGTGTATACGAGAATCCTCAATTACATCGACAACCTGATTTTCACTCGGTATTCCAAACCGCGGGTAGTTTCGTTTTGTAAATAAATATACGTGTAATCCTGCAGTCGTCTTTTCATTCGATTAATCGTTAATTTATCGTTCGATTGTATGATAAAATACCCGTCGAACGTACGAACAAAAATCTCGACTTTGTTTAGTTTTTTTTTTTTTTTCTTGTTTGTTCATATATACGTACGTGATGTAGATACAAGTCGCAACCGTTTGATCGATCAAAGAATCGGCGATTTTCAATCGGTATGTACCGGTGGATTTTTCTAAGTGAGTATGGCATCATGGCGAATTAGCATAAATTTCACTGACCTCGAATTAAGGATTAAATTAAAGTGTACAACCTCGACTGTTTGTCTTTTTTTTCTATAAAAACATCTTTTCCCACAGCTTTTTACCGTACAGTCGCGAATAAATGATATACCTAACAATTCATTACGATTAAATTGCTCGTTTCACATTTTACTTGTATCGATCTTTTAAAGCATCCGAATTGTTCATATACAATTGTTACTCTCTCCAAGTGCGATTCCGTTAAACTCGATTTTACCTCGTAATGGATACGATTGTTAATTAATCTGAACACAAAGAGACAGATGGAGAGAGAAAGAGAGAATAGGAGAAAACGAATGTTACTAAAGGAAAAATCGAGCTTTGCTGTAAACGGTATATATATACATATATATATATATAAATTGACTGCCACAAAGCGTTTAAAACAATCGGGAGATTTAGGAAATATATATGTAAAAAGTCTTCTTTAGATGCGTATATATATATATATTCCGCGTAAAACCTGCCTCCTTAATATTATACATATATATATATAAGTGCGATAGAACAAAGACGCTTCTATCAATCACGTCAAAATTTTCATTTAAATGATGTAACGACATAATGGTTTAATCTTCGTCTAAAAAATATCGTTTTTTATACAATTTCTTTTTTTTTTATTTCATTTATATATGTGGTAATCGAAATATTTTAAAATTATTATTTAAAGAAGATAATAACTAAAAATAATATATACATATATAATGTCGAATGCGAGTGACTACAATTTTATTTAATAACGTGATTTTCATATGTAAATTATTTATACCTCGAGTAAGTTAATTATTAAGTCCCGTAGTGAAGTTGTGCGATCCGCACCTTCGACAACGTTAAATTGAGTATTATTGCACTATTTGCGAGGGCAACAAAATAAATTAAGACTTGGCGAAATAAGCCCGTTATTTTATTTATTTTTTTTTTTCTAACGTCTATATAAATCTCCTCGTACTGCCTCTCCACATATAGTCACGATGAAATAACAAAAAGAAAATGTAATTTTCATTTTGATACTGAATTGTATAACAATGTACCGTTTTTATCGTTAGAAAAAAGTTAACTCGTCTTATCACATTTCCAAATTAACCAAGACTTTCGGTGTGTAAGATTTCGAATTGGAGAAGGTGTATTGACCAACGTAACGTAAAAAATAAATGAATAAATAAATAAAAAAAAAAGAAAAATAAATAAAAAAGAGACTTGTAGATCGACTGTATCATTTCCATTGTTCCACAAAACGCACATAATATACGTAGGAGGAAGGTGGGAGGGAGTGAGGGTAATTCGTTGGAGACCCTCAAAATCGCACTATGAAATTCCTGGTGTACGCATCCCCAACGATTAGCGAATTTCTCGTGGAACTCGTGTGTGGGTGGGTGGCCGCGCGATTTATCGCGTTGGATTATATCGCCGAGCGCATTTTTAACACGTGAGGTTGCAGCGCATTAATATTCTCCTCGATATGTACATACGACATTTGTAATTTATAAATAGGACGTGTGCGTGCCGCGAGACCGATTTTGTGTGTATATATATATACACACATATATATATATATATATACATGCATATATATGCATATATATATATATATATATATACATATACATTATAAGATGTAACCAGGACGGAGCTTCTTTCGTTGTTTTTGTACATAATTGTAACATAATTAATATACATAAGCGCATATATATATATATAGACGTGTATGTATATATGTGTAAATGTACATATATATACATATACATACCTGTATACATGTAAACATCGGATTTTAAGAGACACCGTGACTGCGAATCGTCGTTGCGCATTGTGTAATGTAATTAATATATCGAACGGCAAAATGACAATTTTTCGCAGGAGCGCTTTTTTGTAAGCGAGACGATGCATATTTGATATATTTGTGTGCCTGTATCCATTTTGTATGCTGTATTGGAGTAAAAAGAAACAAACAAAAAAATAAAGAGGAGAAAGGGTGCAAAGAGTGCGAGAAATTAGCTGATACAAGAGGTATCGAAACACGACGACATTGTAACGAAGACGAAGGAGAAGAAGCAGAAACTATACATATATATGGATGAATTGCGAGCGAGATATAAATATATATACAGATATATATATATATACGATATAGATAATTTAACGAGTATCGATACTGTACACACTCACACACATCAGAATGCATGTCCGTGGGACAAAATAAACTTTTAGTGAATCCAAATCTTATCTCTCGAGTTTGTCTAATGATTTTTATTATTTTTCCTTTTCATCAAGTATATATACCTTTTTCTCCCGTTTACCATCAATTTCCCGGTGTGACGAGATTTTACTGCCGTTTGCGGGATTAGCAGCGTCCTCCCAGGTAAGTCAACTGTGTATACACGTGCTATTTTTTTTATTTAACGTTGTTTTTCGTTAATATTACAAAACGGTCTAGTAAAAATGACAAGACTCTCGGTAGTATGGTAAGAGATCGAGAAATCCAAAAATAATGATTAGACTGTCGAGTATGTAATATTAACACTAAATGTACACTGAGAAAAATGCTATAATAATATTTGCAACGTTTTTAATAAAAATTACTATGTTTTATAATAATCGCTGGATATATTTGAAAGGTTTTATAATATTTTAAATATGTTACATAGCAAAAATCATGAAATATAAAAATTATAATTTAGTGAACGAAATTTACTGGGTATAGCAAAATTCTACTCGGAGGATCGTCGGTTCGAATCTCCATCTCGGATTTCGGTTTTTTTTCTGATGATTTTCATAAATATTATTTGTATGTATTTCAAATTGTAAATAATTAAGTATAAAATAATAATAAAATAAATGTATAACGGACGTTAAAATGTAAACAGATGAAAGTAGAAATTTATTTTTAATTCGACTCTTTCTCGAAATAATAAAAATTACTATGTCTAATAAAATTTGCTATGTCAACATAGTAAAATTTGTACATTTCAATTTTTACTACAAAACATAGCAATTTTTATTAAAAGTTCAATATGTCCACCGATTACTATGTTTTATAGTAATTTTTATTAGAATTTTCAATAATTCTTATTATACATTTTTCTCAGTGTATAGTATAATTTTTTTTAACTCATAAATTTCATTGTACCGTATACGAAATTATATTGAAAAAATGTATGTTGTGATCGCGTCTTCGTTTGTTCACTTCAAAGTGGAGGAATTCGGTGGAAGACACGCGCAAGCGTCAAAATTCCCGACGACATCCAACAATGAATATTCACTAATGAAAGTGAATTAAAATATTTGAAATGTAACATTTAAAACAAACAATATATGAATGAAATAACAGTTATTTCTGTATTAAAAAAAAGATATAAATTACAACTCAGTCTAGTAAAAATTACGAATATTTCTCAGTCTGCTAATGAGAGCGAGTTTGAGAGTTCACGAATCTTCATTACGCTGATTTGTAATATTTACAAGAACTTTCTCTAGCGTGTCTATATATTAATTATAGACGTAACGTTAATTAATTTTGGGCATTGATTTCGTGATCGGTTAGAATAATAATACTGGTTTAATGCGATTCAGCTATAATAGGTTTACACGCGTCAGAATCGCTAAATTTAATACGCGCTTCAGGATCATTTCTACATTTTCTATTATTACTCGAGTTTGAACAATTATTGCCAAAAAAATGGTAAATATTTATATATATATATAAGTTTAAGATCAAATACTAAACTATTAATCCGCGTGATTAATAAAATCTATTATATAAATCAATTACACGTTATATAAAATTGATGAACGAAAAGAAAAAAAAAGGATAAAAAAAACGGGTGCACGCCATTATACCGAAATTTCCGTAGATTCAGGATGTAAAAAAGAGAGTACAGTCAAAGAGAGAGAGAGAGAGAGAGAGAGAGAGAGAGAGAGAGAAAATGATTTTATCCGATATACGGAAGCCCAATACAGGAAGATCGGCCATTTTCGAATCATGTCACCGGCGCCGAATAGGGGGATAGGAAGGTGGGTAAAGAGGGATCGAATGCATTTAAAAAGCCGTAGATCAAAACGATAGAGAGAGAGAGAAAGAGGGAGAGGTAGTGTCCAGCCTCCGGATCATTTAAATTTCAATTTCGTCCCGCGCTCGATATCTCTATATATATGCGGTGCAAAGCGACCAGAGCTATATATACACGTACATCCATTGCATTTTCCGAAAACTATATAGAAATATATATATCTACCCATCTCGGATAGTAAAAGAGATTTTCATTTAAATGTAACGTACTCGTTGTCGCTGTACGTATACCTTTTATATATATTTATTATTTTTTAGTTATCAATTGATTCAATGTTCTTGATTTCAAAAACATATATATATATATATATATATATACTTTATGTAATTTATTTACATTTACAAGGTGTAGTTTAAACTGCAAGTATTAATATAGAGAAATTTTAACATGCCCCATACACGTTTGCAATGATAATAATTTTGCAATTCGTTCAGTTTATTCCACTCCAACGTGATAGGACGGTGTATACGTAAATAAATCTGAATTCCATATGCACCACCGTACGATAAGCCTGAGACTGTACATCCTTCGCACACATATTTCCAGGCATAAATTTACAAGCGCGATAATACCGACCGACGAGTGAAAAACAACAGATCGCCTTTCTCGCGCGATCTCGGCTCTCACTTTTTTTCGTACATGTGTGTATGTATATATATATATAAATCGCGTATTTAACGAAAAAAAGAGGGAAAAAAAGGATGAAATGACGAGCCGCGGACAAAAGTAAAGGCGCCACGGATGATAAAGCCCAAAAGACCGTGTCTACCCGGCAATTTAAAGAAAGAGAGCGAGAGAGAGCGAGAGAGAGAGAGAGAGAGAGAGTGAAAACGTGAAGCCGCCCCTGCAGTCATTAAAATCGTGGGTGCCGCTTCTTTACCCATTAGAATGACAAGTGGGATCGTTGACAGTGCCAAATTAGCGAAGAGAGGGAACCAAAAGCTTCTTTTCTACCGCGAAAACTTTTGCGGTGACTCTTGTTAGAAGATGGAAGACTGTTTTATGCTTCCGATCCTTCCTCGGCCTTGGCTGATTACTCGCATTATGCTTACAGACGCGTTTCGTCTTTCTTTCTTCTTTTTCTTTTTCTCTTTTTTTTTGATGAGCTTTTTGCCGTAGTCGTATTATTCTTTTATCCCTCCTTAGCTTTTCTTTCGAGCGGTTTTACCGGCGACGCCGCTTTCTCTCCTCTCTCTCTCTCTCTCTGGTGGTGAACTTAAATTAACTCGGTAGATCCCGGGGTAATGCTGTTACGAACCGAATGAATTTTAAGAGGATACTCGAATTATATTCGGATGACGCATTGTCATTTATATATATACCTAAAGGCGCATCTATTATTTGCAAGGTAATATTCATTAGTCCACCATAATTTTTTTTAATTTTTATTATGTGCTAGGGGGTTATGTTCTCTCTTCGCTTGTCTAGCGCTAGAATGTTTTATAATGAAACGTAAATAATTTAAATAAGAATCTTCAAACGAGTATCTCCGAAGCACAGCAATTTTCGCACTCATGCGCCTTCTCGCGACACATCCTGATATACGTTCAACAATAACGGAAAACGAATCTTAAAAAATATTTTGAAATTTTAATGAAAAAAATGTAAAAACACGTTCAATGATAATATTTTAAATTTATAGTTTTATATTTCACCTTTTCTTTCGTCTCTATCCGATAAATTTCTACTAACAGTACATTAACTAATATATACAGATGTAAAGAATAAGTGAACAAATTCATGATAACAATGTGAATATAGTATATCAGTTTATTTGCGTTTTAGTAACCGTCATATGATTCAGAAAATATTAGTAGTTTTCGATACTAGTGTGAAAGTGTTGATTTTCAACTCGTGGAATTCCTATCGCCCGAGCGAAACGAGGGTGATACTCGCACGAGTGAAAAATCATCTTTCACACGTGTATCGAACATTTTTTTTCGATGTCGTGAGTGTAAATGCGATTTTTTAAAGCCGAGCAGTGCATAAAGTCGTATATTTCGCACACTGTATCGAAAAAAAGTTTTTTTGTTATAGTACCCCGCGTAAAGTTCGATTTTACGCATACTTTGGAATTTATAAATTGCATTTACGCCAATAACAAAAAGTAATGTTCGTTACACGTACGAAAGATGATTTTCGACTCGTGCGAATAAAACTTGTCCTCTTTCGAAAATCAATAATTTCGCACTTGTATCGAAAAGTACTATTTTTTTTATAGTATGCGTAAAGTACGTTGTTACGCATCGTTTCTAGGCTGAAAGGTTGAACTTCGCACATAGTATGTATAAACTTTACGCATACTATAAAAAAAATAATGTTCATCACACGCGCGTGATCTTTACGCCCTTATAATGAAAGCTACTATTGATTATTTAAAAGTTAAATTTAAATTACCGTCAGAAATTAAACTATGGTTAATTTTAGTTTCAAGTTTAAAATTCAAAATTTGTTTTATTACAAAGGTAATTTCACTGCTACGTAAACGGAAAGGTAATTTGTTTTAAATTATAGTGTTATTAAGTATGATAACAATTCTATTTATATATTATATAACAAAAATTTTATCACCTTACGGTTAATGAATATTTTATATTCGATTTTAATCGTTACGAATATGTATCCAAAATTTAAACATTTCTTTATACACGTAAATATCAATATATATTTATCCATTTGAATATTACAATATTCGCATACTGATATCAACAAGCCTCTCCTGGCAAACCCTTCAAAACCTTTAAATAAAAACCAAACGATCCATCATCGGTCCGATATATATATATATATTCAAACTATAACAGCATAAATCTGGTATCGCAATTTTACAACCCAAACTCGAACCCGCCAGGTGTATAATCTTTGGCCGCAAAAAAGAGATGGTAAAAAAGAAGAGATAAACCAAAGAAAAGAATTTATAATACTCGGCACCTGCTTGGAAAAAGGTCCATTAATGCGATTCCGGTCCTGCCCTCTATTATATTTCTCATCCATCATCGCTCAGCAACGTTATGTATATGTATATATATATATACTCGTCGGAACGCGATGTCGCGGGTTTGCAGGGAAAGAGAGGATGGTAACCTCTTTTACCTCCATTGTCATGTCAAGGCCACTGAAGATCGTGACGAGAAAACGGATATATCTATGTTGCATACATATATCAACCCGTCTTTCATCGTGTATTACGGTAATTCGCTATAACCAAACGATATTTTGATGGAAATTATTTAACATTCCGCGAGAAATGCTCACTAAGCAGTTGTATTACATTTCTACTGATTATTCATGGTATTTTAAAATATGAGTTTTCCTCTTTAAAATGTTGTTGAGTCTAACCGAATTTGTTTGTTTATTGCTAAGTTATAGCGTTTTATTGACAATTGGAAAATATATCATTGAGCATACACCATCCATTGTTATTAGAAATTTTGGTTTATCGATTTTTAAGGGTTAATTCAAGTTGTAAAAAAATTTTAGCAATTAATTGTGAAAATCGTACGACGTTTCGTCTGTCAGGATTTGCAGACCTCCTCAGGTAATATATTTATTTAAAAATCTTTACTCTACTCTACTGTGAGTAACTGTTTGACAATCATTAGGTAAATACTGCTTTTGTTATATATAGTGTCGTTTCTATTTTATTATGTGATGTAATTTATTTATATTTGTACATTTTTTAGATAAATGTAGTATCTGAGGAGGTATGTAAATCGTGACAGACGAAACGTTGAACGATTTTCACAATTGGTTGTTAAAATTTTTCTTTAACCTCGCTTAAACTCGGGCAGTCATTTTCATCCCGGGAATAAATGCCTATTTTACTCTCTAAAAGCATAAATAACTATTCATATCCAATATCGCAATTTTTAATATTCACTACAGTAATTTTTATTATACAATTCAGAAAATTTTATTATTCAATCAGGTATTTTTTGAAAAATGAATTATATTTTGTTTTGAATTAGTCTAAATAGAATTATATATTGGTATATTGGGAGAATTTTATTTGTCAATTAAGTACTTAAGAAACATTTAGAATTTGGAGATTTAAATGTACTATTTTTATGAAGTTGATCGTAATTTTTATTCGCTCGCATATATTTATTCATTACACTTATTATTCATCAACTTACATATTCTTCCAATCGCTCATAATTATTTTATACATATCGCGAATAATAAATATCGTAGTTTACGCGTTATATAATAGACGTAGAGCTTTACAGCTTTAATTCGCTTGATCTTTTAGATTCCCTATCGATAGATATGTATATCGCGGTGAGTATCAAAGGAAATATTTAAACTTTATAGAGCATTATGTGAATAATGAAAGAATTTGATTCAAGTGACTCTTACACGCAACTTCTCAATTATATATATATCTATACATATACGAACGTTTTTACTTGAAGAAGGTGTTACGAGAAATAATTTAACCTCCATAGTAAATCATTTCTATGCCTTCCGGACACTCTTTCTATGTATATCTATCGCATACTGTTCAACTTGTTATTATGCAAATTCGTAATAGATCAATTTTCAACTTTTAAAGTGTTCCGAGAATTTGTAATAGCTCCAACGAGGTAATTTGGATAATATATATATATAGGTGTATATATATATATATATATATACACCTATATATGCAATGTTTATATCATATATATTCTTATCAAAACGTAAATGTTCAAGTAAATTTTAAAAGTTATAATTAGAAAGTTTAATTGAAACTATAATAATTTGGTCACAGACTCACATTATGAGCCTTTTCGTTAAAGTTTTAAGGTAATAAATTAAATTACTCTAATATTATGTATTCATGAATTCCAATAGTATATTTATAGTGAGTTATTTACAAAATAAAATTTTATAATTATTTTCATAATAAGAAACCTATTCATTTTTAATAGAAACTATTGTAATTAACAATTTTTCTATTTTATTGCGATTGGCGGTTGTGATGCAAACAACTCTACATATGACCTGAGCAAGAGTAGGTCATTTCAATCTAATACACAGAGATTCTATAAAAAATTATTTTATTGTAGCAATTATAATAAGTTTTGCTGAGTATATCAGTGAATTTAAAAACAACTATTTCTAACAGTCAGCATTCCGTTAAAAGATACTTCAATTCCAAAGGCTATATAAATATAATTTATGTGAGACTATTCCAAAATTTACTATAAACTATAGAAAAAAAATTGGGACATAATAAAAATGTGTATAGTTGTTTTTTTTCCACCGCTAGAGGGAGTCGACCATCTCCCTACACGCGCAAGAGACGTTGTCGGAATATCTTATGTATATAGACATATATACACGCAGAACATCTTGCGACATGCATGTAAGGTATAAGATTTCCGCAGAGGATTCCAATTTGGAGATTCGGGGAAAAACACCTATAATTTATTATTCTCTGGGAAATTATAATTTCTGTTGAAGTTTCGAATTGACTAATTTACTAAGAAAAAATTTCTCTTTTTCAATTAAGAGATATTCCATATGTATATATCAGTACAATAATCATTAGAAAATGTATTGCATTGTCATTTGTATATTTCAAAGAACCCGTAAAACACATAAAAACAATATAATTGATCTATTATTCTAAAAATTTCATTTTGCACCACACAATGAAAAATCGTTAATAAAACATCGCAATTAATAAGGTAACAAAATGTTATATAACTATTAAAAAAAGGAAAAAAGAAATTTTGTAATCCCATAGTAAACACGCACAAATTTTAGAGTATTACTCGTGTTTCCATTCGTCGCGTAGGATACATAGACGTCAATATAAACGCAAGAGTTTCACCGCACGTTCGCAGCCGATGCAACGCCGCGTAATGGAGGGCCTCGCGTATACAATTCGCCGGGCAAAGTTCGGTGACGTAAATAGAAAAGTGGTGCAGAACGCGCGCGCCTAAGACTCAACTTTGAACTGCCGTATATTTTTTACTTCCTTTTTTTTTTTATTTCCAGAACGCTCTTTCAAAACTACTCCCTCTTTTTATCCCGTTTTACGCCACGAGTGAAAATATTTTAACCGCGGTCGCCCTCGACGACGACGACGACGACGAAAAAAAAGTGGTTAAGAGAAGGAATAAAAAAGGAAAATAGAAATAAAATAAAAAAGGCCAGGTAAAACGAAAACGCGAGTCGCATGAAAATTAATTAGAGCCGAGCGCGCGAGCGCTAAATGAAGAGACGCGGAGGTTAAAAGGAGGTCGAGCTTGTTTCGCGTGCCCGTCGGTAATTAAAATAATAATGCCTTTAAAATATTGCGGATCTTTTTCTGAAAGTTAAAAAGAAATGAGTGCGGGGGAAGCAAAAAATAAGTAAGTCCGACTTTGCCTTACAACCTTCTTCGAATTCCTTGGAACGAGCTTGCGGCTCTACATTTTTTTATATACCTTTGACGCTTAATTTTTAAACGCATTGAAAAACAAATTTTTTTTTGCGACGCCGCTTACAGTTCAAGCATCGAATAATAACTGACGAAAATTGTGTAAATACTTTGTAAAAAATTAAAAAAAAAAAAGCGGAAATAAGAGAGAGAATTTAATATTGAATTAATACGTATAAAATGATATACGCGCATTTCAAATTATAAGAGATTTAGTTCGCATAACCGTCAACTTGTATCCGTCCCCAACACCTACGTAGAATTTCAAGTATCCCGGCTCATCGCTTTTCCATTATACCCCTATAATCCGCAGAAAGAAAAAATTGTTCACTCTAATGTAAACCCCAGAGAATTCGAGATGGCATGGCGTATCCTCATACATTTGTATGATAATTTATATACGGTATATATACGTATATGACTGTGACAATTCTAATACAAACAAAATTCAGTAATTTAGATTATTCCTATGGTAGAAATTTTAATTTGAAATCTGAAGGGTATTGAATATTGTCAGTAAATACTCTGTGCTAAAACGTTACTTGTTCCATATTTTTAATATTGCATGGATGACCATAACCTCAAAATACTCGAATAATGTTGCCAGCATTACACGAACAACATTCTTATAGATTCGGGTGATCTTTTAAGCTTCATTGTAATTCACAACCGATTTGTGTTACATTTCCAGTATTTACGAAAACAAATGTAATTTTACAATTTTCACTTGTTCAAAGAGGATTTCAGAGCTTGCGGTTTAATCGACGTATAAAATTAACCGCCTTTAATTTTTATCAATAAAAATGCATTCTGTATAGTATTACAATTAACCTGAAAAGAAAATGGTCATTTTTAATATCTTTTTATAAACAAAAGAATAAATTTTTGAAAAAATCCTGAACGCCATGTCCTTAGGCATGTTTTAAGCAATATACTCAAATTTTTTTAGATTTTTAAATCTGTAATTTAAATCTGATTTATACGTTGAAAATTCATGCCTTTTTAGACCAATAATTACCGACCAAAAATCGTTTATTCAATTATTATTAACAAATTTAATTTTCTAAAAAAATCAACACGCCGTGCCCTCGCATTTGTTTTAAACTATCGATATGAATTTTATCAGATTTTTAATTCGATATTTCCAAGATAATTCTTATGTTGAAAGATGTAGACCCCTGTAAATTGGGTTCGACATCCCGTTAAATTGTAAATTGCGGTTTCACACTATTCTTTGTTATTACTCAATAGATTTACGCCAAAATTGGACAGGCTATATTTTATAATACTATACAAAATAGCGATCTAGTATCAAAATATTTTTTAAAAATTGATGAACAAAATAAAAATTGTCAAACACATAATGAAAGTTATAATGTGTGTTATATATATATGTATGTGATCATATTCAATAGCTGATAATTTGTATTTCACTTAAATAAATAAATTAACATTATTATATTCTAATATTTTTCCCCTATTTTTCGATCATTCTCATAACTCTATCTATTCAATACTAAACGAATTATAAAAATGATATTTCTAACAGAAATTCATCACCCTCCACCCTCCACGTAATTCATTAAATAATCATTAAACATTAAAAAAGATAAAGCAAAAATACAATTCCAAAATTGTTAGAAAAAAAAGAACAAAAAAAAACAAACAAGAAAATAATGCAACAAAACTGGAAAAGACATCGTTACACATCCCGAAATAAAAATCTTTGATATAATTTAGCGGCGCTTGGTAAAGAAGCGGTGTATATACGTAAGAAAAAAAAAGACGTTGGTAAGTCGTCGTCATCAGTGTCAGAGAGCATCGGGTGTCAAATGTAGGAAACTCACGGGGAAGACAAATTCCCAGTGGAGGAGCTACGACGGATCGTTAGAACCCAAGAACGGTCGGTATATAACATTTTGCGCTTTATATTTTTACACTCGAGTCGTCGTAATTGCCACGCAGGAAATCCTATACACTCGTCTCCTCCAACAGACTTTCTTATATACACACACACACACACCGGGAACGAGATGCAAATGAATCAAATGAGAAAGATTAATGGTGGAGTTTAGCGGGCCTCGTGTCAACTCTCGTACTCCACCCGCGCCTCGCGTCAATCCGACAATTAACCCCTTTTTTTTATCCATATACGTTTTCTTTATCTCTCCGTTTTTCTTCGACGTCCTATACAGTACATATGTGTACACACAGAGAAAAAACCGGATTCGCGATACACATCGTGTTAAAGGGAAATTATATTTATTCGTTTTCCCGAGTCACCGGAAGAAGAACCGCGCCGTTCACGAGCATTAGTCACGCGATTATATCGACGTGATTGATTCGACGTATATATCGAATCTTATCTATTATAGCTTTATTTTTTTTTTCTTCTATACCGAATACCGCGAGAGATTTTTTTATTTTATTGCCTACGGTTTGTACCGAGATTTCAATGCGATTATATAAATACACCGTATGTACGCGTATACTTCCAGTATTTTATATATATATATATATGGTATCTATACACAAATATCCTACGTTTTCGATATATATATTTTATTGTCGAGATCGATGAGGATTCGCGAGGTAATCGTTTCCATTCGGTCTATTGTGACACTATATAACGAGGTAAAAATCGATAAATTATTAGATAAACTTATATTCGTTTTATTCGATATCTAATATACTTCAACGTTATTTATTATTCGAGAACAGAGAGAGAGAGAGAGAGAGAGAGAGAGAGAGAGAGAGAGAGAAAGAGAGTGATGTATTGATTTGAATGATATATACAAATCCTATAATTAATAATTAATGTTTTACAACTGTGTGAGGTGTACATGTTAAAATTTATTTTGAATAAAATCTATACACCGTTTCTAATAAACTTCAGACGCGATCGCATTTATAATTCTCCGATATATAATAAATCCAATATTTCTATTTTATTTAATATCAATTACCGAGAGATATGATCGATCGTATACCATTATTAACGTAGAATTATATTTTAATACATTTATAAAATATATGTATATGTATACACATACTTTGCATTTTATATTATTATATATATATACTTATAAAATGAGTAATAAATGATTCATTAAACAAATTGAATTTAATATCGCATAAAATCGAGATCCGCGGAATTATTAGATTACAATTTATATACTTATACGGGCGCGCGCGCTTGTGTCGTTTTCCCATTACCGCATTAAATTTTTACGCGACTTTCAGTATATATACCCCCGTCGATGTTATTAAATTTTACATTTATATAAAAGAGACAGATAACACCGTACAGATGTATAAATGAAAATTTCATTTGAATTATATTAATTTTATTTTTAATACACTGAGAAAAAAAAATTAGTTGATTCAACAGAATGCTTGTAGTTGAGTATGAATATCTGAAAATTCAGTTATTTTAACTGCGACGCTGTTTAATGTAGTTATAGTCTGTTATAAACTGACAGGTTTATTATTAAATTAACAAAACTTATGACGTTAAATCAAGAAAACGTGATTTTATTAAAATAATTGTATTAGTTGTTGGGTTTGACCAACATTTATGTATACTCAATTTGTTATTTTAATAACGATTCAATTGAATCAACAGATATGCAAATTGAATATTATAATTCAACAATATTTTTACAATTTTTTAAAAAATATAAAAATTGCTATTTACTAAGCCCGACACCTCCTTAAGATCAAAAGAAAGTTGAGATTGAGCAAATATGTTTTAAAAAAAAAAGTTTAAATATCTTAATTTAATCAAAAGTTATGGAAGAAATAAAAAATAGACAAAATTTTAAAGAAAATTTAGCATTGAAGTTCAATGATTTTTTTAAACCAAAATTTCGTCTAATTCTTATTTCTTCCATAACTTTTGACTAAATTAAGATATTTAAACTTCTTTCTTTTAAATATATTTACTCAATCTCAGTTTTCTTCTGAACTTAAGTGTGAATGTACACATTTACTCGTTTCAGAGATACAAGCAAACAAAGTTAAGAGTATTTTTGGTGAAATTTTTCGTTATTTGATTATATTTAAGAAAACGCATTAGATTCTATAATTCCGGCTTTCTTCATATTTTTATAGTAGAAAATATATCCTATAGTGTTTGGTAAAGTTCCGTTTCCCGCAGATTGGTCATCTCCTTGTGAGTCTTTGACATACAATAATTACAGTAAAAGACATACAATTTTATATACGTGTTAGAGGTATAACCCTTTTAAACAACAAAATAACTTTCAAACATAAGAATATTATATTTACTTTTACATGTACATTACACATATTATTTTTTATGCATTTGTAGAATCAATAATAAAACTTTTTAAAGATTTATCTAATAGAAATATGGATGAAAAGGCTGTTTTATATGGGGTTTGCAAAATTGTTTCCACTTATAAAGACTGGGATGGATTTAGAAAATTAAGAGAATCAGTATGGTTTTAATCAATAAAAATTATTTAATAAAATAAATATAAATTAAAAAAATTTAACAATGAAAATTTATTATTTGAATGAGTAAATAACTATTAACTTATATACTAAATAATATCTTTCTTTTTACACAATTAAATTTATAGTAGAATTAAAAAATAAATTAATTTACTTATATTTCTTCAATAACTATTATATTCATTTTAAATAACAGAATTTTTAATTATTTTATGGCTTCCCTTACGTGGCCTTTATAATACATGACCGAAAATAAATCACATCGACGCCTGGTACGAAGATAAGCACAACTCAGATTTTGTAATGTTATTTAGAATGGGAAAATCTGAATCGTGAAAAAAATTAGTTTTACGATATTACGAGTCATGCTACAACCCCTTTACGAACCGAAGATGGTCCACGTCCGATGCCATTCTAGGGCCTTAATTATTTTATAGAACACCATAGAGGGCCCCGATGGACGCCATTTCCGATTGGGTATTATAAGTATGTGTAATATAAGTTACAATGAAATTTATAGTTTTGAAATTAGAAAAATTCAAATGTTCAGTGAACAAAAAGAAAATATTTTTTTCTGATGAATAAATAAAATAAGTTTGGAACAACAAAAAATTTATCTTGTCAATTTGATAAATTAAAACTTAAATTTATAAATTGCATTTGTTATTTTGATTGATTTAGATTAACAATGTATATATATATGTATATCGTAGTAAATGTTGATACTGCACGTTTGACAAAAAAATATGTTATTTTAAAAGCGCACCCATTTATAAGCGTGATAAATATCTACATTATGAGTATCGTGACGTTTACATAATTATACGCAATGCTGCTCCGCGACACGTATATACAATATCGTACATGAGAATAAAACGTCTTTTCTTCGTTTGAAAGCGGTGGATTCCAGTTGTTCATTGAAAAAAATCAGTGTCGCGACAAAAAGGAGCCCGTTGTGTCCCACCGCGCGTTAAAAAGTCGTTAACAATTATCTCGTTTGAGAAGGCTCAATGTTTAGACTTTGCGCTTGTACAACGACGAGTAACCTTATTCTTTGAGCTATTTGTATTCCCTCATTCGTCTCGACTCCTTACTGCAATCTCTCTCTTTCTCTCTCTGTTTCTGTGTGTATATATCTTAATTGAAAAACGAGACCGAGTGGTGTATACAATATGGAGTGTAAGAAGAAAAGAAAAAGAGCAACGACCGTTATGACAAATACAAACCGAGAGGTACTCGATTTGCAATTTTGATAATGCAACGGAAACGTGTTTATATATATATATATTCCTTTGAGAAGGCGACGACAGGGTTATTTAGTAAATCATCGGATAATTGGTCGCGTCTTCAATCCAAGTGGTAAACGATGAAGAAACCATGGTGACGTATGGAGACCGGATGGGGGTCTCGAGTGTGCATTACGATTCAAGTGCACGACGACAAATCCAACTGTGAAAGTGAAGAGAAGAAAGAGAGGTGGGTAGATCTTCAACCGGTCGAATAGAATGGATGGTATAGCTTTGGACCAACCGCTGAGCTTCATCCGATTTCTACTGTGGTTCATTCGATTTGCTGCCCCATCTGTGACTCACCTATACGTGCGTATATGTATAGTCAAAGAGATGCGCGACCGAGATGATCCTATGGATTGTCATTTGATTGGCTCATGCTGGGTTGAGGACCATGAACTATACTTGGATATATTGATGACATTACCGAGATTGCTGACGTTGCAAATATTTTAATGGACCTGCGAATCACAATCTCGACGTTTCTCATCATTATTGCCTGGATATTCGCCAAACCGATCAGTTTGATGACTCGCCTACATTTTCGTGAATATTTTCCAATAGTACTTACATGTATGTGTATATATCAAATATGCACGAGCGGACCAACTGCGCGAAATTGATTTTTGTACAGATTTATCCTAATTGACATTTAACATTTGAACGTTAGATAACACTCTAATTTTGTCATTAACCCATTATAGTCTAAACATACACATTTTTTTCTATTTTCGCAGTTTTCATTTGATGAATGTATCGTATTCTAAATGTCGACGGGAAAATTGACCTATCTATTTTTGAAAAAAGGTATCATTTTAAATTTTTAAAAAATACAAAAAATTATTATGCTGCTACGTATTTATTTATTTATTTTTTTATAAAGTTCACGGGCTAGTAGCCCTTTACATTGTAAATATATATAATACCACTGATAGAGCTTAAACTATAGCAAGTATCTGTAGGAAATATAAAGCATAATTATTACGAAATGAACGATTTTAAGTGTATTTTAATCAAATTTTTAAACAAAATCAAGGACGCTGTGTTTATATCTATTTGACCAATTATATTATTTGCTATACTACACATTCTAAGCATAGAAGTATTTTCTTGGTGTACTCTCGATGCGCGGGATCTGATTTTTCGAAAACTCATTCAAAATGTGTGGATTGTTTCGAATTTCAAAAATTAGAAATGCATTTTTATGTTATTTAGAATCAAGAGAAATAGAAAGATCATTTATTTGAAAATAATGCGAAAATAATGCATTTGTCAGTTTTGTTCCGAATATTCGAACTTTATAGTGTAGAGAAATAACTTTTATAATATTTGTCTATCAACACCTTGATAACAGACAATTATGTAGAACATAATTTATCTACTATTTGAAATTCGAAATATTACATCAAATATCAAATATCTGACGATTTTATTACTTTCGAAATAATGATCATTCTATTTTCTCGGTTCGAAATAACAAAAAAGTTGTTCTAATTTTTAAAATTCGAAATATCGAATACATTTTCAATGAACCTTCGACAAATCGGGCCCCACCCCTCTCGATTTATTAGGGATGTGAAATCTTCAAGGTGCGCTCTTGTGTTACAAGTATTTGTTTGCAGCGTTATATATAATCATTCAATTATTTCTTTTTATAATAAAAGACTATGTAAATCATTATAGTATTGTGAATGCTCGTACACAAAATAGTAATACTTTGACTATATGTATATAGTTAAAAAAATTCGTTTGAATAAAAATATATTAAAAAATTATTTTTTTTTGCATTGCGCGCGCATTCTTTTATTGTTTTTTTATAAACCTTCGAATTTCTGGGCTTTAATCTTTTAAATATTAAATAGTCACATGATCACGGTACAGTCAATGAAGTCAATATTATTTTGGCTTCATTTTTAGGTCCATCTCTTTTTTATAGAAAAAATTTTCATTGAAACCAAGTATTTTAATTATGTTACAATACAAAAATAAAAAATACAGAATCAAAGTATCACTATTTTGTGCACCACGAATGATTTGTATACCTTTTTTATTCTAAAAAAATTAATCGAAAAAAAGCAAGAATTCTGAAAAACTATATAACTTTTTGTTCTAATGTATCTAAAAGTTTCTAAAAGTATATAGAAAAAAGCATTACGATACGCTACGATTTATGTATTAATAACAATTACGAATATAGAAAAACATTTTTGTCCGTTTTGGCGTTAATGGGTCGGTATTTTATGACACTTAAATAATTTTTTGAATTAAAAAACGTTATATTTATGGTCAGATTTCTACTAGACTTATTATACACATATCGATGTTTTCGAAAGCAATACTGTTTATAAACAACAGGCTATTTTTGAAATTACGTCTCACAGCATAATGCGATGTGTGCGTTACATCACCAAATGAATCGACAGAATTTATGGATACTCGATTGTCTGATGCTAAAATTAATTTTTGTTTTAATATGTGTAATGAAAAATAAGTAGTTCTTAGAATCGAATACGGAATTCATATTTTTGTAAAAAAAAAAAAATTTATAACAAAATATATACACAACGTGTCATCCGCGCAAAATTTTCAGTTATTACTGTACTTTATCCAAACGATATTGTCCGTGAAATGTTTTAAAAAAAATAGTAATAAAACAGTTTCAATTGCACGCGATATAAAAGAACGTTTGAATAACTCGTTTTCAATCAACGATGATACAACAATATTATTATCATCCACACTATTATCATTGATCAATTATTTATTAGACCGGCGACAATAAAAGAAAAATGTGCGTGGTAAAAAAAGAAGCTGAGTGGCGCGCGTGTGTATAGATACAAAAATAATAAAATTATAGCCACGTGTACTATCAAACGATTTCTTTTTACGTCGATTGCATAATCCGGGAGCATATAGTGACTAGCAGATTTGCGTCAGACATTCTACGAGACTTCGTATGTTTATTATTATTTTCCTTTTTTTTCGAATAATACAACCGAGTGTCGAGTAGAAAATTTTAGTTATCTAGTAGACACTCGATTAAAATGACGGAACCCGTGGTGGAAACGCAAAACGGTTTGGTTCGCGGTACAGTGGAAAAGAGTTCCGAAGGATTTAGTTATTGCGCTTTTAAGGGAATACCATACGCAGAGCCACCGATCGGTGAATTAAGATTCAAAGTAAGTTTTGTGGTATTGCGATGAAAAATATAAGTGGAGATCGTTCTGTGTTTACTTTGTTTTTTTAAATATAAACGATGAAAATATCATGAATTAATATAAATTTTAGGATCCAGTAGCAATCGGGAAGTGGAGTGGCATTAAGGATGCAAGTAAATACGGTGCGATGTGCGTTCAGTACGATCTTATCGCGCGAGTTTATTCTTATAGCGAGGACTGCCTTTACTTGAACGTATTCGTAAATTCTGTCGGTGACAAGAATCCTCGTAAACCGGTTATGGTGTGGATTCACGGAGGAGGATTTTATTTTGGGAGTGGTAACGACTTATTTTACGGTCCTGATTATTTGCTTCGTAAGGACATTGTTCTCGTTACGGTCAATTATAGGCTCGGTGTATTCGGTGAGTTGAGTTTTCGTTGATTACGCAAAGGAAACACTTGTATACACAATTTTTACGGTGTTGTTGATGCACGACTGTTTTAATCTTTATTTTTGTTAAATGTTTCGGAAAATAAAAAGGTTTCCTGGATTTGGAAGATGAAATCGCGCCGGGTAATCAAGGCTTGAAAGATCAAGTTATGGCTTTGCGATGGGTACACGACAACATCCACGAATTTGGTGGTGATCCTGGAAACGTCACGATATTTGGTGAAAGTGCCGGTGCAGCTTCCGTTCACTGCTTGACGTTGTCTCCCCTGTCGAAAGGTCCTTTTAAATTATTACTATCGACGCGTGATTAATGTCCAATTTATTAACTTGTTTTCAATTAGATTTGATTCACAAAGCCATTTCGCAAAGCGGAATTGGATTGAATCCTTGGATAACGCCCGCAGCGCCTAAAAATAATGTTCACGAATTATGTAAATTACTCGGTAACGAATTGACAGATTCTAAAGAGATCGTGGAGTTCTTGAGAACGGTGGACAGTAAGAAATTATTAGAAGCTCAGGAAAAACTGAGGAAAGCATCGGGAGTAAGTGATTTAAGTCAATTTATTTGCCTATTTATACAATGAAATGACCTTTTATAAAATGATGAGGAACAGACAAGATATTTAAAGTAAATTTAAATTCAACATAAAAATACGAAAATTCCTAGCAGCTGAAAATTTGAAGATACGCATAAATGGACCAGTAGAATAAATTGAAGTGATACAAGTGGGTTCAAGGTTCCGGGAAAACATCTTCAAATAGCATTATATGGTCTCGTAAATTGTAATTAATTTGGCGCATATTAATTTTTCAACATTTTATTTTATTTATTATATAAGTAAATATTATTTACTCCCCGGTAAAAACTGATAATTTTGTAGTTGTAGAAAACATTTTTGGTCATATTTTTATTAAACAGATAGTATATATTTGCCATTTCAGGAACGCTTTATTTTTTACTGCAGAAAAAGTTCATCGTTATAGTAAAATAATTTGAATCCTCTGAATATTCCTATTAGCGCATACATTTGTATTTTAGGGCTTATTTCCATTCGGTCCAGGTGTCGATGACAAATCGTCAAATCCGTTTCTACCTCTACCAATAGAAGAGCTTGGAAAAAACGGCGTTCACATACCGTATCTTCTAGGTTGCAACAGTCACGAAGGAATATTTTTTTTACTCGGTACTTGACGCATAAAGTAGATAACCCGACAATGAATAAACTATCACATAAAAATTAGATGAAATGAGTTTTTCAGATATAAAGAAGGAAGATTTTTTCAAAATGTTGGATCAGTATTTCGACATGATATTCAAACTCCACACCGAACGCGTGTTGAGTAGATACAAATTGACGACCCAACAATTCCGACGGTTGTATTACAAAAGCGAAAGTATAACCTACGAGAATTATAATACTTACGTGAATTTGGTTAGCGATTTGTGTTTCTTCGACGGTATTCACAAATTCGTGAAATCCCAAGTTCAATCGAGCTCGACTCCTACGTATTTGTATCAATTCAGTTACGATCCTGGTTATTCTTTAGTTAAATCCTTGATGTCTACGCCCGTGACTGGTAATAAATTATACTTGCATTCCTTCAAATTAGAAATTGATGGTATAGATAGTGAATTTGTGTTCTTTCCATGTATATATATATATATATATATATATAGGTACCAGTCACTTTGATGAATTGGAATACCTGTTTAAAATGCGGTTGTACGATACGATCGGTATTCCGCATTTGAAGAAGGGTACTCGAGATTATAGAGTAATGGAACAAATGACAGAATTATGGACTAATTTTGCTAAGTATGGGTGAGTGTATATAAAATGAAACAATGTATCTTGTTAACATTAAAGAGGTTCTATAATTTTTTTTTAAATTAAATTAATATTATTATGTATATCGTATACAAAAACCGCGAATAAAAAATCAATTGGATTTAGCGTAACATTCAGAAGTAAATCAAGCTTAAAGTTCAGTAATTTAACACGTGAATACAATCTTCGATAAGAGCTAAAATTAATTTCCTTACTTATTTGTTTATAAGGTAGAATATTCAATTTTTTTTAAATACGTAGAGATATTTTTAGAAAATCTTTAAGAGATACAGATTTTTACATCTTTTTACTTTCCCGCTTACAATTATAATCGTTTGTGAACTTACATATATTTACATTACTGTTATATATTACATTATACAAGTTAAAAAAATACCCCACTTATACCAGTAATTTACATTCCTAACAATTTACATTTATTTACAATGGTTTCTTATTAAGAAAATTAAATATATATTAAGTATATTAAAAATTACCGCATTTTATAGTAACACACGAAGAATATATAGGTTCACCGTTTCGTTTTTAATGAAAATTATTACATTTTACATCTACCTTTGACAACATTGCATTCACAACAGATAAATATGATATTATTTTTACCATCAATTTTTCATTTTTCATGCGAATAGAATATTGACAAAATATTGTAATTTTTGTTCGGTACGAAGTGATAAAGTATTAAATATATAGAATGATTGACTCTTAACACATAAAAATAATTTATTAAAATACACACAGTATGATATTCTTTGCTATACGAAATTAGTTAAACTTTTAAAAATTAATTTTATCATTTTTTTTTATTCATTCATTTCTATACTTATACATCTTTTAAAAAAGTTACTATTTTGACTTTTGAATGACCACCATACAACCTTAAATCAAGTTTATTTCTTAAGAAATGTAATGTACATATGGGTCATTTCACGTGAACTGGTTGGATCAAAATTTTAAAATGCTCCAAATTTTGGGTAAAATCTGGAAATGTTATCTAGAAAACAGAAATAAATTTTTGGGTGTTAAAAATAATTTGTTAAAAAATTATTCTAACCCCAAAAAATGAATTATTTCACGTTTTTTTCAAAAATAGCCGAAAATAGCTGTCTTTACAGCAAAATATATCAACTTTTACTATGTAACATTATATGGTTGATGATTTTTTCTAGAATTTATCTTTAAGGTTAGAATTATTAATCTCATTGTGGATGACTTATAAAGTACAAGTCAACATTAATGTTTAAAATAAGGCGACCACACCACAATCGAATTTTTTATCCAAAAGCCTAAAAAACAGCTTGACGCAATACCTTTCTAATGGACTGTAGCTTGTAACTGGATTCTAAGCTTGTTCAAAGTTATAGTATTTTAAAAAATTAGAAAAGATTATCAAAAATTTAAATGTAATTTAACATGTAAATTTTTTAAAACTTTTGGTTTTTAAATTACCATAACTTCTGACAGGGTTGCAGGCCAATAACAAGCTGGAGATCATTAGAAAGGTATTGCTTCAAGTTTTTTTAGATTATTGGATAAAAAATTCGATTGTTGTCTTCTTTTAAACATCAGTGTTTACTTGTACTTTATGAGTCATCAACCTTCAGATTAAGAATTCTAACCCGAAAGGAAAGATTTTGAGATAAGCACAGCTAGTGTTGAAAAAAAACGTGAAATAATTCACTTTTTAGGTTAGAATAACTTTTGAACAAAATATTTTTAGCACATAAAATATTGTTTTCTGTTTTTGGTTAATATTTTCAGGTCTGTACACAAAATTTGGTGCATTTCAAAATTTAGATCCAACCGGTTGTCGTAAAATGGCCTATATATTTAAAAAACGGTAAATGGTTTTATGTTACAGGAAACCTACGGTGAATCTTTCAGAATTGATACCAGTGCACTGGCAACCAGTGTCAGATGGGACAGTCATCCGTTATTTAAATATAGACGAAGACTTAATAATGAAAACATCGTTGAATATCGAGGAAAAATATTTTTCAGCCAGCAAAATTAAAATTTAAATAATATCTCCTTTCGTTTTCTTAATTAACACGCATTACTATATTTATCACGTCAATTAAGTATTAACAACGAGTTGTTTCAATCATTTTCGTTATCGAAGAATACTCTACATATTAATGAAATTATGTATTTATAAATCGTATTAATAATATTAGATAAAATTATACATTTTGTTAAGGAAAACGATCTTTTTCTATTATATATATCATGCGTATATTATTGATGAGATAGATTGTACAACTAAACGCGTTGTAGATCTACCTGATCATTCATCGTTATTATTATTTTTCATTCTAAGATTAAAAGATTTTGCACATTAGCAAATTTAATAATACACACACGCGCGCGCACATGGACAAAATCGTGATATAAACATTTAGTTACGATGGAAATATACACAGGTTGCGTGACGCGGGATTTAAGGAAGCCCGATTCGCGTGTGCATAATTGTTTAACGTTCTTTTTCACCGCACATCACGAGCAGTCCAACGTAACAGTTAATATTTCGATATTACATATTACCCATTATGGAGGGAAAAACGTGACATTTTATTTATAAACTCGTTGATATTTTTACACCTAAAATTAAAAATGTATAATATGAAACGGTGTATATATATTCATATTAAAGTTACGAGAAATTTTCGTGTTTACTAATGACTTTTTCTAAAAAAAAAAAAAAGAACTCGCTGTTGATAAGAGCAAAGTCATCTAAATTTGTAGACACTTGAAATATTTACCTTTCACGCGGTCGGTCACATATTAATCTCAATTATCTGGAAAAAAAAAGAACGGTATGCTGGTCCACGTGGCAAGTGTGCAGGAACGAAGTAGCGAACTGTTAAGTTCTAATGGGCAAGGAGTGACGCAGCCTCTTGGCGAAACGCATCGAAAAAAAAGAAGCGGTGTCTATGCGTATGTATACATATATATATATAAAACAGGAGTAAGCCGACCTTGTCTCCTGGAATTCCCTGAGTCATCCTCGTCTACGCGAATTCCCTTAGCCGAAACGAGTGAGATGGAGATAAGAGAGAAGAGAATACGGGGAGCGGGGACGTTTCGCGAACACGTAGGCGGGAAATGCCGTAGACACGGAGCGGTGCAGCAGCATCCGGTGCGTGTTGACCCCTTGGCTTCAACTGTAGGTGTATATATACGAGCCGCCGGCGCTCACGTACCCGAACAATGTCGGGGACGCTGAGTCGCTGTATATTTTATTCATCGGTTACAACCGAAACAGAAAGAGAGAGAGAGAGCGAACCGAGAAACTCGACGGGCAAAAAGTACCCGAGACAGGAGTAAATGAGAAAGTTGAGGTAAGGAATGTTACGAGGGAAGAACTCTTGGATGGCTTGCGCGCCAAAAGAATGTTACTCTTAATTTTCAAATTCCTTTTAAAACTCGCAAAAAAAGATGGCTTTCTTAAACCACTTTTTCACACTTTTTCTTTTGCCTGAATTTTACATTTGTGCAGCATCTCCGCTTCCGGATATATACGTACGATGAGAAATAAACGGATATTCCCTTGAATTATGTTTACAATTATTAATGCACCGTCTTACGCTCCCCTAAGAGCAAAAATTTGTTATTTAGACACATTACCTATAATTATTCGAGGGAATATCTTGCGAGTGTATACGAAAAACTACACGCTAACCGAGAATTCTGTACCTTTCCTTGTTTTTACTTACAATTTCTAATATTTAATAATTATTTTTATCGTAGCAGATTTTCTGATTTGTAACTGTTATAAGTACCATCACACCAATATAATTGAGTGAAAATCATATTTATGTATAATATAATCGAAAACAAAATTAAATAACGAGATGTGTGCAGTGTATAGAAATCTGTAATTATATAGATGCGCTATCCAAATCTAAGAAAATTATAGTATAGAAATATTAGCTTTAAAGATGAATTAAAATGAAAATAAAACAGTACTTACTTCAGACGCATTAATTCATAAATTGCGATATTTTCAATAAAAAAATTTTTTTTTGAGTTCATAACAATATTTAGAATTGAAAAATCGAAAAAACTCGAAATTTTTATCACTTTTAAGTGTAAAACCGTCTTTATGGGATGTGATATAACGATTATTTTTATTAATTTTAATTACTCTATAAAATATTGTGCACTGTGCCCAAAAATAATGTGCACTATTCTTGTATACAAACATTATGTATTTAATTCTTGTTTGTAACAATCTACATCTGCCTTTCAAATGGACAAGCGTGGGTTAACAGTGAAAAAAGATATTCAATTTTAACAATTTATAATTTTTTTTGTAACAGTTGAAAACATTTCTTAATTTTTTAAATTACTTATATTATAATCAGTTTTTATTTAAACATTTTTGATCAATTTACGTGTAACATAATTATTTTCATTAATTATGACACTCCTTATTTTGATTTTTTTACACAATAAACTATACCGCAGGATATCTCTGGAACCACTTCATCGAATAGGCTGAAATTTTAACAGTAACTTTTAAATGTGAATTTAAACGACTTAAGTGGAACAGACTATAGGTTAAGATTGCAATAAAAATTTATTCTTACCAAATAATTTTAAACATTCGAAAAATAATATTTTAAATAATCATTTAGACTTTTATCGAAATTCTGTTCCATTTAAGTGGATTAAAATTATATTCAAAAGTTAATGTTAAAATTTCAGTCTATATTCAAATCATACGGCATAAGTCCATTATGAAAAAAATTCAGAGTACGGAGTCTCATAATTTAAATAGTTATATGACATAAATTGGCCAAAGGATTTTAAATAAAAGTAAATAATAGTATAATTTTGTTTAAAAAATAAAGAAATGTTTTGAATTGTTATAAGAAAATTATGTTAATTGTTAAAATTGGTTACTTTTTTTCAATTTTAACCCAGGTTAGTTTTTTAAACCAGGCTAGTATTGTTCCTTTAAAAATCTGAAAAAATTATAGATATATATTGATCAAAGGACACAGGTTTTTTAACTTTACGGCTGTTTAAGAATTTCGCTGATTTAATACTGAAAAAAGTTTTTTAAATTTACTGAACTGGGAGCGTGTTTTTTTATAAAATGAATTCTTCGTTTAATAAAAAAAATAAATAATGTTTCTATTTTTTGTGTTGTCATATCTCCCTAATAGTGAAGATATTAACTATAACCATATAATCCTTTTTCTCAAAACACCGCAGCTCGTCCCTTCCACTTATTCCAATATTTTTCTCCAAAAACGCCTTAAAAATTCGCAGCGTATACGAATCGCGTCCGAAAATCCTCAAACTTGGAAAGAAGAGCAGGATACGAAAAGCGAGAGTAAAAAAAGGAAACATCGTGGGAATGGTTCAACCTGTACGCGGAAGACATTTTCATCGCTTTATCCAGTCGGACAGTAAAAATTCCCTCGACCCTTACCCTCTTCTCAAAGCGTGAAAAACTTTGCATTGTCGCAACTATCGTCCGACGCGTCACCCTTATCCTATTCAAAAAATAAGAAAAAATCTCTTTTTTACTCCGAAGAATATTTAAATATCTTCCATTAGTAGTGCATCATCGTATTTACAAAAAGTCATTTTAGTAAAAGTAAAAAAAAAAAATAATAATATATAATAATACCGAAATCAAAGGTGCAGTAACCTCTTAATTAATAATATATATAGCGAGTATACGATTTGATTAAAACGTTCACGGTTTTCGTTATTTAATCAATATGTGTTTAATTATTCTTATATTATACATTGTCGAGTAAAATTCTATGTATGGGGGAATCAAATACGGTGAATTGTAGTTTCGGTATTGGTATATATATCGATCAATAATTAAACAAAGGATGTGACGTTTCCTGCATTTTATTATTCAAACGCGATCCAGATGCAATCCCTATATATATATATATATATGAAAAGTGATTATTCGCGTAGATCGTAATAATAGAAATTCAGCATAAATATTAACTTGAATTAATAAATCCACAGAGACAGTCACGTATAAATATTTTACAACGTATATACTTATTTATTTAACTGATCAGATCGTTCAGCTCATCCTTTTTTTTAAATCCATTATCTATTTAAAAAGATCTACATTAATTATAAAATTCCAATTCTTGATTTCTATTATATATAACAATATAATAACGAAAAATTAATTTATAATACGCGCGGGATCTTATTAAATTTAAAATATAGAGGATTAAAATTGAATTTCACGAAATAATTACGGAGTATATATATATATATATATATATATACACATACATCAGAATAATTTTAATTGTACTGTCGTGATAAAATTTCGCCCAGACATTACTATACACACGCGGTAAGTTTAGAAAATAACCCGTCGTCCTGCGTTTAACATGCGACCACACGTGTGATACACGTGATTAAAAGTTTACAAGGAATTAAATGGGATATAGCTATTAGAGTTGTATAGTTAACAAAGTGTTGTCGAAATAAATATTTAAATTTAATGCAACTAAGTTGAAAATTGAAACAAAAAAGAACAAAAAATAATTTTATTAAATCGACGACGATTATTTTAAAATATCAAGGAGTTGTGTGTATATGTGAGTGATTTCACGTCAAGTGTACAAATTCAAATATTAAAATAGCACAAATTTTATATAAATATATATCTTTCAGGATGTGTAAAACAAATTTTGTGTCAAAATATTATGCGCATTATCAAAAAATCTAATTGCATATGAGTTGTGTAAGTAGAAAAAAACAGTTTTTTCTTCCATTTTTCATCATCTTGGATCTTAAAATATCTCAGAGTAAGTTAACCTTTTGTATTACACACTAAATTCGAAAAGAGTTTTTAAATTCTAAATAGGATTAAAAAAATATAATATATGCTTTTCAGTATTCTCGACAGATAATATTTATATCTATACTTAATAATAATAATGAATTAACTAATTAAATAATATTAATTAATAATAGTGAACAATAAGAATACTTTTGAAAAAGAATATTCGGAGAGAAAAGGTATAAAAACCCAATCAGTAAGTTTCATCGGTATTATAGTTTCTCAAAGTTTCCAACGCGATAGTTTCACTCATACACCCGTGCGAAAAAAAATCTCGAAAAAAATGGAATAACAATAATTTAACGGTGGCACCTATATATATATATATATATATTCGAAGAAGACGTCCATCATAAATTTCGAGGGAGGTAAAAAAATTCATAATTTAACCCGGGAGCTCGGTATTACCATTACCGTAATTGAAAATTTCGTACCATTAAATTCCAAGGTATATAACGCGAATGTGAAAAAGTAAAAAAAGAAAAAAAAAACCGAAAAGGGGAAGAGAAAAAAGTCAGATAAACCGTATAGAAGTTAACGTTGTAAAATATTCATACGTAGAAAAGGTAAGATGATAACGTTGAGGGATAGTATACTCTTGATGTGATATGTATATATATATATGTATATATCCGCGTTATTTACGACATCCCAAAAGAGGATCAAAATCGAGCCTCCGATTATACACACATATATGTATCCTCTATGAATTATGGATTCGCGAATTATGAAATTGGTATAACCGCGACGCTTCTATGTATCGATCGAACCGTCCGATACGTTTTGTATATGTATATATATATATGCGCGTTGAGGATCTCTTATATGTGTGTCGCGTATGTTGTGGTTATTCTCTCGCATCGTGCATTTATTAACCAATCGAGGGAATTCTTGGGTTTTCCATACATGTGCCTTCGTATACTCAGAGAGAGAGAGAGAGAGAGAGAGAGAGATTGTAATTCATTGGCATATATGGGTGTATTCCGGTACTGTGCATCTCTATATACTCCCGTTGTATATGTGTACCTCGCTGCCTCTTCTCTCGTTCATATGTACAGGTGGACGAGGTTGAAAGTGCGGTTAAGACCGATCTGTATGTATGTACGTCGATTGTGCAATGTGCACGTTCATACATATTTGTACTCGATTTGGCTAAGTGGGTCTGTGTGTGCGTGTGTGTGTGTGTGTGTGTGTGGGTTAATTAATGTGACCCTACTTTGTATACAATTATTTGTACTACTCAATCCCGGAATTCACCTGTGCCTGTGTAATACTTTGTTTAGCGTTATCAAATTCTTTAGTCGAGGGTTTATACGCGATATGTATGAATCGATCGATCGATCAAGAGTTAAACAAGTTGTGCTATAATATAATATACAGCGTTTAAAATATTTTCATGAGAAAATTATTGGAAAATATTTACTTGTAAAATATTAGGGATATCGTGGATATTTTACCTTGTTGAACATATAGGTATCAAAATTTATCATCATAAAAAAAATTTTAATTCTTTGATAAAATATGCGATACAAAATTTATTTTTTTTAAATCTATTATTGAAAATAAATATAGTTATTGGTTATTTTGTTGTATTATTTTTAATTATAAAATTCATTACTGACAATTATTCATTCATCAGTGACTTTTCGCACGATAGATCAGCAAGACCTCTACTCCATATTTTAATTTTTTTTAATTTTGTGTAAAGAATAAGATCATAACATTATTTAAAGGTACTCGAAAATATAGTATTTGTGAAAATTCTTATTTAAATACTTATTAATTTTATTAATATTAAATTATGATCTGATCAATTGAAACATATTCATTAAAAATAGAGCATTGAAAAAATAACAAATTTGCTTAAAATTGATAAAAATGTGTATCTGAAAAGTATTCAACAAATTAAAATATTTAAAAATATGAAGTGTCTATTTGCACCAAGAATCAACGTAAATATATACAATCAGGGCCGTCGGCATACCCCGATTATTAAAATTAAGAAATGTACCATCCGCTCTCCACCAACAACTACCTTATATAGTCGGTCTGTTATATATAGCTTAGAGGTTCCTACTTCACTTTAGGATTGACACTTTACATAGACACGTTTGTTTCATGCGACGCCTAGTGGTATAGTTTCTCGAACTAAAAATTACGTGGATTTAGTGCGAACAGACACTTTGTTAAAAAAAAAACTGGTTTTCTCTATTTTTAATCGTTTCACACAAAATCCGAAAAAATATTAGTACAAGGAATGTGGTAGAATATTGTCTGATCTCTGATTCCGATATACTGATGAAAAAACAACAAACAGTTCATTTGGTAGTAAAAGATTTCTTATAATAATTTACATGTCTAAATTAAAAAAAAAACAAGCTCACGTGCTCAAATCTTCGAAAAATAATGTTTTTTTAAATAATATTAAAACAAAGTATTCGGCACTTTACATTGCAACGAATTTCAATAATTTTTTAATGAAAATTTTATTAAAATTAAATTATTTGCCATTCTTTATCAGACTTGGCGAGTTCAGATTTTACAATATTACTTCCGATTAAATTATAATAATAACATCAATTTAAAAAATACTTATGTAAAATATACTCTTACTAAAATACAGCACCTCTTACGTATAACACGCATATATATATATACACATACCCTCACAAAAATTAATTCTAACTGCAAGGGGAATTTTTGTCAAGTGTGCGTCAAAAAGAAATCCACTAGAAGTTAAATGATTCTTCTACAATTTAAAGGATTATGCTTATTGCTTTACGAAATAATCGTAAAGGTAATTAACGTAAAAGAAAATTCGTAACAATAAAAGAAGAATCATTTAACATTGAGTAGATTTGAGAAGAATTCTGCTTGCATTAAGAAACCATTTTTGTGATTGTATATATAATTATGTATATATATATCGAACACCGTTAGACCCGGCACTCTCTTTAAACTTCAATGTATAAGATTAATAACTTCCTCAACGCATCGAGTGACCAGACCGACAGCGCGCGCGTTCAAACAAATGGCTCCTTTATACACTTTTAATCCTTTTGGAAAGATAATGTTATACCCTTATCTAAGAGACCCGAGGGATTATACAGTATACAGAGGTAACGAGAACCAGCTATTTGCAGGTGTATATGTATATACAACACGATGGCGACATAATATTGTTGAAAGTACCCTTTATATATACCCTACATACCTGTGTACATGTGTGGATCGACCACCTTTTTTTACCTCCCTTATGTATATACGTACCTTACGTGCGAGACCCGCGGCTTTTGTAAACCGATGCGAAACTCTCGTGACGTATCCCCACCATATAACTCACGATACGCACACTCACTCACACACGCGCGTACATGTATACGTTGACGAAAGGCAACACGATGGCTTCAGACGCTCAAATTACGCGGCGGCTTTCGCTCGCGCTTTTGCTCCGTACAGTCGAACTATACGTGAGGGAGGAATAAAGAATTTTGAGACGGAGAGAGAGACAGAGGGTTTAACATTATGGTAAATCGTATATGAAACTCAGGAAATTACCAGGGTGTATATAGGTATATACGTATACTCTTCGATCTTGTGCGCTTGCGATAAACGCGACAATTTTTCACGTACACTTCGTTTTTTTTTAGTATGTTTTGTAATTTAGGTGTACGTTTATTTATTGTTGCCGATGATGTTTTTATATGCGAATTTTTTTGATGACCGTATCACGTATACAATACGTATTGTTAAAAACGAACAATATCGAATACGACGTCTTTTTGATGTAATGCACCTACATATTAGTTAAATAGATATGACGACATTAATGTCGAGTTCGAACACATAATGTAGAAAAATGTAAAAAAAATTATATAAAAAATAGTAATAATTAAATTTTTATTTTTATATTATTAGTAAGTATATAATATCAAATTAAAATCAGTAATGCTAATAATACTATTAAACTTTGTGACGTGATTTAAAGAGATACCTGCATATTGTATATACGTATTTTTAACAAATTGACTTTAATTTGTAAACATATATGTTTATTTGGATTTGTATAAATATATAAATTTGTATAAATGTATAAATATATATAAATTCACACACTTTCGGTCATTGTTGTTACACGACAATGTCCATCTCGGTTTATTATTTCATCATTTACACGTGTAATGGTAAATAATTATCAATTTTTTTATTATAATATTAAATAAAAAATGTGTTAATTGTTGCATTCAATAAATAAACGTTCGAAAATTTGAATATCGCTACAACATGTAATGTATTATGTAATTATTAAATTTATTAAATATTTCAAAACGAGGAATTTTTGTTACTGCATGTTTTACCACGAAATAAATAGTTTTCCAAAAATCATCCTTCTATATTTCATAATTTTTTTCATCAAATAATTCTTGAGAAAAAAAAGGTAAGTTTTTTCACAAATACTAAAAACTAATAGAGATATTTGGATAAACCCAAATAGAGAGTTAAATTTTTTTATTTTTTACAAATTGCTAACGGCCAAATTAAAAAAAAGTTTCAAAAATTTCAATCATAAATTTTATAAAAATAGAAAACTCACTAGATATAGATCCAAAAGCAAATTCTTTTTCCCGAATTCGAAAATCCAAAAGAACACTTGATGTCCGAGACGCGCGATATTGACCGTGTATAGTTTCGAAAATACGGCGGCATACGTACCCACAATACACACACACACACACATAAATATGGATATTTTTCTAAAAATACTAGATATGGACTCTAGATGTGTCAAAACATACTTCTAGCATGTTTTTAGCAAATCGAAAAATTTTACTATTACAAAGTTTCCTCTACAAGGAAGCAAAATTAACTTAACTAATCAAAAATATTAAATTATAAAACTTTAAAGTTTTGTTTCAAATTGTGTATTGTTTGATATTTTGTTGCATCACTACTAATTAATAATCTCATCATTTATTGGCCAAGTCACCTAGTAGCTTCTACCTAAAGAGAATGCTGTGAAAATAAAAATCGTGTTCTGTATACTGCGTACGACTTTCTATTAACGGATGATTCTAATACAAAATAATGTTACAGATTTATAACAACGTGTAGCACATAAATTATTCCATATATTATTAAATAATTATATCACCAAAAATAAAATACGTCTATTAATATATCGGATAAATATATCGGAGCAGGGAAATAAATGATATTCCACAGCATAATAATTTCCTTAAATTTATAAGATAATCAATTTGCAAAGTATTAAAGGATACAATTATTATGTATTGAATATAATAAATTTATAGTAGTCGAAACATTTTTTTTTAAATATAATTTAAAATTAATAATCTAAATTACATATAGCTATATACATAAAATTCAATCAGAAAATAATAATATTTTCGATATTTTGCTTTAAATAATTATTTAATACTATATTGAAGTAAAGTATTACATGTAGGATCGACATGTTAATTTGAGGAAGTTACGTGCCAATTAATTGAAAGCGGTTTTTAATATTATTTAATATTATTCACAAGGAACGTAGTGAATAATTAGTCAAGATATATACATGCGTATTGTTGCGATCTAGCTCTATAAATATATCACAGTTCTCTTAAATAAACACAAATCGCAATTTTCTGCCTATTATTAAACATAGTAAAATGTACCACGAACAAGCAATTACAAATGAATCAATCAAATGTCAGCCACTAAAATGTTAGTATAATTATATATTTTAAAAAATCCTCGACTCATCGTATATATGAAATAATCGTTGTAATACATACACGTGGCGATACGACAAAATTACGTCAAAGTTAATTATATATTCGTATAGTTTTATATTTTGCAGCGTATTTATTATTAAGAAAATACATCGTCGTCTCTGTGTAAATTTGCTTTATACAAAATAAAAATCGATTTTCTCAGTGTTTACGCAATTAATTTTCTCATATATTCATTGCGTACACGTAATTTTTTTTTAAGAGGGGTCGAATTAAAATTCGGCAGTCAATTAAAAAATTGCTATAGGGAATAAATTCGAATGGAAAATATAAAAAAAAATGAGTCGAATTGATTCCTTTTCCAAACTGAATTTTGAGTTGACCCCGTTTCTTACACGGAGAAGCGACGGCGATAAAGTATCCTTTTTTTTTTTTTATTTTCCGCCGACGGATATATTGAGAAAATTATTCTTTGCGAAAACACGAAAATTCAACGTGACGTGTATATCATTATTCAGATATATATAGGTATTTCTCACGATCAATTTCGAGAGGCTTTGACCCGTTAATAACACTGACCTCTCGGATGACTCGCGACACGTTTTCGCGATATTTCACGGTCCGCCCTTGGTTACGTCACTCGCGTGTCAATAATCCGACCGCGCGCGGTCGAATATACCAAATGTGAAGTTATATCGCTGACTGCTTCCATGACCTACAGATATACACGAGCAAACAGAAAAAAAATGTAGTACGAAAAGTCGGTCGCGGTAAAGAGAAAAAAAAATACGACAAACGCGTGCCCATTGGTTTCTCGTTCAATTTTATTGAAATTAATCGTTTCGACACATATATGCACATAATACGCGGAAAAAGATCTCTCTCTATACACAACGTGGGATATAGAAATAATCGTTTACTGGAATAAGAAGTGATAAGTAAACCGTATATATATATATACAGTTCCTTGTTATTTTCCAAGATTTATCGCGTTCTTTTCTTTTTGTTTCATTAAGTCGACGTTAATCCACATTGGTCTATATAATAATATATAGACAGTCACAATTTGCAGACAATGTTGTTAATGACGGATATAGGAGGCTTAAACGAATGATTGATTGATCGATGTTAATTTCGATTGGTCGTTATTGCGCGGAATCTCTCTCACTTCGTGTGTATGGATTGCGCTCGGAAAATATTATTATTGATCATTAATATTAATACACCACCGCGACCAGCTCGGCAGAGAAATATCGCGAAAAGAAGTACCGAAATTGATCGATTGAATTTCGTAATAATATAAAATATTATTGTAAATTATTTTCGATTACAACGGATAAATATATATATATGTATGACAATGTATTCGTTTTTTTTGTTCCGTTTGTCAAGAATATACGCTTTAACTCTAATGGCATTAATCTATAAACGTCTAGCTTGAATGGCTTCGGGATTATTAAATGTCTTCTCTATACCACGGTATTATCATTATTGTTATTATTCTCTCAATTCTTTATGATCGAGAACAAATGTTTAGTTGGTATATAATCGAAGTGTAACGCCGAGCGGTTATTAATTTATGTTTATAAATACATTTTTTCAAAAACACTGGAAACTATTATTTTGTCGAATTCACTAAAATTTAATGTAGCATTTTAGATGATTGCATATGTTTAAAACTAATAAAAATCAATTATATTATAAGAGCGAAAAATTAAAAATTTGATAGAAAGAGATCGAAATTGAAAAGACAAATATTATTTATAGTGATAATTTTATTATTGAAATATTATTTATTATTTATATTTATATTGTATATGACAAATTTATGAAAATAAATAATAATATATAAAATATTTCTTTAAAACGTATTGAACGTGGGAACAAATGAGAAAATAATATAATAATCGATTAGTTAATTAAGATAATCGATGAAAAATTAAAAAAAAATTCTCGCAAACATCTAGACGCATAAAAAACTAATAGAAAAGAGTGAATCCATCAGATGATGTAACATTTTGGGTGGTGTAAGGTGGCGTATAGAGAAGCTTTTAAAACACAGCTAAACAAAATTATACCGAGTCTCAAAGGTCCCAGTCCAATTGGAAAGAAGAACAATGGTGAAAGAATCATCGTCGAAATTGAAAACCACCCGAGTAGGAGCCATCCATCAACCTCGACCCTTATCAGAGAAGACCCTGTAAAATTATCGATCTCTCCCCCCCCCCCTCCTCTCACCCACCCCTTCCCCACCTCTTACTTTCCCATTCCTCTTACGGAGGCGCATTAAATGCAAATGTGTAGACCAACTCGAAAGTCCTCCTCGTGAAAATTTAATTACACACTGTACGCGAAAGAAACGTATATATAAAACACTAAGTTAGACGGGACGATGTATATATATATATATCGTAGACACGCAGCACGCGTACTTCACCGAAGGATGATGAACGACATCCCATTGTTTCTCAAGTAGGTCGCGATCCCTCAAAGAGTTTTACGAAACGCATCTCTGGAGGGTTGACAAAGGGTATGTATGTATGTATATATAGAAACGGAGAGAGAAAGAGCTGGCGAATGAAAAAGAAGAAACGCGAAAGGGGACGACGAAGCCCGGAGGTCAAGTTCCCGGGTTTCTAAGGTTCCACCTGACGAATGTCCCGAGCGTTTTTTATCGATTGCCTTATACCCAAGTATTTTTATCATTTCTTTTTACTCCTGTCCTTCGTTTTATTTTATCGTCTCCTTTAATCGTCTACCTTTTATTTCGCGTTCTTTAGTGGTTTTCTGGTGGTGAAGGGACGGGGCTGCGCATTCGATCTACTGTTTCACTCAAAAAATATACGTATATATATAGGTACAGAGAATTTACGGTGCACGAGGATTTGATACGCCGGTTGTGCAGAAATTGCTGAGTTAATGGAGCCAAATAATACTGAAATGAATTGTTGTAATATATCATGGGATTGATAATGTGTGTATATATATATATATATATATATATAGTTATTCGGAGATTTCCAAATGTCTATCCACCGTTTTTTCCATTATGCGATCGATCCTCGAATTTTGGTCACAATAATAAATAAATTTAAATTAATTTGAACACCACGCGGTGACGGAGAAAAATATATGTTTAAATTCAGCAGGTTATACGTCACATATAAGTGATAAATATTTACTGCTGGTGTCGAGAGGTGCTTGTGTATATAATACACACACATGTAAATATATCAGTGTCGTAAGTCAGTTAATGTAACCCGTACGTTGGACAAAAAGTTCACCGGTAAAAAAAAAGGGGGAAAAAAAATTCAAAGAAACCGAGGACAAAATGCATAAATTTTTGTTTCCGGTCGGCGCGCTTTTAAGTAAATATTGAAATATTCGTCTCTGCGGAATCAGTGGGCGGCTCATATATATATATATATATACACACGATACGCTGCAACTCCCGAGAGAAAGAAAGAGAGAGAGGCGTGCAGAAGATCAGGATGAGGGAGGCTGTGCGGGTCACACGAGCTGAGACGACTGGTGGGTGCGAGTGCTAACTTTTCCTCGGGAAGGCGAGAAACCAGCACCCCCGCGGCGACACCGCCACGCGCATAATCTAATTTGTACTTCGCCTACCCGACGAGCCACCGCCCCTCGTCACTTTTGCCCGATGCGCTTCGTTCTTCGACCCCTCGTCTCGATCTCCTTTATATTTTCTCGCTTCCTTTTTTTTTCTCTTCTCCTTCTTTATACCTTCTTGTTCTTGTACTCTCTCTCTCTCTCTCTCATTTTATCCACCGCGTGTTTTGCACCGACAAAAAATATATAAGATAACTTGGGAGTTAGGCTATTATTCTTTCGGTTTACTTTGTTGTGCGCGTGTAGTACCATCAAATCCGTAATAGTATAAGCGATAACCTCTTTAGAACCTTTTCTTATACCGATTATCGTTTTATTTTACGCCATTTTTAGCGTTATTTTAATTATGGTTTTCGCAATAACTAATTTACGAATTATATCATTTTACATATCCAATACTTTTTATTTTTTACTTCCTCGTAGAATGTGAAATTTATTTTTGAAAATTTTGAATGTTTCAGTAAATAATGGATTTAAATTGAATCGAATGTACTTTGTAGAACATAAAAAATCTTAATTCGTAATGTCCCTTAGTTTTCAAGTTATTAAGAAAAAACTGTTTTTTTTTAATTTGCTATATATATTTGAAACTAATTAGTCAATGGTGCTGAAAAAGATCATGGTGATAGAACATAATAGTGGGTATATTGTTTAACAATTTTAGGTAATTATATCGATTAGTTTTTGATAAAAAACGAAAAAATTGACTTTTCTATGGCAAACGATTTTGGGTATAGAAACTTTTTTAAATTTCGAGAAAAATCTTTATGGTAAAATACTCTCTATATTTTTCAGTTAACGAGATGTCGAACCCAAATTACAGGAATCTACACGTACCTTTCAACCCAAAAATTATTTCTTAAATATTGCATTAAAAATCTGAAAAAATTCATACGGGTAGCTGAAAACATAAGGAAGGTCTTGACGTTTTCATTTTTTAACGAAAAAGCAATTTTAAAAAATAATTGAGTAAACAATGTTTGGTCGGTAATTATTAGTCCAAAAAATCATAATCTTTCAACCCAAACATCGTGATCAAATTATGGATTTAAAAATATAGAAAAATTTGGGTATATTATTTATGGGACTGACATTCATCTGTTTATAAAAACAAAGTACAAAATGACCATTTTCTGGATCCGACATCCCTTAAGGGGAACAGTCAGTGTTAAAATTGAAAAAAAAGCTATTGAATATTAACAATTAATAATATTTTTCATAACAATTGAAAACATTTCTTAATTTTTTCAACAAATTATATTATTTTTTTTTATTATTATTTTAACGTCGCTCTTTTTATGCTCCCAAACCGGTGCTAATCAGCGACGGAGGTCATACAATGTCTTGGTGAAGAAAGCACTTGTTGAAAATACATTCGCCAGTGGTGCTTGTATCAATCGGCCGGGGCCGGGAATCGAAAATTATATTATTATTAACTGCTATTTAAATTTCTTTGACCAATTTACATGTCACATAACTATTTTAATTAATTTTGAGACTGTAGTCTGACTTTTTTTCTCAATAGGCTTACCGTAGTTTATCTCAGGAACCATTTCATCGAATAGGTTGAAATTTTAACAGTAATTTTTAAATATGATTTTAATCCACTTAAGCAATTTAAAAAATATTTAGCTGCTATTTTATATAATTTTTCAATTTTTTAAATTAATTTGGTAATATTAATTTTTTTTATTACAACTTTAACATAGTCTGTTCCACTCAAATGGATTAAAATCATATTTAAAAGTTACTGTTAAAATTTCAGCCTATTCGATGAAGTGGTTCCTGAGATGTCTTGCGGTAAGTTCATTATGGAGAAAAATCGGAATTCGCAGTCTCATAATTAAAATAGTTATAGTGACATATAAATTGGCCGAAATATTAAAAAGTTAATGATAATATAATTTGTTTAAAAAATTTAAAAATATTTTCGATGGTTATAAAAACAATTATTAATCGTTAATATTAAATAGCTTCTTTTCAGTTTTAACGAATATTTGTAATTCTCGAAGAGATTGAGCATATTACATATTTTTAACTAATCGGTCAAATTGATTAAAAAACCGTGGTAATGGAAGATAATATTTGTTATATACTGTATAAAATTTCAGAATATCTCAACAACTGGATCCTAAGAACAAAATTATGATCTAAAATGCAATGTATCTCTGATAAATTTATATTTTATGGTAAAACATGCTTTGAAGTAATATAACATTAATTTGTAGCTTTGTTAAAAAATGTTATAATCATCTTTTGAGATATTTGCGATACCTAAACGTTGTACATTATGACGCAAAAAACTTGGAAAACTTGGAAACTTGGGATTTAACTGTCCCAAAACAGATATATGTCGAAGCGATAAGATTAGTATTTCGTTTATTTTTAAAAATCGTATAATAAATTCTAACATATCCAATCATATTTTCGAAGCAGTTTTTGTTTCCGCTGAACAAATATATTACGCTTAACTAAATATAATATTACAATAATATATTACATAATATATGAAGGGATAAATTAATAATGAGGAAGCTATACATGCCAATGAATTGGCAGCGGTTTTTATTATTTTATCATTAACATTTTTCTCGTGGAAACTACAAGTACAATATTTATACCACTAATAAAAAAATATATCCATTCATATATCCATATGCTATTACATACATTTTAAGGTAAACAAACGTAAATATCAACCAAAAATTCTTAAAAATTACGTAACGATTTTTTTGTCTACCTGTCAACGTACATTGAACAATCAACTTACTTGTCGCTTTAACTTTTGTTTTTCCTTTTTTCTCCTTTCTACCTTATGGTGGTAGATTCTCGCACGTAGTAGTAGTCTCGCTCGGCTCGGCGCGGTGGGTGCCAAGAGACAAGTCGTCTTTCAGTTCGCACGCATCTCACACCTGGGACGAATTAGCTCCATTTGAAGATACGGGTTGAACTTATTTTTCGTTCACGCTCGACACGTTGAATACCGATATACGCGCGTCTATTCCGCTGAATTTTCGAAAAATTATAATACATAGTTGGACGGACACATTTAGTGGTACATAGTTTTTAAACGTAACAAGAATCAGTCACTGAAATAAAAAACTTTAATCTACACATTTTTTTATTAGAAAAAAAAATTTAAACTGTTAAAAACTAAATATATAAATATATTAAAGCTATTAAAACTGTTGAACGTGCCTTAAAAAAAACATTGTAATATATAAATGTTTAATAATAAAAATTGTAATAAGTAGTAAAATGGTACGACACCAATCGAATGTAAGATAATAACCTTCGGTTTAACTGTATCATTAACAACGCTCGCTAATAAGACGATTTATGCGTATATAAGAAAGAAGAGAGTCAAATCCCAAATTTGTCCGTTTCTTTCCCATAGGAGTATATGTATACCGATCCTTAATTCTAATAAATGTTGACTTGTTTACGATTCGGAGACACGAAATGCTTTCTAAGGGAATGAGGGTTAGTCCCGATGTGTCCCGGGTACGTATTGATATATATATATATATATATACGTAACGGCACTTATTTCAATGCCAATATGTCGAAAAAGAGGATAGGGGATCCACAAATCCCTATATACACACGCGTACAAAGGTTACAAGATGATGCTGGTGTGAAATCTGAAATGAAATGGCTATATACTATTTTCTTTCTTTTTTTTACGACTTACTCGGTTGTACGTATTATGCTATATATATCCGAAATGTAATTATTGCGAAGTAATAATGAAAGTTTACGGGTAAAAATGTGGTACAACTATAATTGATATTACTAGTCTCTGATATATGTCTTTTTTTTTACAATTTTATGTATTTATTTATTCGATTTCACGGGTTTGACAAACTTTTTATAAAATGATGTTACAATTGTTGGTATAATATTTTTTTTTCGTAAAGTTCGAAAATTACGTAATGAATGTAGGATCAGTATTTTAATTTCTGATCAGTATATGATTTTCGTAAAGCATTGAAATTTAAATAAATCAAATCGTAGCTATATATATATACACACATTTAAGTATTAAACAATCAATATTTGGCTAATTAGGAGAGCCACGGTCTTCGGATCACGGATCTTAACCATACTCTACGATACGTTCTGTAATATAAAAGTATGAGGAAAACCAGATTTTTAGACCCTAACGCGTTAATTTTCCCAAGTTATGGCTAACAGAAGTCAATTTTGTAAAAAAATGACTGCCACTTTAATTGTTTATAACTCGGAAATAAATAAAGATAGAGTCACAATCTTAAATTTGACAGCTGAGATTAAATAGATATGATTTAAAAAAAAGAAGCTCAAATCGGTAAATTTGGAGCTAAATAGAGATAATAAGAAATTGATGAAATTTTGGCCAAAAACGTCAATACTTTTTTACTACTAAATTTAGTTAAAATTTCAGCAATTTCTTGTAGTCTCTATAACTTTGCTCCAGATTGACTGATTTAAGCTTCCTTTTCTCAAATCATATCCACTTGATCCCAGCTTTCTTCTAAAACATAGATTGAGTAACTAGCTTTATTCGTCTTTAAGTTATAAGCAATCAAAGTAGAAGTAATTTTTTTACAACATTGGCTTTAGTTAGCCGCAGAACTTGGGAAAATTAACGCGTTAGGGTCTAAAAATCTGGCTTTCCGCATGCTTTTATGTTACAAAACATATCCTAGAGTTTGGTTAAGATCCGTGATCCAAAGGCCGTGGCCTCTCCTAGTAAGAGTCTCGATCAAGAATTGATATTCATATACCGAAAGTTAAGTGATCAGAAATTTGTACGTACTACTTTTTCTTTCTTCTTTCCTTGTTGCTTACTTTAAAAAAAACAGCTGTTATATTTTATTTTTGTGGGATGGCTAAAAAAAAGTTTAATATTTATACTTTCCGTATGTGTAAAAGTGTATAAAGAATTATTAGCCTTTAATAACATCCTTCTATGGAAGTATACGGATTTGCCTTAATCGATCAACAATTGGGGTATGTGATTCCGTACTTGTAATTCGTACACATTATCTTCACCTACAATTCGCATACAAAATCTGATAAAGTTGATAATAACACAGCATTATACCACATATTCTAAAAATAAATATTCGCATCCCAGTTTACATTTTTTTTCTAAATTCACCAATAATCACATCGCGCACTAGTCTGCAATTCAAAATTTTGTTACGTACAATTTAGACCGTACCTCGAGCCACGAAAAATTAAAAAAATTACCGGGGCATTTGCATATTTCAAGAGTTAAAAGAAGAAAAAAAAATTCTATCAAGTCAAATGTTATTTTTAACGAAAAAAAAAGAAGAAAAAGAAATTTAATCCAACTTTAGCTCATCTCAGCGCACGAAACGAGTTTAAGACATTTTCCTAGCGCGAAGATCCACCGAGACCATCTTCGTTTACTATCCCTATACCCTTGTTACACTCACGAGGTGCCGTGGATTTACTTTGCGGAAAGAGAGAGAGAGAGAGAGAGGGAGCGTGAGGGAGGAGGAGGAGGAGGAGGAGGAGGAGGGGATGGGTTATATCGTGAAAATGTGTTTTCCCATCGAAGCGATGAATCGCGGCTGAAATCGGATTAGCCGAGGTCTCGTCATAATCGACTGAGGTTACGGTGTAGGCGTGTTGCACTACCGAAGCGAAACGAGTAATTAACTCCGTTTCATTGGATTTCCTCGAAACCTCGGGGCGGCTTTCTACCCGATCAGGAAAAGACTATTTCCTCAATCGGAAGTTGGATAGAGACGAAGAGAGACTCTGGCAAAAGAGTCTGGGGGGGTTATACAGCTCTCTCCCTGTAACGAAAATTAACTGTATATGTGCAGTGCAACGGATGAGGATAACTGTCTCGAGATTTCAAACAACCTTTCAACTATTTTCAATAAAAACTGTTATTTTATCTACTAAATTAATACTTGCCGATTAGTGCACTTTAAAATTATAGTTATTTGTGCGTTAAACTTTAATTTTTATATCTTAGGCGCGATCGTGCACAACGATATTAAACAATAATCGAAATTTTGGAAAATGCTCGAGTTGTAATAAAATAACTTATAATTATTTAAAATGTATTTTTAATGTCTTTGATAAATTATTTGTAATTTTGAGACGAAAATTTTGTCCGTAAAAAGTTGACACTTGAGAAACAATACATTTCAAAGTGATCTACCTATATACAAAATACAATTTAACGAAATATTAAAAAGTCAAATAATTCACTACATAAACAAAACATATACACTTGTCATATGTATTATGAGAATAATACACTATAAATTTTTAGGCAAATCGATCAAAAATTGACCGTATTATCGCACTAACACTGTTACAGATATTTACATACATATATTTTAGGTATAGCACTTTTTAAGAAACATAATTATTTATTTATACGTTAGTACATAGCGTTTCTGAAGGTATCACATATTTTGCAGTGGTGAAAAGGTTACACGCTCGTGTAACGATCATGCCTAAAAATAAATATAGACGACAAATGTTAATGTCGAGTGAAAAAAATAAGTAAAAAAAAACATAACGTCGTGATGGCTATTCGCACCAACAATCTACGTAATATTTAGTTCGAGAAATTATCGGTAGGTGTCGCATGGAAAAACGTGTCTATGTAAAGTGTCAATCCCAAATAGGGTGGTTGATACATTTCTTAATTTTACAATCAGGGGGTACCGATGTCCCTGGATTGTACATATTAACGTGGATTGTTGGTGCGAATAAGTATCATGAGGTTATGCACGACGAAAAAGTAGATAATAAAAAAAATAAAGCCTACATTGAATTACTTAAATTTACGTATTAAAAATGATTGTTTCTTGCGTTTTTGAAGAATAAATTTTGTCACCAAATAAATTATTAGTTTTGTTAACTCTTACGCTTAAAAAAAAATGCTTATGTATATATGCAAAATATGCAAAAACGTTTACCTCGTTCAATAGGACGTTAAACCCGTGTAAATATAAAATACGTTAAACGTACTTTCAAATTAACCCATTAATTATCTTAATTCGATTCTAGTTCTAAAGCAAAGCCATCGCGAATCCCCTAACAGTAGCTAGAAAAAGAGAAGGAAGAAACTCCGTGTTTTAAAAACTAAAGAGAGTTCGAAGGTTCCTCGAAAAAAAAGGAAAAAAAAGAGGAGGAAAAGGAAGCGAACAGAGGTATATAAGGATAAAGAATAAACTGAGTTACCAACTGGATGCTCGAAGTCTGCGCACGCGTTCCGTCGCAAATCGAGTCCCCGAGACCGAATCGCCGAGGCGAAAGAGCGCGATCTTCTTTTAAATCAATTATTCAACTCGCGAAGGGTCCCTCTCTTTCTCTTTCTTTCCCCGTACGGGTCCTCGTTCTTTCGGTTGGTCGGTCGGTCGGTCTTCCTATAGAGCAATAAAAATATTTTACAAAGATAGACCCTACGAGCGCGCGCTTATATTTTATGGCCGAGCGGCCGAGAATCCCCGTGGCGGTGGATCGCGATGCGTCCCTCGATTTACGCGAAATTCACGTACAACGGCTATGGATCTTCCCTCCTAACGATCGTATAAGCATTCGAGTGTATCCTCTCTTTTTTTTTCTTCGAGATTTTGCTTATTATACGTACTCCTCAACCAGTGCGTTAAGTTAATTAGTTTAAATTAGCTCTTATATATTAATGTTGCAAATTATAGTGTACTAGAACGTATTACACGCGCATGTAACGCGATAAAAGATTCGTCGAGCGTTTTTTTTTTTTACGAAATGGTAACTGAAATGAAAAAAATAAATCATTGTTTACGTAAAACTCGTGCGCAATTATATATATACCATATTGCATCCATATAGCGCATATAGTGAAACGTCACCTTTTATTTCCACCATATATAGATTCTTTCTTTTTTTCTTTCTCCGCGAGTCGTGCATTCACGTTTTATTTTAGATTCTTTCACATATTTTCCTCCATATTTCGCCTTTTGTTATTTCTCTTTTTCTCCCCCTTTACCGCTTTTTTTTTCGTCCTCTGCACACTTCTCTCTCGTACTCTCTGGTCTACGGGTACATGCGCAAGGCTTCCTTTGTTTTATAACCCGACGAGTTTAATGCTCGCATCAAACTTTTAATTGCCCGACTCGCCTTACAAATTACTAACAGATGGGCCCTGCTTATACGTCGCGCTCTCGCCGTAAAAATCGTCGGTGGGTTGTGCGAGCGCGGAAAACCTTATGTCCTCCTCCTCCTCCTCCTCCTCCTCCACCCACGGGCGCGTTATATTCTTTTCTTTCGGTCCGTACCGCGTGTGGTACGAATCTCCATGTATATAACTGAAAGTTTCCGCGTGGAAACGCGACCTACCGAGAAAACATCGGGAAAATTAAACATTTTACACTTTTCTTTTTTTCTTCTCTGTTATATACATACATCACAGTGAGAAAGATATATTTTCGACGGATAAACGTCGTGCGTTTGTTATTAGATAACGATGTATTCAATGGAAAAAAACATTTTATGATTATTCCATATTATCACTTCGATCTACAAATTATATCTAAACTATCGAATTAAAAATTTTAACAAAATCATACTTAAAATCATACCTTAAAGTATAGAGAATGCCTAACGTTTTCATTTTTAATGACAATTAAATTTAATTTAAAAATAATTAACAAATCATTTGTAGTCGTTAAAAATTATTTAAATTATTAAAGAAAAAAAACATTAATACATTTTCAATCTAAACATTCTAATTAAATTATCGAATTAAAATCTATAGAAAAATGTTGGTATTATTTAGGTATGTTGAAAACATGCTCGTCGTTCAGAATATCACTAAAAATTCATTTTTTTTATTTACGTAAAATTAAATTACCGATGTAAAAATCACAAAAAATTTAGGTATATTATTTAAAACTAACCTGACGATCGGGATGTCATGAAATATTAATTTTTCCGTTTACACAAAAATTAAAAAAATTACCATTGCTTTTGAGTCTGAGACGTTCTTTAAAAAACGTCATTTATCCGTAATTTCTTTCTCTCTGTAATACGTTGCGAAAATAAGTACCGTATATATATATGGGGTATTCCACGTGAAGTGGTCCGATCAAAATTTTAAAATGCACCAAATTTTGGGTACACTTTGCAAATGTTTTTCAGAATACAGAAAAAAATTTTGAGGTACTGGAATCTATTTGCTCAAAAGTTATTCTAACCTCAAAAAGTGAATTTTTCCATATTTTTTTCAACACCAGCTGGGTTTACCGCTATATAACTCAAAATCTATCAACTTTTACTATATAACATTATATGTAACATTCGTTGCTAATTATATCTAGAATTCATTCTTCTGGGTTAGAATTTCTAATCTCAAGGTCAATGTTACATAAACTACATGTCAATATTCAACTTGAAAAAAGTGCAAGTGCGCCACCTTTGATTTTTTCATCCAAAAGTCTAAAAGAAAGCTTGGAGCAATACCTTTCAAATGGTCTGTAGCATTTTTATGGCCTCCAATTCTGTAAAAACTTATGACAATTTAAAGAAACACGAAATTTTTTTAAAAATTTAAATGGGAATTACCATGTTAATTTTTGTGAATTTTTTGTCTTTCTTTAAATTGTCATAACTTTTTACATAATTGGAGGCCATAAAAATGCTACAGACCATTTGAAAGGTATTGCTCCAAGCTTTCTTTTAGACTTTTGGATGAAAAAATCAAAGGTGGCGCACTTGCACTTTTTTCAAGTTGAATATTGACATGTAGTTTATGTAACATTGACCTTGAGATTAGAAATTCTAACCCAGAAGAATGAATTCTAGATATAATTAGCAACGAATGTTACATATAATGTTATATAGTAAAAGTTGATAGATTTTGAGTTATATAGCGGTAAACCCAGCTGGTGTTGAAAAAAATATGGAAAAATTCACTTTTTGAGGTTAGAATAACTTTTGAGCAAATAGATTCCAGTACCTCAAAATTTTTTTCTGTATTCTGAAAAACATTTGCAAAGTGTACCCAAAATTTGGTGCATTTTAAAATTTTGATCGGACCACTTCACGTGGAATACCCCATATATATATATATATATATATATATATTTATTGTATATAATACAATATCACGTTAAATTTTTCAAGATGAAGGGATTCTATCATACTTCTATTTTTTTTGTAAAACTCCGAGATAAATTGCGAACCGGTGAAAATTGATAGAAACTTAGTGAAAAATGGTTGCGTTTGAGCGATAAAATGATTTTTACCGGTAAACTTGCACACACACACACCGTGGATAAGGTGAACTTTCAAGATATCGTGGTGTATATATGTACATTACAAAGTTAGGTGAAATCATCGATGTCAAGCTATATATGCATGTATATATAGAATATAATCCACGCTTATTTTTTAATATTGTGTAAATATATGAATAATAAGAACAATGTGTATTATCTAAAAATATGATAGAGAAAACGTTTTTAATAAATTTGAGATTGTAAATATACGATAGAAGGAGTCGGAGACCCCGGGGATTATGACACGAGAAGCGATTGACGCTCGCGCACCGACCGAATGATTGATCGAGACCACCGCGTGTGTATCGTGCATTAGGCTAATTTCACGAGGAAAACATGACGATGTAATTCTTCCGAAAGTTTGGAAAGAAAAAAAAATATATGGGACATGGTATATTATTTATCTTATCGTATATACATATATACACACATAGCGAACAAGTGACTCAGCGATATTATTCGTTTCGTTACTTTTTTTTTCTCTTTCTTATCGGAAATTACATTATGATTCGATGGAGCGATGATCGCATATATATCGTATACCGTGTAATACACTAGAATATTTAGTATAAACGTGTGTGCGTACACAGTTGTTACAAAAAAATTACATGTTCGAGAAAAATGGTGTAACAGATTCTTCAAGGGGATGCCGAAATATCGACAATACCATTTTTCATTTTTTTTGTATGTATAGGTAAAATTGCCAAATTTTGTTAACGTATAGCAATAGTATATGTATTAGAATGTAGGTACGTTTGTAAATTGTGATTAAACAAATATTGACTGTAAATGAAAGATCGATAATGTCCGTATAATAATAGGAATACGCCATTTACTTAAAAAGATATCGAATACGATTGTACAGCAATTTTCTTTACTTTTTTAGCGGAATGAGGATTAATTTTTTAAACATGAACAAAGTCAGTTCCTCTCTTTTGTTTGAAGTAGTAATTTTTTAAATGAGAATTTTAATATGATTATTAGGTTGGAAACAGTGCACTTTCTTCGATTAGAAATTACTGACACAGCAATTGCTTGCCTAATTATAATTTAAAAAATTACTTTTTCATGAATAATCAAATGTCCGAGCCCTTTCAAATGCTCAAGACTTTCTTGATGAATTGTGTTAAGATTTTTAAATCCGTATTTTAAACGAAACTTTTCGGTTGGAAAGTTTATATAATTCCCTGTAATTTGGCTCTCATATTCCGTTGATGGGGGTTCGCACATTCACTTTCTGTTAATTAATTGATAAAAAAAAATAAAATAGTATATGGAAAAATAAGAGAAGAAGCGGTTTTGTTTGAACGAAGGCGCCAGCTCTTCTCTTATTTTACCTGCACATACCGTTTTATTTACACATTTATTACCAATTGTCGCGTTTGTCGGTAAGGATACACTGTGGATAAAAATTGACTTTGACACCCTCTTAAAAAAAAAGAAGAAATAAATAAAACGAGTCCTATGTAAAATTTATTGTACACACCGACCGGATTTAGAATACACTTGTATAATATATATATTTTAAAACGCATATTAAATCATAAGGTGTATATGTGCAGACGAGAATATATATACATGTTCACCTATGCCTACGCGCGAGACGATTCAAAATCCAGAAAATAATTCTTGCGGCACGCGATAACCTCTCTCTCTCTCTCTCGTTCTCTCATCATCTCGCTCGCTCGCGAAACAATGCCGAGCACACACACACACACACACACACACTGAGCGACAGAGCCGTTTGTCGAGCGTTCGCCCAGGTCCGCAACGGCACGCGAAACTATAAATTCCGAGGTGCATAAGTTACCTGACTTAAACGCACACTCGTGTCTGCTCACACCCACACACATTCACACACAGACACGTACGAGTGAGACTACGCGATTAACTATGCAAACTTTTCAACCATCCCCCTCTCCAAGCCCCATCTCTTTCGTTATCTCTTTTTCTTCGGCGAACTTTCTTGCATGTACGGGCGCACGTGTCTATCTGTCTGTGTGTGTGTGTGTGTACGTGCGCGTTCGCTCCAAAAATATAAGAGGTTAAATATTAAAGGTGTCTGGGGTTTACGGCAGGTGACACCTTCGGCATGACTTTTATATATGTAGCGATTCGGTTGATCAATTAGTAGTGCGAGTCAATCAATAAACTGTCTGCACGAACAACGATCGGTGTAATTCGGTATTTAATTCAATGTTTAATTCGATGTTTTACTTTAAAAATAGTTCAATTATATCGGCTCGGATTGTCTGTACAATATTTGAATTTGAGTGATTGGTAAAGAGTAACGTTCTTACACAATGAACAAAATAAGATATAGATTCGAATCGATTACGATTAAGGGTACATGTACATACATCTATTAGTAAAATTAAATTCGCAGGAAAATTGACGTACATGTACATATATATATATATATACAGAAAAAAATTTTTAGGTACTGGAATCTATTTGCTCAAAGTTATTCTAACCTCAAAAAAGTGAATTTTTCCATATTTTTTTCATCACCAGCTGGGTTTACCGCTATATAACTCAAAATCTATCAACTTTTACTATAGAACATTATATGTAACATTCGTTGCTAATTATATCTAGAATTTATTCTTCTGGGTTAGAATTTCTAATCTCAAGGTCAATGTTACATAAACTACATGTCAATATTCAACTTGAAAAAAGTGCAAGTGCGCCACCTTTGATTTTTTCATCCAAAATCTAAAAGAAAGCTTGGAGCAATACCTTTTAAATGGTCTGGTAGCATTTTTATGGCCTCCAATTCTGTAAAAAGTTATGACAATTAAAGAAAGACAAAAAATTCACAAAAATTAACATGGTAATTCCCATTTAAATTTTTAAAAAAAATTTCGTGTTTCTTTAAATTGTCATAACTTTTTACAAAATTTAAGGCCATAAAAATGCTATAGTGTATGGTCTGACACGCGATCGTTGAAAGAAACGCTGTACGTAGGTGTTTATTCGTTGGTTTCACCTATACGCGTATACCTTTGGCGACCTCTTCCTCACGTGCGCCTATACATGCAGACACTAAGAGAGAGAGAGCGAGAGAGAGGGAATAAGGAGGGAATCCCCGCAGCGCGTTGACATTGGGGAATTTGACACGCGACATTCCGATGACAGTGCGGAGTATAAGGCGCGATTTACGAGAGAAGCCGCCGCAGGTTGAAGGACAAACGAGGCGACGAGAAATGACGATAGGGAGGAAAATGCCCGCGGGAGGTCGGTATCCTTTTTGAGCCTTCGAGCGATCCCTGGACGCTCGCGGCTCTTGACGGAGAGATGTATATATACCCCCAAGATCTCTACCGTACGAGAGAACCTTCGGGACTACTTGATGGAAAGACACGCGCTACACCTATATGATTTATACATACGCACACGCGTATATACACGCGGTTATTTTCCTCTTTTTTTCGACCGGTCTTATACATATACTTTACCGTGTGGGTGATACGTATCCCACCAACGAATTGTATGCGGATCTTGGAACTGGCCTCGCGATTACCGCCCGCCTGATTTATCATATTTTCATGCCTGATCTTTCGAGATTATTAATATTTATGTGTGTGTGCGTGTGTGTTGATACACTCGACGAGACTCCACTTCGCATATTACTGATCTGGTTGGATCAACATTTTAAAATGCACCGAATTTGCGGTACACACTGGAAATGTTATCTAGAAATAAGAAAAAGAATTTTTACGTGAGCGCAGAAAATTATTTGTTTAAAAGATTCTTCTATCTTCAATTAATGAGTTATTTCACGTTTATTTCAACAATAACTGACTTTACAACTATTTACCTCAAAATCTATCAACTTTTACTATATAACATTGTATGTACATTGATTGCTGGTTTTCTCTAGAATTTATCCTTCTGGGTTAGAATTATTAATCTCAATGTCGATGACACATAAACTAAAAGTCAACATTGTTAGTTAAAATAAGGCGACAACGCCGCAATCGAATTTTTTATCCAAACATCTAAAAAATTTTTGAAGCAATACCTTTCTAATGGTCTGTAGCCTGTAATTGGCCTGTAAACCTGTCAAAAGTTATGGTATTTTGAAAAACTACCAAAAATTAAAAAAAAATATATTATAAATTTATATAAATATATTAAAATATAGTCTCAAATACAGGAAGTAAACGTTATACAATTAATAACGAATAAACAAATTAATAATGTCAAAGTCTAATAATAATAATATAAAGTATACTCGAAAAATGTAAAATAATAATTTTATTCTTAAGAGATGTTAATTACTTCCACACAGATTTCAGTATATTCTATTCCACTAACTTATTTTAATACAACTGTTAAATAAATAACGAAATAATATAAATTGATAGTTATACCAATAAACCGAAATAATTAATTAATATTTAAAAAAAGAAGATTTTTATATTACTGTTCATAACTTTATAACGCTCTTTTCGAAGCGGAAAGCGAATCGGGGTTTCTCGCCCTTCTCTTAAATAAATCAAAACATAAATAATTGAAACATATAAAAAAATATTTATTATCACGAATATATAAATAGATAGATATAATTAATTTGAACAATCATGAAAAGTCGATTTATCACACTGTACATTTACAAATAATTTTCTCGTCGTTCTCTACAATGATAACCACACTGCTAAACATGCATATACCACATACCTCACACGATCATGCTAACCTTAGGACGTGGCGATCTTAAGCTCCGTCGATTCGATAGAGACGATCAGGCCGATTTCTTATCTTTTGTTATCATGCAGTTCACTACGTAACGATGATTTGCATCAATCGTATTGCAGTCGTGACGATTTACCCCGGTGTCAATGGTTTGTTGTCAGTTTAGTCAGTCTGGTAGGAGACGAGACACATCCTCGTATCACGAGCGTATCGCGTATCGCAAACTTTCTCGCCTCTTTTCGTGGAAATCAACTCGTAGATGTTATAGCTAATTAGTCGGATACGATTATCGTTGAATCATCCTAAGCAAATTAAGAAACGTTAAAACGAAGACATAAATTTTTTTTACTAACTATATTTTACATTTGCATTAGTGGTAACTGAAAAATTGGCCAATAAGATTAGAAAAACTTATTTTAGAAAATGTCACGAATAAATTATTAATATTTGTTTTAATTGTAATTTTGATAACACAATATTATTCTTGAAAATTATATTTGGATCTATGAGTAAAAATATATATTAGTCTTTTATGCCAGATTTACTACGATATATATTATAATAACATTTAATGATGGATAAAAATAATAATTTATCTCATTATTTAACATCGTTTTTTTCTTTAAATTATTCAACTTAATGTGACTATCAGTCATTCATATCCCTCAAGGTTGAAATAAAAATCATTCTATACGTTCAAAAGTGCACAAAATGTTCAACTGAATATTACACTTGTCAAATAATTAGTTTTATAAAAATGTTAAAAACATTGTGGTATAATTGTAAGGATGAAGAACAATAATTTATCCACTTAATTGTTCTTTTCTTAATATTTATATATATATATGACATATAATATTACATTTATAGAAATGTACACAAAATTGTCGAGTAACTATAAGGATGATATACGATAATTTATTCACGTAAGAGGACGTCGAAGCTAGTGATTTTATCGACATATTATATTTAACCAAAGTCTTTTCCGGAATTCGGAAAATAAAAAGCAAACTATATACACGCAAGCTGAGCGATATTGACCGACTAGTTTCGAAAATACGGCGGTATACGTACACACAGACACACATTTTCTAAAAACACGAGATTTCTACAAGTTAAAACATACTTACATGTTTTCAGCGAGTCGAAAAATTTTACTTTTACAAAGCTTTCTTTATGAGAAGCTTTCTAATATCGCTATTTCACTTGGAGAAATCGCGAAGAAAAAGAAAATTTTTCGCTATTCCAAACGTAAAGATTTCGTCATCTAAAATCATTATATCGCTTTATTTTAAAGATGCGTAATTGAATAAACACCAAATATTGTAGAAAGCATAAAAACCGACTAAGAATTATTAGACGACTGAAATAAAAACGTACATAAAGAAATTTTTCTATTAAAAATTAATAAGAGTAAATACCGATAAATAAGTTCGTTTTAACTGTATTACAAGGATAGTGCCCAGTATACTTGTCCACACTTGCCTCGGGTGCACGACACACACGCCTCTTGATTATTGAAATTCCACTCGTTTACGTATATATAGATGCATTTGAAAATATAATTATATCTACATTGACAAAGTGTAACTTTAACGAAATTTTGAAATCTCAAATAAATCGAAAAGTTTTTAACCGGTTATGTGATAGGCTTTTTTCCAGATTTCGTGCCAAAAGCATCACATATATCCGAAATTTCAGAAAAAATTACCATTTTTAATTTTGAAATTTTGATAGCGAATTCGTAATCAGCGTCCTCAAAAACCCTTATATACCAAATTTCATAAAAAACTGATTGCTGGAAAAATTCGTGACTGACAGGGTTAATTTTCTCTTAGCAGTACTATTATCCGCCATAGTGAATACGCCATCTTGAATTTTGAAAATATGAAATAAGTGTTATAATCAGCAACTCAAGAAGCCTATACAATAATAATAATTTTTGTTACTAGTCTTCTAAAAAATGTGCCTATTAAGGGCTGACAAAATTACTCAACGGGATGTCGAATCTAAATTACAGGAATCTGCACCTTTTAACCCAAAAATTATATCTAAAATATTGCATTAAAAATCTGAAAAAATTCATACGGACAGCTGAAAACATAAGGAAGGGCTTGACGTTTTGATTTTTAACGAAAAAGCATTTTTTAAATAATAATTGAGTAAACAATGTTTGGTCGGTAATTATTAGTCAAAAAAAAGCATAATCATTCAACCGAAACATCGTGATCAAATTATGGATTTAAAAATCTGGAAAAATTTGGGTATATTATTTAAAACATACCTAAGGGCTTGACGTTCAGCGTTTTTTAAAAAATTTATAAATTTATTTATAAAAAAAAATACAAAATGACCATTTTCTGGGTCCGACATCCCCTCAAAAACGACTATTTGGACGCCATTTTGAACCTTTCATTATTCTAATACGTTATTTAGATAGAGCATCTCGAAATATAGTTGTAAATTAAATTTCAAAAAAATACGTTGAAATTTGAGAAAGTTATTCAAATATGATCATATATGATACAATGCCACTTTTGGCACTTTTTTTATTTGATCATATATGATACAATACCACTCAACCGGTTAAGCGACATACCTGAAACAGGAGTGCGTACATAAAATGTATATATAACTTTTCCATTATAAATATTCGATAATACAAAAACAACACGAAATATAAAATGTGATCATTATAATACCCATACACGTATACAACGTATAATAGGTAAATTTGTCCAACCTATATAGAGCAGCTCGTTCATTTGACTGGTCGTTGGAAAATATTCCACAATACAAACCGCTATATAAGGGGAAATTCAAATTCAGGTGAAATAACAGAGAGCTCGCGGTCTTACGTCGTCGGCAACGCGACATCGAGTTCCCCTGTATATATATACATAGAGAACCGAGCTGCGAGAAGAAAGGGTAGGGGAGGAGGACGAGGCCTCGCAATTTATAATTCGCCGGCAATTAAACGGCCCAGCTCTGCGTGAATCGCGCGGCGCGGGTTCCCTTCGTCGGAGCTCCTTTGTGACGCTAATTGCGTCTTGGTGAAATGCTTTTAATTTCAGCTGTCCTTTCCTGCCTCAATCAAGATGACGACGAGTAGACGTCTTGAGTTTCCACAAGACGCGGACTCACTTCCCCCTCCCCCACGCCCTTCCTTATCTTACTGCTGCTACACCCGGAAAATATGTTGTCCATTCTCTTTGGCTGTACCTGCTTTTACGGTTTGTTATACACCCTTCGTCTTCCTTTTTTATTCTTCCTTTCATTTCCTCTTTCTTCATCTCTTTATTTTTTTCTCCACGGTACCTTTTAATTTCTCGATGTTGCTTATCTTTTGCCAATGAAATGTGTGTGCCGCGAGAACGGCCGGTGTAGCAGTTGCGGACGACGAATCCTCAATTTTGGTTGATTAATTAAAAACGTATTAATAAAAAAGGTACCCGGAGGAAAAGAGAGAGGAACCGGTTTTGTCTATCCATAATCTATATATAACTGTCTGATGAATTTCAAGCTTGTATATATATCATTAGTGTTTTAAGAACCATATCCTTTACCAACAAATGTCAAGCCAATGTGCAACCTGTTGACGTTATATGTTCATATTTTCGGTTTTCTCGGAAATGCAATAATATTTTCTTTCCAAATAATAATAATAGTACATTTTAATAATATATAGCACACACTTACATATAAAATTATTGATAGACCAAGACGTCTCTTTTCTTATTTTTCATATTCTTCAAATATTAACCATATCTCTATTTTTCGGAAAACAATTTTCACGCACCACCAACTCATTGTCTCTTCGTTAAAAAAAAGGCAATACCAACGTTAATATAAGAATCAATAATTGAACTATAAGAGACACTTCGTTACCTCTTCCTTTAATTTTTAATTAGGGGATAAAAGAGGAAAAACAAAAATAACAACAATAATAACAATAATAACAATAATTGATTCCATAAGATACTTATATTAAAATTTGGTTAGTTTCCCGGGTGAAATATAATTATTCCAATGAAATTGTATAATATAGTCGAAAGTGTTGGGAATAATATTCTGTTGATAAAACTGGATATTACAAAGGGTCGAATCCTTTAATGGAAATTCGTGATGAAACAATATAATTATGAAACAACATTTTCTCTATAAAACCGAGGTGTATATATATACATATCAACGAAATTGTATAATCGATGTACAAACGGCAATCATGAGTTTATCATCGTCATCATCATCATCATTGATCAAGCTAATTAATTAATTTAACGTTCACTGTGTACATAATATAAGAAATTGAAATACATTGAATTGTATTATACGTGATCGAATGTTTTAAAACGGTGAGAAAAATCATCTATTATATACAGATATAGCTAACGAATGGTTCGAACCACGTCCGTTATAGCAATTCCACCCAAAATGAAAATTGAAATAAAAATAGAGCGATCGCGATCCGCATCCGGTATATATTTTGGACAAACCGCGGCTAATCGAAAATCGTGGAGTCATTTAAAAAAAAAAAAAAAAAAGGAAATCGGAATATCGTTGAAAGAGGACGAGAGTAGGGGGTGGTTAATATATTTATAAACTCAATGATATTCCATCCACGTTCGGCAATAAAAGCAACATCCAGATAGCGCGGTCTCTCATTTATTACAATTTAATTTTAATCAATCTGAAATAAAACACACCGAAACCCGCAGCTTCGGCTCGGTGTGTGTGTGTGTGTGTGTGTGTGTATGTATAGGGAAGGTATAAAATGGATTACCATTAATTCGAATTACCTGGGAGAAGGGAAGTAGAGGAAGGGAGAAGAAAAGCCTCCGCGGGATTTTCGCTGTGGTCCTACGAAAAGCCTTTTCGGTGCTTCTACCCCTAAGGTTTTACCTATATATAGATATAGGAACGCGCGAGGAAAACGGCGAAACACGGAGTAAGGTTCGCCTTTCCTCTTCTTCCTTATTTAAGGTCCCTATACCACACCGCACCGAGGTAAATTGCATCCTCAATTTTTAATAAAGCTCACACCCCACCACCCTCGTATACCCTCATCCTTGGTTTTCCTTGTAGTCCATCTCTCTCTCTCTCTCTCTCTCTCTCTCTCTCTCTCTCTCTCTCTCTCTCTCTCTCTCTCTTTATCTCCCTCTTTCTTTCAAATATCTCTATCGTGTACGTGTACGCGCGATTATAGCGTATAGAGAGGGAGGGGTAGACGACCCGAAATGACTGGAAAGAGGGAGGTGAAAAAAAAAATAGGAAAGGGAAGAAGTGCGTTACGACGGAGAAAGAGCATTTTTTTCGGCGATGCGAAATATTCATTTACCTTCCTTAAGCGTATTAAAGGATCTCTAGTTATGACCCTATATTTCTACTTTACATAAGGCTTATTAATTTATCATTTTCCTGAGTTACTGTTTAATGTAATCGTCTTTTCAACCATTTGAGTAAGTCGTATAAACCTTATATTCTTCTTCGTTTTTTCTTTCTGGTCGAATTATTGGTGTACGTACGTTGCGTTAAAATTTGCTCGTTTGTTTATTGTAGAAATTAAAAAAATGAAAAATAAAATATTTTTAATGCGTTTGTGAAATAATTATAGAAGTTCGAATATCGCGCGTTCGAGAATATATATATATATCTATACATTGGAGCGTTCAATTTATATTATTGATCGATGTTGAGATTAGATCTTCATCTTTGTAATTACATTATTTATTATAACTATATGTATAAATATATAAATAAAATTAATTAAATCTCAAAATATATCTTTCACGCTGGAACATTGTTAATTATATATTTTTCCGTATGCGAACCGCGTCCGTACACAAAATTAAAAAAAAAAAGGAAAATGTATCATAAAAATTTGTTTAAACTAAAAAACCAAGCTCTATATGCATAAGTATATACAGATCCGCAATACAAGTAGATTTAAAAGCCATTCTCGTATACGAAAAGTATCAACGATAACTGTGATTTAAAGTAACGATCGATTAAATTTCCCAAACAAAGAGGAAGAGCTCCAGTGCCATTCCCAGGTTTAATCTTATTCGAAACATTCGAGAGAGAGAGAGGAAAAGCGTAACAGGACCACGCACTCTTCCGGCGTCGGGCAGCCACTTCCTTTCGGGAACGATATACGTATATATATATATACACACGAAGGCGTCTCGAATAGCCTTTCTCTTCCCCTCCTTTTACCCGTGTATTTGTGAGGGTCCAACAGCTAGAAACGACGAGGACGAGGACGACGACGACGACGACGACGACTATACTGGCGTCCTCTTGGCTATCTCTACAATATTGATTATCAAGGCTCTCGAGTGAATGTATATAGTCAAATTTAACGATAGACTCGTCTAGTCTTACGACTGGTAAGGACTTTCGCCTCGCGTGACACGCTATAAAAAGATATATCCAACGCTCGTATAGATCTCGTATACATATACATACGTTCCGTTAATTTATTATTCATTTTAGGTTGATGATGGATTGTTTTCGAAATACTTTGTCTTGATCTATACATACACACATAGATATATACATACAGATGATAGAACGACAGTTTGTTTTCGATAACAAATATATATATATACGAAATACTTGCGTGCAGGTTGATGTATTCGAGGCAACTGTTTTTTGATCGAAGAAAAGGTGGATGTACACAGAAAGTATATATGTGTGGTTAAAATTCGATCTCAATTCAATTAGTTATTAAACATATGTTTAGAGTCTCGAGCGAAATTAAAATAAATTAATTACTCATATGTAAAAGTTTAGCTAAACTTCTACATTTTAGGCACGATCGTGTTACACAATGATGTTAAATAATAATTTAAAATTTTAAAAGTCCTATATTATCTCTCAAAGATAATTAGAATTCATGTTACCTTACTTTTAGGGGTTTGACGAACGATTGCTTCAACGAGTCAAGTTAAAGATATAAATACATAAGGTTCAGGAGTTAACTTTCTTTGCATCTTTAATGATAATTGAAGGTGCCTTGTGTGAAGATCACAACAAATCGAAAATTTTAAAAATACGTTGCATTATTCGATCCACTTGCATTAAGGGTATTGTGTTGGATCCAAAAAAATGTTTTTTGTTTGTTATTTTTATGATGTATAATCTTCGTGACTTATTTGAAGTAAAGATCGAAAAAATTTCTGGAAAATTTCAAGGAGACAGAATTATTTTAACTAAAATTATGCAGAACAAATGTATCATAATTAGTGTTTGATGCCATACTTATTTTCCTTGCGCGGTACACCAATTTTTGAATTTATTTGACATTTCGTGTCAATAATTACTTATTCAAGTATAATTGTTTTAACTTCACACAGTTTTTCTATTTTTAACGAAAAAAAAAAAAACAATTAATTCAGACTGATTAAAAATGGTTTTACAGTCGTGGGGACCTTGACATTCGATAAAACGAAAAAAAATAGTCAGACATAACCTATTTTCAACATTTAAGAACGATCTAAAGGTGTCCTGGAGATGATCTTAAGAAAACAAAAATTCTAAAATTCTGTCTTCTTTTAAAACCTCCTTGTTTTAAGCTAATTTTACTATACATCTTCTAAAATGAGTACGAAAAAATAGTTTAGTAACGGATAGCAAAACCACCCAAATACTAAAACACTATTTTGTTTCGACGATTTCGTTGATAAAGTGGTAAGTGCAGGGTAAATCCGGAAAACATCCAACAATTTACAAAATTTAAGCCAAATCGATTCAAAATTGGCTACACTGAGAGAAAAAAAAGGTTAATTTTACTATAAAATTACCAGAAAATATAGTGCAATAACTATACTGCAATATTTTATGGTAAAACTATTTCTGAAAATTGTAAGTACCATTTACAAAAAAGAAATTGTAATTTAACTATATATTTAAAAATATTTATTTAGTAAAAATTACTCTATTATATTATTATTAAACACTACTATAAATTATAATAGAAATTAATAGAAAAATAATATTACAAATACATCATAATTTTTAGTTTTACTATAATTTATAATAAGTTAGACTTTAAGATGCGGTTGTGCAAAATGAAAAGATAGTTAAAATTTTGTTTTTAAAAATTTATTTTTTTTTATAAAACAAGTTATACATATAAGTTTATAAATGTACATAGTTTTATTTTTACACATATACATATAATACTCTTTACATATTAAATTACATATTAAATATTCTATTAGATTCCTCACACATATGATAATAAATTTTATCATTGAAAAAATTATTGTTATACCAGAAATCGCTTAAATACATTTGATTTTTTATTGGGATAATTCCCACTCAGTAAGTAAGTCCTCTACACTTTGCTGTCCGTCCATGTCCTTCGACGACAAACACTACACTGACGAACTTATTTCGAAATACGTATAAAGGAATTCAGTTATTGTATACATGGGTAATAATATTTATAGAAATAGTACCTATATTTACCATTGAATCCGTCAATTCTCTTTTAATATATAGTTCATTGTACCACATATTAATTAGTATCAATAAAAATTTTTATTTAAACATACTTTAAAAACATAGTATATTTAACAATATTGCATTGTGTAATAATGATACTGCAATAATATATTGTAAAAGTAACAAAATTTTAATTGTAAATATTTTTAAGAAATTAGGGTTGTATTAAGTATTTCTAAATAGTAAATTTAACTAAGCGAATTATAGTAAAAAATACAGTCGAATATCAATAAATTAACTGGACCCATTGTTCAAAAAAAGTTGGTTGATTTAAGTATACGTTTATAAATGATTCAGCTATAGTATAGTGAAACCAATAAAATAATCAGGTTGTATTACTTATATTGTACTTTACTAAATTTTTTAGTAAATATTGCTATGCAGTTTTTTCTCAGTGTAGGGTTTGGCCGTGCTGCGATCGTGTTTATTATCCAATTTTATAATCATAAAATATCATCAAACGAATATTACGAAATATTATATACATTCCCTTGATTTATCCAAATGCAATTACATTAATGCACGTACGTAAAAAATTATTCTTGTAAATAATTACGTGCACGCGCATACGCAAATATATAAGTTACAAATAAATATTTAAATAAATTGTACAATTAAAAATTATACATTGATATATATACACATTTCTCGTTTAATCATCGCGAGCGCGGATTATATATATTTATAAACGCATCTCGATCAAGAAGCAAGTTAATTAAATAATATATATATATAAGCAACAGGTTCACATTAGGAATACCAAAGTATAAATTACTCATTTAGCTCGTAAGCAGGTTCATAATTAGTATGACATTTCCACAACAGAACGTATTAATAAAATCTTATTTTTAATAATTTACATTAATTTAGTTTATTTCGCTTTTATATATATCACTTTTTCATACGCCACGTCAACATGTACAAACATTACGTTGCTATATGCGTGTACTTACAAATAAAATATAAAACAACAATAATTAACTGTGTTTATTTTGCTTTACTTAACGATTCAGTGTATTTATTTATTTATTTATCACGGTCAAAAATAAATAGTGCATTTAAACCCAATGCAAATTACGAGGAATGATCAATCAAGTTGTACTTTAACAATTAACGCACATGATTATGCATTAAATACAATCGCGTTGAAATAATCAAAATTCGCGTAAGGTATATATTAATAATATGTAATCATTGTTAATTAAGCTTACCTTTCGTTGCAAATTACCAATTACAATCAAAAGCCATTATTTATTGCAATTATAATAACATTCGTTTATGTACAACTAACCCATTATATAAACCATCATATATATATATATATATATATATGTATTTTCGAATATCGAAATTTAATGCAGTTATATATACAAATTATACGAACAAAATTAACGTGTATATATTATTCGGTACACGTTTTTTTCGATATATATAATTAAGCTAAATAGAAGTTAAACATTTTTTCTTAACGATCGGGAAATCCAGTTCTCGAAATAAATGAAGGTGTGGATTATATAGAGAAAATCAAGATATCAACGGGTACGTATAGATATAGGTATAGATAAAGGTATAACCGTGCGTTTGCGTGTATGTGTGTGTGTGTGTGTGTGTGTGTGTCCACATCAACATGAACACGTGAGAACATCGAGATATTCAAATTTAGAACTATATATACCAACTTCCCTCTCAATTGGATGCATATAATATATAGATATATTTAACAGGGCATGTATATATACTGCACCTATATATGTATATATACACCTGACTGTCGTTAACACGCACCTCTCGCGGTTGGGTTTTCGATGCCCAGGATTCGATTAATCCGTATACACAGATCCATATATTTTCCATGGTGGATAACGGGTTTCCGACTGTGCGTATATGTGCGTATTGTCTGTATATACCTATGCGTATGTACCCACTCGCCGAAAGATAGATCGAGGTTATACGAAAGTGAACGCGCTCACACTTCGATAGAGGTGTATGGCTATGTGCGTGTGTTCCATGTCCAAGTAATGAGATATGGACCGCGCATGCATATTTATAGTGTATTTGTGAATGCAATTAACCATGGGGAGACTGTGCTGCGATTTTGGGGGGTGTATATAAAACCGAGAGAAAGAAGTGAAAATTTAATTGCGTATTTTGGTTGGCTATATATATATATATATGACTTGTTTTTAAGATGGATCTGCACTGGATATTGTAGATTTTGTAGTGATGATTATCACGCGGTGATTGTTTAGAGGAAGTATGTGTTTTAAACGATCAAGTGGTGCGTATATATCAAATAATTGAGGTTCGTTGGATTACGGAGGTCACGTAACTCATCATTTTATTATCACACTGATAATTAAGATTTTTTTTCCACTAAAATTTAAGTGAAATCTTGAGAACACTGTATTTTCCTGTGACGTCCAAATTTATTATTCCGCAAATTTGTCATGGCGATTGATCCTTTAATTAATTAGAACTGTTTTAAAAATTTTAGTCAACCCTGTACCGATGTTTAACAATATTTAAAACAATTAATCTTATTTACTAATCCATTAATCACTCTGGAAATTTGTACAAATCGTAAATTGCATCGTGTAACAAAGAACGACGTTCTGTTGATTTTCCTTAAGGGGGTGGCATACCTGACGAGTTACCGACCGAGCAAAAAAAAAGATAATTATTATATTATATGCAAAACCTGAATACACGACTGCACTAGATAATTCGATAATAAGTAATTCTACAAAGCTACAGGTGAATACAACAAGCGAATACCCTAAAAAATTTCTACACCGAAAAATCAGGGATAATCATATATCTTCGGTGCAAAAATTTTTTAGGGTGTCTTTGACGTATTAACCTCGAACTTTGTAGAATGACTTATTCTTTAATTATCTAGTGAAGTTCTGTACTTGGGTTTCACAAAATATTGCGTATTTTTCATGATAATAGTAATATTTACCCTTTTTCTGCTCGGTCGGTAACGCATCGGCTATGCCACCTCCTTGAGGGGATGTCAAAGTCAATTTTTACCAACCGTGTAATAGAAATATAAATATGATAAATTATGGACAAGAACAAACCCAGACATCATCGTACCAAACTGAACTTTTATAACCCCTACCTTATCAACAGAGTTAAACGAATAATTAAAAAAAAAAACGTAAATTAAAAAAAAAATCATGATAGTGTTTAACAAAAGTATTCTTATGAATGTTAAAGGAACACATTGAAAAGAGCCGACCTTCGTAAAATTACATGACAATTAATTTTCCAACGAAGTTAACTTCATAATATATTACGATAAGGAATTGTTTCCTTGCAATTTCAAAAGTAAAAAAATAATTTATGTTAAATCCAGTAAATAAAATAGGTATATACCATTATAATAAATACAACGAATGACATAAATTACTCGAACGTAATTCGTTATTGATAGAAAAATCCACAATATACCCCGAATTCCAATTCCTCTCAATTTTTCAATTGAATAAAAATTCAACGGTGAAAATACAAAAAACGTATCACTTCCGTGTAAAAAAAAAATAACTTTTCCCTCAGTATATGAACATGCACTAATAGAACATATACGAAAATAAAAAATAAATTATAAATTCCGATGTCGACGAAATGTCGCAATCACTCGGATCCATAGAAACACCCGCATTACACCAATAAACCGACGCGTTAACGGTAAAAATCTAAGAGAAAGAGAAAAAAAATTGTAACTTATGCGTAAAGCAAGAATGGCCATAAACGAAACGAGAAAGTTATAGAGAGTTGGAAATAATGTATAGGGGAGAGATCGAAGGATTTACGAGGAGTAAAGCATGTGTATATACGCGACCACCCTATTTTTTTATTAGTTTTACAGTGACGTTATATGGTGTCGAAGAAGAAGAAAGAAAAAAAAAAGAAGAAACTTGGGTATATCAAATTCAATCCCCTGAATATTATTATACGTATACACATCTAGTCTACAAAGTACTTCTTGGTGATATGTGTGTGTATGTGTGTGCGGTTCGGATAAAAAGAGAAAAGACGCGTCGTTTGCTTTGAAGAAACACAACGCATCGTATATAGCTAAAAAGAAAAACTGATGCTAACTCCGATGTGGTAAAGTGAAATAGATAAGTCTATTATATATACAAGGGAACAAAGGTTTTTCGGCTCATTCGATATTATCTATGTAACGTAGGTGTATAATCAAAATCAACCGAGTTTTCGTGATATATTCAATTTTGTATAGTTACAACAGTTTCGGAATAATTATATACATTTTTTTACAATTTCAATTTCTCGCATACTGTAACCAATTTCTGATCAGTTTAAGAGCAATTCTTGATTATACTGTAACGCATATATAATTTAACATTATTTTGCGTATAATATGGTAATATACGTGTTGTAATACTGTTGTCCAAATGTTTTAATATTGAATAAATTAGTTTTTTTTATATGAATTAAATTAACTAAATGATCAACAATTATAGGTGTTCATCAGGAATTGCTTATGATACGATGTCACTGAGATAAAGTTTATATAGATTAAAAATAACAGAAGTTTACCTCTTAGAAAAAAATTTGATGTAAAACTCATGGCAAAATATTTACTTACAAAATCGTGGCTAATGAATAGAATTTACGATGTAGCTAGATTTCTGAGGTAAACATTATATTAATTTTATTAAAATATTGTCGATTTTCATTGTAAAATTATGGCATTTAATTTATTTAAAATTATTAATAAAATAATATTTCTCCGAAATTTTCGAACTTCGACTCTTATCTTCCACTCCGAAATATTCGTTTTACCAACTAAGCTATTTTATTCGAAAATTTTTTAATAAAATTTAAATAATTTTTATGGCAATTACTTATACGAAAATCATGGATTCGGTCTCATTAGCAAGTAAATAATTTGCCATTATTTTAGCATCAAATTTTTTCTACAATACAGTTTCTAATAAATAAATCACAGACTGTGATAAATTGAGGAATTTAGTATACAGTTTCCAGTATAAATGTGACTATAGTTTATAATGTAATTAACTACAATTACTCGTTGGTTTGATTTTACTGTGGTTTTTTAGTATCGATTGTTGAAAATTTATCGATTTTCCCGAATCAAATATTGTTTTTTATTTATTCATATTATTTAACTCGGGAAAATCGATAAATTTTCAACAGTCAATATTAACTATAATTCTTGTAATATTTATATAATAACTTCCGAAAATTTCAATACATAAACTGCAGTAGTTTTTCTCACTGTATCACTCTAACATGTCTTTACTTAAAACTATTATCATAATTTTCAAAACAAAAATTCTCTCAGTGGAGTTATATATCGGTGATTTCGTATCCAGTGTACATGTCAAAAATTTAAAATGGCTCAAATTTTAGATACAGACTAATCATATTTTCCAGGGCGTGCAAAAAAAATTTTAAGTCAAAATACTGATTAGCATTTTTTACCATTTCGGTGAATAAATGACAAAAGGGGAAAAAACTGTTTATTGAACAAGCATATAACTTTGGCGCAAATTAATATTTTGACTTAAAATTTTTTTTTTTACGCCCCGAAAGATATTTTTATTCGGTATCTCAATTTTAAAATTTTGACATGTGCACTTATGACGTGAAATCACCCATATACAATTTAGCTATACACTGTACACATCACGTGTACAACCGAAAAGAAAAGAAGTTAATGTAAAGAAAAAAGTGAAAAAAAAAGAAAAAAGAAAAGGGAAAATCCAAACATTGGATAGGTATAATAAACCTCGAGAGTAGCTCCGTATCCCAAGTTTCACAGACGTATACCCAGAGAAAGAGAGGGAGAGAGAGAGAGAGAGAGAGAGAGAGAGAGAGAGAGAGGAAACGATTGAGCGCGTTGTTTACGGGTCGCGCATCATTGCTCGGCACCCGCGCACGAATAAAATCCCTATAAAACTGCCATTACGTCAATGTTTATTCCGAAACTTCCCTACCACACGACGCATCGACAATTTTAAAATATACAGAAGTCGTCGCGGCGATCTCTCTCTCTTTCTATATATATATTGTTCTTGAGCGGGAACTCGCGCGGGCACGCGGTGTAGTAAATATATCTCCCTAGACTATTTTTTATCTCGCGTATATATATATATACATATACAGAGAAAAGAAAGATTGAACCCATAGTTTTTCTCGTCTTTTCTTCAACCCCCTTTTTTTTATCCTTTGGCCAATCTTGCGTGTGTCGGTGTAAAACGAAATCCTCACTCTTTTCAACGGTGTGTACAGGGGAGAACGAGGTTGTCGGCGTCTCTATATGGAAAACCGATAACGCAAAACCTTATAACGTATAAACATTGTTTTCGCGTATAAGATGTTTACATCCACCCGAAGGAATGTTTGTTTCTCTTACATTTTTCTTATTCCGTACATATATATATATTTCCAGGAGCGTTCCACGTCAAGTGGTCCGATCAAAATTTTAAAATGCACTAATTTTTAAGTACAAACTGGAAATGTTTTTCAGAAAACAGAAACAAAATTTTAATTACTGGAATCCATTTGTACAAAAGTTAATCTAACTTCGAAAAGTGAATTTTTTCAAGTTCTTTTCAAGGATAGCTGGGATTACCGCTTTTAACTCAAAATCTATCAATTTTTACTATATAGAACATTAGACATATTATGTCTAGAATTTATCTTTCTAGGTTTGAATTTCTAATCTCAAGGTCAATGTCAATAAAATTAAAAATATGTTACATGAAAATTTGCATGTATTACATATGTCATCGATTTATTAAAAATCCCATAACCCGGCTCAAAAAGTTGGGCCATAAACCTGTCGGGGGCCAAAAGAAAGATAATTTTGTTACCTAAAAGAAAAATTTTGATTCATTAAAAAGTACTTGATCTTTTGATTCTTTTTTTTTTGTATTTTAAGTCTTATATTATGGTTTTAAAGTATAATAAAAGTGATAATTAACGTATCTACAAAAATTTAACAGATTAGTCTTTAAATTTATAAGATTTTCTCCATTTAACGTATATTACAAAAAGTTGATAGTTTTTGAGTTAAAATACTAAAAATGCTAATTTTTCAAATAATTTCATTTTTTGACTGTCGATAACATTGCACCAATATAAAATAAAAATCCAAAAATAAAATTAAATAATTTTATAAAATATTTGATTGAATAAAAGAGATAAACGAATAACGTGTATATCTAATATTTTTTTTATAAATTCATTATACCTATAGAACAGTTGGTATATAATAAAATTATCGATTCCATATAATATATAGATATTGGATATTATGGTAATAATCGCCAATAGGCATATGGTTCACAATGAGAAGAATTGAATTTTTATGGATGTACACACAGGTCGTTGAGGAATAATAAAAGAGATGGCTCGAGATAAGCCGGTGAATTTTCTAACATTTACGGGTACGTACAATGCGAGGGCGTGCTAACTTTCAAAACTTTAGGTTGCCTTCGAAGAGAATATACGTATACGATACATAGATATTATTTTAAAGTTTATATATATGTATTTCTTTTTTCTTCGTCATTGTTTATTAAAGCTATTTACTAGAGATAGAAGCAACAGAGTCTATATATATATATATTTACTTTGGGATCTAAAACTAAAAAAGTGTGTTTTAATTTTTTTATATTAAAAGGTTATATTATAATTTTATATTATAAAATTGTATGCTAACTTTTAAAAAAGTTAGATTCTATATTTTTATTACAGGAGGCCTGCGATGGCTAGGTCGGTTAGGGCGTAGGTCTCGTAATCTGGACGTCCCAGGTTCGATTCCCCGCTCCAGCCGGTCGATACAACCACCACTAGGGAATGTATTTTCAACAAGTGCTTTCTTCACCAAGACATCGTATGACCTCCGTCGCTGATTACCACCGGTTTGGGAGTATAAAACGTTAAATTAATAATATAAATAATTATTACAGCTCTTTGTGCCTGCGTAAAATATTATTCTTAATCTTTATAAAACGACAGATCATTTTAAAATGGACTTTATACTGATAAATATACAATTTAATTGATTCCATTATATACCGATGCATTATTTTGATTAATCTGTTTTTTTAATTTAAACGTATAAGTTGTCGTCAAGTAATATAACGCTATAACGCTATAATGTCCGTTATACATGGTTGCTATTTTTTTTAACATTCCCTTTAATATACATCCTGTTGATGATGCCATTATGACCTCGAGGTTACCTGGATACTTGGACATTCACTATAGAAAGTGACTATGTTTTTTTTAATTTTGTTTAAGTAATAGATTTACCTTCCTGTAAATTAGCCCAATGACCTAGAAGTTACCTGGATAAATAATGTCCCGATGTCCTGGATAACATTCTGCACCCAAGCTTATGGTGACCATGGGCAAAACGACGAGCTCTTACGATCCACCAAGGTTTTCTAGACGTATTTTGCCCTTTTTAAAATCCGAATCTGATGGAGGGTGTTTTACGCTAAAGTTGTTATTAACCATTACGGAAAAATTGTTATTAACCATTTTTATCAATATAATTATTACAAATTTTTTTTTCTTTAATGTCGCTCTTTTTATGCTCCCCATTTGGTGATAATCAGCGACGGAGGTCATACGATGTTTTTGTGAAGAAAGCACCGTTTAAAAATACATTCCCCAGTGGTGGTTGTATCAATCGGCCATGGCCAGGAATCGAACCTGGGACATTTGTAAAATGTGATTTTTATTTCTTTTATTCATTTATTTTCTGCTCAATGTGTATGAAAATTTTATTCTGAATTTTTTTTGGTTGCTAATTAAAAATTTAATATCAGATTTTTAAAATACAATATGGCGAACCCAAAATAGTGGACTTAAATTTTTAAACTTTTGTATTTTCCCGAAAATAATTGTATATAAGTTTCATATATTTAATATATATTTGACATTAATTTTAAAATTCAATATAGCGGACGTAAATTTTAAAGAATTTTGTATTTTCCCGAAAATGGTTGTTTTTCTGGGTTTTTAGTCGATCATTAAGAATTTTATATTAAATTTTCATAATTTAAAATGGAGGACTAAAATAATTTAAAAACTTTTATATATCTTTTTTATATAATGCTTTTTTGTTCGTTGATATAGAATTTGATATTGCTTATTTACTATACCCAAAAAAACCCATATAAACAACAATTTTCTGGAAAATACAAAAGTTTTAAAAATTTACGTCCGCAATTTTATGACCGCCTATAATTGATAATATTAATATAAATAGTTTTTTCTTTTTTTATAATACAATTGTGGAGTATTAAATCAATTAAATATCATTTGTAAAAATGGGAGTCTTTGTGTGTTTAAAATAGAAAGTATAGCTACAACCTTGGTAAAAAGATTCATATACTTACGTTTTATATTTCTGTAACCTATCATTCTAAAACAATTAATAGAATTGTATTTTTAAATACGTTTATTGTATTATATGCTCCCATACATATTTAAACGTACGGATAAAAAGTCAAATTAGCTTCATATCAACTGAAATCGAAAAAGTTTCCATCAGCTTTTACTAAATGTTATTTGATCATACATCCAGTGGTCGCAAAATCGCTACTTTTATATATATACATTCTACACTTTTAATTTAATTAACTTAGGTATATACCTATACACACACACACATACATACCCGTATACACAAACAATTAAATATAAATTCGTAGTAATGAAAATATTTTGTTCGATTTAAGAGTAAATTTAATTCTATGTATATATATATATATGGGAGATTCCATGTGAAGTGATCCAGTTAAAAAATAGAATTTTGTTTTAATGTATGGAATCAGTAAAAAACTACTTGAATAGAGTGTATCTAAATTTTTAGACCTGAATTTCAATTAGTACCAGAGTTGTAGCCAAACAAAAAATAAAATTTTTTGAAAAAATTGACTTATTGGCCATGTTTATCACTTAATAACTCAAAATCTAACAATTTTTTCTTATATACATTAAATTTGAAAAAGTTTATTAATTTCAAGAAGAATCAGTTCAAATATTTCATTTATTTCATTTTAAAACTTTGAATATATTTATAATCAATAAAAACCTTTATAGTAAAAAAAAGGGTTGTACGATCAAAAATATTTTATCCATCCAAGAATCTAATTCATCGATGATTAATTACCTTCAAAATAATGCAAAGTTTGAGTGCGGCAGAGCATTTCAGACAAAGTTATGGTGTTTTTAGGCAAATTTCTTAAAAAAAGAGAGCGAATGCATTTTATGAAAAAAAAACAGACTAACCGTATACTTGCATTCAAACAATATGGCACTATTATTCCTCAATATTACTAAAATATACTATTTATTGTTAGTTACTGATACTTTTATTTAGTTGTTATTTAAGTCTGATACTTTTAGTTATACCTGTTATATAATTGGATTTATTGGAATTATAAAAAGTTTTAGGTATTTATCCAATTATATAACAGGTATAACTGCTTATACCTACTGTTTTGTGTTTGTAAGCAACTTAGAGATTAAAAACTATCAGTAACTAACAATAAATGTTCTAACAATAAAAGTAAAAAAACTATCAGTAACTAACAAATAAACTGATTCTTCTTGCAATTAATAAACTTTTTCAAATTTAATGTATATAAGAAAAAATTGTTAGACTTTGAGTTATTAAGTGATAAACATGGCCAAAAAGTCAATTTTTTCAAAAAATTCGACTTTTTGATTGGCTACAACTGTGCACTGAGAGAAAAAAAAGGTTAATTTTACTATAAAATTACCAGAAAATATAGTGCAATAACTATACTGCAATATTTTATGGTAAAACTATTTCTGAAAATTGTAAGTACCATTTACAAAAAAGAAATTGTAATTTAACTATATATTTAAAAATATTTATTTATTAAAAATTACTATATTATATTATTATTAAACACTACTATAAATTATAATAGAAATTAATAGAAAAATAATATTACGAATGCATCATAATTTCTAGTTTTACTATAATTTATAATAAGTTAGACTTTCAGATACGGTTGTGCAAAATGAAAAGATAGTTAAAATTTTGTTTTTAAAAATTTATTTTTTTTTATAAAACAAGTTATACATATAAATTTATAAAATGTACATAGTTTTATTTTTACACATATACATATAATACTCTTTACATATTAAATTACATATTAAATATTCTATTAGATTCCTCACATATTTCCCACGTAAAAAAATAGTATACAGATTGTATACAAAGTGTATACAATTTATTTTATACAAATAAAATCTGTATACAATCTGTAAAAAAAATAGTCTATACAATTTGATAAAAATTTTATACAAAGAGTAAAGAAATTTCTTTCTTTCTTATTTTTGTATAAATAAAAAATCTGGAAGATTGAAAACAGAAAATATATTAGGCATTTGGAAACAGCTGCAACACTGCCCTGTGAACGAGAAAAACTGTAGAGGTTATGGACATCAGAACCATCGATGATGAGGAGATTAACGCAACCAAGAATTGCTGCTGCCACTGACACCAACGATCTTGAAAAAATGTCAACAACTTTTCCTTCATCGCGATTTGGCCAAAATTTTCAAACTACCATTTCGTTACATCCAACGGACTCTTCAACATCGACTTGCACATCATGAAGGTTAGACAGGGTCTGACCGAATGTTTTGTTCTTTGGTTGTCAAGTCGATTTTCAACTTTTTTTATTAGCAACCGATAAAGAAAGTTGAAAATCGACTTGACAACCAAAGAACAAAACATTCGGTCAGACCCTGTCTAACCTTCATGATATGCAAGTCGATGTTGAAGAGTCCGTTGGATGTAACGAAATGGTAGTTTGAAAATTTTGACCAAATCGCGATGAAGGAAAAGTTGTTGACATTTTTTCAAGATCGTTGGTGCCAGTGGCAGCAGCAATTCTTGGTTGCGTTAATCTCCTCATCATCGATGGTTCTGATGTCCATAACCTTTACAGTTTTTCTCGTTCACAGGGCAGTGCTGCAGCTGTTTCCAAATGCCTAATATATTTTCTGTTTTCAATCTTCCAGCTTTTTTATTTATACAAAAATAAGAAAGAAAGAAATTTCTTTACTCTTTGTATAAAATTTTTATCAAATTGTATAGACTATTTTTTTTACAGATTGTATACAGATTTTATACATATTGTATACAACCAATATTGTATACTATTTGTATAAAATAAATTGTATACATTTTGTATACAATCTGTATACTATTTTTTTACGTGGGTTGATAATAAATTTTATCATTGAAAACATTATTGTTATATCAGAAATCGCTTAAATACATTTGATTTTTTATTGGGATAATTCCCACTCAGTAAGTGCAAGTCCTCTACACTTTGTTGTACGTCCATGTCCTTCGACGACAAACACTACACTGACGAACTTATTTCGAAATACGTATAACGGAATTCAGTTATTGTATACATGGGTAATAATATTTATAGAAATAGTACCTATATTTACCATTGAATCCGTCAATTCTCTTTTAATATATAGTTCATTGTACCACATATTATTTAGTATCAATAAAAAATTTTATTTAAACATAGTATATTTAACAATATTGCATTGTGTAATAATGATACTGCAATAATATATTGTAAAAGTAACAAAATTTTAATTGTAAATATTTTAAAGAAATTAGGGTTGTATTAAGTATTTCTAAATAGTAAATTTAACTAAGCGAATTATAGTAAAAAATACAGTCGAATATCAATAAATTAACTGGACCCATTGTTCAAAAAAAGTTGGTTGATTTAAGTATACGTTTATAAATAATTCAGCTATAGTATAGTGAAACCAATAAAATAATCAGGTTGTATTACTTATATTGTACTTTACTAAATTTTTTAGTAAATATTGCTATGCAGTTTTTTCTCAGTGTGGTACTAATTGAAATTCAGGTCTAAAAATTTAGCTACACTCTATTCAAGTAGTTTTTTACTGATTCCATACATTAAAACAAAATTCTATTTTTTAACTGGATCACTTCACATGGAATCTCCCATATATATATATATATATATATATATATATATATATATATATATATACATTTACATGTTTATAATGGAATTTTTTCCAATTATTTTAATTTAGCTGACTCTCTTCACCTCTCTTTCCCGTCTATCTCTCATTAATCAAATAAAGTGTAAATATTTTTAAAAAATCTCATCGCATCGACATGGAAGGCTCGATTAATAATATTAATATACCTATAATATATATTTATGTACGTAATGAACTTTCGGTCAAGCTATATATATATATTGAGTTGTTACCATACACGGAAATGTAAATTTGATAAAAAGGTTACGTTTATCTACCATAAATATAAATGTTAAACTTGGACATTTCTTACGGGTTTGATCGTTTATATTTTCTTAGTCGAACGATCGTAGCGCAGGAACGCCGATTAAATCGACGCAACACGCGCTACCATTTCTTTCCCTTGGAGTTTCTTTGGGATCGTTAGAGCGAAAGAGAAAGAAATAAAGGAACGTTGCTATATAGATGGGAGAAAAAGAAACGATCCCTTCGGGAACGGGGACAGGAGGACGGAGATAAGAATCTAATTTACCGGGGAATATCACGCGAACCTCCAGGAAAATGAGGGAAGCGAATCAACCTTTACCGCGACATTTGACTGAAACCTGAAACAGGCCTTACTTTTCCTTCTTCTTATTCTCCTTCTTTTTCGTATACTAAAAAAAATAGTACAATAAATATTAAAATAATCTATATTAAAAATTACTATATTTTATATGGAAAGTGTGACATCTCAGCGATATAATAATTTTTGCTATGTAATATAATAAAATTTAGATATATATGTATAATATCATTTAATATCCAATATCGTAATTTTTACTATTCAATATAGTAATTTTTATTATACAAGTCAACAAATTTTATTGTTATATTAAATAAGGAAGGAAAAATGAATTATATTTTATTTTTAATAATTCGAAATAGAATTATATATTGGCATGGCATATTGAGAGAATTTTATTTGTCGATTAAGTACTTAAGAAACATTTAATATTTGGAGATTTAATTATATACTATTCTTACGCAGTTGATCGCAATTTTTATTCGCTCGCATATATTTATTCATTACACTTATTAATCACAAACTCCGTTGAACGGAAGATTCATTTTCGCATAATAACTAAATACCTTTTTGTTTCTTATATAATAATTGAAACATTTTTGAGTATTTGCGAGAAGCTGATAAAATTTTATATGCGCCACCTATTGGTTGAACGGAGTAATTAGAATACCCTTAAATTAAAAAGTCGTCTCAAAACAATTGAACACTGAAAAATATACAAAATATTTCTACAATATTATACAAATTTTAATACATGTAGCATACATTTCACTACATAGGATGTAAAAATTTTTGTTATTTTTATAGTAAAATTTGCTATTCACGTAACATTGATTATAACATTACATATTAAATATTTTTACTTTATTTTATAAATTCTACTATAGTACAATTTTTACTATTCAATATAGCAATTTTTCTTAGTGTCATATAGTTATATATTTGATGAGTGATGTTGGATACATTGCTACACCTATAATAATTAGTATTAAATACAACAAAATCCCTCATAATTTTTGTATGTCATACTTTTCTTACACAATATAGTAATTTTTACTTTAGATTATTTTACTATATATTTTACTGTTTTTCTCAATATGTTCTAAAGAAAAAAATATATACACGAGTAAAGAAATATTTTTTATGGGCTTTGTTCACGCATCATATTATATATATATATAGAAAAATAATAAAATATTATACAATTTAACTATTTTATCGCAGAAACACATTACGCATTTGCATGCTATATATATATATATATATATATATATATATATAGTAAACTTATAAAATCGTTTTAAATATCCAATGTAAACTTTTCCGTGAAACTTTCAGGATTAAGAGAAATCGTAAATTTATTCACTCTCCCTCGAAAGCGAACGTTGAAGAAGCGAAGTAAGAGAAAACTATGTATATATATATATATATAAATTGGATATTTGAAATGAAAAAATATTTTTTTCTCCCTACCAACTATATTCTAATGCAGTTCTTTGCATAATTAGATAATAAACTTGAAACAATCGCGTTCTTACGACACTTTGTTTCTTCTTGAATCCGAGTAATTTTTATTATTTGTCACAAAATATGGTAATTTTGTGTATTTTATACGAATAACTACTCTGTTAAAAATAATGAAAAATTCTTGGGTATAAATAATATACTATATAATAAATATACTATAAATATATATACTATATAGTATATTTTGATCAAGACCCAATTTTCGGGTGAAAATTATATTTCGTTTAATGTTAACAAAGATATACGTAATTTCATTTACTTTATTCAATATTAAAATTTAACAAAATAAATATATAAAGTAACATTGTTTTATAATATATTATACATATATAAATTTATGGGCAGTCCGTACTCATAGCTTCACGAATCCACCACCCGAAAATTTGCGAGCAAAAGTGGCGCTGCCGTCAGATAAGCTGAGTTCATATTCGACAATAATTATGAACATTTATAGGAAATAGAGTTTCTACCACACAAAATCAGAGTTGAGCGCCATAGCTATTGATGTAATGATTAATTACATATTGCTTACCTGATTGAACAATCAGTATTATCGACGAATAGTGATAAGTACGAATCAATGCTCAAAACACATATCGAAGTCACTTGGTACTTATCACTTTTCGTCAAAACTACTGATTGTTCAATCAGGTAAGCAATATGTAATTAATCATTACATCAATAGCTATGGCGCTCAACTCTGATTTTGTATGGTAAAAACTCTATTTTTTTTAATTGTCCAAAATTGTTGTCGAATATGAAATCAGCCTATCTGACGGCAGCGCCACTTCTGCTCGCAAATTTTCGGGTAGTGATATATTCAACTATACTCTACGGACTCCTCTTAATGATAATTATATAATTATATCAATATTCCAATTTTGATGTATTTCTAAGTTAGGTTCGTTTTATCTTATCGAAAAAACTTTTTACCTTATTTTTTGTCAAAATTAGAAATTAAAACATAATTAACCAAACGATTGTTTTTTTGTCTAAAAATGCTTAAATTCTATACTATATGTAGTATAAATAATAAATAATTTTTATATCTAATTTAAATTTAATTAAAATTTTTCACTAAAAAGGTAACTTAAATATCTAACAAGGTAATTGATATAAAATACAATTTAATGCGTATAATTAATTTTAATTTTAAATAATCTGTAAATTTTAAATATATATACGGAGGCTATAAATCGTGGAGGGTAATGTAGGGCAGGTGTTGCGGTATCGATTGTAACTACTGTACAGTAAAATTCGAAGGTGCAGGACCAGTATAACGCTTTGAGTTTGAAGAACGGTTGCCTCGCCGATGCGCTTTACGTAGCGAGTAATGAAAATCGGTATTTCATCGGCACACACACACACACACGCACACACACACACACACCAATTGTTATTAAAAGAAATAGTTAATAAAAATTCGTGAAATGTATATAACAATCGTTTTAAATACAATTAGTACGTGACAGATAAAAAAAAATTAAATAAATTATTTATATATTACATCGACGTCTCGGACGAAAGAAGGTACATCTTTTAGACTTATATCAATGTTATTTCAAATGAAAAAAAAATCTGATCGTTGCGCTATTTTTCGTCCGAGGCGTCGTTGTAATATACATACATATAATTTATAAATTTCATTTTATTTTTCACGTAAGTACTAGAACGCACCGCCGATCATTCGCGAGATCGTATATATAATCAATATCGAATCGGAAAAAAAAGAAACAGTATAGCGCACCACGGGAACGTCAAATGCCAAAAAAACAGATAAAATGACAATTCACTGCACGCATCGAACGATTGCAATTTAGTATAAGTATAAATGTACGTGTGTGTATATATATATATATATATATATATATATATATATACAAGAAAAGAGGGAGCACAGGTGGCAGAGTTCATACCTCGGCACGCGTATGTATATACGATATATATATATATATATATCTCGAGGAGAGCCAAGGTGTTTACGTTAACTGAATTCAAATTGCTCGTAGCGCCCGAGTAGCGCGCGCGGCATTACCATAATTTATGCTACGTTCTCTCTCGGTCGCTCGGTTTATTATAAATCCAAATCGAGCGCATAATTCCGAGATATAAACATCAGCGTTGCGCCGAGCGGAGAAACGGCATTACCGGAATGCGCGGCACCGTTTGTTCTGCTGATCGGATAAAGAGAAAGAGAGAGAGAGGGAAATCCTCTCGGTAGAATTCATTTGGAAAGAGGGTTCGTCACCGAACCTTTTTAGGAATCTTTGGGATCGCTTTTACGAGATATCTTTTTCTCCAATCGTAATGCTTCGTTAGGTTATTCTTCTCCCCCTCCCCTCTCCCGCTCTCGATTTATATTTACTGCGGGGTGGATGTGTATATGTGTAAAGAAGAAAAGAAGTAATATACTTGGATGTTGCATTGTGTGTGTGTGTGTGCGTAACTGTATATATAAAGCTTCTGGGTAGAAATTGGTTTTATCAGGGATATTTTCCTTGTTGCGCGGAATAATATGTATAAAGCTCGAGGATCGTTAAACCCAAATTAACGAAGGTAAGTAACGATTATTGCTTTCCGAAAGGAGGGAACGGGGGATAGGTTGTCATATACATAGATATATATACCTATGCGTGCACGTTTTCCTTGTTTCACTATCGTTAAATCGCGGTGTATGCGCGCGCGCGCGTGTGTGTGTGTGTACGTATCCGCTGGGAATATATTTATATGGCTATTCAATATCCAATATACATATGTTATTCAATTAAAATTAATATATTTACGGTTTTTGTTATATTCAGCATCTACCGGATGAAAATGTTTACATATCGTGTGGTAAATACAATTTTACGATTATTTTAATAATGCTACCCGGAGAAAAGTGTGTTGTAGTCAAAATTACTTTGTCAATTTCGGCATCCTGAATCCGAGTCTAGGGGATATTTTCCCCTATACAGTTATGCAACAAATCATTAATTATCAGTTTTTATCAATAACTATTATACATATTGTTATTTTCATTTCTACTAATTCAGAATTGATATTAAATTTTCAAAATTCAAAATGGCGAAATTTAATTTTTTTAAATTGTTGTATGTATATATATATAAGAGCTTTTTTGGGTTGGTGATAAAGAATATGATATCCGCCCATTAAATTTTAAAATTTAATATTAAATTCTTCGTCAGCGTCCCAAAAAACCCATATATATGTAGGACTCATTTCGGGGAAATACTGAAATTTCAAAAATTATGTCCGCCATCTTGAGTTTTAAGAATTTGATACTAGTTTTTTAAATATCGAGACAGAAAACTCGCTTGAATACAACAATTTCCAGGTAAATATATATTCATTTTTATAATTTGCGTCCGCTATTTTGAGTGTGCTATTTTTTTTTAATTTTGAAAAATGTATATCAAATTATTGATATGCGTCCCAGAATACCCATATATATATTCAACCAATATCGGGAAAAGTTTTAAAATTGTGTCCGCCATATTGAAATTTGAAAATGTAATATCAAATTCTTGATCAACGTTTCAGAAACCCCTTAAATACAACTATTTTAAGGAGAATATACATACATTTTAAAATACATATGTCCGCCATTTTGAATTTTGAGAATTTAATATCAAATCTTAATCATTTATCCGAAAAAAAATCCAATTTACAAATTTTTATAAGGATAGAGCAGAAATTGCATATGAATTAAAGAAATATAAATTGTAATTATGTCTAATAACTATTGGTAAAAAATGGTAAATAAACATTTTATAAAAACAATTTCAGCGCAAAACACCCTCCATTACACCTTGGACCCTTGGTAACCTCCTCGTTTTACTACAATAGTTTCCCAGTGTATACATGTATATATGTATATTTGTTGTTAAACGCCAATATTTATCAATTATTTGCATAATGTGTACAAATTAAACGATTGTTATTTTTAAATCTGCATAACCACACCTGGCTAGAGAGATATCATATACGATACCGATATATCTATCGGTTCACCGATATACGCCACATCACATTCGATTGAATCCATCCAAACATCCTTATCAAACGTTAAAGTGTAATCGAGTCTGACATTATTATTGGAACTGAGAATCGACCGATATTTACACTTGAATGGATATCACCGCGCGGGCATATATATACGATTCGAAAGATTATTTAAAAGGTCACGAGACTATCTCAATAACAAGGAGTTCTCGTGGTAGTTCCATCGAGAGACAGTCTCAACGTGGAGTTTTGCTAAGTTTACCTCAATTTTTCCACGTTCTTACATATTATTTCAAAACAATGATAAATTGCACGATTTTCATGTGTATGCAGGAGAAAAAATTCTTCATTACTTAAAACCAATTTCTGATCACTACTTTATCTTTAATATAGAAGACACGTCGATTACCTTTTTCAAAGATTATCTATTTATTTATTATTTGAAGTTTATCTACTCGGAAAGGATTCTACATTATTGATCTGTTAATTAAATTTTGTTTGTAACTTAAGTATATAAAAATTATAAAGAAAATCGGGTGGTGATCAACAATTCGATTTACGGTAAATGTATAAATTATTTGTTTTGACAGAATTTTCATAGATCCTACTTAATAATTTTCTAAATGTTTCGATGCATTTTAATACTTTAAATATTTTTTCAACCAAATAAAATTACAAATTTTTTTTTCATTTATTTTTCTTTAAAGTCGCATTTACATTAAGTCATTAGCGACTACATTAATATTTACATTATATTGTATGAGTATACTATAAAACTTATATACATTTATATTTTAGGTATTTAAGCATGACATAAAGATACGCAAAAAGAAAGAGTAATAGTTTATAAAAAAAAAATCAAATATATATACATATAGACATATAGGATTGCGCTATATATTTTTTATTCCTGAAATTTCTATGAATTTAATTACTTTATCGACTTGATCATTTAATTGATATTTGATATCTTGAGATAACTTGAGAATCATTCTTTGTTCTTGAAATCTTTGACATTCGGTGAGAATATGTTTAACAGTTAGAGGAGATTTACATACTGTACACTGAGGTTTTTCTTCTTTAAGTAAGATGTAGCTGTGGGTTAGATGAGTGTGTCCAATCCTTAGTCTGTTGATAGTTCTTTGGTTTTTTCTACTTAATTTGTCGGCTGGATTTTTATCATAGATACTCTCTCTAATTTCGTGTAAATGGGCTATACTTGATAATTTCCATTCTTGATTCCATTTATTTTCAATTTTCAGTGCTAAATGTTTTTGAGCATCTTCATACGGAATTGGGAGGTTTGGGCTTTCTATCGTTTCGTGGGTAATGGCTGATTCTGGAACTTTATTTAGAAGCAAGAATTTAACTGTGACTTTTATTTCGTCTAGTTCTTTTATTTTGTTTTGAATTGTTGAAATTAATGAGTGTTTAGCGTAGGTATTTTTTATTTCTTTTAAAATGTATACAGAATTTGTAGATATGAAAAAGGTATCATTAGTTTTGTGATTTAGGAGTTCAAGAGATTTTAGAATCGCTATAGCCCTACAAGAAATACGTGACAGCATATTTGGTAATATATAAGTCGTCGATTTGTTGGCATTAACGACGGTGATTTTCGCTTCGTTATCTATTATTTCTCCTTGGGAGTATATATATTTATTTGAATCTTGGATATCTAATTCGTGAATAGTTTTAATATTTTCCGTAATTTGTGGATATGTAAGATACTCTCTTTTATTAATTAATGGAATTGTCCAGTTGTTGGATTGTAGGAATTGTTGTATTCTATATCTTAGCGGAGTAGGATAACTGGGGTTTTCCTTATATGCTGACGGATTGAACTTCCTTTTTAATATTTTATATACTGGGTTATCTGGTGTAGCACTAATTTTGCATGCATAATTAAGAAATAACTTTATTCTTCTATATCTTAAAGGAGGTATCTGACTTTCAGCTAGTAAGCTGGAATCGGGCTGGTTCTAAAAGCTCCTAAGGATAATCTGATTCCTGTATTATGAATAGTATCTAGTTTATTTACTTGATTGCTGGTGCCGTAAATGATTGAGCCATAATCTAATTTCGGTAGTATAAAGGATTTGTAAGTATTTTTTAATATTTTTAGGTCTGCTCCCCAATTATTGGCGGATATCATTTTTATTAAGTTTAATCGATAATTACATTCACCTTTTAATTTTTCAATGTGCTTATTCCAGTTAAGTCTATGGTCGAAGAGTAAACCCAAGATTTTTATATTATTAGTCTGCTGAATAGGAATATTATTTAAGGTGAGGTTTAGGGTTTGGTTGTAGTCCTGGTTTCTCGAAAAGATGATAGTTTCAGTTTTATTAGGGGAAAATTTGAATCCTGTTTTGTTTGCCCAAATAGAAAGTTTATTTAAGGAATCTTGGATTATTTGTACTGTGGTTTCAATTTTCTTTCCTGAACATAGTATGGTTAGATCATCTGCATATAGGTACTTTTGTATCGGCGTGTGAATCTGAGAAATTATATGGTTAATAGCTATAAGAAAAAGTGTAACACTTAATACCGAACCTTGTGGAACTCCGTTGGGGATTTCTTTTTTTTCTGATATTGCATTGAAAGTTTTAACCTTTATATACCTTTTGCTTAGAAAATTTTTTATGAAAGTCAGCATATTTCCTGTGATATTTGTTTCTTGTAGTATTGTAATAATTCTTTCTCTCCATACCATTTCGTATGCTTTTTCGAGGTCTAAGGCTACAGCAACAACATGTAATTTATTATTAAAAGCTTCAATAATGTAGTCTTCGATCATGGTTATATGGTCTAGGGTCGATCTGTATTGTCTGAATCCACTTTGTTGTTCACTTAGAAATTTCTTAAATTCTAGTATGTTTTTGAGTCGTTTGTTGATTACTTTTTCCATCAGTTTGCAGAGGGTACAGGTTAAAGAGATTGGACGGTAGTTGGAGGCCTTACTTTTGTCCTTACCAGGTTTTGCTATTGGAATAACGATAGCTTCTTTCCATATATCAGGAAATAAGCCTTTTTCCCATATATCGTTGAATATTTTTGTTATATATTTAATGGCTATTGGAGGAAGTTTTTTGAGTAAAATATTAGGAACTCTATCAGGTCCTGAGCATGAATTTTTACAGTTATTTAAAGTTGATATGATTTCTTGCTCAGTTAATAAAGAGTTGTAGAGTGCATCGTTATTTTCGTTACTCTTTACATTATCTACAGAGTATTTGCTTTTAATTATTTGGAATTCTTGATTGTAGTTATTGTCATCTGAATTATTAGCAAAGGTATTAACAAGTTCATCTGCTATATCTTGAGGGTTTACTAAATTAATGTTATTTTTATTTATCAAATTCAGTATTTGTAGAGATCTCTTTTTACCATTTATTTTTCTTATTTTTTCGTGGATTTTGGTTATCGGTGTATTTTGATTCAATTCTGCTGTAAACTCAATCCATGCGTTTTGTTTACTTTCTATAAATGTTCTTTTACAAATCGCTTTTAGCCTATTATATTCTTTTTTATTTTCGTATGTTTTGTGTTTCTTATATATATTAAATGCATGTTTAGAATTTTTTAAAGCCACTTTACATTTTTCGTTCCACCAAGGAACTTGATTTTTATAGAATTTATTGTTTTTAATATAAGGAATAGACTTATTTGCTTCTTCGAGTATTATATTTGTAAATTCATTGATTTTTTTTGTTGATGTTGTAAGTGTCTATATTGCTATAATCAATTTTTTTTAATGTATTTTCAATTCCTGATTGATAATTCACCCAATTAGCTTTTTTAAAATTCCAGGAAGGGTCGATGAGTATATTACTATCGCTATTATGCATTATAGACATAAAAATAGGATAATGGTCACTATCATGTAGTTCATCTGATACCTCCCACTCAATATTTCCTGAGATATCGGCAGAGGCGATCGATAGGTCGATTGCACTTTCGTTTGCATTAGATGCGTTGAAGTGAGTCATTCTGTTTTTATTTAAAAGAATTAAATTATCATCGTTAGTAAAGATAGTTTCTATTATTTCTCCTCTATGATCAGTGTATTTTGCACCCCACATTAAACTATGACTGTTGAAATCGCCTATTAAAATGAATGGTTTGGGGAGTTGTCTGATCAATTTTGTAATCTCATTTTTAGTAAATTTATAGCTGTTTGGCAAATATATATTGCATATTGTAATTTTTTTTGGAAGGTAACAGGAGATTGCAACGGCTTCAAGTTCAGTATTAAGGTTGATCTGGGTACAGTTAATATGTTCCTTAACGTAAATTGCTACACCTCCGCTAGCTTTGTCACAATTTTTTCTATTTTTGAAAGAAACTATGAAATTTTTTAATTTACCGTAATCATCACCTTTAAAGTTTGTCTCTTGAAGGCACAAGATAAGTGGATTTTTTTCTTTGATAATTTTCTGCAAAAGGATTTTTTCTAGCGAAAAACCCGTTGAGATTCCATTGTAAGATTGTATTATTCATATTTTATTATTCGTTTTTATTTGTCTAAAAATAAATTGGAATATTCTTCTTCAGTGATCGATTCGATTTTCTTAATTAATCTTGTGAATTTGTTTTTGATGCTTCTGTTATTTAATCGCGGATAAAGATCTCTCAACATTTGGCTCAATTCTGTAGGAACAGGGTGATGTTCTTGTAACATGTTTAAAGTAATTTTTTTTGGTTGAGCTTTATCAATAAAATTAATGAAGTTTGGGTAGTTTATAGGGTATTTGCTATTGATATCCTCAATTTCGTCTTTTAGGTGTAATAACATAGAATTATGTTCGATTTCTGTTTCAGTTTTTAATTTTATTACTTTCTCCGTTTTTTGCTTTTTTGTCTTTCTTCTTGGTTTTTCGAATTTTGACTTATCCTCTTTCATCCTTTTAACTTCATCAAGTACAGATAAAGAGCATATACTCGATTCAGAGTCGGAGAGTTCGGTATTTTGACTGTATGTGTGAGAGGATGTCGATAGCGCACGTTTCGGAGCAGTGTTTATATTTTCGCTAGGTTGCTGTTCGGGCGTGTTGTTTATTTGTGTCGAAATATCAGTCTTTGGTTCGAGTATTATGTCATTAGTAAGCGTGTTTGTAGTTCTACTAGTACTTGTTATGTTATAAGTCGGAATTTGAGAGTTTGTGTCTATCATTTGATTTGTTTTCGTGCAATATTTAGCGACGTGTCCTTCAGATTTACATAGGAAACATCTTAGACCTTCTTTCGATAAGAAAATGTAGTATACTAGGTTGTTGAATTTAATGGCAATTGATTCTGGAACTTTATTTATGTCATCTGAGTTTATATAAACTTGTCTTCTAAAACTAAAGGCTTGGGTAATACCAAGTTCGGGAATACCGTTTTTAATGAAAGTCATATCAGATTCTAGTTTAATATCTCTTTCTTGAAGTTTATTAATTATTATATCGTGAGGAATTTCCGGGTAAACATTGGAAATAATTATTTTTTTTGCACGTGGAATTAAAGGATTTATTTTGATTTCGGTATTACCTATTTTAATGATTCTTTGATTATCGACTAGTTCGTTTACTTGATTTTTTGAGCTGAGGTAAATGCATATTCTGTTATTAGATATTCTGGAGAAGAATCTGATGTTCTTGGGGTCAATAATTTTAACTATTTGACTTACATGGTCTTTAACCGTATATCCTTCGACAGCTTGAAAAACTATAGCAGTATCTCGGTTTGGAAACATTGATTGTTGAACCACTGTGGAGTAATTTTTAACTTGGGTGTTTTCTTGAAATTGAGTAACGTTCTCGTTCAATAGTACTTGACTTAGGTCTGGTTCTCTGTAGTCAGAAGAAGATAGACCTTCAACATGAGGAGGTGGAGGTGCCTGAGCACCTCCATTATGGGAGGTGCTCATGACCACTGAGATTGAACACCAACCTCACTTTTCACAGTTAAGATTTACTCCAAAACGTGCGATCCAAATATATCACTAGAAACTCCCGAGACACTCGCAATCAAATGTTTACAAGCACGTCTGAACTCTACGACGATTCGGACAGACTGAAAAATTACAAATATATCACAATATAAATGAGACAAAATTTCTTATATATATATATATATCAATTAAAAATATCTGTACACATAGATTTGATTATTTATAAATTAATTAATAACTATACTTTAAAAATGACAAGATATAAATAATGTAATTATACGATTAAAATTGGTTTATAGGTACAACTCGTCATTTATCATTTTCCGTTTTGTTATTTAAATTACCGATATATATAGGGTACTATGGTACCGAAATTCTTCCAGTAAAAAAAAATCACCGTCCCCGTATACAAACTGAACAAACGGTAAATATATAAATGAAACATTATATACAAAACAACCCGTCTCTCGTCTCAAACGCAATCAATTAAAAATACATTTACATACAGTAAAAGTAATTAATTAGGATTGATTACGTAAATTTTGATGTACGAATTAAAAACAAGAAAAAAAAAAGAAATCACGTTTATTAAAGATTCTTAATGATCGATAAAACCGAGTATATAAAAGAGACGTTAACGTCAGTGAGAAGTTGGAAAGGGGATATAAAGAAAAAAAAGAAAAAAAGATGAAGTGAACAGTCACGCCAGAATTTGAAGAATCCAAGGTAACATACCGAGACTAATACTGTTCCTGACCATTAATATATCGAATGGTTAAACGTTCGGGCATAATGAAGCAGTCAACCTCTTGTCGACCCGACCTGGATATAATTTACGACAGATAACAATCAAAAAAAGGAAAAAAAAATATATATTGCGTAGAAACTTTACTTTATTATATTTCAAACTCTTGAGTTTTCCACGGCCATAACCGGACCACCGAAATGTTTTATATATAAATAATAAACACGTAATGACACCCATGTGATTGAATAATACCGCAGGTCACCCTATATATCGTATAAGTCGAAAGGCTAATGAATTTTATGTGTATTCCTGTCTCACTATATACATACACAATATATATGAGAATGAGAAAGTCCAAAGGAAGGAGATGATGTAGCCTTCAATTTCGAATATATATATCTATATATCTGGGTTTATTTATGTCAATTGAATTTTTCAGCGGTCGTCAACGCGTCTGTATATATGTGCATGTATATATATATATATATATAATCCTCGGAAATATAATCGGTCATGCAGCGCTCAGTTGGGGGTTTTCATCGATGAATCGCCGCATCAGCATTATCGTTCACTTTGCATATCACGAGAAATTGAGAGAACGGAAAGAGCAACACTGCTGTTGAGTGAGAAAGGCACGTTATATATATATAGGGGAAGCCCGGGCAAGACGGACCCCTTAAGGAAAAACGAATAAAAAATGGACTAAACAACAAAATATACGATCAATAAAAATTTTTTCGTGAAGTAGGAATCAGAACAAAGAAGTACGTGCAAGTATATTGATATATTATAACTTAAGCATATAATAAAAAATTGTTAAAAAAATTGTGAAATTTCGAGGCCTTCAAAAATGCCCGGGCAAAACGGACACCCTCAGGAAAAATCGATAAAAATTGGTCAAATAAGGAATTTTGAACATATTTATATTTTTAAACATCATTTACTAACAAAAATAGATTAATATATAAATTACTTTTATAGAAACATTAACAGTAAAGAAAAGAAAAATTTTTTTTATAAATAGTACATTAATCGTCGCATTCTTCGCAAAAATAACTACCATTCCTTTGTATGGTGAACAATTTTCATGAGACCACTTTTTACACTTTACAAAAAAGTTGTAATAAATTGCTTTAAAAAGAAAAAACTCAAATTGGTGTATTCCGGGCAAAATGGCCATATGACCGTCTTGCCCGGACCATCTTGCCCGGAATGGATATAATGAATTTTTTTTTAAAAATTAGTAAAAAACAAAATTAATATGGGCTCTAACCTGTGTCTTTTTTTAAAACTAGTTAAATATAATAGCCTGACAATATTTATTTATTAATTTAATAATTTGTGTGAAAAATAAGTTTACTTTCTTACCTTGATAACATCGTAAGGATTCAGACAAAAATCAATATTTATGTTTTTCGACGATGTTACCATCGAGACCGGCGCGGACGTACTGAAATTTAAATACTAGTAACTCAAACAATATACTTGAATTTTTTCGGAATTTTCCGAACAGCCATATTAGAAATAGAGGGGGGTGACCGTCTTGCCCGGTATGACCGTCTTGCCCGGGCTTCCCCTATATATATATATATGTAACTCGGCATCAAAAAACTCGTCCATCGGGTGTCCAAGAAAAAGATAATATTGTTGGCTATACAAGAAAATATATGGTTCATTAAAAAATTTATGGTCGTACAAGTTCGTTTTTTGTATTTTACGATTTATCAAAATTTTAGTAAATTCTTCTTTAAATTTATAAGATTTTTTCCATTTAACATATACCGGGTGTCCTGGACTACCCGTTCACCCGAAACATTTTGTATGATTTTTAATTTTTCTATATTGGTTAGATTTTAAAAGGGGTGGACGGTTACTCTATGGGACATCCGGTATAACAAAAAGTTAACACTTTTCGAGTTAAATATTGTTAGAATTTATAGCGTTGCACCAACATAAGATAAAATTCCAAAATACATTTTTTTATTTTCTCTAAGAGATCGAAAAATTACAATTTTATAACTGGGTGTAAAACTGCACCAACATCGGATAAAAATCGACAAAAATGTTTATTACTTTCTCCATGTGATTTCCTGTAGATTTGCAACTATTTCAAATGGTTTTTATTTTTCGGCCCGATCACTAGACGTGGAATCTCCCATTAAGAGGGTTTCGGACTCAGAAAATGAAAATTTTCAATATTCTTTTTATAAACAAAAGGATAAATTTTTGAAAAAATACTGAACGCCATGCTCTTAAGCATGTTTTAAATAGTAAGTAAAGTAAAATTTTTTCAGATTTTTAAATTTGTAATTAAATTCTGATTTTTGCGAACTTCATGCCTTTTTAGACCAATAATTACCGACCGAAAATTATTTATTCAATTATTATTAACTAATTTATTTTTTGTTAAAAAATGAAAACGCCATGCCCTCACTTTTCTTTTAAACTGCCCATACACATTTTTTCAGATTTTAAAATCAATATTTCCAACATAATTCTTATGTTAAAAGGTGTAGATCCCTGTAACTTGTGTCCAACATCCCGTTAATATGTATATACACTGAAAAATAGTATATAGAATATTACTATGTGTTATAAATTTTAATAAAAATTACTATAGATAAAATATAGTAACAAATTACGATAATCCAATTGGAAGTACAAGGTTATAGTCCTTTTTATTAAACTATCTTTTTTTCAGTGCAGATGTACTCGATGATGGTTATAATCATATAAAATTGAGTAATGTGCAATGTTATGCATATTTATCGGAATTATAATTTATAATATATATATACATATCGGATCACATATGATATAACAAAGGAAAAATGATATAGATGAAAAAAATTAGATATAGAAAGAGGTAAAAAAGGAAGCTTATCCAATAGTAGACGGTTAAAGAGAGCACAATTACGGTTGCCTCGTGGCTGACCCACAGGATTATCGGACCACGAAATAACCTAAAGCTCCTTTTCATTGTCTTTTTTTTCTGTTCATTTTCATGCGTTATTTCGTACCTTTTACTTTCCTCTTATTTACATTTATTCTCGAGACTTTGCCTTTACCCCGGAGGGCCATTTCTATTTGTACTCCTGAGAGCGAAGTCGTGTCGCTTATATCGTGCCACCGCGCGCTCAAGGAAAATGTAAATTTTCGAGAAAAGGGGCAAAAGTGAGGAAAGGATTATTTTAGATTAATTTCGACTATACGGGGTGATATTTAAATTTTTGTTAGCACAAGGATATAATCAAAAAATTATATCAATCGACTGTACTATATATAGGTATACATATTATTTATAAAGCTCATCAAATTTATTTCTCTTCGATATAGTAAATATTAAGTGCCATACGTAAGAATGTGTAATAATATAATAAATTAAATTAAATATATATTAAAAATACAGGGTGTCCAAAAAGTAACGAACCTGGAAAATTCTTAAATTGCTTCGTTTGGACACACCCTGTATATTAAATATAACATATATAATGCATAATAAATATTCTAAAAACATGAAGATAAAAGATGATAATAAATTAAAATACTCGGGAGAAAGTAAATTAGAGGGGGGGGGGGGGATGAATAAAGAAAATGTTAACTGGTGTGCAGCGCGGCGAGTGAAACTTGTCGTGGGTTGTTTTACGAGTGCCGAAACAAGAAAAAAGAACAACGAGGACGCGCGCGAGGTTGCATCAGTAGCAAGGCTTTCTACGAGCTTATAACGTTCGCTCCTCGAGCTTTTAGAGCTTTCTTCTCGCGACGAAATCAGGGAATTTTCTTTTTTATTACTTTCGGACTTTTAAATCTTGTTCACCGAGACGCCCCCGGTCTGTACCTCCCGAGCTTTTTATGCTGATCTAATGACCTTCGAGGACTTTTATGAATTCTTCAAATTGATGTAAACTGAGAAATTTTTCTTACCGTTTCACTACTGCACAAGTGGACGATCATCTTTGTTTTTATCTTTCACGCGAGTTGCATTGTTTTGATGTGATGCGCAGATATAAAATAAAATTACAACGATTGTTATACATTTTTTATGTTATTTTTATATTATATTTATTTATATTATAAATATATATATATATATATTAATATGTTGATACACATTTTTAACGGGATGTCGGACCGAAGTTACAGGGACCTACACCTTTCAACATAAGAATCATGTTGGAAATATTCAATTAAAAATCTGAAAAAATTCATATTGGTAGTTTATAATAATAGCGAAGGCATTTAAGAAAAAACAAATTTGTTAATAATAATTGAATAAACAATTTTCGGTCGGTAATTATTTGTCTAGAAAGGCATGAATTTTCAACGCAAAAATCATAATTAAATTACAAATTTAAAATTCTGAAAAAATTTAAGCATAATGTTTAAAACATGCTTAAGGGCATGGCGTTCACGACTTTTTCAAAAATGTATTCTTTTGTTTAGAAATAAATAGTAAAAATTACCATTTTTTGAGTCCGACATCCCCTTAAATAATATACGATTGTCGCGTGAAAAGGTTTTAATATCAATTTTAGCGAAAAATAAAGAAAATTTCTTCACGGAGACAAATGTGATCTTTTTCTCGAGACACTATTGTAATTTTTAATCTAAACTTTTCCTCAGTGTACAAAAATACGCTTTTTTGTATTTTTTTTATATATGTTCGATCGACGTAACTACAAGATGTTTTTTATCAGCGACTTATTGATACACGTCACAATATATATTACGCTTTTCACATTATTGTTTTTCTTTTCACAAATTGAATTAATATGAATAAAGAAAGTATAATATTATTTCCTAATTGTTTCCTCGACTGCATTACCATTTTACGCGGTAACAACATAAGTATAAGTATTCAAAATAATAATTGAAACAACGTCAGCACGGTTGATTATATTTTATTTTAATTTATTACGCATATATTCCATTATATTCCATCGTTTCGTCCCAAAACACACGAAATAGTAGAAAAATAAAAGATAGTGCGAGAGGGACTATATACGCATTTGTAAAAATAAAAAAGGTGTACGTAGTGCCATTAAAATGTGCGATCACAGTCGTAAAAAACGTTCGGAGAAGAGACGCGAGACCTCAACCACCTTTTTACAGTGTGATCAAGCGTGCGTTCATCCACGACGCGCCACCGTAAATCAAACGTGATGTTCCGCGTAACGTACTATATATACCTATATATATACATAACCCTGAAAACGTTCGAAACTGCAATCGTTCGATAAATTAATACAGTTTTTACGAGGTTGCGCCTCTTTCCTTTTTTCTACGTGTGTGTGTGTGTATACATATATGCACCGTACAATTAAACGCGCGCGTCTCCCTGTGTCCGTCGCAATAAATTTTTTCCGTTTCTCTTTCTCGAGGGCCTAGTCCGATGAATTAACCTGGTGTGTGTGTGTCTATATGTGCACTTACAATGTACGTGTGCATGTGCGTAAGAAAGTTAAAAAGAAGAACGGGAGAAAGAGGACAAGGATATACATACACATATAGCAGAGAGGTTTGAATGAAAGGAAAAGAGAGAAAGGAGACGCGTGTGATCGTTCCTTATTTCTTTTCGTTTCGCCGATTCCCAATCCATACTACATGGGCTGGATTAGCCAATTGAATAATTCATTGTTGTCGGTCTTGTCAAAGAAACCTATATATACATACATACTTTTTTTTTTCTTTTATACTGTCTTTTCTTTTAGTCCATCATTCTTCTTTTCCGTGGTGATTTGTTTTCTTCATGTTTTTTTTTGTGTTTTGTTGTCGTAAACGAGTTCCTTATATGGTATTTTTTCCACGGTTGCCTCTTATTCCGAGTTTTTTTTTTTTTTAATTTTTGTTAAATAATTTTTTAGTAATTACCAAACACATTCGACGGTACGTTAAATGCATATAATCATACAATATCTTTCCTCTTAATACTTCGCTGTCCCTGCAATGCGTAAAAATTAAAAATTTTACCTACATCACTCGATGTCACTTGTCGATTTAGTTTATTTCTCGCGAACACACACACACACACACACACACACACTCGTACACGCACGCGAGATCTTAAAGAAATCAGTCATAGTTCGGTCACGTTAATGTATACATCCCCTTTTCTCTCTTTTTATCTTGTTGTTTCGAACTACAACGATATTGTGTACATATATGTATAATTTACCTGTGTATAACTTTTTTTTTCTTCCTCTCTCCCTTTTTCGGTATGTACACATACACACACAGCGTATTACAAGCGTAAATCTCGTTCGGCGTATACGTTACGCGCGACAACGACGACTCGGGCAATAAAGTCAATCGATATAATTTATTCGCGCGATTTAGGGCCAACCTTACGTGTGTGTATATATATACATATATATACGTTCGCCTATACGTTATTATTTTTCTTTCTTTCTCTCTACTTCTTTTTTTCTTCTTTGTTTTTTATTCCACGATCAGAGTCGTCCTTTCGATCTCGTCTCGCGGAGGATTGTGATTTATGCATCGACTTTCTATTGCGTGTACATTCTCGTATATTTGAATAATCAAGGCACTTTAACTCGGGTTATATACATGTATACATCGTACATACGTATACGTACGTACACACGAGGTTGTTATATCTACGCGAAAACACTTGTACATAATACGTAGCGTCGATTGAAAACGTTGTAAAACGGTTATATGTGTGTATATCTATAAGGCGTATCGTCGCCGGGTTTATTAAATATATAAAACGCACCCGTGTAATATACCGTGTTCGCGAGCGAAATAAATATCGAATTTTATGCGCGATGTTAACGAGTATTTATTCGCTTGTGACAACGGGCACTCTTGTTAAACTATTACGCGGGTTATTTTCTTCTTTTTATTTTTCTTCTCGTTTGATTTTTTTGTTTTTCGTATTGAGTAGATGTTACATCGATTATTCCGGATACGGGATCAGGATGAGTACTTTATTGTTGCTTTATACGATTATATTCAATTTGGTGGAATTATCCTTGGTAAAAGTATTGCTGACATTGAGGAATGTAACGTGTCGATAGTAACTTTAAATTCATTTTTATTATAATTATATTTATTTGTGACGTGTCTCCATACGTAACAGGAAAAATTACTATTAATAATGGCTATTTTTACCATAATTAATAGCAATTTTTTCAATTGTGTAAGTCTCTCCTCCTTTTACCGCATTAAAATAGTAATTTTTACTCATTTAATTTTTACTACATTTTTCTTAGTATATATATATATATATATATATATTTCGATTTGATCGTTTGAAGAATATTGGAATATTTAATTTACGTGGGGTGTATAATTAGGGAACTATTAATAGTATGACGGAAAAATTTTTTTTTGTAAATATTAGGCTACCTGTAGTAAATTCGCCAACTATCAAGGAACAGATTGCGAATCTTGTAATTTTTACTAGACTGAATATTGTAATTGCATCAAAAGGCGCGATAGCGCCTGACGCAAGTATAGCGCGAGAGCCATTATAGACAGCTAATTTAACCCCTCAGATTTTTTATGTCTTTTTTTTTACTTTTTTTATTCTTTTACATTGAAAAAATTTTTTTTTTCGCACATCATTTATATTAGTAGTTATGTACAATTGTTTGAGAGTTTGTGAATATTTGAAATATTTTAATTAAATTTTATTATTGCAAATTAATTTTTGTATGTCATCGGGAAGTTGGGGTTGAGGGTCGAAGTCCTTACCATATATTGTGTACCACCACATCGCTTATGCGTGTCATTCACCGAATCCTCTACTTTGAAGTAAACAAACAAAGACGCGATTAACACATACATTTTTTCAATATAATTTAGTAGACAGTTTAAGGAAAAAAATGATTATGAAAAATTAGAAGCTTATTTGTAAAATGGTGCTATATATCGTCGGCTGAGTGGAAGAACAGTCTATCTCGGAACCAGCTTGCAAATCGCGATATAGGCCGTTTTCCAAGCAAGTTCCGAGGTACGGCGTTTTCCAAGCAGATCTCGAGATAGAGCGTTTTCCAAGCTGGTTCCGAGATAAACTGTTCTTCCACTCAGCCGACGATATAGGATTAATTTTAATCGACAATATAGTTATTTTTAGATTGTTTCGGTCTGTCACCATATTATTCGAGACTCTTATCATTTTTACTAAACGCCGTTTTAGTATTTAGAAAAAATTTCTCTCCGCGTGATGGATAATTAATTGTAAAATCTTGTATGGTAAGTTGTATATTTATCAGTCAATCCGAATCAAATATAAGTTTTCATTAAAACAGGCTTTATATATTGTATAGGAATTTGTATAGGCCATTTCACGTCAAGTGGTTGGATCAAAATTTAATATTGCAACAAATTTTGGGTGCAGACTGGAAATGTTATCCAGACAACAGAAATAAATTTTTGGGTGTTCAAGATAATTTGTTAAAAAATTATTCTAACCCCAAAAATTTTACGTTTTTTCAACAATAGCTGTCTTTACAGCTATTTATTTCAAAATCTATCAACTTTTACTATGTAATATTATATGGAACATTGGTTCAGGATTTTCTCTAGAATGTATCTTTCTGGGTTAGAATTATTAATTTCAATGTCGATGACTTATAAAGTACAAGTCAACATTGATATTTAAAATAAGGCGACATGCCACAATCGATTTTTTTATCCAAATGTCCAAAAAAAAAGTTAGATGCAATACCTTTTAATGGTCTGTAGCTTGTAATTGGCTAGTTATCCTGTCAAAAGTTATGGTATTTTAAAAAACGACCAAAATTTTTAAAAAACTTACATGTTAAATTACATTTAATTTTTCGATAATTTTTTGTAATTTTTTCAAATACCATAACTTTGAACAAGCTTAGAATCCAGTTACAAGCTACAGATCATTAGAAAGGTATCTCTTCAAGCTTTTTTTAGACATTCGAAGTTGATTAAGAATTGAAACCCTAAAGGATAAATTCATAATAAGAAACCAATGTTACATATAATGTTACATAGTAAAAGCTAATAAACTTTCAAATAAATAGATGTAAAGTCAGCAATTGTCGAAAAAAAAAACTAGATAAAACTCACTTTTTAAGGTTAAAATAACTTTTAAACAAATAATTTTTAACAGCTAAAAATGTTTTATGTTTTCTGGATAACATTTCTAGACTGTACTCAAAATTAGATGCATTTTAAAATTTTGATCCAACCAGTTGACGTGAAATGGCCCATGTATACTCTCAAAGTAAAATTCACCGACCATGTAGTGGACAAAGCCTGCTCTGTCGTGTGAAATAAAAACTAACATATGCAGTAACATAAGAAGAAAATTGATTTTAAAGTTCAAAATCACTTATAAAATAGATATTTACCTTGAAATAAGCATTTATTTTACTTTGGATACTATGTGGGTGAATAATTGAAGTAATTTATAAAGAAAAATTAAATGATTTTCTTCGAGATAAAAAATGAGATAATCATACAAAGTTTGATGGAAGTGTCCTTTTTCCATTCAACGACTATTTTCTTATTTGAATTGAGTATTCAATACATGTGAAAAAATTATAAAACGTTATTAATTTTGGGAAAAATAACTGATACTGACAAAATGAGAAATGACTGAACTTCTTGATCATACCTTAACGCATATAAAACTTGACATTAATTTTCCATAATACTATGCATGTAAACCTAATCCGTTATTATATATTGTTGTCAAAATGTTTTAATATTGAATAAATTAGTTTTCTTATATGAATTAAATTAACTAAATGATCAATAATTGTCATCAGGAATAGGTTACGATTTACTTCAAAACTTTTATGAAAGTATTATTTTAAGTTATAAAAATTGGTCCTTATACTAAAATACGCATTCTTCACCCACTGTCCCATTCATATATTCCTGACAAAAAGAATCTTTAATAAATACAAATAACATACTTACGTGGTTTTACATTAAACAATATTTTTCTACAATTTCACATAAAAGCTCTTGCGTGATTTTATGAGTAAAACGTAAATGATTTCGGATTTACTTTTATACGGTAATCGCAGAATTGTATTAAAAAAAAGTGTTATCGTAATGATCAATAGCATTATATTTATCATTTGTCGGATACATAAAAATACATCATATAATAAAAATCATTACTACTAATCACTGTGTGACCATATTACTACTTTCTTGCCACAAATTTACAATTCCAACTATTCAAAGTGACGTTCGGTAGAATCGTTAGATAATAATCATATAATAGACAGAAAAAGCGCAGATGAATGAAGCTTCGTAAATGATAATTCGTTAACGAATCGATTTACTCTTTCTTATTTTCACTTCGGTGAATATATATACATTCCGAAGCAATTAGTATAATACGGTAATAAGCAATTGCGAAAAATAAGTATAATAATCCACGATAGTCCGGCGGTTCCTTTAATTTTCTTTTCCCCTTCATCCTTCCAATTCTTCTGATATATATACGCACACACATAGATTCGAAGTATGTTGGAGATGGTATGTACGAGTAATTAACTAGCCATTAATATGAAACACGGAAGAGTAAAAAAAAATCGTATATAGGCACATTTGCCCCGAAGAAGAAGAAGAAGAAGAAGTAGAAGGAAAGAAGAGAAATGGAATTAGCAAACAGCTGATCCAGGGTGAAGAGGAAAGGGAAATAGGTATAGGACAAGCTAAAGGAATGATTAACGAGCATACCAACCGAGCAATTACACCTCACGCTAATCCGTATAAATACCTCGAGCGTGCGAGATCCAAATTTACAGAGAGGACGCATCTACGTGTCCCTCTTCCATATATATATATATATATATATATACACGCAGATGTATTCTCTATTCTTTTTCCACCTAATCCGCCGGCGGAGAAAAAGAAACGCCATTGCCTGTGGCTGGGATAAAAAGGGTGTGTGTGTGTGTGTGTTTTTTTTTATTCCGAGGACTTTATCTCCGAACAAAGCTTGGCGTATCTGCAATATCGGTTGGATAATGGGAGAAACGCGGGAGTCTCGGACGTGAGCAGCTGAGACCTATACGCGACGATGAGTCATTGGTCGCAACGGGCGCATTATTACCTATATATACCAACTGCAACTGCGCCTCCCTCTCTCTCTCGTTTTATACTCGCGAATTTCGCAGGCGCTACTGTTGCCGATAATAATAAATAGCCTATACGCTACATATATATATATATTGGCGCGTTTATATAGTACCCGCGTTAGAATCGATTAGTGTGACCTTTTCCCTAATTCCCCGGGAGCGGTGTAATAATCCAAATAATCCAAGATTCGATACTGTGTGTGTGGGTGTGGGTGTGTGTGTTTATACGTTTCAAGATATTCGAACGGGTCTCTTTGTATCCCTCGCGCTCTTCGAAGAAGGATTAATCGTTTTATATATACGAGTGTCGTTCTGATACTTCTCTGCGTATATGTGTATATATATATATATATATATATGTACGATCAATGTGAATTATTATTACGCGATTACCACGAACCGAGTGGCGTGTATATATGTGTATATATATATATATATATGTATGCGTTGATTTTAATAAATCGATCGTCCCGCGAACGCGCGCGCGCAGCCCCCAAGCGTTTTCATTAAAACTGATTAGACGCGAAACGGGGAGCTTTTGATTTTGTTGTTTGCGGGTGGCTCTATATATATTTATGGATGATTATGCCTTGTAATTGTGATATATTGTCGGTGCGTTATTGTTTTTGATCCCCGCGTATAGCAGCCAACCTTTATATATATATATATATATATATATCTATATACCCGCGTGAATTAATGGATGGCTCTAATTTTCCTTTGTCTTTTATTGTTAATCACGGAAATATATTATTTTCTCTCCACAGGTGTGTATATATATATATATATATATATATACACTTTTCTTTTTCTTTCCCTTGCGATTAATCAAATTCGTATACGTACTGTATGATTTACTTATTGTGTATTACACATTTGATGAACAACGATATAGATTAATAAGCTAATATATGTAAAAAGTAAAGATTTTCAGAAAATTTTTTTCATTAGAAATTTAAATCTCGCGCCGAAAAGTTAATTGATTATTTCGTGTTTATAATAAAAATAATTGTTTTATATAAAAATAAAGTATTGTTACCCCTAGGTGTCATAGTAAGCAACTTCTCTGTCAACGGAGAGTAAATAATATTGTTTGATTTTTGTGAAAAGTTTGACTACTAAAAGAAGGTAAAACGTAACCTCTTCATTTAGTAAGTCAAAGTTTTCACAAAAACGAAACAATATTATTTTCTTTTCTTTGACATAAATGTTGTTTGTTATGATAGATATCGAGGGCAACTCTTTATTTTTATCTAAAAAATTTATTTTTACAGTAAAAACATGGAATAATCGATTAAATTTTTGGCGCGAAATTTAAATTTCTAAACAGGTTTTGGCGTCGCTTTAAATTCATACTTTTAGCCAATTTTACTGTTTCATACAATAATTCTTTTGGAAGTAGGTTTTTACGTAATAAATAAATTATTTTCATTTAACATATTTTCAAAATGTCACGATTTTTTATCCAAGGTATCATTCGAATTTATCGCTTAATTCGTATTTAATAGATATTGAAGACAAATAAAGCATGCTTCAAATAAATAAGACATACATATTTGAAACAACAAAATATACATTAGTTTCGAACAAATAGTTTATTATTTGTTAACGAGTATAAAATATTTTATCAGGGTGTGTTTCTATACGTGTAGTGCGAATGAAACGGATCCACATCGAAAAAAAGCAATGTCGACCTATACGCTGCACAGTACGATTTTGTGAGATATAATATTGTCTTACTTTCAATTCACGAGTATATTTATATATAACTTTGAAATATCATATACAAAGAAAAATGAACTGAACCAGGTCAATATACGTATCAATGAAACATTTATATACTCTGGTTTGCTCGATCAAGACGTTGCAGCATGTACGTCAGTGGTTCATTAAAAATATTCACTGGTAATTAAAATTTATTTGCACTTATTAAGGAGGTACCATAGTCAAGTTTTATCCTCCTTACCTCACCGACCGCGAAAATTAAATAAAATTAGTTATGATTAAAAATGGAAATCAATTTACATATTAATACATATTAATAATCTACCTAGTTTCAAAAATTAAAGCAACAATATCGATTGGTTTTGAAATTTTTGAATAATCCCTTACCAAAATTTATTATATAATTTCATACAATTTGAGGTGGTCCGCATGTCTAATTAAAAGGCATGTCAAAATTTTAAGTAATTATTAAATTTTATAGACCAGATAGATCATTAATAAATGAATGGTACTGTTCTCCTAGATTTACGTAAATTAACTTTCTTTTTTAATTACAATTAATTTTATGTAATTTTCGAGGTCGGCAATGTAGGGAGGATAAAACTTGGCTTTGGCACCCCGTTAAACATTGATATCTGAACTTTCCCAAGATATTCCTATATACTTTTAATTAAATTTACTTATAATTAAATTATGCACAATCGCTACCGTCTAAAATAATATATTCACTTAAAAATTCTTATTCTCCGTGCTCAGAGACATCGTTCGTTTATTTTTTGTTCTACTTGAGCGTACAACAATCGGTATATACTCACCCACGCGCTAACTTCCCGAATTAAAAGAAAAAAAAAATAAAAAATAAAATAAACATCGCGTTTTATCTCTAATGGATATAAGCGAGAAGGAAAAAAAAAGAAAAACGGCTAAGTGACATACTCAACGTGGGATAGGAGCCCTTGAAAGTAGCAAATTGCAATCTATGAAACCCGATACTGCAGAAAGGCAGGTGATTTAGGGATAGAACGTCGCTCGCGTCGGGTGAGAAAAAGAGGTGATACAGCGACACGATAAAGTGATTGAATTTCAACGTTCACGCGCGTCCCTTAACTTATGTATAAAATGTTGAAGGTATATACCATAGAGCCAGCGCACCCGCATACATAAAATGCAATCACATCAGCAGCCCCGGGATCGAGTACGGGATGATGCAGCAAGGCGATAACGTTTCGCGGCTCGTAAACCTAAAAGCGAACGAGGCCTATTTAGCATATTACTGCGGCTCGTGTTAGCGCATGAATATTGACGCCGTACTGTCATTACCGAACGGGGGCTGATCCTTCTATACATATATATATACATATACCGATGCCAATCGTTACACTTCTCGATATATATTCTATATACTGAAATGTACTTTTCTTCCTTTGAAATTATATATATATATATATATGCTCTTTTACGAGACGAACGAAGGGATATTGCCTTGCTTTTATTTTATATTAAGCGAATTTTATTAACCGTTTCTCTTATGTCAATTAAGTATTAATAATTGAGAATTAATTTTTATGTCGGCTATCCAATAATATAAATTGAATCGTAATTATATTTCGTTTTTCCAGTCAATTATGGTCTAGAAAAAATAATAATTGTAAGAAAATGAAAATAATAAAACGCGTAAATAAAATAAAATTGGACACTCGTCTTGATTTATAATCACTCCCGCGTTCTGAAATTATATTAATTATATAATTATGAAATTATATAAATATTAACAATACAATAAAATTCTGCCGTACATTCTTCTTATACATATCAATCGGTTCGTCTTGAAATCCTGAATTTGAATATAATACACTGAAAAAAAATAGATGTTTTGATCTAAACGGAATTCTTGTTAAATATGCCTCAAAAAGAAAATCCGATTGGTTCAACGCGATTCGTTTAGAATCAACAGGAATTTCATTAAGTTTAGGATATTAATCTTTTTGAGTTGTACTATCTTATTTTTCATGAAAAGAAATTCTTGAGGCATATTCAGAGAAAAATTCCGATTATATTTTTTCAGTGTGAAACAAAATTTACAAGGTTTACTTTTCATAAATTAGATTATTCACGCCAAAATTATAAAATAAACTAAAAAATCACGGATAAGAATTGACCGTATCTATATATATCTAACAGGAAATTTTATCGAGGAAGGAAAGGGATGCCGGATTGGCATAAATGCTATATGTAAATGATACATATAAATACGAAAATTGCTATTTGATGCTTTATATAGGGATATCAATTAAAAATTCGTACTTTTGAAAAAAATTTATTATTACCAATTTGAAGAGACCGTACGTAACTGCATATGAGCAGGGAATCGTTTTGTAACACTCATTTTCTTTGCAGTATCAAAAAGAAAACATACATTTTTCATTTAAAATTACATTTTTTAATATAAAAAAACGTATTATAAGACATATAATTTAAAAAAAAAAATTAGTTTTATTTTTCAATTTTTTCGATTTTTAGTTGGATGTATAGGTTAACTGTATAGGACTTCTTACTTTTGCAGTATTATACATACTACGGAGAGAAGAATTTTATTACAAACAGTTGGTACAATTCGAAACTCTCAGTAATGTGGTACAAACTGCGAATCTCGTAATTTTTACCAAACTAAATTGTATTTTAATTTTTTTTTTAACATCAGAAAAAAAATTTTATTCCTCCCATATTATTTATTTTTGAGTTTATGTATATTATTCGAGTGTTATGGAAATTTTAAATATTTAAATGAAATTTAATTAGTGAAAAAAACTCTGGATGTCATCGGGATCGAACCTGCGAAGTTTGGGTTGAGAATCCAAGTCCTTACCATTGCGCCACCGCGTCACTTGCATGTGTTTCATCGAATCGTCCTTTTAAAGTAAACAAACGAACGACGCGATTCCAATAAAAATTTTATTTATCGCTTCTTTTCGGTATCTCGTGCTGTACTGTTGTTTATAGAATTTCGTAAACAGTATAGGAAAAAATCAGAGTTAATAAAATTTACAAGCTTAATTGTAAAATTTAGTACGTTAACTCCACAAATTTTACTACATTTAGAGTAAATTTTACTACATTTAGAGTAAATTTTACTACATTTAGAGTAAATTTTACTACATTTAGAGTAAATTTTACTACATTTAGAGTAAATTTTACTACATTTAGAGTAAATTTTACTACATTTAGAGTAAATTTTACTACATTTAGAGTAAATTTTACTACATTTAGAGTAAATTTTACTACATTTAGAGTAAATTTTACTACATTTAGAGTAAATTTTACTACATTTAGAGTAAATTTTACTACATTTAGAGTAAATTTTACTACATTTAGAGTAAATTATGGTCTAGAAAAAATAATAATTGTAAGAAAATGAAAATAATAAAACGCGTAAATAAAATAAAATTGGACACTCGTCTTGATTTATAATCACTCCCGCGTTCTGAAATTATATTAATTATATAATTATGAAATTATATAAATATTAACAATACAATAAAATTCTGCCGTACATTCTTCTTATACATATCAATCGGTTCGTCTTGAAATCCTGAATTTGAATATAATACACTGAAAAAAAATAGATGTTTTGATCTAAACGGAATTCTTGTTAAATATGCCTCAAAAAGAAAATCCGATTGGTTCAACGCGATTCGTTTAGAATCAACAGGAATTTCATTAAGTTTAGGATATTAATCTTTTTGAGTTGTACTATCTTATTTTTCATGAAAAGAAATTCTTGAGGCATATTCAGAGAAAAATTCCGATTATATTTTTTCAGTGTGAAACAAAATTTACAAGGTTTACTTTTCATAAATTAGATTATTCACGCCAAAATTATAAAATAAACTAAAAAATCACGGATAAGAATTGACCGTATCTATATATATCTAACAGGAAATTTTATCGAGGAAGGAAAGGGATGCCGGATTGGCATAAATGCTATATGTAAATGATACATATAAATACGAAAATTGCTATTTGATGCTTTATATAGGGATATCAATTAAAAATTCGTACTTTTGAAAAAAATTTATTATTACCAATTTGAAGAGACCGTACGTAACTGCATATGAGCAGGGAATCGTTTTGTAACACTCATTTTCTTTGCAGTATCAAAAAGAAACATACATTTTTCATTTAAAATTACATTTTTTAATATAAAAAACGTATTATAAGACATATAATTTAAAAAAAAATTAGTTTTATTTTTCAATTTTTTCGATTTTTAGTTGGATGTATAGGTTAACTGTATAGGACTTCTTACTTTTGCAGTATTAATACATAGTCTAGAGGCCGAGTTTTTTTTTTTCATTGAAATTTTATTTTCCGCTATTATTGTTCGTATTACTTCCGAATTGGTGTCCGAAAATTCCTGTGAATCGGAATCATCCATCAAAATTCTTATTTAAAACACGAGCGGTATTATTTAAAAAAAAGAAAAGTCACACTCGTACATTACGCTTTTAAAACGTCGTATTGGCTAACAGAAGGGACGTAAGATTATAATAGACGTCGAAGTGTACAAACACGAATGAAAAATTGATTGGATCACCTGAATCGCTGTCCGTAAATAGTACGATTAAATAATTAAACCCGTTATTTAGAATGCAAGCTTCTTTCGTATAAACGAGACTCTCAATTATATACAGTCGGTCATATATACACACACACACACATACATATACGATAAAGAAAATTGAATTAATTAATTAATCGAGGATAAAAAGTTTGTGCAGTATAGATATATATACATATCGTTATCGGGATTAAACCGAACGGCCGAATCTAAAAGAAAATGTGAAGAGAAAATCAAGAAGACGAGTATAGATAGAGATAGAGAGAGCGAGGAAAACTCGTTCTGGGGTCTCGAATGACCATCTGGTGTTTAGTCTTGGTTATAGTAAGTGATACGAGATTCCTCAGAGAGAGAGAGAGAGAGAAACGATTATATTCCTCGTTATCGTTCAACGTGTATAAACAAATGGTATATAGATAGAAATATATATATATATATATATATATACATATACATATACAGACGAACCTCTGTACCTCTTATCGTAATCGGGAGCTTCCTTATTTTTTCAACTATCGCGTTTTATGTTCCCTTTCGAATCCCTGATTAAATAAACGGTAGCGCTTGTTACTCTTGTCGCCTCGTGGGAAATGATAATTTTCCACCTTTCTCGGTGATTTTTTTCCTCTTTACGTTATCCTGTGTAGGCTCGCTTGTTTCGTGACACGCGTTGGGAAAATATTGTTATACAAGCGCGAGTGATAAATTTTCGTGGTGCGAGGGTACGATTAGACCGTTGCATTCGAACGAGTAAATGAAATTGAATATGTGTGTTAGGCAGGTGTACAGGTGTTAATGTACGGTATGTATATATGCAATTTTTTGTATGAACGATTCGAATAAAAAAAGCGTATACGAAAAATATATTGTAAAATATAAATCGCACAGCTAATAGGAATAAATGACTATAGTTTACATTTATACCAAAACTTTTGAGAAATTTTATTTGCAAACGTCACGATATAAACCATAACTCTACAACTACCAAAAAAATTCAGTTACGCATATATACATCCACATCAAATTAAATACTTAAAAATAACTCTCCAAAAAAAAAACATTGCTACTCGTACAAGAAAAAAAAAGAAACAAAGTACAAATAAAATTAAAATAAATATGAAAATAAAAAATCATATCCGAACCAAGATACCCATCGATCTAAACCGTGTCATTTCAAAGTCTCGTCAGTCTCACAAAGGGCCCTTTCCCGCTACGCTCTCTCTCTCTCTGTCTCGCGACACGGGAATTTGTAAGGAATTTCGTTAAAGGATCTAAACAATATCTCGGGCGGCGCGAGACCACGGTAGACGTTATTGGGATTAGGGTGTGTTATATTCTCCGGGCGAGCTCGACATAACACACCGAACCATAGGGAGACACACAGAGACAGCAGTGAGAGAGAAAGAGAGAGATAGAGACACATCTGTTGCGCTTCCATAAGCAACATTTACATAATCGCCAAGGCCTCCCTCTGTCTGCTTTTCTCAGATATGACTGACAGTCCGCAGTTTCCACGTTTTCCGAGGGGATCTCTCTCCAAGTATATTCCTTGCATATGCCTTCTTTCTTTTTCACCGGAGACACGTCTCCTCTCTCTCTATTCCTCAATCTCTCAAACTCATTAAAGTATTTTCTTCGCGAAAAACTTTTCGATAATTGGGTGAACACTCTATATTACTTATGCATTATATACCTACACACTTCTTTATTTTTCTCTCTCGTGTGATATTGCCATTTTATTATTATTTTTTTTTATTATCCGTTATTATTATTAATATTATTACTATTTTAAACGTGCCTATTCGCACTAAATCCACGGGACATCGGCATACCCTGATTGAAAAGTTAAGAAACGCACCATCCGTATAGTAGGTCTCTTATGTATAGCTTAGAGGTTCCTACTTCACTTTGGGATTGACATTTTACATAGAGACATTTTCCATGCGACACCTAGTGGTATAGTTTCTCGAACTAAAAATTACGTGGATTTAGTGCGAATATAGACACTTCGTATTTTAAATCACTTATTATTTATTATTATTTTTTAATCATTTATTATTTTTGGTTTTTGTTGTTTATTATTATTATTATTATTACACTGGAGATCTCGGTTACCAGATAGCACGCCGTGACGCGTCGCTATATTTATTCGAATCGTATAACTTAATTTTATAAAATGTTAACACAAAAAATTATATTAAATAGTGAACGACCTAATTATTCGTAACTCTATACAACACGGTGATTTATAACCGCAACGAATACGATTACGTAATAATAAACTTATATAAATTCGTGTATATATATACAACGCACAATACGTCATAATTAAACGTTTCACTTATATTCGTATTAAACAAGCTTGATTAATTTAAATCCAGCACGAGTATCGTTTCACTATCGCAAATTAAATATATAAGCTTGCGCGTATCGTGTAACGGTCATAACTTTGCTTGAGAAAAAAAGAGAGAGAGAGAGAGAGAGCGCGGTCGTAAAAGAAATTAAATTGAAATATAAAAGACATTTTTATATGTATGTATGTATATATATCTATACGTATACGTGTGTATCGTCGGTTCGCTCTGAAATGTAAAAGAGATGATGTATGAGACACGAAAAGACGAATGTTATCGCCCAGGTAAAAAAAAAAGAAGGAGGGGGTAAATCGTATTAAACGTCTTCATCGTTGGTCCTAAGTCAAAAGTTTGTGTGTGTGTGTGTATTAAATGATTAGGTTTAAAAGCTCAGACGTCCGATGATCGATCAATTTTATACATGGACGAGATTATCGTTACATATACATACACGCGAGAATTTCGAAAAATAAAATTATCCGTGTATCTTACGGATAAATCGATCGGTATTCCCGGCGAGCATTAATTACATTTTTAACATGTCATCAGTCAGTAAGTGTATGGTCGAGCTATAGAAAGAAAGAAAATAAAATCAAAGTCGCGAAGTTTTTTTTTAAGTGGTTGGTGGCGATCTTGATTCCGTATAACTTATTTTATTATACATATATATATATATATATATATATATATCGATTAAATCTACATGATTTATTACACGCGTGTATAAAACGATCGATTCCTGATTCTAAAAATGTGCAAAATAAAACTTTAGAAATTTCCGTATAATGATAATAATAATGATAATATATACGCAACGTACGTTCGAGAGAGAGAAAAAATAATGAACAGGCGTAGAGTTTAAAATGTTTAAACGCGAATTTGCAGAAAGTTGCACGAGCGCGCGCATACGCACGCAGACGGTAAATATAATAATCGACATATTTTCCAGACGATGTCACAAAATTTCCAAGATAACGGAGGAATAACCGATGCGTAAGGGAGGTACGAAAAAAAAAAAAGGAAATGGTATATACACAAGGTTGGAGAAAGAGAAGGAAAAAAGAAAAAAATACGGAATAACGTTCATGCTCGAGGATAATACGTGTGTAAGAAGAAGAGACGATGAGATTATTAAAGTGTATAGCTATATATATATATGGAGGTATGAGCGGGTGAGAGTATAATATAGAGAAAGAAAATCAAAGTAGGATTGAGTGGAGTACAGAGTGAGAGAGAGAGGGAGAGAGTAGCGTAAGACGAAGTGTACATCTCTTACACCTCGAACAGGGGTACAAATATTCCTCGGGTATATGTATATATGTATATGGATAAACATTGCTCTTGGAGGAAGTTCGTATGCATAACAATGAATCCCCGATGCGAGTTGGCTGGCGTTACAAGCATCTAAAGCCCCGCATACCTATATCTTTCGCTCCGCGGCAGAAGCGAATCGTCGAGAGAGAGAGGGGGGTGTCGTGTAAGAGAAAGAGGACCGGTATATGGGATCCGAAACGTGGGTGTCGGAGGATCTCGGTTCTCTACGTGATGAGGGGTACGAGAAGTATAAGGACTCCGCGAGAGTGTTATAATTTGCATGTAGCACCGAGAACCTGCTACTGCTCTTCCTCCACTCTCTCTCCCCCTCTCTCATCCTTTGCCTTGTTGAATATATATATATATATATCGATTAAATCTACATGATTTATTACACGCGTGTATAAAACGATCGATTCCTGATTCTAAAAATGTGCAAAATAAAACTTTAGAAATTTCCGTATAATGATAATAATGATAATATATACGCAACGTACGTTCGAGAGAGAGAAAAAATAATGAACAGGCGTAGAGTTTAAAATGTTTAAACGCGAATTTGCAGAAAGTTGCACGAGCGCGCGCATACGCACGCAGACGGTAAATATAATAATCGACATATTTTCCAGACGATGTCACAAAATTTCCAAGATAACGGAGGAATAACCGATGCGTAAGGGAGGTACGAAAAAAAAAAAAGGAAATGGTATATACACAAGGTTGGAGAAAGAGAAGGAAAAAAGAAAAAATACGGAATAACGTTCATGCTCGAGGATAATACGTGTGTAAGAAGAAGAGACGATGAGATTATTAAAGTGTATAGCTATATATATATATGGAGGTATGAGCGGGTGAGAGTATAATATAGAGAAAGAAAATCAAAGTAGGATTGAGTGGAGTACAGAGTGAGAGAGAGAGGGAGAGAGAGAGAGAGAGAGAGAGAGAGAGAGAGAGAGTAGCGTAAGACGAAGTGTACATCTCTTACACCTCGAACAGGGGTACAAATATTCCTCGGGTATATGTATATATGTATATGGATAAACATTGCTCTTGGAGGAAGTTCGTATGCATAACAATGAATCCCCGATGCGAGTTGGCTGGCGTTACAAGCATCTAAAGCCCCGCATACCTATATCTTTCGCTCCGCGGCAGAAGCGAATCGTCGAGAGAGAGAGGGGGGTGTCGTGTAAGAGAAAGAGGACCGGTATATGGGATCCGAAACGTGGGTGTCGGAGGATCTCGGTTCTCTACGTGATGAGGGGTACGAGAAGTATAAGGACTCCGCGAGAGTGTTATAATTTGCATGTAGCACCGAGAACCTGCTACTGCTCTTCCTCCACTCTCTCTCCCCCTCTCTCTCATCCTTTGCCTTGTTGAATATATATATATTCGCGTACATCTATCAACTCGATGTATTTAAGTGTCTTTCGATATACATATATATATATGCATCACTCTGTAGAATTACTTGCACTCATATTTATAAATATAAATACGTTTAAAAATTACAACGGAGCTATAGGTAAATTTTGTTATTTAAATAATGTTACCTAATAGTTTATAATAATATTTGTTATAAAGATTCATATAATTTTTTAATTTTTTTGTAAAGTTGACATTACAATTACGCAATTCACGACATTTAAATTAATATTTCAGAATTTCGATCAATTGGTAATATTTTATTCGATCGAACTTTCGATAGGTACGACCGTACACTATTGCAAAACGAATTTTACGTTTTTTTTTATTTGAATGTATAATGATAAAAGCACGCGCGCAATATTCGAGCCCTTGCGTTCGAACGCGCAGTGTTTTTCTTGATCTTCGCTTTAGTGATATCCTCTGAATGCTGAATCCGTACATTCATTTGGTATACACAATTATTTCAATATCAATTTGTCAGAATCAATATTAATGATAATATGTTAACAATTCGTAGAATTACACTTCATTATGAGGAGTGTACTCAACTTATCCCGAGAAAAGTGTCCCTTTGTCGTGCTTGCGATTTCAGTTAAAAGCTCTTCTGTGGTTCCGTTATACAAACGTGCGGACTTACTTTCACTTTGTGTACGAAATATAATAGAGTTTATAAACATACCGGATGAAATGAGCATTGTCGATACCTATTATCATTTTTATCGAGTACACTTAAAGCTAGTAAAATATTTTAAGATTAACAATTTCAATGATTAATTAATCTATTATTTCTTATTTAAGTAATATTATGAGTGCGCATCAACAATAAGTAATAATTATATAATTGATTTTTTTATCCAAAAGTCCAAAAGAAAGCTTGGAGCAATACCTTTCAAATGATCTGTAGCATTTTTATGGCCTTTAATTCTGCAAAAAGTTATGACAATTTAAAGAAAGACAAAAAATTCACAAAAATTAACATGGTATTTCCCATTTAAATTTTTAAAAAATTTCGTCTTTCTTTAAATTATCATAACTTTTTACAGAATTGAAGGCCATAAAAATGCTGCAGATCATTTGAAAGGTATTGCTCCAAGCTTTCTTTTGGACTTTTGGATAAAAAAATCAATTGTGGCGAAGTTAGTTTTTTTTAAGTTGAATGTTGACATGTAGTTTATTTGTCATTAACCTTGAGATTGGAAATTCTAACCCAGAAGGATAAATTCTAGACATAATTAGCAACGAATGTTACATATAATGTTCTATAGTAAAAGTTGATAGATTTTGAGTTAAATAGCGATGAACCCAGCTGGTGTTGAAAAAAACTGGAAAAAGTTCACTTTTTGTATATAAATAAAACTCTAATTTTTTCATTAATTGATCATGTTTCTTTGGTATTTCGACACTTGGCCATTTTTCGATTTAGAAAATATTTATGGTTAAATTGTTATTATAGGATAGTGTATACGCATTGATTATATTTAAAAAATAACAAATACTTTAAATAAGGAACATAATTCAATTATATTAAATTTCACTATAATTTACAGCAAGTATGACAATGCACGTATAAGTAAATTTCGTTATAAATTATACCCAAACTTAATCGTGTTAATATTTACTTAAAAAATAGTAGTCAAAATTATGACAAAATCCAAATACATCCCTACGTTACCATGACAATATAGTAAATATTTAACATATTGTTTTTTTTCGATGTACTTGTACGGACACATAAATCCGGTGGGAATAACACATAAATCACTCTCGATCATTCAAACTCAAAATTGAATAATATCCTCAAAGATCTATATTAATACGCCGTATAAAATAATAACGATTACGAATTCATACAAGATCGCGATAAAACGTATATATACTTTCTAAAAGAATATTATTCACGAGGCTTTTATTTTATCACTCTCTCTCTCTCTTTCTCTCTTTCTCTTTGGATCTTTTGGATCTCACCGTGAAATTTCTCTCGTTGTCACTGGATTGAGTAGCGAACACCCTCCTAACTCGTATTTTACATCGTACATCTATATCTATATGGCCAATCTATATAGAAGGTGAAGTGACGCGGGCGCGCGACGTCGCATACGTAATGATTCGAACTGAGGGCGGGACGCGCGTCTTTCGCACTTGCCGCTATATACCACGAGGTTGTGCGTTGCATTGTCCTAGTAGGGCTTTCGTGAACGTTATATAGACTTACATCCCACCGACACCCTCTCGAAAACAATTTCCAACCGCCACGCTCCAGGAATGTCAAAAGTATATACATATAGGATCAAGCGAATTCGTTTTGAATAGCATCATTTGTATTATATATATATATATGGGTGGTTCTCTGTGACATCGAAGATGAAAAAAATAAATATTGCTATAACTGTGGGAATATGTTTTAGAGGTATCCAGTAGTTCTCCTGAATTTTTTCAGATTTTTTCTGGGCCATTATTTTAAGTTACAGAGAGTCAAAGTTGACATTTTAGCACTTTTTTCCATTATATGCCCATTTTCATGAATTTTTAGCTCCCAGGGGATGCATTTTTCACTAAAAACATAACTATGACTTTTTTTGTAAAATTTTCCGAACTTTTCATTAAAAATACTTTTAAAGACATAAATCTATGCTGTCACACTCTTGTAAGCCATTTAAACTTTAAATAGTGAAAATCAGCAATTCTGCTCCGGACTCTGGTAACCCAATACCGTCTAAAAGATGTCTTTTTATAGTCAGAAACTGCCTAAAAATTTCCAGAGTGGGTCTAAATCATTAAGATCACTTATGGTCAAAATATCCGGGAAAAATGCCCGAAATATTAATAGAAATGTATATTTGTTGCCTTATAACGATGAATCTATTAGCATGATCATTGCAAAAAAATTTGTGCACTTACCTTGGAGTGGTAGAAAAGTATCTCCACTTGTTTCAGTATCCATCTAATCCCCTGTAAGCTGCTAAAAATACAAATATTATTATAAAATTATAAAAAATTATTTTTTATACATTTATAATGCTGGATTTTTAGTTTTACATCCCTTACAAGAATTATAATACTAATCTGAAGGATTACTATAAAAGTATCAACATTATTATTATTATTATTCAGCAATACATTGTTTAGATTTCACAAACTTGTCACTGTCACGTTATCATATTATTCATTATAATTATATATCCGATTTATTTATATATCTTTTGTATTAAATACGTATATTCAGTTATTGTAATAATGATGTTTATATATTTATAGTAATCCTTCAGATTAGTATTATAATTCTTGTAAGGGATGTAAAACTAAAAATCCAGCATTATAAATGTTTAAAAATTAATTTTTTACATTTGTATAATAATATTTATATTTTTAGCAGCTTACAGGGGATTAGATGGATACTGAAACAAGTGAAGATACTTTTCTACCACTCCAAGGTAAGTGCACAAATTTTTTTGCAATGATCATGCTAATAGATTCATCGTTATAAGGCAACAAATATACATTTCTATTAATATTTCGGGCACTTTTCCCGGATATTTTGACCATAAGTGATCTTAATGATTGAGACCCACTCTGGAAATTTTTAGGCAGTTTCTGACTATAAAAAGACAACTTTTACACAGTATTAGGTTACCAGAGTCCGGAGCAGAATTGCTGATTTTCACTATTTAAGGTTTAAATGGCTTACAAGAGTGTGACAGCATACATTTATGTCTTTAAAAGTATTTTTAATGAAAAGTTCGGAAAATTTTACAAAAAAAGTCATATTTATGTTTTTAGTGAAAAATGCATCCCCTGGGAGCTAAAAATTCATGAAAAATACTTTTAAAGACATAAATGTATGCTGTCACACTCTTGTGAGCCATTTAAACCTTAAATAGTGAAAATCAGCAATTCTGCTCCGGACTCTGGTAACCTAATACTGTCTAAAAGATGTCTTTTTATAGTCAGAAACTGCCTAAAAATTTCCAGAGTGGGTCTAAATCATTAAGATCACTTATGGTCAAAATATCCGGGAAAAGTGCCCGAAATATTAATAGAAATGTATATTTGTTGCCTTATAACGATGAATCTATTAGCATGATCATTGCAAAAAAATTTGTGCACTTACCTTGGAGTGGTAGAAAAGTATCTCCACTTGTTTCAGTATCCATCTAATCCCCTGTAAGCTGCTAAAAATACAAATATTATTATAATAATTATAAAAAATTATTTTTTATACATTTATAATGCTGGATTTTTAGTTTTACATCCCTTACAAGAATTATAATACTAATCTGAAGGATTACTATAAAAGTATCAACATTATTATTATTATTATTCAGCAATACATTGTTTAGATTTCACAAACTTGTCACTGTCACGTTATCATATTATTCATTATAATTATATATCCGATTTATTTATATATCTTTTGTATTAAATACGTATATTCAGTTATTGTAATAATGATGTTTATATATTTATAGTAATCCTTCAGATTAGTATTATAATTCTTGTAAGGGATGTAAAACTAAAAATCCAGCATTATAAATGTTTAAAAATTAATTTTTTACATTTGTATAATAATATTTATATTTTTAGCAGCTTACAGGGGATTAGATGGATACTGAAACAAGTGAAGATACTTTTCTACCACTCCAAGGTAAGTGCACAAATTTTTTTGCAATGATCATGCTAATAGATTCATCGTTATAAGGCAACAAATATACATTTCTATTAATATTTCGGGCACTTTTCCCGGATATTTTGACCATAAGTGATCTTAATGATTGAGACCCACTCTGGAAATTTTTAGGCAGTTTCTGACTATAAAAAGACAACTTTTACACAGTATTAGGTTACCAGAGTCCGGAGCAGAATTGCTGATTTTCACTATTTAAGGTTTAAATGGCTTACAAGAGTGTGACAGCATACATTTATGTCTTTAAAAATATTTTTTATGAAAAGTTCGGAAAATTTTACAAAAAAAGTCATACTTATGTTTTTAATGAAAAATGCATCCCCTGGGAGCTAAAAATTCATGAAAATGGGCATATAATTCAAAAAAGTGCTAAAATGTCAACTTTGACTCTCTGTAACTTAAAATAATGGCCCAGAAAAAATCTGAAAAAATTCAGGAGAACTACTGGATACCTCTAAAACATATTCCCACAGTTATAGCAATATTTATTTTTTTCATCTTCGATGTCACAGAGAACCACCCATATATATATATATATATATGGGGTATTCCACGTCAAGTAGTCCGATCAAAATTTTAAAACCGATCAAATTTTAGGTACACACTGGAAGTGTTTTTGAAAATAGAAGAAAATTTTTAGTTACTGAAGTCTATTTGTTCAAATAGTATATTATACACCTAGAAAATCTAGATGTGGACCCTAGACTTTATCGAGACTTGTCATAAATTTAAAAATGAGGCAAAACATAGCTGCAGACTTTTCCAAGACTTCCTTGACCATATTTAGACTTTCGCTAGACTTATCCGAGACTTCATAATTTGAAAATAAGTCTGGGATAGGTGCGGTAGCTAGACTTTATCTAGACTTAGAAGCTAGACTTTTCCAAGACCAATTCTAGGAAAATTTTTTTTACACGGGTTATATTTTTATACTTTTTTCAACACCAGCTGTGTTTACCGCTATTTATCACAAAATCTATCAACTTTTACTATATAACATTACATGTAACATTCGTTGATAATTGTCTTTAGAAATTATTCTTCTGGGTTAGAAATTCTAATTTCAGGGTTAATGTCACATAAACCACATGTCAATATTGAACTTCAAAAAATTGTAACTTCGCCACAATTAATTTTTTCATCCAGAAGTAAAGAAATAAAGAAATAAATAAATATTGAAAAGAACATTCATTGCAACTCTAATGAGGTGTATACAACTAGAATTACTTTCAATGAAATATTAGCTCAATAATAAATTTAAAACAAATTGATAAATACTAATTTTAGCAGTTCGTTCCTCATTCCCCTCGTGCACACCATTTTGATGTCAACCACAATAAGACATAGCGATCCCCCTACTCCGCTGCTCGAGAAATGCATGTGCGTAATAGTAAAATAATTATTTTTTCAATCTGTCAAATGGATAATGTTGATAATACTTAATTATTTCATATAGGTATAAAGTAATAACGTTGGAGCATCAAGAGTAAATGAAACACTAACGTATTTTACCTACATTTAATTGCATAATTTAGGAGTTAAATAGCGAGTTGAAAAAATGATGTAAAAACAGGCAAATTTGGAAAAAATGGAAGTGCATTATAAAGAATCTTTAAAATATAATTAACATATTTATCCTAGATGAAGTTTCTTCTGTAAGCAGTTGTTGTGCACCACATATATCTGAGTGAAACTGTGAGTCAATTATTCTTGAAACATGCAAATCAAGAATGATTATTTCAGAAAAAAGGATTCACTGGCTAGGTAATAAGAAATCATGTATGTACTGGATGATGGTGGCACATTTGAAGAAAAATTTAATAATAGCAATAGACGTTACCAATTTTTGAGTATTTTTAAGAAATCTAGATGTTGGAGATGAAAAATACTAGGTAAGTACAATGTAGTACATTTAAACCAGGAGTTATTAATTAAACTTCAATGTCTGATAAACATGCTAATGATATTAACCATGTAGCCAGGAGTGAAATTCAGAGGAAACGGCTTTTAGCTTTTGTTACTACCTGGCATATTCAAATTTATTACAATTTATAAGTTTACTCGAGTGCACACAACAGTCTCAAAAGACGTTCTCGCCTGAAGTAGAAAATCTGACTAAGCTCGAATTGATTCATCGATAAAACTGTTCTAACCGTCAGTGCATTTAATCAGTAAACAAAGAATTTTATCATTAATATGAAGTCACAATTCAGCTTCAACACCCTTTAATTATATTAATATTTTAGATTTATACTTTCTTCAAAACTGATTATGAGAATAACTTTTACTGAACAGAGTTATATTATGACAAAAATATATTTTATTAGTATACGGAGGATATCATAATATTGATTTTTGCATTTATGAAGAAGATTTGTTAATTATTCTATAATAGATTATTTGAGTAAATTATTTTTAAAATTTGTAAACATTTTACATTTAATATATATTATGTACAAGAAAAAAGTGTTATATTTTGAGTTATAAAATGATAAAAATGGACAAAAATTTAATTTCCGTAAAAAATTCACTTTTTGTCTATCAATAGCAGTGTTAATAATGTCGGTATCGGTCTAAAAATTTAGATACACTCTATCGAAGCAATTTCTGATATATTTGTGAAAATAAAATGTATTTTTCATTATAGTCTCTTTATCAATTACAGTTCATGTAATATACCTATATTTATTATTTGTTTCTCTATTTTTATACAATTATATTCCCCATATATATCGATATACACTCTTGGGTTCTAAAAACGATAAAGAAAAAAAAAAACAAATTCACTCAGTTTAACCGGATGAAATTTTTTATCCGAGTCGATCGTTTTTTTGTATATATATACATACGTCGATGCAATAACAATTTAACAAAGCCAATCGGAAAACCCACAAATCTTTGGATTAGCCGGAATCAATTTACTAATGCATAAAACACGCAAACCACTGGTTGGTTCTAATTCATTAGACGGTCGAGGGAGAAGAAACCAACAGGGGTTGTATAGTCCGTCAGACACTCTAAGCGTTGTATATATATCGTCCACAAATAATAATCGGACTCGCTCTATCTGTCGGATTCGTATAGAATATATATATATAATGTGTGTGTGCGCGACAAAAGGACCGTTAACACCAAACTACTACCTATCGCCAAAAACGGATCTTAAACAAGATTTCATGGTCTCATTACTTTGAATCTACTTGTATAATTTCTACAAGTATATTATATTCACAAAAATATATTCCCGTATAAATAGAGGATTATCGTCTCAAATAGGGCTTGAAAGGGAATCCACTTGGTGTTAGACGATTCTTCTATAACCAATAAAATTCGACTTCTGTTTAGAATAGTGAGATTTTGATTTTAATGGAATCTACTTGGTAATAAAAGAATCGTCTAACGTCAACTGGATTTCCCTATTAACCATATCTCAGACGACAATCCACTAATCGCAAGAATACATTATTGTGAGTGCATGTAGTACAGTTATTAATAATTGTATCAAGTGTTATATTTAAAAGGTAAATTTTTTTTTACATTTGATACGATCAATCAAAATATTTAGTACATTTTGTTTTCAGTATAGTATTAAAAAACCGCTGCCAATTAATTGGCACGTAGTTTCCTCAAATTAACATGTCGATCCTATACGTAATATATTATATTATTGTTCATAATAAGAAAATTCTGTTGAATCACATTGAATTTTTCGCAACTGACAGAAAATACTTTTGATGGTATCAATTAAAAACATAAAAAATTATCATTTCTTGCTTTTCTTTGGATTTTCTGAAAACATTTTCTCCCAAAAATATGTTTAGTCCCACAGTAGACTACAATATAAGTAAACAAAATATTAATAAAAATTACATTTTAGCATTTACATATTACATTCAGCAATATTATATAATATTTATTATATTTATTATATCATAATATTATATTTTACATTACAGCATAATGCTATTATTATTATGTTTTATTTCCGCGATTTTGTTTAACATATTTGATCAATTATTTTTAAAGATATAATCAATCAAACATTTTGTACAAAAATATATAATGATTAATAACTCAGGTAATTATATATCTTTTGAGCTGAAAAACAGTACGGATCGAAACTACCAAAAAGACTATTCTTTCCCAAAATTTCAAGTGGATTACTTAAATGTTTTTTGTTCCCGAAAATGTTTGACATAAAAACCTCAATTTTTCACATTTCAATTTTTGCAATCAAATATAGATATGATTACTTTAAATTTTTACAGTTTATGACTATCAGTTAAGGTTCCTTCATCATAAATTTTTTCAGCACACTCTAAAAACACGTGATTTCGACTCTTGACATGTTAAAATACACTTATAACATGTTTTTAGCGAGTAAAAAAATTTTACCATTACAAAGCTTCCTCTAGGAAGAAGCCAAAATGTTATAGGTTTATTCGAAAATGTTTAGGCCAAAATGTTTAGTCCGATAGTAACTATATAGATAAATTTATAAAAATTGTATCTTACGAATAAGTAATCTTTTTGGTTTAAGATGATTCTTTTATAATCTAATTTGAATTTTTACATTCATCTGCTAAAGTTAAAATTCCGCTTACAGAAGAATCATTTGTCATCCGGATTTTCTTTCTGGAACATATTTCATAAATATTCCATTTAATTCCTCCAATCATTCAACATCTGTATTCAACAAGAAAAAGATATTCAATACTTACAGAAATTGATTCCCTGTAGTATTTTTTTACGGTCTTTTCAAATCTGACCTCATAATCACCTAATTATGTGTCATTTTTTTAAATGCCGATTAAAAATGAAAAGATGGCTGATAGGCTCTCAGAGTTTACACAATTTAATGTATAAAAAAGCGCGTGTGACAAAAAGAAAGATGCACATTTGTCAGTATAAAATATCTGTCGTTATTATATACACCCATAAACGCGCTGCAATAACGTTTGTGCATATAGAAACAGAGAGAGAGAGGGAGAGAGTGGACTACAGGTAACAAAAGGGTTGTTGCAACGACTATAGTTCGACTCTCGTCAATTATATTCGATTCGAGCGCCATAATAACGAACATCTCGAGCCACGAATCCAATTAAATCCAAAGTATTTAATTAATTAAATAAACAATCAATTATATTAATAATTTACGTTAATTACTCGAACGGCAGCGGGTGCAGTATGGAGTATATAGTGCATATATATGTACTGCACCCAACGCGACGAATCAATAATAGTGCATAATAACAGTGTGTGTATATATATATATGGACGAACGAATTCATCGAAGATATAAATAAAGGTATATAAACTTGTTTGTGTATTAAAAGTATAGGAGAAGTACATCGTCCAAGATTTAGTGTTGATAACGTATATATACGGTTTGATAAGGGAATAAAGAGAGGTAGGAGTGAGAGAGAGAGAGAGAGAGAGGTAGAAAAAAAAGGATGAAGAGAGATAGAGATGAAGAGTCGAGTATAAGGGAGTATAATAGCTTGGTCCCATTTGCCTAATGATCGTAGTACCGTCTCTCTTGGTTTTCTCTCCTGGTCTTATCGCGCTTCCTCTTGGCTACACACGGGCATCCAGTTTCCCCCTGATGTTGTCCCTCTTGGAAACACTACTCTCTATCTCTCTCACTCTCTCTCTCTCTTTCGCTACATCTCTCCGAGTTTGGTATCTCTATCTAACTACTCTTATACACATCCTTTTAGAGAAATGTATGTGTGTACATATATATATACGAATCTCGTCGTTGTTGTTGTTGTTGTTGGGCAAGGTACATATATATATGTATACGCGCGAGCGCGAGGAAGCTATTTGGCAAATAAGATTATTACCGCGTAAACAACTTTCTTAGGTGGAACGTGCGTCCTCCGCTTAATCACGAGGAATAAAGAGAGAGAGAGAGAGAGAGAGAGAAGAAGAAGAAGAATCGCGAGAGAGAATGTGTACGCGCGATAACTGCAAGTATCAAACGATTTATTTATATCTATATACCTTGTTAAGCGGATTGTGTAGTACATTGGAAAAAAAATATGGATTCTTTGTGTCAGAGGAATTGTTCTTAAATATAACTTGAATGGACATTCTGGTTGTTCTAAAACGATTGTTCTATAATCAAAAAGAATATGATTGATCTTATAGGATATTGCTCTTTTTCAGTCAAATTTCCCAATTGTTTTCAAAAGTTGATTTCGCTTAATTATAGATTAATCCGCTTGATTATAAAATAATCATTTTAGAGCTATCAGATTTTCCGTTTGGGTATAGCGTTTCAGTAGAAATACTCTAAGAACGATGAAGAGTCCATTTTTTTCAGTACATGGTAATAATTTATTTACTTATCTTTCTTATATATTACGCGGTCAAACGTTCAATCAATATAAAATATTTTTAGTTTGTTTTTTACATTGAAATTTCAAAATGTTATTCAAATTATTTTTTCTATTATCGTATATACGCACTAACAAAATTGGAGACTTGAATCAAGTGGAATTACTCTCAAATATACATCGAGAAGAAATCTTTTTTTAGATGACCTTAATTTAGTTGACTGCGCTTAAAAAATCAGAAATCGACTTACTAAATTAAAATCCCTAAATATTTTCATTAGAAGATTCCGTTTATATAGTTACAGAAGAATGATTTAATACCAAGCAGACTTTTTCTTGAAACCATATTCCAGAATAATTCCGCTTAAGCTAAGATTCTAGTTTTTTTTTTGGTATACCAGAACGTATATTAGAAACTATCGCGTTACATCTCCCGAATTGACATATAGGTACACGAAGAGAAATGTTATAGTAAAAATGACAATAATTTTTAGTAAGTGAGACACAGACTGCCAAAATGCAGTGTTGCCAGATGGAGGTATTTTTTCTTTATTGCACTCACCCAGTATGGCCACATATATATTAGTTAATAGAGGACAAAAAAACCCTAAATGGTAACCCTGCCAAAATGAAGAAAATTACTATAGCAAAAATTACTAAACATATAGTGAATTTTACTATAAAGTATTGTAATTTTTACTACATTTATCTCTGTTTGTAAAAACAGAGTAACAACGGTGTTTTGACCGAAAGATTCTTATTTGAAATAAAATACTATTATTCAGTTTGTATACACACCTTCACCTCGTATATATATACCTCGTTTACTTATTTATTTATTTTCTTGCTTTTCTCACAAATATATATATATATATATATATATATATATATAAATGTGGAAGAGGGTCCTACATACATGTACCGAAAGACCATTTGGCAAAACTATAAATTTACTTCTTTCTTCTCTTCCGCGGTAACGTATTCGCTACCGGTTCCACTGTTACACACACACACACACACACACACACATCACATGCACAGAGAAAGCGAGTGGTTCCCAAATATATATATATACCTATAGATATCCGAATAATATTTAACATTTCAAGTCGGAGGTTCGAGTTCATACATCTTGCACGGTCTCGTTCACTCGGGCAAAACGGTATGCAATTGCGCATGCGAGCATTAAACTTACCTCGAACTATACTGCGCGCACGCATGGATTTCGTGCGGTCGTATTATACGGTGTGCTTGCGGTCACATTATACGAGACACACATACACACATATACACCACACACACAGATCGAGTGGAAGGAAAGTGTCTACTTGCCGTTGATATTTGTTTAGTCGTGTGTATGATCCCACGAGATGAGGTATACACACTCGATCAGAAGTCACGACCGTACGCCGAAGAATGGAAATGTATCTATATAATATATAAACATTTTACCTTAAGTCAGAGGAACGATACTCACTTTTACTTTGGTATTTTCTAATCCTGAATTATGCATTTCCTTGCATATTCTTAACCCACATGTATATACATTTGCGGATTGTCGTCTCGGTGAGTATATGCATCTACAAAACGTTACTATTTTTCTTTAAATAGTGCACGTAGTATATGAACACAACTGTGTCGATAAGACTATCTTCTACTACACGAATAGGTATACATATGTATGTATCGATGGATTCTACTAATCCATATTCGAACCTATGGCGACATTTACCATTAATATACGCGATATATCTAAATTGCGTATATATATATATATATATATATATATATATAGATTTCGATCAGTTGAAGTCAATCCAATGTAATTTGGTTCATCCACCAAAATCAAGTAAAAACCTATAATTATAAATAAACCCGGTTTTACGCTCGACGCTCGTTTATCGTATTGTCCGATACTTTCTATCTAACAATAACCAGAATATTATTTTTTTCGCAATGTATCGAGAGACTTTCTCCATCCTCGTAAGCTCTACACTTTTATTCATATATATATACTAAACACTAGAGAAAAGAGAAGAAAAGTCGCTACAGATCGCTAATTTTACTGTATATTATAACTTTAATCCGATTAATAATCTTTTTCTATTTTACCAACCTATGTATATAATATTCCCTTTAATCTTTTAACTTAATGGATATCGTTTTAGATATAATGTATTTACAATTTATTTTGTATCGAGAATATATATATATGTATTTCTATATGCATTAATGACATGTTGAACGCCTACTCTTGGTATTAGATTTGCGCTCTTTCACTTTATACTGGCATTAGAGTGTTGCGACTTTTCTTATATTTATTTTATATAGATAATATTTTTACTGGTATATGTTAAGGTCTGTTTTATCATTTTACAATTAATTTGTAGTTAATATTGGTATAAAAAATAGACGACGAAATTTATTGGCGAAAAAATAACAAATATATACCCAAATATTTGGTGAATTGTTATTATTGTTCAAAACATTGGTATAATTTGGACATAAAACTGCCAATACATTTTTATAGAGTTGTAGAATATTAAATACATAATATGTGTCATATAATAATCTAAAACCGTTTTTTCTCTCAAAAAATTTTTATTTTAACGTGATATAGCATTTGTCAAAATGTTTCCATATATGCCACACACACACACACACACACACACATGAACCTGTAAATCTGCATACCAGAGTCGGGTAAAAATATATTTTGTCCAATATATTATGATTTTATGAAAGTAAAAGAAATGCAAAATCTTTATTGATGTCATTTTTTAAATAATTTATTTTTGTTCAGAACAAAAACTTTTTTTTATTTCTATACTTGTAAACGAAAGAGACATTGACTATTATATTTTAAACCTATATTTTTTTGTTTATTGTTGCTAGATAGTCCAAAATTTCGAAAAGTCGAAAAATACCTATAATTGAAATAAAATTTTTTGACCATCAATCCGTAACATAAAACAGCCCTGTTAGGAATCGTCTCCATTTTCTTAGTAGTAACAAGCTTGTTTCGAAAAAAATGGGTTTAAAATGTGAACATTTTTATTCCTGTGATGAAACTTTTTACAACATTATTTTATCAAGATCAGTCCATTTCCTAGCCAAAAAGATAGGTTCCCGGTATTTTAGTCTGAAATAAGTACCTTCTAGCCCATGAAAAGGCTTGTAAGATTCGGATCGATTTTAAAAATTCGTAAATCTAGATAAATATTTCGAACGGTGATTCGTAGAAAGTAAACGATTGCCAAATCGTATCTGCAATTAAAAAACCGATCGAATTTGACCAACCACAACTTAAAGGCCAACGATAAATTTGCTTAAAATATTTAATGGTTACGGGCACTCCATTAAATGGACGATAATGTGAAAAAAAGCGTTTCACCTCCTACTGGAAACTAGCCATTTTACATACCGAATAAGTGGCTATACAGCCCATTTTTCTTTGAAACAATTCTTACCAGGGAAAAAATGGAAATAAAATGTAACATCCAATGACCCTTTTGTACCAAAGCTAAAGAACTAAAAAAAAAATTTTGTTATGAAAAAGAAATTATTTAAAAAAAGAAATATAAATTTTTGAACTTTTCCCTCCTAGAAATTTGAATTTAAAAACTAGGAAGTAAAAATTGGTAGTAAGTACCTTGTGGTGAAAAGCTTTTTCTTTTAACCCATTTTCTTAGCACTTAATAGAATGACCATATCCTCAAAACAAATAATATTTCTAGCTTCTCTGTAACATTAAACTTCGAAATTCCTATAGTTTCGGATGGGTTTTTAACGTTTTCCTTTGATTTGCAACTAACTTCTGTAATATTTCCAGTATTTACGAATATAAATGCGATTTTATTTGATTTTTCACTTGTCCATTTTTAATAGACATTTAATTGGATATAACTAGACTCAAATTTGATCTATATTTACAAGCTGAAAATTAGCTCAAAACAGAATGTAAATAATATTTTAGTCTATCTAATGGTTAAAAAATGGAAGAAAAAACGTTTCAATGGGACACATTTTTCGCTTAATTTTCACCCATTTTTCGACCATTATATTTAGAATATCTATTTGTCATCTTTTAAATGGAAATAACATTTCTAATTTATTTACGAAAAATAACTTTATATTTAAACGATGCAGGTCAGTTTTCCTTATGACACTCGAAACAACGTATCCAAAACTATATAAAAAAAATAATCAGCATTACGATATAGACGTTATACGATTTACGCATCAAATAACAATTACGATAATCAAAAAAATTTTTCGTCCAATTGGACATTAGTGGATAAATGCGATTTTGACTAATTTTATACCAAATATTTCTAGTTTTCCTCTCACACATAATCATCTATAAATTCGGTCTAATAGGATAATAATTAATCGCTAGAAATTCCTTCACTAGTTTTCAATGCAGGTAATAAAACCGCGCTTTATTCGCCAATATACAATATATACACCGTTCCTGTTTCTCAGTGACCTCAAATTCCTTCTCTAATTAATTCTCGTATACACACACACGCACATTCATTCGAAAATCTACATCTATATACACATTAAAGTATAAAACATACATTATAATAAAACTACGCATGATATACTATACAGTTATCCTGTTAGCGTAATTTATTTTTAATCGGAAAAGTTTAAGCACTTATATAGGTTTATACGCGTTATCATTAACACCACGTATGGTATATACACATATATTGCCGATCGAGAAGAAGAAGAAAGAAAAAAAAAAACAATTTCTCATTGCTGCAGTTTCATCGGCAACCCCGTCACTTATCAAAAAGAGCCTTTGATGATCGAGCCGAACCTCCCAGTCGCTCTCGAAATACTGCGCTTTTATCGCTCCTTATCAATTCTAAAGTAAACTAATGATTATATATATCCTCGCGCGTTTCGCAGAATTCTGTGGAGCAATATGTATATATACAAACAAGAGAAATAGTTCAATCGATTAGTAAAAATTGGTAGTAAGTACCTTGTGGTGAAAAGCTTTTTCTTTTAACCCATTTTCTTAGCACTTAATAGAATGACCATATCCTCAAAACAAATAATATTTCTAGCTTCTCTGTAACATTAAACTTCGAAATTCCTATAGTTTCGGATGGGTTTTTAACGTTTTCCTTTGATTTGCAACTAACTTCTGTAATATTTCCAGTATTTACGAATATAAATGCGATTTTATTTGATTTTTCACTTGTCCATTTTTAATAGACATTTAATTGGATATAACTAGACTCAAATTTGATCTATATTGTCACGGACATCGCCGAGCGACTTGGGCATATGAGAAGGAGTCAAGTGACAGATAAGAAGTGTGTAGCTCGTATCGTCGATGCTCTGTCCGGGTGGACGGTAGCTCGACGGTCAGAGCGCGCGATTCGCACGCTGAGGTCCCGGGGTCGAATCCCGCAGTCCACCTTTTGGTTTCTCGCTTCTCTCCTTTTCATACGTAACAAAGTGGTGGCAGCGGTGGGATACGTTACCATGTCGTCTCCGAAGATAAAAAGCCTTAAACGCAGAAAGTCCCTACCTAATCGTCATAAGTGAATATGAAGTATAAAACCCTCCGACCCGTGAAGTCTGAAGTTCCACGAGGATCCGAGCGGTAAAAATAATTAATTAATCGAGTGTCGGTAATGAAGAGTACATAATGCTATAAAAAGGAAACTAATCCGACGTTTAACGACGAGGACGTCGTTCTCTTGGCCCGCCGGAGGTGTCACGGACATCGCCGAGCGACTTGGGCATATGAGAAGGAGTCAAGTGACAGATAAGAAGTGTGTAGCTCGTATCGTCGATGCTCTGTCCGGGTGGACGGTAGCTCGACGGTCAGAGCGCGCGCTTCGCACGCTGAGGTCCGGGGTCGAATCCCGCAGTCCACCTTTTTGTTTCTCGCTTCTCTCCTTTTCATTACGTAACAATATTTACAAGCTGAAAATTAGCTCAAAACAGAATGTAAATAATATTTTAGTCTATCTAATGGTTAAAAAATGGAAGAAAAAACGTTTCACCGGGAGGATAAAAATGGGACACATTTTTCGCTTAATTTTCACCCATTTTTCGACCATTATATTTAGAATATCTATTTGTCATCTTTTAAATGGAAATAACATTTCTAATTTATTTACGAAAAATAACTTTATATTTAAACGATGCAGGTCAGTTTTCCTTATGACACTCGAAACAACGTATCCAAAACTATATAAAAAAATAATCAGCATTACGATATAGACGTTATACGATTTACGCATCAAATAACAATTACGATAATCAAAAAAATTTTTCGTCCAATTGGACATTAGTGGATAAATGCGATTTTGACTAATTTTATACCAAATATTTCTAGTTTTCCTCTCACACATAATCATCTATAAATTCGGTCTAATAGGATAATAATTAATCGCTAGAAATTCCTTCACTAGTTTTCAATGCAGTAATAAAACCGCGCTTTATTCGCCAATATACAATATATACACCGTTCCTGTTTCTCAGTGACCTCAAATTCCTTCTCTAATTAATTCTCGTATACACACACACGCACATTCATTCGAAAATCTACATCTATATACACATTAAAGTATAAAACATACATTATAATAAAACTACGCATGATATACTATACATATATACTATACATTTATCCTGTTATCGTAATTTATTTTTAATCGGAAAAGTTTAAGCACTTATATAGGTTTATACGCGTTATCATTAACACCACGTATGTATATACACATATATTGCCGATCGAGAAGAAGAAGAAAGAAAAAAAAAACAATTTTCTCATTGCTGCAGTTTCATCGGCACCCCGTCACTTATCAAAGAAGCCTTTGATGATCGAGCCGAACCTCCCAGTCGCTCTCGAAATACTGCGCTTTTATCGCTCTTATCAATTCTAAAGTAAACTAATGATTATATATATCCATCAGCGCGTTTCGCAGAATTCTGTGGAGCAATATGTATATATACAAACAAGAGAAATAGGTCAATCGATTTCATCGCGTACAGCTCATTATTTATCTATCATTCCTCGTTACAAATATTTATGGTATTTCTCTAAAAAGAAGAAGTAGAAAAAACAATATTGACATTTATTGTATTTTATATCAAAATATTAAAATATTCATGTATACCTTTGATTTGTTGATTTACGGTTTGTTTGTTCAAATAATTTACCATTTATATATTATAAACTTTGATCGTAATACGCTTAATCTGCGTGTGTTTATATATGTATAAGCTTTGTAGCGTTTTATCATTTACATAAACAAATTTTAATATCCGTGCACTTGTAAGAGGGAGCGAATAAAATAGGTTTACATTTATATTCAAACGAACTTTTCAAATAATATGTATTAATTATTTTATATAAATTATATTTGTAAATAACACTGTACTACTTTATAGATATTTGCTTCTTCGTCACTCTCTTTATTGTTATATTTGTAAAAGGACACATTTTCATATGTATATTAATTTGTCATTCTAGTATTTTATTATGAATGTAATAGTGCAACAACGTTTTGAAAAAGTAAATGTACCATTTAAACATTAAAATAAACAACAAATAATTAAAATTACGCGAAAATAAAATTTTGAAAAAATGTTTCACAGAAAATAAAGGGTCTGAAATATTTTGTCATTTAACAAATTAGTCAAATATCCCTTCGATAAACACTGTCTTCTTAATAAGTCACTCGTGGTAACGTACGATGAAAAATATTAAACGTTTCAGTTTTTTTTCAAAATGTTTCTAATTGTAAATTTTGATATTACAATTATATATTTACTGTAAGTCAGTTTATTGAACTTTTAAATGTTTTTTAAACAAATATTGAATAAAATAAACGAAATGATTAAATGACAAGTTATACTATCCATAGATTTCATATAATTTTCGTTTGCATGTTAACGTATATCGATTTTTAATGTGTCACTCACATTGCGATGATGAAAATTTAAAAGGCACTCCCGTGTAACGATCATGCCTACACTGACAAGGGAAGTACATGACCTCCGGGAAACGGATCTCATCCTAACTTTGGTATGTCTTTTATAATATAAAAATATGAAGAAAGCCAAGTTATCTCTTGCCAATGGCCACTTTTACGGAAGTTATTCGACTTCCAATAATAATAGCAGTAAAAATTACTTCCAATTCGGTCGCTTATAACTCGAAAACAAATAAAGATAAATAATCGAACCAAAAACCAGAAGAAAGTTGAGTTCAAGTAGATATGGTTTGAAAAAAAAGAAGCTCAAATTGCTTAATTTGAAGCAAAGTTATGAAGAAAATAAGAAACTGAAGAAATTTTAACCAAAATTTAATATGAAAAATTTATTGTTTCTTTTGGCCTAATAATCTTCAATTTCTTATTTTCTTCATAACTTTGCTTCAGATTAAGCAATTTGAGCTTCTTTTTTTTCAAACCATATCTACTTGAACTCAACTTTCTTCTGGTTTTTGGTTCGATTATTTATCTTTATTTGTTTTCGAGTTATAAGCGACCGAATTGGAAGTAATTTTTACTGCTATTATTATTGGATGTCGAATAACTTCCGTAAAAGTGGCCATTGGCAAGAGATAACTTGGCTTTCTTCATATTTTTATATTATAAAAGACATACCAAAGTTAGGATGAGATCCGTTTCCCGGAGGTCATGTACTTCCCTTGTGAGAGAAATATGTTACACGATTAATTACAAAATTTCTTGTAAAAATGCTATATTTTATAGGAACTGTGTGGTAGTGTATACTATTTTGTAGTAAATATTTATTATTATTTATTTAAGTCATTTTTATCATATTTAAAGGAAAAAAATTCAAAAATAAATATTTATTTTAATATTCTTTCTTATTTGTCTTCTGCTGTCACAAATGTACTTCAAAATACATATACAAGTTTAGAAAATCGAAATTTTTTATGAGTGTTGAATTTGAACCGACGATCTTCCAGTTTGATGTCTTGTATATGTATATATACCTAGCCGACTATGCCAACAACACATTTTAATTATCATGATGCGAATCGCCTTTACATGTCGCATTAGCGTTTCCGAGACAGTTAAAGTTTTTTTTATCTAGAGGTAACAGCTTATTTACAAATATTGATTAATATTTGATATTATAAATAATATCAAATTTATTTTTAACATTGTAATTAATTTAGATAACGGTAACGAGTATTTCGAAGACATATTAATGTATGCATGCGTGCACGTGACTTTATCGACTCACCGGTTTTTCGATAGGTATATCACTAATTTTATTATATTATATAGCAAATTTTACTACATCAAATAATACTTGATATTGACAAATTGATATATGTCATATTTTACTACATTGTATACTAAAAAATTATTTCATTACAATAATAAAAAATCCATACATCCAAATATGCTTATCAATTTATTGTAATGACATAATTTTTGCTATATACAATATAATCATTTTTATATGTTTTACTGTGAAAATTTTAATATATATCGTAAAACATTGATTATTTTTACTCACCGTTGTTGTAATTATTGAAAATAGTCGATGCTGAGGGTCGAGTTTTATAAGTTTACTTTTTTACGCACACGACTTTCGACATTATATTTAATAAAAATTTTGAAAAAAACATGATAATTGGAAAATATCCCGATGTTTCCGTGATATATAGTCAATTTTAATACGAAGATTACAAACTTTGTTATATTATTTCTCTCAATGTAACAAATGGATTTTTAGAATTTTTATGACAATTGCTAATCACACTTTGTGCACATATAACTATCAATTCAAAATATCTTTATTTTCGTGTGATTTCAGTGATTTGTTATCAATTTCAATATTTCGTCGCTTTGGTGTAAAAAGGGGTTCACTCAAAATCCGGTTCGAAAACGCGTTAAAACTCAGAATCTGATTGAAAAAGGCGTTTATTCAGAAGATAATTTTTTTTGCTCAATTTAAGTTAGCATCCCCTAACCTAAAAAATAATTCTTTTATAATAATAATAATAATAATAATCTTGACTACATAGTTTATAAGTCTTATAAGTTTCATTGTATCAGTTTTAAATAAGTGCCATAAGAAAAATGTTTTATATAATTAAAATACTATTCTGAGAAAAAAATTTTTTTAAATAAATATCTTTTTACCTTGATCATCTAAAAAGTCTACTTTATTAACCTCTACGAGTGTCAAAATCGAAACGCGACATATATCTTTGCTAACTCGTCTGGTCGTCACGTCATGCGAAGAGATAAAAATGAGCCCAAAAGAAATAGCTAAGGAGGAAGCCTAAAAGCGTCAAGCACAAGTTCAATTCGAGGAATATAAAATAATAATAAAGAGAAACATTATGACTTTAGTCGAGGTGGCGGTAATCCGTCGGCATATGTATATGTATATGATATACACATGCGTTATCGTTCCGTTTGGAGTGCACCTAGACGGAAGTTAAGAAAAGAGAGCAGACACATATAGCGCCAGTTCGTTGTCCCTGGTGTCCTTAATCGCTTCATTGTCCCGTGGAATATTTTTCTTCCTTCAACTGTATATACACTACACGGTTGCAGCTGTGCTTTTGTATCACCTAACTAATAACGCTCATTCCTCGCCGTACATTTATTCACCACTAAATGCAATATTATTCTTCTATTCTTCCTGCATTTTCTCTTATATACATTTTTCCTTTTTGGTATTTACATTGTTATATGCATACGTATTACATTTATTATACAATTATTTGATTATCCTTTTTCATAATTATATCGTACACTGTCCAACCTATACCTAATTGTTGATCACCACCCGGGTTTCTTGATCATTTTTATATACTTAAGTTACAAATAAAATTTAATTAACAGATCAATAATCTATAATCCTTTCCGAGTAGATAAACTTCAAATAATAAATAAATAGATAATCTTTGAAAAAGGTAATCGACGTGTATCCTATATATTAAACGTAAAGTAATCGATCAGGAATCGATTTTAAGTGATCAAGAATTGGGTATGTAACGGATACTTATCGTATATACGACATTCGATGTTGAAAAATTAAAAAAAAAAAGAAAAAAATAACGGACGTTATAATACATAATACATTCAGTAAATGTAATTTTGGAAATATCTTATCTAGATTACGAAAATTTTGGTAAAATCGCGCCCGATTTTACATCGGTATAAGACGCGTACGTTCCAAAAGTGAATAATTTAAATCTCGGAATTAAACGACTGTAAAATTATAATTCTACTTGACTATCTGTTCAAAGTTGCAAATACGAGGGGAAATTTTGCGTAGATACACACCTGCGTCAGCAGAGAGTCACGTATAGAACTTGAAAAGTTTCCCAGACTAATATTTCTGCGTACCTGCAGCAAAGAGCTCCTACATATATATATATATATACACACACACACTTACCAAAAGATCGTTTCTCTCCTAAACGTCTATTAGGTATACGTTTCCCCTTGACGTCTTCGAAAGAAGAATAGTAATATTCGAATCTGTAACAAAAATCACTATATCTTTCGAATTGAAAGTTTTTTTCTTCTTCTTTCAAAAATTTATCACGTTCGACGTTGTACATATACGTTATATACATTCAATCAAACCCACATAGAAATGAACGTTGACTTGTAAACGTGACAATCAAGTACTATTCTTAACAAATCATGAGCGCTGTCATATTGTTGAGCTGGAACGTGCGCAATATAATCCAAATGTACATGCGTATACATATATATATATAGTATAACGCGAGCAGCATAACACAAGGAGAAGCGAAGAGAAGAAAAAAAAAAGGGAAATAGAACAAAAATGTCTCGTTCGAATCGTACAATCTAAATGTAAATGACATTTCCGTCAATTCAAGTCCGAGGGAAATGTCTCTTTAATACGATCAACTACCACTTCCCCGGCTATCGATTTCCATCGTGCAATCCGGAGTGAAATGATAAAAAAAACGAGGAAGAGACAGAGAGGGAAAAAGAAATTAGCTACATTAACCAAACTATGAAGCTCGCTTTTCAGTTCGTGAAATTGAGAGGATATTCGTTTCTCTCTCTCTCTCTCTCTCTCTCTCTTTCTCTTTCTATCAGTGGCAGTTTGATGGAAGAACAAAATCATTATAAGGATTATTCGTATATAATGGGTAGCGAATTAACGGGCTTTCACAGTACGATTTCGACAATGCGGCTCGCGACCAGAGTATTCCATTAGCGATTCGCGATGCGCGACTGCGTTCGGGCTACTCGATGCTTTCCTCTCTCACTCTCTCTCTTTGGGTGTGTGTGTGTGTATATTCAGTTTCGTCGTCCGGTGACCCTCTCGTACTCTCTCTCTCTGTCTCTGTCGGTCGCTCGTGCCATCGTTTTCCCTTCGCTCACACCAACGGGCCAACACACGTTTCCACGATTTTAATAGGGAACTTGTAACGACTCCTTCATGTGCAAGGGTCCTCGCTGAAATTGCAAATCCGTCCGATATGGTGGGCAATAAAACCAGTGTGTGTGTCTCTGTGTGTGTATGTGTGTACATATATATATATATATATATATATGTAGAAATTTTGTGGTAAAGAGTTCCGAGCGCGAGTAATACACTATCCGAGTTGTCCGAATTTTGCATTATAGGCGAGTGTGTTTAAAAGAGAGTTGGTTGTTATTCTAGGGTATACCCCATTTCGTTTCCTTTTTTTTTGACGTTCGCTATTAAGAGTCAAAGTTATGTAAGACCTATAATCTCTAAATACAATTCACTTGTGATTTGAGTATTTGAATCGTGGACATTTTTCAAGTGAAAATTTATTTTAGTTAGCGATAGAAACTCTAGTAACATTGTATATTCTCATATTATGCGAATTTCATCAATTTTGATTTTGAAAGTAAAAATATTTTAAGAAGTACAATATTAATGTCTTATTATATAATCGCTGAAACAAAAAAAAATTTTTCTAAAAATCGTTTAAAAAATTAGTAATTAAGTATATAAAAGTAAAATTTTCATAAGAAAAACTCACTCTATCAAAACAGTTTAGGTGGAATAAATTTTGGATTTTTGAAAAAACACTTTATTTCTTATCATAGTTTTTTTTACTTTAGAAAAAAATTAATGATTATTTGCCCATGTAATTCCACGTGCACTTTCATATTTGATTCCACTTGTTAATTTTCGTCGCCTTTTATACATAGTCCAAGAATATATTAAAAAATAAAGTATTTTTTCTAGAAGTTAAAAAAAACCACATGGTGCTCTACCTTAATTTTTTTTGATAAGGCATTTTTATGTCAATTTTGGATTATTGAGTTATTGATTCATTAGGTTTATTGAACATTTAAAAAACATTATTTTTTGGGGTGGAGAAATAACTCAACAAGGCACGTTGAAAAAACAAGCTCTGATGATGAATTTAAAATTTATTATTAATTCAGTAAAAGTAATGTATGATTTTTAGATAGAAAATGTATACTGTTTTTCATTAAGGAGATGTAAACCCATTAAAACAAAATCAGTATTTATTTTTTCTCAAGCAAACAGTATACTTTATCGAAAAAAACGCTCTGTAACGGTGTTGTATTTACATTAAGGATAGGCTATGAATTTTTTCAAATTTTTTTATGAATAAATCAACGAGATTTTTGAGCAGCCATGCAGCTTTGTTTTTAGCTATATGTATATTACCGACCAAAAAATGGTTATTTCGATATAATTCATTTTAAATTAATTATTTTGAAAAAATCGCTCTGTAACGGTATTCTATTTGCTTTCAACATTAAATTTTTTCAGATTTTTAATTCCATTAGTTTTTTAAATTTTTGGGATTTTAGATGTAGGTTCCTGTAATTTGGGTATCACATCGCCTTAATATTTTACAATTAAAATACGTTAGATTTTCAATTAGCATAATATTATTTTATTCCCTACATACCAAACTATTGGGTTTTCAGAAAAATTATTCAGTTGAAAATTCTTTCTGTTTCAGTAAAATCTCATTCTAAAAATTCGTAAGAATTTCATTCGTACCTTACAATAAAATTTGGACTAATTTCGAAATATTTGACTATTTCACTCCACGCACTGAACTTTGCTGCATCAATTATTACTCAGTGACAATTTCAATGAAGTTTCAATGAATCACACTTAGAAAGTACATCATTTAATTCTAGAAAAAAGAACCCATCTGTATCAAAAGAAAGTGTTCGATTGAGTAAATTGCAAAAGTAAATGGATCATCCGATCAGAAATAAAAAATGAAAATCAGTGCCCGTGAGCAATCTGAAACATTTAAACTATCAACGTGTCTAGACTCGAGCACGTCATTCGAGGTAAGATAATCCACGCGTTAAAGCAATTCCAGCGAGCAGGCCCAACACACATATTCCGCGCGTGCGAGTTCTTCGGCAATTCCTGCAGAGGATGCAACCCAGAAAGAGAGAGAGAGAGAGAGAGAGATAGGTAGGTAGATAGAATGGGTTATATTATAAGGTTAGTTGGAGCACCGACTAAACAAACTACCACGATTTGCTTTTGAAAGCCTCCCCGGTTTAGGCCCTTTATATATGTAACGGCATAAAGAAGAAGTTAGAGCTCCTTTGTTCCTATACGCCATATATCCGCGGGAACAATTAGGAATAAGTAATCGTTTGGAGGACACATTCCAGATATATCTATGTATGTATGTACATATATATATATATATACACACATTCGAGAAAGTGCAATTGTACCGAGGAGGGTTAGGAATGCGCATTCACACGTACCAAAGTTCGAGTCGGGTCAGCGTTAATATCTGCCGACCGGTGGTGGAATTCCTTCGAAACTCCTGTGAATTGTGCCTTGGAACGTCTCCGGACTGAGAGTCATTATGTTAACCCCTAAGTGCGCCGCTGCTTTTCCTCCTGCTACTCCTACTGCTGCGTCGACGGCTTCTTTTCCTCTACCGTATATATATATATATATAATGCAGTATATATATATACCTATAACTATACGTTGTTTAATGCTTCGGAATGTTTTGTTCACTAATCAACCTGTCGTGTATTCCCAACTGATTTAATTCGAGTATGTCTGCATACTTTGGTTAAACGTGGCACTACCGCGGTGCGGATTTGATTTATTTTATTGGCGATTCAGTTACATTTTGGTGCATGGAAAGGGAATCCACAATTTCCAATTATAGGATGTGACCCAAAAATTATCTCGTATATAGAATTCATAAAATTATGTGATTTACGAATTACGGAGAAGCTTTTTAAATTCATTTTTAGGGATGAAAAATCATTTTTAAAATATAAATTTAATATTTTAAATAATTGAAACTAATGGTATATCCGTCCAATACTTTTTTTATTTCCAACGTTTCGGCCATCTATTTATTATGGCCCTCTTCAGGAAAAATTCAAATCTTACAATTATAAATTTAATAGTTCGTAATGATTTTTAAAAGAAATATTACATTATAATCGTACATTGGATTAGAGTAAAAGAGAATAACACGTATTCTTTCGCAAGAAATGATAAGTTTTATTTAATTATATTGCGAGCAACTTATCTCATTATAGTTTTGATTCAACGATCGTTGGCTCAGCTCTCGGGACATCGATTCGTCCATTTAGTGCAACTCCAGAAATGGTTGATGCTTTGCTTTGACGGTGTGGCAGGAGACGATTTGGTGCGCTTGATAGCTGATGTTGAGTTGATGTTGTTGAGAGCGTGGATTGGCTTTATGGATCTTTCAGGACGCTTAAACGTCATAAACTATTGGTTGTTAATTTTCACTAAAAAAAAAAATAAGTCAAAACAACAGCCCAAAAATTTACTCTATATCTTATTTTAATTTTTAATTCTTTATTTTTTTTTTCATTCTTATTTTTAATATTTAATTTATCTATTCTCAAAATATCATATGCTCTGAAGAGAGGAAATCACCAGTAAAATTAACCAAAACCTACTGAAACAATACACGCCAATAATTTCGATCGAAGCGCATATTTGTAGATATACATACGCTTATTTAGCCAAGCCGTAAACTAGATTACAATCAATTCCATTCAACAAATTGCAACTTAATAAAAGAGAAAAAAAAAAGAAATTCCCCTATTGCCTCATCTTGCCTTTTAAATAAATTGATATCCCGATATATTCTGTCAGGTTTACTGTTCCCTGGCGCACACATATATATATATATACACATACACACACACACACACATACGTGCGGCATAACAGATGCGATCTCTTCGATTTGGAGGAACAACGGCAAAGTATTGTCTCGTGAAATATTGAAATTCACACTGGGTGTGCATAAGACGAATCGTTCGTTTACTGGAAAATTCAAACTCTGGAGGAGACGGACAATTTCATACCCGCGTTCACTCGTACAATTTATACATATTTGGAACTTACTCCAGTAGCATGGAAATACCGACTATTTTTGTGCATGTGCTTCACCCAGAAGTGACATGCGCAATATCAAACGTTTCTTCTCAAAACTGCCTCTCCATATCTCTCGCTCTCCTTTTTTTCTTTTTCTCTACCAAGTAAATTTCTATTACCTATATATACTATTAGCATTAGTATTGTTAATGCATTAGGCTACGTTGTAATATAACTATACTATAATTATAATATATTTATTTTAATATACAAAATTTTATATATTTAGAATGTGTTGCATTAATGTTAACCGCACCGTTTTTAATTAAATTTTTAAAATCGATATGAAACTATTCTTCTACTTTATGGCTATATGTGTTTATCTCGTATAATATTCTAACGAAAAAAATATACCGAATAATTTGGGAAACGTATCTTTGAAAAATTTCATGTGCTAAACATATTTTATTATTCTTATTTACTATTCTTATAATTATCTAATATCTATTCTTATAACTATCCACAGTAATACACGCTAAATTACGTTCACGGATAATCCCAGAAAAGTCTCAAAACTGTCCGTGCGACATTTTTTTTTATAACCTAGCAAAATAATCTCTTTACCTCCTGTACCTCTCATACTGCACATGTGTCAAATAATAGCAAAAACAAAGAAATTTTCCTTGTTCAAAAAGATTTAAAATTTTTACTTAAACCCACCTCAGTCACCTCCTTTTTTCCCTTTCGTTTACGCATATATCCTAGCTGACAACTCTGCCACTGTACCAATCTAACTCAGATTCTTACTGACCACCTTACGCTAAACACTCAATATAAAGCATAGATTCTTGTACGTCGACTTAGATGTTTCATACTGTAATTTTCGGCCTATATTTTAAAATATGGTATATTGGCAAAATATTCTATGTAAGATTCAATTTGCTTAAATAAAAAAAAAATGTTGTATTACCGACCATCTCTTCAAATTACAGTTTACATTTTTTTTCGATCTCGAGTCAGTTTTGCGGGTGTGATCTCAATTTGCCGAGGAGATACAAAAAATGAAATCATGAGTACATACTGACTTAAAATTCTCGAAAAAAAAAAAATAATTCAAACGTATAATAGTATGTTTTTGAACCAAATGCAAGTCAGTACTTCCTTCACCGTGGTTGTCGATATTATACTTTCAAAAATTTAACTCACATATAGGAATATCAATTAAATATACATACGCGCATCTAAAAACGACTAGAAAGTTATATCTATTGACATTTATATACATTAAGAATGTGAATTAATCCACTTAAGAAGTATAATTTATTAACGAACGCTTGAATTATTTATCATCCTATAGCTCGTATATGAAAATAATTAATTGAATTGAATTGAATATTAAATTCGCATAAAGGTAATGCGCGTCACTTTATTTATACCGTTACGTACTTCTTACGTATAACTATATATATACATATACAACACGGATTACGAGTGTATTTGTAGTTTTAATGAAATTACACCAGAATCGAGGCGTTATCCGAATGTAATATCATAATTGACTTATATGTTAATACCCTCTTCTGCATATACAAAGTTAAGATAGAATTTCATATATATATACACATAGATAGAGAGAGAGAGAGAGACGCCGTCGAGAGCAATGTACACCGGTATATATATATACATATCGATTTAACCGCGAGCGCGAGCGCGAAACGCGGCGCACCAACGAAAATGACTACATTTGGAAATAGCCCTCCCCGCGATATACACTGACGTCGACGTAAATAAACGATGAGTCCGCAAAATTCACGAGTCCGTCTAGTGCAGAACCCCCGTGTACATGTGCACACACACGTACACGCCGATTGCGATGGACCGCGCGCAGATCTATATACCTTACTACCGGGTATATATATATACATACACACATATACGTATAAACTCCCGAATAATATTCGACGTCCGCGTTAAAAATTACGCGGGGCTTCAAAGTCAATTACCGCCACCTCGTGAATCATTGAATACCCCTGCTGAATCTCGCACGAATAACAACGATGACGACGACGACGACGGTGGGGTCAAAAAAAAATGGCGAGATCGAAGTTTTTTATTCGATTGTGTATAAGAATTTGATTTGACCGGTGAAATGCGTTTAACTTTGAAATTATATACAAACACCCACCCACGCGTCATTATCATTCAACGTTCGTGTATATATAATTTTCCGAAAATTTGACAGATTTGCGAGATGCATATTGAATTTATTGTATGTATATATATATGTGCACGACGATTATTTATATACACTCTTTTTTTCCAACGGTTGTATACACAATGTTTCTTTCCCCTCACTTTCTCTTTTTTTTTAAACGGATATAAAGGGATTATTAATTCATTGATTGATTGTGAGCGGTTAATCGTATCCAATATATAGGTATATTCATATGTAAAAATGTGCTTATTTGATTACCCTTTATTTATTTTATATCTATAGATTATTTGTATAACGTCACGTATATATATATATACATGATTTTGAGAAAAATATGTAGAATGTAACGTGATAAGTTTGACTTATTCAATTTTATCATAATATGTTTAAATCATTCCAATATATGATCGTGACGTATTATAATAAAGCAGTAGAATCTTTATATATTTATTATTAGTATATTTCTTAACAATAAATCGTATACATGCCAGGTTTACATATATATATGCGAGATTCCATGTGAAGTGATCCATTTAAAAAATAGAATTTTGTTTTAATGTACGGAATCAGTAAAAAACTACTTGAATAGAGTGTAGTTAAATTTTTAGACCTAAACTTCAATTAGTACCAGAGCTGTAGCCAATCAAAAAGTCGAATTTTTTGAAAAAAAATGACTATGGCCATTTTTATCACTTAATAACTCAAAATCTAACCATTTTTTCTTATATACATTAAATTTGAAAAAGTTTATTAATTTCAAGAAGAATCTGTTGAAATATTTCATTTACATTAGTTTAACACATTGAATATAGTTATAATTAATAAAAACCTTTATAGTAAAAAAAAGGGTTGTACAATCAAAAATATTTTATCCATCCAAGAATCTAATTCATCGATGATTAATTACCTTCAAAATAATGCAAAGTTTGAGTGCAGCAGAGCATTTCAGACAAAGTTATGGTGATTTTAGGCAAATATCTTAAAAAAAGAGAGTGAATGCATTTTATGAAAAAAACAGAGTAACCGTATACTTGCATTCAAACAACATGGCACTAATATTCTTCAATAATACTAAAATATACTATTTAATGTTAGTTACTGATACTTTTCAATCTCTAAGCTGCTTACAAACACAAAACAGTAGGTATAAGCAGTTATACCTGTTATGTAATTGGATTTATTGGAATTTTAATAAGTTTCAGGTATTTATTCAATTATATAACAGGTATAACTGCTTACACCTACTGCTTTGTGCTTAGAGATTGAAAAGTATCAGTAACTAACATTAAATAGTATGTTTTAGTAATATTGAGGAATAATAGTGCCATATTGTTTGAATGCAAGTATACGGTTATCTGTTTTCTTCATAAAATGCATTGCTCTCTTTTTTTAAGAAATTTGCCTAAAACACCATAACTTTGTCTGAAATGCTCTGCCGCACTCAACTTTGCACCATTTTGAAGGTAATTAATCATCGATGAATTAGATTTTGGATGGATAAAATATTTTTGATCGTACAACCCTTTTTTTACTATAAAGGTTTTTATTATTATAACTATATTCAAAGTTTAAATAATATAAATGAAATATTTCAACTGATTCTTCTTGAAATTATAAATTTTTCAAATTTAATGTATATAAGAAAAAATTGTTAGATTTTGAGTTATTAAGTGTAAAAATGGCCATAGTCATTTTTTTCAAAAAATTCGACTTTTTCATTGGCTACAGCTCTGGTACTAATTGAAATTTAGGTCTAAAAGTTTAGCTACACTCTATTTGAGAGATTCCATGTGAAGTGATCCATTTAAAAAATAGAATTTTGTTTTAATGTACGGAATCAGTAAAAAACTACTTGAAAAAAATGACTATGGCCATTTTTAGCACTTAATAACTCAAAATCTAACCATTTTTTCTTATATACATTAAATTTGAAAAAGTTTATTAATTTCAAGAACGAATCTGTTGAATATTTCATTACATAGTTTAACACATTGAATATAGTTATAATTAATAAAAACCTTATAGTAAAAAAAGGTTGTACAATCAAAAATATTTTACCATCCAAGAATCTAATTCATCGATGATTAATTACCTCAAAATAATGCAAGTTTGAGTGCAGCAGAGCATTTCAGACAAAGTTATGGTGATTTAGGCAAATATCTTAAAAAAAGAGAGTGAATGCATTTATGAAAAAACAGAGTAACCGTCTACTGCAACTTCAAACAACATGGCACTAATATTCTTCAATAATACTAAAATATACTATTTAATGTTAGTTACTGATACTTTTCAATCTCTAAGCTGCTTACAAACACAAAACAGTAGGTATAAGCAGTTATACCTGTTATGTAATTGGATTTATTGGAATTTTAATAAGTTTCAGGTATTTATTCAATTATATAACAGGTATAACTGCTTACACCTACTGCTTTGTGCTTAGAGATTGAAAAGTATCAGTAACTAACATTAAATAGTATGTTTTAGTAATATTGAGGAATAATAGTGCCATATTGTTTGAATGCAAGTATACGGTTAGTCTGTTTTCTTCATAAAATGCATTCGCTCTCTTTTTTTAAGAAATTTGCCTAAAAACACCATAACTTTGTCTAAAATGCTCTGCCGCACTCAAACTTTGCACCATTTTGAAGGTAATTAATCATCGATGAATTAGATTTTTGGATGGATAAAATATTTTTGATCGTACAACCCTTTTTTTTACTATAAAGGTTTTTATTGATTATAACTATATTCAAAGTTTAAAAATAATATAAATGAAATATTTCAACTGATTCTTCTTGAAATTAATAAATTTTTTCAAATTTAATGTATATAAGAAAAAATTGTTAGATTTTGAGTTATTAAGTGATAAAAATGGCCATAGTCATTTTTTTTCAAAAAATTCGACTTTTTCATTGGCTACAGCTCTGGTACTAATTGAAATTTAGGTCTAAAAGTTTAGCTACACTCTATTTGAGTAGTTTTTTACTGATTCCATACATTAAAACAAAATTCTATTTTTTAAATGGATCACTTCACATGGAATCTCCCATATATATATATAAATGAATACAATTTCGACACATAAAAAAGATCAGGTATAAATTTTTTCTCTTTTCTTTTATTTTACTTCACATAAATTTAATTTTATTAAATTATATACAAATGTTTATGATGATTATTGCATAAATTGTAATGATTTAAGATTTTAATTTTGAGTTTCCAATTGGATGTAAATATAGTCTCACAAATAAGTAACTATACATATAGTTTACCTTTGCGAGAGAGGACAATGTATACTTCTTTTGGTTAAATAAATAAATAAATAAAATATTGCATTATTATTTCCTTATAGTTATATAATACTTACATACACCTCAATTGACACGCAACCTCGCTTTATTTATCCTTGCAATAAAATACGTACTATCAAATTGATTAATTCGAAATAAAATTCTTTCATATATATATACAATATATCGCGATAATTAACGGTAAGATTTACGTGTATGCTGCACTTCCATATAATTTAGAAAAGTACATGCATACCGTATTGCGATAAAGTTATATTGATTGCTCAATGCACTCTTTCTCTCTCTCTCTCTCTCTCTCTCTCTCTCTCTCTCTCTCTCTCTCTCTCTCTCTCTCTCTCTCTCTCTCTCTCTCTCTCGCGAAGCTTAAAAACGAAACGCCGAGATAACCCATGAAAAATACAGTATATCAAACGTACAATTATTGTATAAATATAACCTCCCTCTCACTCTCTCTCTCTCTCTCTCTCTCAGTGTTTCAAAAAAAAAACACCGATCACGTAAGCACCGCCATACATCGTAAAGTATAAGAAAAAAAGAAAAGAACACACACAGCAGCTCGACTCCGTCACCATATTACACTTGGTATATACATAGTATAAAAGAAATCGCGATAAGTGACACGCTTATGTACCTATATATATGTGCATTACCGATAAAACTATGGAGATAAGTATATATTTTTAACACGCACGTTAGACTATACTTAACAGAGTTAAAAATTTTTTGCATCCCTGTGTGTGTGTGTATACGTAAAAATGTGAAGAAAGTGTAGAAAACGTACAACCACGTATTACTCTGGCTAGGAGCCAAGATACACACATATGTACATATTATATGCAATATTGCAACCGTACAATCGGTGCGAGCATTGTCCACGGAAGAAGCCGAGTTTACCGTTAAATTCGGAGATCCGGAAATAATGGTTTATTCCTTTCTCTAGGGTATGCTCAATCCGAGAGAATCCTCGTCTACACGGACAAAGATGTGGGACCATTGCGATATACCACCCGGGTGGGTGTGCATTTTTTTTTACTCGGTATAAATCGGTAGGGATTTATACGACGATTTCTCGTTGAGGAAGTATATGCAAAGAGTTTTGCGATATCGTTATGGCTTCTTCAAATATCCCGTCACATTTCGAGCGATTCGTCGTATAGTGTTCGGAGTTTTTTAAAAGGTCGTATAATTGAACGAATTTACTGGTAGGCATGGGGATAGTGAACCTGGAGGAAGATTATTTAATAAGATGAGATATTATATATACATATATAATACGTAAATTACAAAGTTTACATTGGGAAAAGTTAATGTTTCTATAGTTGCTATGTTTTATTGATCTTTTTAACGATACTTAAGGGGAGTCCGTACCGATAGCTTCACTAATTCGCCACCCGAAAATTTGCTAGCATAAGTGGAGCTGCCGTCAGGTAGGCTGAGTTCGTATTCGACAATAATGTGGTAAAAACTCTATTTTCTTTAAATGTCCATAATTATTGTCGAATACGAACTTAGCCTACCTGACGGCAGCGCCACTTATGCTAGCAAATTTTCGGGTGACGGATTTGTGAAGCTATTAATACGGACTCCCCTTAAGTGGTACCGATTTTCTCAATGCATATATTTTGTTTTCTACATCGATGCAATACAGATGAGGAAGTAATGTCACAGAAGGTAATATAGTATAGGTAGTTCGGGTGCAGGCTTATGAGCCGATGAGCTCTCCGGATTCACCAAAAGGTTAAATAAATTGTGGATTACTGGTTTAATAACAATTTTAATCAATAATTATTACATACATCGTGTTTTTTATTACTTTCATTTACGTATTTTATGCTCACTGTTTATGAAAATTTGTAAATACAAGAGTCTTTTGAGTATGTGATTAAGAAATTTGTTATTAAATTTTGAAAATGGAAAATTACGGATAAAATATACCGAACATAATAGCCACCCAAAATAAAAAAACCTTATATTACAACAATTTGCGGAAAAATATATAAGATTTCAGATCCGCCATTTTGGTTATCCCATTTTGAATTTTGAAAATCTAATAATTTCGTAATCAGCAACCTAAATAACCCATATATACAATCATTAACAAGAAAATACAAGAGTTTCTAAAATTTACGTGTAGCAGTTTGAATTTTGGAAATTTATAACAACAAATTCTCAATCAGCAACTAAATAATCCCCGTATAGAAAATTTCATAAACATTGACCATCAAATATGCGAGCACAAGAAATTGCACAACTTTAGCGCAAAACACCCAGATTCGGATTTAGAAGGCCTAAAAACGTATAGAAAATCTGGTGGTCCCGAGAAGTTCGTCACCCCATGGCCACCATAAGCTTGCGCCCGAACTATTTCTTACATCTTTCTTATAATACTTCGTCGCGATTTCCCAGAATATCTTTCATCCTTATTATCCTTCTAAAATGTATATACCTCCCTTTTTCTTGGAAAAATTGAAGAAAATGAATTAATTCAAATGTACAGTAGATTAAATTTTTTTTTCTTATTCTTACAAAGTATATTAATTAGAATTATTAGCGAATAATTTTATGTGATTCAAAGAATATCAGATCATTGTTTACAGTGCGATTATTTCACGAAACTTTAAATATATGCAATTAAGTAATAAGTTAAATATAATAACTCGGCTAATTTTCGACCGATTTGACTGAAATTTTGAACAGTTTTTTAAAAATACCAAGAAGTTGTTCAATTTATGATTCTCAATTATTTCATTAAAACCATTAAATATAAACATTTACTTTTTGAAACTAAATAAATTGGAAGCGTATAAAGAACGACGTTAAAATAATAAAAAAAAAAGAATAAATATATAATTATTTATAATAAATTGCATTATTTTTCAATATTATTGTAAATCGATCGCGCACAAAACGGATAAAAGCACGCATATTTTACATATATGAATAACATTGTTAAAATTAAAAATAATATATCGCAATTTACAATATAAATGTTCACTTTATAAATTAATTTATATTGACATATTTATCAAGCGACACATGTTTTTTTAAAAAGAAAAACACAACAATCCAATTTAACAATCAATCCGCTCGTGGGAAAAAGTACTAACACACGCACACACACACACGCACTCACACACGTACGCACACACATATATAGTCCTTTTATTAAAGTTAGAATTCAGGAAAGTTCTTCACGTTCTTAAGTCAAGATCTATCTAGGAAAAGGTAAAGAATTCGTGGGAAATTGAGCTGTCGATTTTGCGAGACAGTTTTATCTACCTCGTATCCCTTCCCGAGGTCAAAAGAAGAGCGCGCGCGGAAAAAAGGAGCACATTCATTTGCCGGTCGTCGGTTGGCTTTAACCTATATATCGACTGTTGTCTTGCCCACTAAAGAAATCAATCCATCACTTTTCTCGCGTATATATATCCACGGTTATATACCATTGGATCTACAAATCTGTATGTATATATAGATTCACGCATTTATGTGACCTAGGATATAAAATCTTTTAAAGAGTTTCAAAGTTACACTCAACTTCTCGCGACTTATACTTCGAGCATTATTCAAGCAAAATTAGTGTTTCCTTTCGAAATGATTTTTTTTAAAAAATTTGTGTTTTTGATACATTTGTTGAGCGTAAATTAAGTAACGTTAAAAATATGACATTATATAAGTTATAGAGACTCTAAAGAGTAAGATATAGCAATGAAAGACTAGAAACCGTAGAATTCTGTTTTTGACCACGTTTTACGTATTTCTATAGCTTTTCTAACGTTTAATTTTATTACGTCCTACTTTTTTTAATACAATATCAGTCGTGATCTAAAGCTTGTATTTAAAAACAAAAAAAAAACGTACGAAAATGTAGAGAAAAATGTGGAAAAGGATACCGCTACATCATTTTGCGTTTACTTTTGCATGTAAATACCTTTTCACCCTGATTATTTAAAAAGTCTACTTTATTGACCTTTACGAGTGGAGTAAAATTGCATTTTATTCCTTCGATCATTTTATTCCCCGTAAATTCACTTTACTCCCCGTAGGCTCATTTTATTCACCGCAGACCCTCTTTTTGTTTACAACAATTAAATTAGCTTTTTACAACAATTAAAAAATTAAATTTATTATATCAAATTAAATATATCAAAAAATTGTATACAATATTGAACAAAATTTAGAAATTGAAAAAACATAATTATTACTGCAAAAAGTGATTTTTCAAATGATCAAGGTGAAATATTTTATATGCACTTGGGAAGTAAAAGTCGATTATGTCCTTGGATGAATAACTGACAAAAATGTTTATCCCAAGAATAAATGCCCCATTCTACTCCCTAAATGCGTAACTATTTCTGATTTTCGTTATTATCTTTTATTACGAATTAACAAACTCTGGGAGAACGAATAAAAAATGGGTCCATGTCAACGCGCCAGAATGACATTGCGCCAGAAGCGTATTACGGACGGTTTCCAATTGAGAAGAGAAGGTGTCATTGCGCCAGCAGTGCCGACAACTTTAACGCGGCGAGGGTGCCAAATTCAAAATTGTATGCTATTTTGCATATATCTTACTTATGTTTAGATGCGTGCCTATATGTATACACGACCCATATGTATATATATGTGTGTGTATATATATATATATAGACACACACACACACACACACACACATATATACACAAATATATGTATGTATGTACATATGATATATGTGTGTATATGTATATATGTTTGAAATAAAACAATATATATATATATACATATATATATATATATATATATGCGCATTATTTATTTTCTTTATAATTTAATATGATTATTAAATGGTTGAAATAAAGCAATGTGTACACACACACACACATGCCATTTAATAATCATATTAAATTATAAAGAAAATAAATAATGCGCATATATATATATATATATATATATATATATATATAAACATCAGTATCGGTACTTATGGTGACATTACGTGTTATCTTGGTGTTTTGAGGTTATAAAACATATGTAACGACTCAGATATAAGGGGGAGAATATTAATTGATAAAATAATGCATAAAAAACCAATAACCCAAATATCCAATAACCCAAATACCTAAATACCCCTCACGGGTAAAAAAGCACACTTTGACCTTATAATATTAATGAAGGATTGAAGTTATAACCTCATTCGAAGTGCCGGAGGCCGGAGGCCTCCGGCACCTCGAAAGACGTTATAACTCCAATCCTTCATTAATATTATAACGTCAAAGCGGGGCTCACAAAGCTAATTTTCCGATTTTTTGTGTGTCGGCATAAGTACCGATTCATCAATTTACATATATATATTGTTTTATTTCAACCATATACATATACACACATATATACATATGTACATACATACATATATTTGTGTGTGTGTGCGTGTGTATATACACACATATATATACATATGGGTCGTGTATACATATATAGGCATACAATTTTGAATTTGGCGCCCTCGCCGCGTTAAAGTTGTCGGCACTGCTGGCGCAATGACACCTTCTCTTCTCAATTGGAAACCGTCCGTAATACGCTTCTGGCGCAATGTCATTCTGGCGCGTTGACATGGACCTTAAAAAATATGTAATTATATAAATCGAAAATTTGAATAATGTAAAACATAGTAGTTAAAGTCAAGAAAACGTAAGTGACGAATATAAATAGCAAATGAAAAACGTAAGAAAAAAAAATAAATGTATCCAAAAAGAGATGATAAAATATATCATAAAATTTTGTCCACGTTCACTTACCCACATACATTTTCTAAACTTTATTTACTTTTTTTTTTCTTTTCGTTGAAGGAGAATCCACAAAAACACGCGCTCATTATGTAAAACTAAACTGTATATATTGTAGTACAGACAATTTAAAAAAAATGCTCGGTGTTCAAATAATAAGAGAGCGTATAAACCTGTAGAGCGACTTATTGTTCACCGTATATAACACCACGAATATCTTACCGTATTGTTCTTCCTCTCCCTCTCTCTCTCTATCTCGGCAAGTATTTTTTAACTCTCTCTCTCTCTCTCTCTCTCTCTCTCTTGGTTTGACTGTCATCTTTCCTGCGCTCGTCTCGTGTCGTCCTATAAGCCCCGCGCGCGCGCGCGCGTTGCCACCGTGGCTTCGCCGAGCATAATCCAATTTGTGTCCCCTGCACCAACACACGAACGAGCTGTAAAAGAGGGAGCGTCGGATAGATAGATATATATATATAGGTATATATACACGCGAGACCGAAGAAGAAGGTTTTCGCGCGTCACTTTCGCCCCGACGTGCCGGGACTTGCCAATGAAACAACAATATTGTTTTTCTATCTTGGAAGGACAAAAGCGTTGTCAACTTATGCCGATCCCCCTTTTCCTCTCTCTCTCTCTCTCCCTCTCTCTCTCTCTCTCTTGCACACACACATATACAATATAAATGTTTCACTGTATATGCATGTATACGTGGACAAATAAAGCCCATGCGTTTATCAGGATACATTTGCGGTGAGGTTTATTAAATTATATCCGTGTTCTATCTCTTATATATTTCTATCTTGAGGTGCCTCGTATACAAGTGAAACAAAAGTTTTGTTTCTCGTTTATATATATATATATAGAGAGAGGAAAAAAAGGTGTACACACACATATATATTTTTCTAATTAATCAATACCACATTGGGATCAAACTTTTCTCTTATACACTTTTGTTTTTTATTTGTACACATACAACGTTAGAGGATTAACTTGCGGGCACGTTATTGACTTTTCCTTTTTTTTTTATATAGATAACGCTGATTGATACGTAAAATTAATATGAAAATAATTGAATGCGTCTCTCACTGAAAGAAATAAAATATATTATTTAAATTTAGTTAAGTGTATTATTTAATTTAATTGACGCGTTTATTCGATAACAAAGAAAAAATAACTGTACATAAAAATGTGTACCAGGAGATAAAAATTATTTTATTAAACAATTATAATCTATGCTAAATTATTACTAATAATGTATATATATAATCTCGATAGAAATTTTGTATATTAAGGAATTTGTAAATCGAGAGGTGCTACTTAGCTGTACAATAATATCGAGCCTTCTGACTTATCGATTTTGTTATAATTCGATTCAATTAAACTAATTTTAGTAATTGAATTTTATGTATATATACCCCAGGTTGAAATGTATTATCGAATGAAATATTGTGCAGTGATTCTTTATTCAACGATATTCGGAGATGAATAATGCAAGATTTTTAAGTAACGAAATGCTTTAATATTTTCGAATATAATCGGAAAAGTTTAGTCAACCCATCCCAAAGTTCTATTTGTAGATATTTCGTTTTATGTTGCTAATCAAATTATTAATTGTAAATTAAAATTTTACAAATAATTCCTTTTTTTTTTAATTTAATATCCGATCATTGTGCTCTCATTCAGATCACGGAAAATAATAATAATTTTATTCAATTATTTATAGTTATGCACTGTCTTCTCGGAAAAAATACTGTCGAAATCAGAAAATGGTCGTATTTTTTATATATTTCTATACAAGCAATAGAATGAATATATGATAAAATGATAACGTCAGACCATTAAGAATATTTTGAACAGTTTACACACATTTTTCCAGACTTTTACATCGATAATTCAATTAGCGTAATTAAAAAGTTGAATTTAAAAATTTTGTTTTCTTTTATAATAAATAGTGACTAAAATTTGTTTATTCATTTAATGTAAGAAAAAATTATATTTTTCTTTAAAAATCAAAACGTCACGTACTCTTTTATAATTTAAACCCATTCAGATTTTTAATTCAATATATTACAGTTACAATTTTAGATATAATTTGAATCCAACATCCTACTAATACAAGTAATAATAATTTATTATTAGATTTCACAAATACATATAAATATTTATATATTGAGAAAAATGTTATAATAAAATTTGCAATGTAATAAAAATTGCTATTTTGCTAATATTAGTATTCATACTCGGTAGATACATTTGCATTATGAGTGATTTTATAACATTTTTAATAAACATTATCATTATAGCATGATAAAAAGTACCAAAAGTTTAAGCAATATGTATCAATTGAGTTTTATAAAAATTTTGCTATGTTGCATAGCAAGAATCATGATGTACACAAATTAAAATTCAGGCAACAGATATAATAATATTTGATGTATTTTTGAGTATATAGTAATATTTACATAATAAACAATATCTTAATATGTTTTTACTATGTAATGTAGTAAAATTTCTTATTGCAAATAATAAAATGTGTCGTGTCAATAATAAAATTGGTACGTAGGGGAAAGAAACCATCTCTGCACAACCCCACAGTATTTCAGTTTATATTATCATCAATTACGAATAAATGGAGTATCGCGACAAATGAATCTAATAAACAGAACGTGCGATTTTATGTAAATATCAAGAATGCATGTGAGGACGATTCGAAAATAAAATGTGGGTTCGAATCTCCATCTCGGACCTTGATTTTTTTCTTTTCACTGATTTTCGTAAATATTATTTGTATTATATTTCAAGTTGTAAATAGTAAATTAAAAATAATAATAAAATAAATGTATAACGGACGTGGAATCAAAATATAAACGGATGAATATAGAGAATTATTTTAAATTCGACTCTGTTGACATAAAAAAAATTACTATGTTTTCTAAAAAATGTGCTACGTCAACATAGTAAAATTTGTATTATATCAAATTTTACTAAAAAAGCATGGGTAATTATTACTAAAAGTAAAGGTATGTCCACCGACCATTATACGTTTTTATAGTAATTTTTATTAGAATTATAATACTTTTTTTAAAGAGTAAAACACTCGTGAAATTTTATGTTATAATAAATTTAACGGTCTGTAGGAGCCAGAATATATAAATATTCTTAATCATCAGTCAATGGTGTGCTACAATTCGTAGCCTCTACGCCAAACTGAATGAGTATAAATAATTTAATTCTGGAAACTAAGTAAGTTAAATTGAAAATATTAATGTGGAATAAAAAAATATTATTAAGATAACTTTAAATACAAAGATAAAGAAAATGTATGACTAAATTATAAATGTAATAAACCGACGCGGTGGCGGAGTGGTGGAAGCGCACCTCGGCCGATCGCGAAAGTTAAGCAGCGCTGAGCGCGGTTAGTACTTGGATGGGAGACCATTCTCGTGCGGCTTTCGGGATCGGTTAGGTGTTTTTCCACACTTCACAACGTGAGCGGGAGGTGTGAAACATTCGGTTTCGGTGTCAAGGCCTACGCAATGTGACTTTGACACCCAAAAAGAATGTTTCGAATACACCGGCCATCTCGGAGGAGGTTTTCCCTGCTTCACAGGTTTCCCTCATCCACGGGCATAACCCCGGGCGAATGCGAGATGGTGGGGGTTTTTAAGGGAGGGATAAAGCACCCACACATAGGTGGTAGGTGTACACCGTTAAAGTCCCCCAGGGGATAAACGGTAGGAAGTGCCAGGAAAAAAGAGGGCACAAAATCAAGAATAAAAAAATAAATATAAATGTAATAAATATGTTTCGACCACAATTGCCAGTTGGTCTCGTCAGTAAGGACTCTACCTTAGACATTGAAAATTGAATTTATTTCGAAATAGACCAAGAATAATACTAATGAGTGGGGTATATATGTATATAACTTAAGATATGTATATATATGGGAGATTCCATGTGAAGTGATCCATTTAAAAAATAGAATTTTGTTTTAATGTATGGAATCAGTAAAAAACTACTTGAATAGAGTGTAGCTAAATTTTTAGACCTAAATTTCAATTAGTACCAGAGCTGTAGCCAATCAAAAAATCGAATTTTTTTAAAAAAAATGACTTTATGGCCATTTTTATCACTTAATAACTCAAAATCTAACAATTTTTTCTTATATACATTAAATTTGAAAAGTTTATAATTTCAAGAAGAATCTGTTGAAATATTTCATTTACATTAGTTTAACACATTAATATAGTTATAATTAATAAAACCTTTATAGTAAAAAAAAGGGTTGTACGATCAAAAATATTTTATCCATCCAAGAATCTAATTCATCGATGATTAATTACCTTCAAAATGGTGCAAAGTTTGAGTGCGGCAGAGCATTTCAGACAAAGTTATGGTGATTTTAGGCAAATTTCTTAAAAAAAGAGAGCGAATGCATTTTATGAAAAAAACAGAGTAACCGTATACTTGCATTCAAACAACATGGCACTATATTCTTCAATAATACTAAAATATACTATTTAATGTTAGTTACTGATACTTTTCAATCTCTAAGCTGCTTACAAACACAAAGCAGTAGGTGTAAGCAGTTATACCTGTTATGTAATTGGATTTATTGGAATTTTAATAAGTTTCAGGTATTTATTCAATTATATAACAGGTATAACTGCTTACACCTACTGCTTTGTGTTTGTAAGCAGCTTAGAGATTGAAAAGTATCAGTAACTAACATTAAATAGTATATTTTAGTATTATTGAAGAATATTAGTGCCATGTTGTTTGAATGCAAGTATACGGTTACTCTGTTTTTTCATAAAATGCATTCGCTCTCTTTTTTTAAGAAATTTGCCTAAAATCACCATAACTTTGTCTGAAATGCTCTGCCGCACTCAAACTTTGCACCATTTTGAAGGTAATTAATCATCGATGAATTAGATTCTTGGATGGATAAAATATTTTTGATCGTACAACCCTTTATTTTACTATAAAGGATTTTATTAATTATAACTATATTCAATGTGTTAAACTAATGTAAATAAAATATTTCAACAGATTCTTCTTGAAATTTATAAACTTTTTCAAATTTAATGTATATAAGAAAAAAATTGTTAGATTTTGAGTTATTAAGTGATAAAAATGGCCATAGTCATTTTTTTTCAAAAAATTCGACTTTTTGATTGGCTACAGCTCTGGTACTAATTGAAATTTAGGTCTAAAAATTTAGCTACACTCTATTTGAGTAGTTTTTTACTGATTCCATACATTAAAACAAAATTCTATTTTTTAAATGGATCACTTCACATGGAATCTCCCATATATATATACACACACACATTAATATTTTCAATTTAACATACTTAGTCTCCAGAATTAAATTATTTATACTCATTTAATTTGGCGTAGAGGCTACGAATTGTAGCATACATTGACTGATGATTAAACATATTTATATATTCTGGCTCGTGCAGACCGTTAAATTTATTATGATATAATAATTTTATTATACATTTTTCTCAGTGTATAAAAATAAGGTTAATCGTCGTTTAATCTAATGTTTATTTAGTAGTAAATTGTAATTAAAGTACGGTAGACGTATATTATAATACTACTTTGACGTGAATGCAATACGTTCGACAACACGCCTTGAACAATAAAACAAACACTTCGCATCTTGATTACGAGTATAGTAGTTTATTTCCCCCCGTAAAACGCACTAAGCTACAAGAAACCCGCTAATTTTCTCATTTATCTCGGTGTCGAAGATCAACTTGTGAAATGACCTAATAAACTGACGATTCTACGACGCGTGACGTGATCTCTGCAAAGTACAAAACTCAAGATACTCTTATATGGTCGTTCTAATAATAATAAAGAAAATTAACGAGAAGACCGTATAACTTCTTAACTTGTCTGTATTATTGCATCGCGTGTATTAAACAATTTGATGTAATTTTTATTTTATTATTAAATCAGCATGTAAAATCACAATGGTGATTTCGATATATCGGTTTCGTACAAACGCATAATATAAATATTATATAATTAAAATTAATTAACTAAATTTGATACTATAGAAAATATTAATTTAATTAAAATTAATTAACTAAAGCTTCAAATTAAAAAAAAAAACAGTATTATAGATTTTTGCACCTTGATAATGTACTCTGAAGTATATCAATCAATTCGTATAATTATTTTTAATCCAATTATTTACATTTTCTTTTTGATAGATAATCCTTGGGCGTAATACTTTTTCATGAAAAAAAAATATGAAAAAGAAAATTGAAAAATAACACTTTTAATTTTTTATGAAAATTAATCATTTACGTTTATCAAACTACCCATTATACGTTATATAAATTTACTATATATATATTACATCGCATATCTATATATTCGCATGAGTATTATAAATTGAAACAATTTTCTTGGAATTTAATATTTTTATACCGTCTTTAAATCTATATGAGAAAGCAAAAGGAAAAGTAAAATACTTTAAAAATGTATAAAATTTAGTTTTTTATTTTGGAGCACGTTTTTTCGACGAGACCATCTGTCATCCTATATATATATATATATATACAGACACACTTGTACAGATATATTAGAATAGTCAAGCTATTTGGTGAATTTATTCTCAAAGATGTTGAGTTAAATTGCCCGAGTAAAATCTGAAATCTAGAGCGATTTCGCGTAAAAATACTGAATGTTACTTCGAGTGTGGAATTTTGAAAAATCCACTTTATACACGTGGTGTGTGATATATGTATCGGACATATAATACAGTATGTATTTAAAAAACTGAAAAATTCCTAAAATATGTAATTTACTCGTACTTTTTTCAAATTTGCAAAAAAGAAGCAAGAAATTGATTGTATATAAATCATACATTTGAAGCAGAATATAATTGAGTATAGTTAACGTTACGTGTAAAAGGAAACCTAGAAGAAGATAAAACCTCAGTTTTTTCCGCAAATAAAAAAATAATGATACAATTTTATTTACTCTTATTTCTAATTTTTTATGAAACTATTAAAAAAGACAATTGCTCATCCCGACGTATACGACAAAAATAATAAGTATCGTCGTTTTTTTAGTGATACCATACATTAAAACAAAATTCTATTTTTTAAATGGATCACTTCACATGGAATCTCCCATATATATATTACACACACACATTAATATTTTCAATTTAACTTACTTAGTCTCCAGAATTAAATTATTTATACTCATTCAATTTGGCGTAGAGGCTACGAATTGTAGCATACCATTGACTGATGATTAAAAATATTTATATATTCTGGCTCGTACAGACCGTTAAATTTATTATGATATAATAATTTTTATTATACATTTTTCTCAGTGTATAAAAATAAGGTTAATCGTCGTTTAATCTAATGTTTAATTTAGTAGTAAATGTAATTAAAGTACGGTAGACGTATATATATAATACTACTTTGACGTGAATGCAATACGTTCGACAACACGCCTTGAACAATAAAACAAACACTTCGCATCTTGATTACGAGTATAGTAGTTTATTTCCCCCCCGTAAAACGCACTAAGCTACAAGAAACCCGCTAATTTTCTCATTTATCTCGGTGTCGAAGATCAACTTGTGAAATGACCTAATAAACTGACGATTCTACGACGCGTGACGTGATCTCTGCAAAGTACAAAACTCAAGATACTCTTATATGGTCGTTCTAATAATAATAAAGAAAATTAACGAGAAGACCGTATAACTTCTTAACTTGTCTGTATTATTGCATCGCGTGTATTAAACAATTTGATGTAATTTTTATTTTATTATTAAATCAGCATGTAAAATCACAATGGTGATTTCGATATATCGGTTTCGTACAAACGCATAATATAAATATTATATAATTAAAATTAATTAACTAAATTTGATACTATAGAAAATATTAATTTAATTAAAATTAATTAACTAAAGCTTCAAATTAAAAAAAAAACAGTATTATAGATTTTTGCACCTTGATAATGTACTCTGAAGTATATCAATCAATTCGTATAATTATTTTTAATCCAATTATTTAATTTTCTTTTGATAGATAATCCTTGGGCGTAATACTTTTTCAATGAAAAAAAATATGAAAAAGGAACAATGAAAAATAACACTTTTAATTTTTTATGAAATAAGCATTTACGTTATCAAACTACCCATATACGTATATAAATTTACACTATATATATATTACATCGCATATCATATATTCGCATGAGTATTATAAATTGAAAACAATTTTCTTGGAATTTAATATTTTTATACCGTCTTTAAATCTATATGAGAAAGCAAAAGGAAAAGTAAAATACTTTAAAAATGTATAAAATTTAGTTTTTTATTTTGGAGCACGTTTTTTCGACGAGACCATCTGTCATCCTATATATATATATATACAGACACACTTGTACAGATATATTAGAATAGTCAAGCTATTTGGTGAATTTATTCTCAAAGATGTTGAGTTAAATTGCCCGAGTAAAATCTGAAATCTAGAGCGATTTCGCGTAAAAATACTGAATGTTACTTCGAGTGTGGAATTTTGAAAAATCCACTTTATACACGTGGTGTGTGATATATGTATCGGACATATAATACAGTATGTATTTAAAAAACTGAAAAATTCCTAAAATATGTAATTTACTCGTACTTTTTTCAAATTTGCAAAAAAGAAGCAAGAAATTGATTGTATATAAATCATACATTTGAAGCAGAATATAATTGAGTATAGTTAACGTTACGTGTAAAAGGACACCTAGAAGATAAAACCTCAGTTTTTTCCGCAAATTAAAAAAATAATGATACAATTTATTTACTCTTATTTTCTAATTTTTTATAAAAACTATTAAAAAGACAATTGCTCATCCCGACGTATACGACAAAAATAATAAGTATCGTCGTTTTTTTTAGTGATACCTAACGATGCATGGCCATAAGATGTATATCGATTAAAACAACACTATAACTGAATGACCTCGAAACGTCGCCGCGTTATTAAATATTTTGCCCATCGACATCAACCGATAAACCATGCTTAAAAAAATATAATATAGATAATTTCGTACCAGTATACCTTATCTCGACGATTATTCACGAGTATAATCCATATGCATGTGTATATATATTACGGTACAGGTAAAACACACCACTAAATTGTCCCTAAACAACAAATTTAAAATTGAAATTATCCGCGCTCATTACCAAGCAATTAACAGGCATTTAAAAGCTCAACTACGCTTATTGGCGGACCTAAAAAGAAGGGGGAGGAAAAGACGAAGAAAAAGAAGAGGATAGGTATACAAACGGTAGAGAGAGCATCGCAGGTTGTTTATTTAGAGTGAGCCCTCAACGATTACGCGTACTCAGTCAATAAAACAAACGGAGAGGGTGCAGTGAGACGAGAGATCCGACTCATCCTAGAATTAAACGGTCGTTGCCCTGTTGTAATAGTATAGATTTATTCAAACTGAATTGAATCGATCGACTCGCGGTGAACGCGTAATATACATGTATATACGTACACCTCGACATTGACGAGCGTCTGAGATATGTAGACTTGTATACCCGAGAAGAAAGTACGTATATATGTATACAAGACATCGGGGTAAAGGATAGGTATATCGAAAGGGAGAGAGAGGGAGACGTCGAGCTATACGTAAGAAAGTCTGGAATATACCGTGGTATAGGATTATCCGACGTAAGGGAAGGCTATTCGCGGGACGTAAAATAAAGTCGCGCAGGCAGTAACGAAGGGTCGACTTTATCCGGCTAATGGCCTATCCCGACGAGTATACACCATTCGATGCCGAAACGAGTGTGGTGGAACAGGGGCGGGTGGGGGTGGAGGTGGGAGGAGGAGAGAGGCTTAAGCCTGGTTATAAGGGAGCTCGTGAAGTTTTTGGTAAACCACGTGTGGCTTGTAAAGTAGGTTGATCGGAGCTGAAAGGGGGAAAAAAATAACGCGACATCCCAGAGAAGGAGAAGAGCGATTCGATTCGATGGAATTTATATGACAATTTTTCTTTCGTTGTTGCTCTTGTTTTTTTTTTTTTTTTTTTTTTTGTTTTATGCGTTCGAAATGCGCAATCATTCGTTTGGTATTTGATAAAAATGCAGTCGTACTAAAAAAATAGATTTTTTATCTAAACGGAATTCCTTTTCATGCTTCAAAAGGAATATTTGGCTGGTTCAATGTAATTAAAGTACGGTAGACGTATATATAAATACTACTTTGACGTGAATGCAATACGTTCGACAACACGCCTTGAACAATAAAACAAACACTTCGCATCTTGATTACGAGTATAGTAGTTTATTTCCCCCCCGTAAAACGCACTAAGCTACAAGAAACCCGCTAATTTTCTCATTTATCTCGGTGTCGAAGATCAACTTGTGAAATGACCTAATAAACTGACGATTCTACGACGCGTGACGTGATCTCTGCAAAGTACAAAACTCAAGATACTCTTATATGTCGTTCTAATAATAATAAAGAAATTAACGAGAAGACCGTATAACTTCTTAACTTGTCTGTATTATTGCATCGCGTGTATTAAACAATTTGATGTAATTTTTATTTTATTATTAAATCAGCATGTAAAATCACAATGGTGATTTCGATATATCGGTTTCGTACAAACGCATAATATAAATATTATATAATTAAAATTAATTAACTAAATTTGATACTATAGAAAATATTAATTTAATTAAAATTAATTAACTAAAGCTTCAAATTAAAAAAAAAACAGTATTATAGATTTTTGCACCTTGATAATGTACTCTGAAGTATATCAATCAATTCGTATAATTATTTTTAATCCAATTATTTACATTTTCTTTTGATAGATAATCCTTGGGCGTAATACTTTTTCATGAAAAAAAATATGAAAAAGAAAATTGAAAAATAACACTTTTAATTTTTTATGAAACTATTAAAAAAGACAATTGCTCATCCCGACGTATACGACAAAAATAATAAGTATCGTCGTTTTTTTAGTGATACCTAACGAGCATGTGCATAAGATGTATATCGATTAAAAAAAACTATAATGAATGACCATCGAAACGTCGCCGCGTTATTAAATATTTTGCCCATCGACATCAACCGATAAACCATGCTTAAAAATAAATATAATATAGATAATTTCGTACAGTATACCTTATCCGACGATTATTCACGAGTATAATCATATGCATGTGTATATATATACGTGTACAGGTAAAACACACCACTAAAAATTTTCCCTAAACCAACAAATTTAAAATTGAAATTATCCGCGCTCATTACCAAGCAATTAACAGCATTTAAAAGCTCAACTACGCTTATTGGCGGACCTAAAAAGAAGGGGGAGGAAAAGACGAAGAAAAAGAAGAGGATAGGTATACAAACGGTAGAGAGAGCATCGCAGGTTGTTTATTTAGAGTGAGCCCTCAAACGATTACGCGTACTCAGTCAATAAAACAAACGGAGAGGGTGCAGTGAGACGAGAGATCCGACTCATCCTAGAATTAAACGGTCGTTGCCCTGTTGTAATAGTATAGATTTATTCAAACTGAATTGAATCGATCGACTCGCGGTGAACGCGTAATATACATGTATATACGTACACCTCGACATTGACGAGCGTCTGAGATATGTAGACTTGTATACCCGAGAAGAAAGTACGTATATATGTATACACGACATCGGGGTAAAGGATAGGTATATCGAAAGGGAAGAGAGAGGGAGACGTCGAGCTATACGTAAGAAAAGTCTGGAATATACCGTGGTATAGGATTATCCGACGTAAGGGAAGGCTATTCGCGGGACGTAAAATAAAGTCGCGCAGGCAGTAACGAAGGGTCGACTTTATCCGGCTAATGGCCTATCCCGACGAGTATACACCATTCGATGCCGAAACGAGTGTGGTGGAACAGGGGCGGGTGGGGGTGGAGGTGGGAGGAGGAGAGAGGCTTAAGCCTGGTTATATAAGGGAGCTCGTGAAGTTTTTGGTAAACCACGTGTGGCTTGTAAAGTAGGTTGATCGGAGCTGCAAGGGGGAAAAAAATAACGCGACATCCCAGAGAAGGAGAAGAGCGATTCGATTCGATGGAATTTATATGACAATTTTTCTTTCGTTGTTGCTCTTGTTTTTTTTATTTTTTTTATTTTTTGTTTTATGCGTTCGAAATGCGCAATCATCGTTTGGTATTTGATAAAAATGCAGTCGTACTAAAAGAAATAGATTTTTTATCTACACGGAATTCCTTTTCATGCTTCAAAGGAATATTTGGCTGGTTCAATGTGATTTATATTATAATTAAGAGGAATTTTTTTTATTTTAGTTGATTGATCTCCTTGAGTTGTAATTCCTCATTTTCTACGAAAAGAAATTTTGCTGGATTATAAGAGGATTCACTTTGTAACAAGCGCATTTTATTTTTGAGATATATATTTACAAAGAATTCCGCTTAGATATAAAAATTTAGTTTTTTCAGTGTGAAACTCAATTGTTGAATATAGGAGGAGTCCTGTAAACACGGATGCTAATTGTACCACCTACTTTTTGGAACGAATTTTTCCAATGCAAGATTACAAATTTTGAGGTTTACTATAAGTTTCTATAAAAATGTTTGAAACGTTGGATTGGAAAGTTACGATCGAAGCATAATATGTATAACACTGATTCTAAAATTGTAACTAATAATATAAAACCCAAATACAGAAAAGCACTAAACTTAATTAACTATATATATTGAATGTTTGTTAAATATATGCCGTAAGAAAAAAATTTGGTTGCTTCATTAATATTCTTTTTATAAAAAACGAGATAGTGCAAATCAAAAGATCAATATTCTAAAATCAATCATATATCTCTTAATTATAAGAATATAAAATCGCATTAATTGGAAGAACCGGATTTTCTACTTGAGACATATATTTAACACGAATTCCATTTAGATCATAACAATTACTTTTTCAGTGTAAATAATGATATAATACGCTTATATACGAAATTTCATTGTCAACGGGTGAAAGGTAACTTTAAAAAAATTTACACCGAAAAGTGTAAATACGACTAATTCTTATTTATCGATTCTACGAGTAAAATCATTCGAAAGACTTGAATTCTGGGTTTAAAAAAGTCGGTTCGATATAGGTTTTAAAGGACAATTTTAAAAAGATGTCAAAATAAAAAATGAAATGTACATAACATTATGAATATCTACAATTTGAAATAAGTAAAGAAAAATAAAGTGAAATTGTGTGTTTCACCCCATGGCAATGTTTTCAAGAAGTCGCAGCCAGATCTTCTTCGACGAGTTACAATTTTAATTTTTCCGCACCTATTAATTTTTCGATGGAAATATTTTTTTAAACTACTCCGTGTTAAAATCCCCTTATCATCCGTATGTTACTAAAATACGCTCTTAACTTACAAATCGTACTATCGAGGTGCGTTTAACCGTAATAGACACGAGTGAAAAGACGTAAAACAGAAGAACCGAGGCTCGCAAATGAAAATATAAAAAAAAGGAGGAGAACGGAAACAGATTTATCGGAAGAAGCCATCCGATGAATAAAAAGAGAGAAAGAAAGAAAGAAAGAAAAAGAAGAAATAGTATGTATATATATACCTATACATGCGATTGCCGTTCTGTTTCATCTTTTCTCGTATTCGTTTCTCGCGACCCTCTCACGAGCACGACTCTTTCTTTCGCATCGGCTCCCTTTTTTCGCAATTCGTTCGGTTCCATTCGGTATATACATATATATACAGTAGCGAGAGAGTGCGCGCGCTCGAGAAAAAGAAAGAAGGAAAAAAAATAAGAGAGAAGCAGTCTATTAGCCAGTTCTTAGAGCGCCTTCAAATGGCATTCCTATGATGCCCGGCTGAGTGGGAGGGACCGACCGAGGAAAAGAAAAACCCGATTCGACGTCTCTGTGAGAAGAAGCAAGAGAGAGAACGAACTTTATGGAGTAGGCGAGAGCGTAGTACTCTCTCTCTCTCTCTCTCTCTCTCTCTCTCTCTCTCTCTAAGAGGAGGATGGCGATGTAAAGCTCGAAAAGAGGGAACGAAAGTTACATTGAGCGAAAGAATTGACTGAAATGCCTTTCCCTTTTTTTTTCTATCCCCCTTATTTTACGTACATGCACCGACACACACACACACACACACACACACCTATATAAATTTTCATTTGTGAAAAGGGAAATGCAATTATTTTGGATGCTTCTTCTCGGACTAAGTGAATCAAGTACGACGAGATTGTTTGCACATCCGAAATTTAAGATTTTAAAGGTTATATACATATAGATTTTAATCATTTTAGCGAGCGGAAACAAGATCGTTCCGTTGGATTGCGCGAATCCGCGTAATGGAATGATAACAGTTCTCTTTCGATATAATTTCAAAGAATAAATTCCTTTAAAAAGAAGGGGGAGGAAAAGACGAAGAAAAAGAAGAGGATAGGTATACAAACGGTAGAGAGAGCATCGCAGGTTGTTTATTTAGAGTGAGCCCTCAAGCGATTACGCGTACTCAGTCAATAAACAAACGGAGAGGGTGCAGTGAGACGAGAGATCGACTCATCCTAGAATTAAACGGTCGTTGCCCTGTTGTAATAGTATAGATTTATTCAAACTGAATTGAATCGATCGACTCGCGGTGAACGCGTAATATACATGTATATACGTACACCTCGACATTGACGAGCGTCTGAGATATGTAGACTTGTATACCCGAGAAGAAAGTACGTATATATGTATACAAGACATCGGGGTAAAGGATAGGTATATCGAAAGGGAGAGAGAGGGAGACGTCGAGCTATACGTAAGAAAGTCTGGAATATACCGTGGTATAGGATTATCCGACGTAAGGGAAGGCTATTCGCGGGACGTAAAATAAAGTCGCGCAGGCAGTAACGAAGGGTCGACTTTATCCGGCTAATGGCCTATCCCGACGAGTATACACCATTCGATGCCGAAACGAGTGTGGTGGAACAGGGGCGGGTGGGGGTGGAGGTGGGAGGAGGAGAGAGGCTTAAGCCTGGTTATATAAGGGAGCTCGTGAAGTTTTTGGTAAACCACGTGTGGCTTGTAAAGTAGGTTGATCGGAGCTGAAAGGGGGAAAAAAATAACGCGACATCCCAGAGAAGGAGAAGAGCGATTCGATTCGATGGAATTTATATGACAATTTTTCTTTCGTTGTTGCTCTTGTTTTTTTTAATTTTTTTTATTTTTTTGTTTTATGCGTTCGAAATGCGCAATCATTCGTTTGGTATTTGATAAAAATGCAGTCGTACTAAAAGAAATAGATTTTTTATCTAAACGGAATTCCTTTTCATGCTTCAAAAGGAATATTTGGCTGGTTCAATGTGATTTATATTATAATTAAGAGGAATTTTTTTTATTTTAGTTGATTGATCTCCTTGAGTTGTAATTCCTCATTTTCTACGAAAAGAAATTTTGCTGGATTATAAGAGGATTCACTTTGTAACAAGCGCATTTTATTTTTGAGATATATATTTACAAAGAATTCCGCTTAGATATAAAAATTTAGTTTTTTCAGTGTGAAACTCAATTGTTGAATATAGGAGGAGTCCTGTAAACACGGATGCTAATTGTACCACCTACTTTTTGGAACGAATTTTTCCAATGCAAGATTACAAATTTTGAGGTTATACTATAAGTTTCTATAAAAATGTTTGAAACGTTGGATTGGAAAGTTACGATCGAAGCATAATATGTATAACACTGATTCTAAAATTGTAACTAATAATATAAAACCCAAATACAGAAAAGCACTAAACTTAATTAACTATATATATTGAATGTTTGTTAAATATATGCCGTAAGAAAAAAATTTGGTTGCTTCATTAATATTCTTTTTATAAAAAACGAGATAGTGCAAATCAAAAAGATCAATATTCTAAAATCAATCATATATCTCTTAATTATAAGAATATAAAATCGCATTAATTGGAAGAACCGGATTTTCTACTTGAGACATATATTTAACAAGAATTCCATTTAGATCATAACAATTACTTTTTCAGTGTAAATAATGATATAATACGCTTATATACGAAATTTCATGTCAACGGGTGAAAGGTAACTTTAAAAAAAATTTACACCGAAAAGTGTAAATACGACTAATTCTTATTTATCGATTTCTACGAGTAAAATCATTCGAAAGACTTGAATTCTGGGTTTAAAAAAGTCGGTTCGATATAGGTTTAAAGGAAATTTTAAAAAGATGTCAAAATAAAAAATGAAATGTACATAACATTATGAATATCTACAATTTGAAATAAGTAAAGAAAAATAAAGTGAAATTGTGTGTTTCACCCCATGGCAATGTTTTCAAGAAGTCGCAGCCAGATCTTCTTCGACGAGTTACAATTTTAATTTTTCCGCACCTATTAATTTTTCGATGGAAATATTTTTTAAACTACTCCGTGTTAAAATCCCCTTATCATCCGTATGTTACTAAAATACGCTCTTAACTTACAAATCGTACTATCGAGGTGCGTTTAACCGTAATAGACACGAGTGAAAAGACGTAAAACAGAAGAACCGAGGCTCGCAAATGAAAATATAAAAAAAAGGAGAGAACGGAAACAGATTTATCGGAAGAAGCCATCCGATGAATAAAAAAGAGAGAAAGAAAGAAAGAAAGAAAGAAGAAATAGTATGTATATATATACCTATACATGCGATTGCCGTTCTGTTTCATCTTTTCTCGTATTCGTTTCTCGCGACCCTCTCACGAGCACGACTCTTTCTTTCGCATCGGCTCCCTTTTTTCGCAATTCGTTCGGTTCCATTCGGTATATACATATATATATACAGTAGCGAGAGAGTGCGCGCGCTCGAGAAAAAGAAAGAAGGAAAAAAATAAGAGAGAAGCAGTCTATTAGCAGTTTCTTAGAGCGCCTTCAAATGGCATTCCTATTGATGCCCGGCTGAGTGGGAGGGACCGACCGAGGAAAAGAAAAACCCGATTCGACGTCTCTGTGAGAAGAAGCAAGAGAGAGAACGAACTTTATGGAGTAGGCGAGAGCGTAGTACTCTCTCTCTCTCTCTCTCTCTCTCTCTCTCTCTCTCTCTCTCTCTCTAAGAGGAGGATGGCGATGTAAAGCTCGAAAAGAGGGAACGAAAGTTACATTGAGCGAAAGAATTGACTGAAATGCCTTTCCCTTTTTTTTTCTATCCCCCTTATTTTACGTACATGCACCGACACACACACACACACACACACACACACACACACACCTATATATAAATTTTCATTTGTGAAAAGGGAAATGCAATTATTTTGGATGCTTCTTCTCGGACTAAGTGAATCAAGTACGACGAGATTGTTTGCACATCCGAAATTTAAGATTTTAAAGGTTATATACATATAGATTTTAATCATTTTAGCGAGCGGAAACAAGATCGTTCCGTTGGATTGCGCGAATCCGCGTAATGGAATGATAACAGTTCTCTTTCGATATAATTTCAAAGAATAAATTCCTTTAAAAAGATACACACTCACACACACACTAAAAATGTCGTTTGTTCGTCTCGATATATGCTCTATATATACCGATAGATCGATCGATAAATTTCCTCGTGATCAATTAATTCGAAAGTTACGCTACATACCCGCAACGCAAGTAAACTGCACGTTTACAATTCGCAAGGTACAGGTATATCGAAAATAAAATACAAAATCGCGGAGTCGACGACGAGGGTTCGCACGTGTAGCGCCATCTGACGGGGGGCGCGGCAACCCCTTCCTAACAGTTTTGAAGGGTAGCTCGACTCCTTCCCTTGCAGCAAACGCGGGTGCATCGCGAATGTACCTGTGATCGGCTAGAGGATCCCGCGACGCATCCTCGATTTTACCGCGTCGCTTCAAAAATTTGACAAGACGCACTAACGGAACGTTCCACCCTTTTTAATTGCTCTCGGGTGCGATTATGAGCTTATATTACGTAATCGTCAAAGTTTTCTCGAGATCTCCGGTTAACATATTTTCAAACGCGACGGATGGAACGTACGTCATGTGAAAGGGTGCGGTACATCCCCCGATTATTCATCGATCCGCGCAAAACAAAATTACGTAAGCGGAAAAATGCCTGGATGAAGGATCAAAAAGAAAAAAAAACAAAAATAAACTAACTGCTAAGTTAATGTAACTTGTTAAACCCTTAAACTTTCGAGTTGAGTTGCGGTTTTGAAGAAGGGACTGGGTTGAAACTTTTAACGTCGGTTTATATACATTTTTATCCACACTGACGGAAGATATACTATATATGTGTAAAAAATATGAGGAAATCTTAATGTTAACCAATTGTTTAATAACAGTGACAAAAATTTTCATTAATTTTAATAAATGTATTTATATTGTATTTTAGTGTCGTAATTATTATATCTTTCCAATTGGGATTTTTCCTGTTTGTATCACTTACAATAAAAATATTTAACCCATCAATTTTAATTGGCTTTGCTATTTTCTTTTTCATACTTTTGCATTGAAATCAAATTAGATAGGTCAGCAGTTATAAGCGTTTAAAGGAAAGTCTTTTTTTTTGGAAATTTTGCTTTAACAGCGTATAACTTTTGAAAAAACGATTGTTAGAGTCTGCGGCTCTGGCTTTTTCATATTTTTATATTAGAAAACATATACTACAAGCTGGGCACGCACGACCGTTTCCAAACATATGAGGGTCTCCTTGTAAGTGAATCAAGTACGACGAGATTGTTTGCACATCCGAAATTTAAGATTTTAAAGGTTATATACATATAGATTTTAATCATTTTAGCGAGCGGAAACAAGATCGTTCCGTTGGATTGCGCGAATCCGCGTAATGGAATGATAACAGTTCTCTTTCGATATAATTTCAAAGAATAAATTCCTTTAAAAAGATACACACTCACACACACACTAAAAATGTCGTTTGTTCGTCTCGATATATGCTCTATATATACCGATAGATCGATCGATAAATTTCCTCGTGATCAATTAATTCGAAAGTTACGCTACATACCCGCAACGCAAGTAAACTGCACGTTTACAATTCGCAAGGTACAGGTATATCGAAAATAAAATACAAAATCGCGGAGTCGACGACGAGGGTTCGCACGTGTAGCGCCATCTGACGGGGGGCGCGGCAACCCCTTCCTAACAGTTTTGAAGGGTAGCTCGACTCCTTCCCTTGCAGCAAACGCGGGTGCATCGCGAATGTACCTGTGATCGGCTAGAGGATCCCGCGACGCATCCTCGATTTTACCGCGTCGCTTCAAAAATTTGACAAGACGCACTAACGGAACGTTCCACCCTTTTTAATTGCTCTCGGGTGCGATTATGAGCTTATATTACGTAATCGTCAAAGTTTTCTCGAGATCTCCGGTTAACATATTTTCAAACGCGACGGATGGAACGTACGTCATGTGAAAGGGTGCGGTACATCCCCCGATTATTCATCGATCCGCGCAAAACAAAATTACGTAAGCGGAAAAATGCCTGGATGAAGGATCAAAAAGAAAAAAAAAAACAAAATAAACTAACTGCTAAGTTAATGTAACTTGTTAAACCCTTAAACTTTCGAGTTGAGTTGCGGTTTTGAAGAAGGGACTGGGTTGAAACTTTTTAACGTCGGTTTATATACATTTTTTATCCACACTGACGGAAGATATACTATATATGTGTAAAAAAATATGAGGAAATCTTAATGTTAACCAATTGTTTAATAACAGTGACAAAAATTTTCATTAATTTTAATAAATGTATTTATATTGTATTTTAGTGTCGTAATTATTATATCTTTCCAATTGGGATTTTTCCTGTTTGTATCACTTACAATAAAAATATTTAACCCATCAATTTTAATTGGCTTTGCTATTTTCTTTTTCATACTTTTGCATTGAAATCAAATTTTTATATTATCTAAAAATAAAAACAAAAAAAATATAGGTTTAAAGTATAGTTAAAGTAATTACACGTGTTATCTCAAACTGAACGACTTCTACACCCAATTTTTTTCATCTAAAAAAATTGTAATGTTAATAAAGTTTTTTCCGAACGGCATTCCAAAAAATAGATCGAAAATTATTTAATAAAAAAATCAGCATTACACGTTACGTTATGATTATAAGACACGAAATAACGACTACGCCAAATGTTAGAATTAATTTAAAGTAAAATTCTATCTATAAAATATTACTTATAATATGAAACATGCTTTTTTGAGAGATTGAATTTCTATTTTTGTAAGCGAATGATGAAAGATAAATTATATGATACCTACGGAACCGGGTAAAAAATTACGAAGAAAAATAAATTGAAATACCGAGATAAGTACTCGTGCACCCATGACTGATTTCGAGTGAAAAAGTATATATATATATAAATAAAAAAAAAAATAAAAGTACAAGATGCACACACGATATACACCGCGTCACAAAGTAAGAGGGCACAGTATACACGAAAAGTTGAATTAAGCGGTGCACCTATAGAGAGAATATATATTAATTTCCTTTTCTTTCTTCGAGTGACTCAGAATCCGTAAGTAATTCAATCCCCGCGCGAGTGTATGCGCGAAGCCGAATGATAAACATCAAGTAGGAAAGTGGGAAATAGGGAGGGTAAGAAGAAGAAGAAGGAGAAGAAGAAGGTTCTTCCCTTGGTGGTAAACGTCGGGGAGTCGGAAAGTTCAAGTCGCAAGATCGAGGAGGCGGCTTTACGGCAGCTTAAAGATAGACCAAGAGATGAGTTGGCTCTCTGTTTCGGATCTCCTAAATACCAATTAGGGATGGAAACTTCCCCTTTCATGTTGACTCCTCTCTCACTCTCTCTCTCTCACTCTATGGCGAAGTTATCTTTGAGTTCGCATTGTTCGCGCGCGTAGATCTCTACGCTCCAGTATACACTCTCTTTTTAGCTCTATATATATATACCTATACCTCTCTCGCTCGGTTGAAGGTTCAGGGAGAATTTCGCGGCGGACTGACAAGTGTGGCGATGCCGCGGTGGGATAGGCAATAATTCCGGTAGGGATGGAGGCTGTGTGTATATATACGTCTCGGGACTTTGCAAATATTGTGCCAGCCAGTTTACCGCGTGCACGAGAAAGAGATAGAGACCCTCTATAGCGGGAGCTCGACGTCTCTCGCGGGGTTATCGGGATCCAAAGGAGGACCGTTGTTTCGTCGGATTTCTCAAAGGGGGGGGGGGGGGATTAAAAATTATACCTGCCGGCCAATTATTTCACGACGCTCGAGAGGACTTTTACGCAACGGGTTCAAGGGATCTTACCCCACCAATCCTTCTTTGTCTAATGAATTTTAATGCGTTCTTTCACTCGATTTTCTTTTGTTTGACCAATGGAATTATAGGTGAAACCGAGGGTGAAAGGGTTCCTCTTTCGAATCCATCTTTTACTTTAATAAATCTACTATTAAACCTGTTATATTGTATACAATTATATAAATAAATTATATACGTTTATCAGTAACAGGCGAGATGGAATTCATTAGTACAATCTTTTTTTTTTAACTTATAATATATCTTTTTTATTTTACTTATTTTTGACTAAAAACTCCGGTTCGTATGTATTTTTTTTTAAAGATATAAATATTTGTAATAAACAATTCGCGCGTACATTTGTGACAATAACAATGGATATTAACTGGTAATAAAATTGTATTTCTTCGATATTACCTCTCAGTTCTTAATGATTACAATTGTTATAATTTTGAAAATGTATAGCTGTAAAAAAAATATTCGTAACAGTTAAGGGGATGTCGGACTCAGAAAATCGTAATTTTTAATATTTTTTTTATAAACAACAGCATAATTTTTTGAAAAAATCGTTAACGCCATGCCCTTAGGCATGTTTTAAATAGTATACTCAATTTTTTCAGATTTTTAAATTTGTAATTTACCGTCACATACCCAATTGTTGATCAATTAAGGTAAATCTGTACGTTCATAGAATAATTTTAAGTTAAAAAAGCTAATAATTGTATATATTTAGACGGATACAGAAAGTATAAGTATTAAACTTCCTTTTAGCCATCTCAGAAAAATAAAATAGGTGCTATTTTTAAAGTAAGCAACAATCTAAGAAAAAAAAGCGGGAAGTACCAATTTCTGATCAGTAAATTTTCGGTACATATACCACTTTCTATTCAAGTCTACTAAACAATTATTGATTGTTTAACCTTTAAATTGTGCGTAGCAACGTTTAGATTTATGTAAATCTTATTATTTTATTGAAATAATACACTGATCAGAAATTGGTTCATGATCAACAATTGGGTATGTGACGGTAATTATGATTTTTGCGTTGAAAATTCATGCCTTTTTCGATCAATGATTACCGACCAAAGATTGTTTATTCAATTGTTATTAAAAAAAAAAGATTTTTTCTTCAAAAATGAAACCGTCATGCCCTCGCTTTTGTTTTAAACTACCGATGTGAATTTTTTCCGATTTTTAATTCGATATCTCCAACATAATTCTTATGTTGAAAGGTGTAGATCCCTGTAAATTGGGTCCGTCATCCCGTTAATGAATGTAATCTTGCACATGAAACATTTTCTTATTATTCAATGTTTATTCAATATTGACATTAAGTATAAATATAAATATTATTATGAGAAAGAACATTTTTCATAAATAATATTATCTATATCTGATTGAATTAGTGGTGAGGTATAGTCGCAAAATATATTATGCAACATAAAGGAGAATGCCCACGGATAATGTATTTCGGCCTAGAAAAACGAACCTCTGAAAGTAATACTATCATATTCTAGACAAAAAAACAAGCATTTTAAAAAAAAATTCGGTACCGTCACTTGAGGGGAAGCCGAGATATTAAACGTCAAAGTTAAGGGTTGCTAATAGGCAGATTAATAAGAAAACATACAAAAAAAGCATCTTTGCACGTTTTTTATGCAACCAAACTAATATCCTTATAAAGATAATTTCATGCAGAATCAAATCAATTGACATTTAATTCAGCGCAACCCTTAATAGACGAATTTTTGGGGGTAAATAAAAGTGCAAAAAAGCAACCCCTAACGCTCTGTGCTAATAAAAAATCGTTTGCACGTTTTTTCCGAATCCAGATAGACACAAAACTGTTAACCAACGGAATTAACATCTTTTGAGGTTGATTTTAATTCAGCGCAAGGGTGTTTTTTTGATTTTTAAGTGCCTAATGTAAATGTCGCAATTATTGCACATAAATGTATTTCTGGATTATACAATTTTTGCACGTTTTCTCACTGGCCCAAATGACATTAGTCAAAAGAAAACATAAATACTAATCCGGGGAAATGATTTTTAATTCAGCGCCACCCTTAATTGACGATATTTGGGGGTAAATATGAGTAGGGTGAAAGCAACCCCTAAGGTTCTAAGCTTATAAAAGATCGTTTGCACGTTTTTTTCTAATCCAGATGGACATAGAACTATTAACCAACTGAATTAACATCTTTTGAGGTTGATTTTAATTCAGCGCAAGGGTGTTTTTTTTATTTTTAAGTGCCTAATGTAAATGTCGCAATTATCGCATATAACCGTATTTTTGGATTATACAAGTTTTGCACGTTTTCTCACTGGCCCAAAGGACACTAGTCGAAAGGAAACATGAATACTAATCTGGGGAAATGATTTTTAATTCAGCGCCAACCTTAATTGACGATATTTGGGGGTAAATATGAGTAGGGTGAAAGCAACCCCTAAGGTTCTAAGCTTATAAAAGATCGTTTGCACGTTTTTTTCGAATCCAGATGGACATAGAACTATTAACCAACTGAATTAACATCTTTTGAGGTTGATTTTAATTCAGCGCAGGGGTGTTTTTTTGATTTTTAAGTGCCTTATGTAAATGCCGCAATTATTGCACATAACCGTATTTTTGGATTATACACGTTTTGCACGTTTCTCACTGGCCCAAAGGACATTAGTCGAAAGAAACATGAATACTAATCCGGGGAAATATTTTTAATTTAGCGCCACCCTTAATTGACGATATTTTTGGGTAAATATGATTAGGGTGAAAGCAACCCCTAACGCTCTGTGCTAATAAAAAATCGTTTGCACGTTTTTTTCGAATCCAGATGGACATAGAACTATTAACCAACTGAATTACATCTTTTGAGGTTGATTTTAATTCAGCGCAGGGGTGTTTTTTTGATTTTTAAGTGCCTTAATGTAAATGCCGCAATTATTGCACATAACCGTATTTTTGGATTATACACGTTTTGCACGTTTTCTCACTGGCCCAAAGGACACTTAGTCGAAAGGAAACATGAATACTAATCCGGGGAAATGATTTTTAATTCAGCGCCAACCCTTAATTGACGATATTTGGGGGTAAATATGAGTAGGGTGAAAGCAACCCCTAAGGTTCTAAGCTTATAAAAGATCGTTTGCACGTTTTTTTCGAATCCAGATGGACATAGAACTATTAACCAACTGAATTAACATCTTTTGAGGTTGATTTTAATTCAGCGCAGGGGTGTTTTTTGATTTTTTAAGTGCCTTATGTAAATGCCGCAATTATTGCACATAACCGTATTTTTGGATTATACACGTTTTGCACGTTTTCTCACTGGCCCAAAGGACATTAGTCGAAAGGAAACATGATACTAATCCGGGGAAATATTTTTTAATTAGCGCCACCCTTAATTGACGATATTTTTGGGTAAATATGATTAGGGTGAAAGCAACCCCTAACGCTCTGTGCTAATAAAAAATCGTTTGCACGTTTTTTTCGAATCCAGATGGACATAGAACTATTAACCAACTGAATTAGCATCTTTTGAGGTTGATTTTAATTCAGCGCAGGGGTGTTTTTTTGATTTTTAAGTGCCTTATGTAAATGCCGCAATTATTGCACATAACCGTATTTTTGGATTATACACGTTTTGCACGTTTTCTCACTGGCCCAAAGGACATTAGTCGAAAGGAAACATGAATACTAATCCGGGGAAATATTTTTTAATTCAGCGCCACCCTTAATTGACGATATTTGGGGGTAAATATGAGTAGGGTGAAAGCAACCCCTAAGGTTCTAAGCTTATAAAAGATCGTTTGCACGTTTTTTTCGAATCCAGATGGACATAGAACTGTTAACCAACTGAATTAACATCTTTTGAGGTTGATTTTAATTCAGCGCAGGGGTGCTTTTTTGATTTTTAAGTGCCTTATGTAAATGCCGCAATTATTGCACATAACCGTATTTTTGGATTATACAAGTTTTGCACGTTTTCTCACTGGCCCAAAGGACATTAGTCGAAAGGAAACATGAATACTAATCCGGGGAAATATTTTTTAATTCAGCGCCACCCTTAATTGACGATATTTGGGGGTACATATGAGTAGGGTGAAAGCACCCCCTAAGGTTCTAAGCTTATAAAAGATCGTTTGCACGTTTTTTTCGAATCCAGACGACATAGAACTGTTATCCAACTGAATTAACATCTTTTTAGGTTGTATTTAATTCAGCGCAAGGGTGTTTTTTTGATTTTTAAGTGCCTAATGTAAATGTCGCAATTATTGCACAATAACGGTATTTTTGGATTATACGATTTTTGCACGTTTTCTCACTGGCCCAAATGACATTAGTCAAAAGAAAACATGAATACTTATCCGGGGATATGATTTTTAATTCAGCGCCACCCTTAATTGATGATTTTTGGGTGTAAATATGATTAGGGTGAAGGCAACCCCTAAGGTTATAAGCTTATAAAAGATCAATTGCACGTTTTTTTCGGATCCAGATGGACATAGAACTGTAAACCAACTGAATTAACATCTTTTAAGTTTAATTTTAATTCAGCGCAAGGGTGCATTTTTGATATTTACGTGCCTAATGTAAATGCCGCAATTATTGCACATAACCGTAGTTTTGGATTATACAATTTTTGCACGTTTTCTCACTGGCCCAAAGGACATTAGTCGAAAGGAAACATGAATACTAATCCGGGGAAATATTTTTTAATTCAGCGCCACCCTTAATTGTACGGCAAAGTGCGGTAACACTCTTATTCTTATGCGGTATCGATATGAGCTATACTTTGTAAAACACAAAAATGACGTTCTTCTACATATATGGTTTTCCTTTCAAATAAAGCTTTTTTTAATATTTAATTAACGAGCAAGATTCTGTTAACCAAAAATAATAAAGTGAAAATGCAATAATAGCGACATTTACATTAAGCACTTCTATGTCCATCTGGATTCGGAAAAAACGTGCAAACGATTTTTTATTAGCACAGAGCGTTAGGGGTTGCTTTCACCCTACTCATATTTACCCAAAAATATCGTCATTTAAGGGTGGCGCTGAATTAAAAATCATTTCCCCGGATTAGTATTCATGTTTTCTTTTGACTAATGTAATTTGGGCCAGTGAGAAAACGTGCAAAAACTGTATAATCCAAAAATACGGTTATGTGCGATAATTGCGACATTTACATAAGGCACTTAAAAATCAAAAAAACACCCTTGCGCTGAATTAAAATCAACCTCAAAAGATGTTAATTCAGTTGGTTAATAGTTCTATGTCCATCTGGATTCGAAAAAAACGTGCAAACGATCTTTTATAAGCTTAGAACCTTAGGGGTTGCTTTCACCCTACTCATATTTACCCAAAAATATCGTCAATTAAGGGTGGCGCTGAATTAAAAAATATTTCCCCGGATTAGTATTCATGTTTCCTTTCGACTAGTGTCCTTTGGGCCAGTGAGAAAACGTGCAAAAATTGTATAATCCATAAATACGGTTATGTGCAATAATTGCGGCATTTACATAAGGCACTTAAAAATCAAAAAAACACCCCTGCGCTGAATTAGAATCAACCTCAAAAGATGTTAATTCAGTTGTTTAACAGTTCTATGTCCATCTGGATTCGAAAAAAACGTGCAAACGATCTTTTATAAGCTTAGAACCTTAGGGGTTGCTTTCACCCTACTCATATTTACCCCCAAATATCGTCAATTAAGGGTGGCGCTGAATTAAAAATATTTCCCCGGATTAGTATTCATGTTTCCTTTCGACTAATGTCATTTGGGCCAGTGAGAAAACGTGCAAAACGTGTACAATCCAAAAATACGGTTATGTGCAATAATTGCGGCATTTACATAAGGCACTTAAAAATCAAAAAAACACCCCTGCGCTGAATTAAAATCAACCACAAAAGATGTTAATTCAGTTGGTTAACAGTTCTATGTCCATCTGGATTCGAAAAAAACGTGCAAACGATCTTTTATAAGCTTAGAACCTTAGGGGTTGCTTTCACCCTACTCATATTTACCCCCAAATATCGTCAATTAAGGGTGGCGCTGAATTAAAAATCATTTCCCCGGATTAGTATTCATGTTTTCTTTTGACTAATGTCCTCTGGGCCAGTGAGAAAACGTGCAAAACTTGTATAATCCAAAAATACGGTTATGTGCAATAATTGCGGCATTTACATAAGGCACTTAAAAATCAAAAAAACACCCCTGCGCTGAATTAGAATCAACTTCAAAAGATGTTAATTCGGTTGTTTAACAGTTCTATGTTCATCTGGATTCGAAAAAAACGTGCAAACGATCTTTTATAAGCTTAGAACCTTAGGGGTTGCTTTCACCCTACTCATATTTACCCCCAAATATCGTCAATTAAGGGTGGCGCTGAATTAAAAATCATTTCCCCGGATTAGTATTTATGTTTTCTTTTGACTAATGTCATTTGGGCCAGTGAGAAAACGTGCAAAAATTGTATAATCCAAAATACGGTTATGTGCAATAATTGCGGCATTTACATAAGGCACTTAAAAATCAAAAAAACACCCCTGCGCTGAATTAGAATCAACTTCAAAAGATGTTAATTCGGTTGTTTAACAGTTCTATGTTCATCTGGATTCGAAAAAAACGTGCAAACGATCTTTTATAAGCTTAGAACCTTAGGGGTTGCTTTCACCCTACTCATATTTACCCCCAAATATCGTCAATTAAGGGTGGCGCTGAATTAAAAATCATTTCCCCGGATTAGTATTTATGTTTTCTTTTGACTAATGTCATTTGGGCCAGTGAGAAAACGTGCAAAAATTGTATAATCCAGAAATACATTTATGTGCAATAATTGCGACATTTACATTAGGCACTTAAAAATCATAAAAACACCCTTGCGCTGAATTAAAATCAACCCTAAAAGATGTTAATTCAGTTGGTTAACAGTTCTATGTCTATCTGGATTCGGAAAAAACGTGCAAACGATTTTTTATTAGCACAGAGCGTTAGGGGTTGCTTTTTTGCACTTTTATTTACCCCCAAAAATTCGTCTATTAAGGGTTGCGCTGAATTAAATGTCAATTGATTTGATTCTGCATGAAATTATCTTTATAAGGATATTAGTTTGGTTGCATAAAAAACGTGCAAAGATGCTTTTTTTGTATGTTTTCTTATTAATCTGCCTATTAGCAACCCTTAACTTTGACATTTAATATCTCGGCTTCCCCTCAAGTGACGGTACCGAATTTTTTTTTAAAATGCTTGTTTTTTTGTCTAGAATATGATAGTATTACTTTCAGAGGTTCGTTTTTCTAGGCCGAAATACATTATCCGTGGGCATTCTCCTTACTGAATAATAATAATAATTGTATCTTTTAAAATCGAATATTATATTTTAAACTCCGAAGCCTTTAATAAACAATAGTTAAATGTACAAGACGTCCCCGCAGTTATTAATAATTACATCTTTGGCATTAGAAGTTAATACCAGATTTTTCTAATGATCAAAATATATAAAAATTAATGAAAATTTAATTGTTAATTGATAACAGATACAAACAACACTTGATTTTTGAGAATGAAATAGGGAGGATAATATTGATTTAGAATGGAGTAATTTGGATATAATCTAGTATTATAAGTTTATTTGATTTTTTAGGTCAACACTTTCTAATTTTCCTTCGAGTGAACGAGCCACCCGTTTCGAGTGAAAACTGAAGCACTCTTAGGCTCGAGTGATGCAGTTTCGACTCGAATCGAGTGGTTTTTCACTCGAAGGAATTCAGAGAGTATCTCGTCAATCGCTTATTTTTTTAATTACTCTATAAGACTTAGGGAAAAAATCTGGATTTCTTCATATTTTTATATTAGAAAACACAACCATGGCTAAGATTCTTCATCTGCAGGACACTTACAGGACCTAATATATCTAATGTACAAAATATGAATTTCTGGAACTGAATACGGGCCAATTGGTTAGATCTACAAAAAAAATCATAAAAATAATTGTATGTATTTTAGGAGTGAGTGAGTACCCGAATTTTCGAGTTATACTCGACCCAAATATTTGACGAGCTTGAATCGAGTAGCGAGTCGAGTCAATTATGTGATTTCGTCGAGCTATTCGAAAATATCGAGTTACTCGGTTCGTTTGAACTGTTCGGACAGCTCGAACTACTCGAACTACTCGGATCGCTCGAACAACACGGAATGATCGAACATGTCGTATAATGCCAGAAATTTGATTTTTTTCGAGCAGCCCGTTAATTTTGAGTATTTACTATAGCATATTGTGTGCCAAGGATGCATAAAGTTGGCTTTTTTCCCATGTGTTAATTACAGTACTCTGGTCTAAACATCCACACTTGGCCTAAAAATCTCACTTAACCCCCGTGGTACACAATATATTATTATATATGTATATTATAAATACTCAAAATTAACCGAGTAGCTAAAAAAATTGCTCGAATTATTCGACCCGTTCGATCACTCCGAGTTGTTCGAGCGGCTCGAATAGGTCAAACGAATTGAGTAACTCGATTTTTCGAACAAGTCGAGTACTCGACTCGAACCCGGTGAAAAACTGGATTGAAGACTAGCACATTCCTAATTAGAATCAGCCGCTATTTATCAATAACATTTCTGCTTCAAATTTGTAATTAAATAATTAAACTAAATTTGATTAAATAAACACCTATATACTTAAATACATATATATATACGTACAAAATCAGTTTCAATTAAATCATGACTATATTCAAAGATACAATTGACAGTTGAATAGTAAACGCCAATTATGTAGCCTCTATATCGACACCATCTTAAAATTACTAGAATTAAAAAAAAAATAATATTTTACTTATATAGTTACATTATATTCATTAAATTTATATACCAATTCTCCTCAACACTTCACCAGCTTAAATATAATACATTTAACAAAAAAAACATAAATTATAATTCTAAATTTATATAAAATATATACCTAAAATTCCTACGAGGCGGTATTCAAATACTATAATGAATTTTAAAATGGTAAAATATTATTTTAACACGACGGAAATCATTCTTCAATTTCCGCAGTCTATATATATATGTATGTGTGTGTGCGTGCGTGTGTGTATGTGTATATACATTCACTTTAAGAGTAACACGAAACGTCAATTGTGGAGGACTGTAATCTCCACAACTTAGCATCAACCGTTCTCCGCATACAAATAACTGATTCCTTTAAGAGCTTTCGACGTGCAAGCGGCAGAGAGAGAGAGAGGTAGGAAGGTATATAGCGAGGGAGAGAGGAAAAAATAACCGGAGCTTATACCGTAAGACACTCTCGTACCGATTTTAAATTTCCACTCGAGCCCTCGGCGCGAGTAGTTCTCGCTATACATACAGAGAAAGAACATTTTTCAGATGAGTGTCTCATTAAATTCACGCAGCCCATTTCCAAACCCCCCCCCCCCCAAACCCCACCCCCGTTCCGTGTTACCAAAGAATAATAACAATTTTTCATTGTTCGTATGTACATGTACATATATGGGTGAAAGGCACGTGGTGACGCGACTAAGAAATGGCCCGTCGAATTGGGAGGATTCCTGCGGGGTAAATACAACACGCTTGATAATTGAAATTCTTAAACAAAAATTTTGACGGACAAGCTTAATGGATGCGGTGCGCGGGCTTCATTACATTTATCACGACGGTGCGTACGCGTACGTAATAAGTACAAGTGTGTGAATGTGTGTGTGTGTGTGTATATATATATATATATGCGAAGGGTTCGTCCCCTCTCTAAACGTATATATAAGTCCGTTAAACGATTTAATTCAATTCCCGATACAGGGGTTGCCTATATATGTGTGTATGTGTGTGTGTGTGTGTGTGTGTATCTGCGTGAGGGACGGATGCGAATTTAACGCCTACGTTTAGTTTTGCACCGGCGACACACACGATGCATTCACGAGGTTACGCTCAGCAGTTTCAGCCTGTTAGACCATGTACATTGACGAACCGAGTGTCGTCGTGACGTCGTGGTGTGAGAAAACGTACGTCGAGGGAGGTGCAACTCAACTAAAAAGGCTTACATAGCCAATTGCTATGTAGAGGGAGAAGGTAATAGGAGACGCATTTCCCTCTGATAATTAAGAAAATTATTCTTTTGTCTCCTTTAAACTTTTTAACGACCACGTATCATGTATAACGTTGGTGAAATGTTTTGAATACGTTTTTTTTTTCAGAAAATTCAAACGTTTTTTTTTTTAAATCTGGAAACGTATAATGGGTATTCTCCTGAAACGTAAAAATGTCCTATAGTCTAAAATTTTATTTTAAACAATATTGTCCGTCGTTTTCAAATCGTTACAAAAAACGTGCTCGGAAACTAATTTTAAACGTTTGCGTAAAATTATGTGTAAATCTTTTTAATTTTTATATATCCGAGTTTCTGCATCGTTGTGAAAATTTCTGAAAGTATGAAAATTTTAGGAACGAGCTTCCTAAACGTATTTGCTGAATAACGATGTGGAAATATTTTTGAAGAAACGTTTTTGGAACATTTTACTAACGGGTGAATTAGTGACTGAATTTTAGCGAACACATTTCAACCTGTTACATCCCTATTGGAATAGCATTTTTAGATTAGTTCGACCCATTTCTTTTTTACCACTAATTACGAACTTATTAGCTTTTCTTGACTACTTTTGACCAAAACAACGTTTTATTAATACTTCGATTTCTACTAGGAATACAATTTAAACATACTGTCAGATCATCTTCAAATAGAATAACCCATATTTTCCGTCATTACACTTCGTTTTCTTCTCCCAATTATTTGTACATTTGCAACGGGTTACTCTCTCTCTCTCTCTCTCTCTCTCTCTCTCTCTCTCTCTGGTTTGCGGTTATAAGTATAGTTGGTGCAGCGGCGAGGCGATAATAAAAATTCATGCGAAAATCAATAGCGTTGCATTCTAGCGAATGTTGCCCGCAACCAACGCGTGTGGTACCATATAAGCCACCTCGTACCCCGAGGAACGATAAGCCCTTTTATGGCTTATCTCTCTGTAACGTTGGAGAGGGGGGAAAGGGCGGGGGTGGTTCAACCGAAGTAAAGGGAAAAAAACGTGTTATTATCGAAAAATAAAAATATACTCACGTGTACGCCGGAGACACGACATTTTTTTTCTTTTGTTTTTTTCAAAATAGATTTTACTTTTTCTTTCCGACGCGAAATACTACGCGTTCCGGGGAATCTCGTGCCGATAAAACCGCGAAGGCTGTTCGGGATTTTTTTTTACGAGCGTCCTTGTCGTAAAAGTTATAGAATTATTGTACGAGATTTTTTTTTAGTTTATAAAAATGTCGCTTTATAAGATTTTCTTTTTTTGTTTTTCTCTTTTTCATTTCGTTCGTTTCTTTTTTGTCTTTTAGGAATGTAGCTATAGATTTTCATGTAATGTATATAGATGTATAGAAGTTTATATTAAATATTTTTAAAAACAATTTTTTTAGAACAGATTTTTATTAAATGTTATATCTCGGTATATTGGAGTTACACTGAGAGAAAAAAAAAGGTTAATTTACTATAAAATTACCAGAAAATATAGTGCAATAACTATACTGCAATATTTTATGGTAAAACTATTTCTGAAAATTGTAAGTACCATTTACAAAAAAGAAATTGTAATTTAACTATATATTTAAAAATATTATTAGTAAAAAAATTACTCTATTATTTATTATTAAACACTACTATAAATTATAATAGAAATTAATAGAAAAAATAATATTACAAATACATCATAATTTTTAGTTTTACTATAATTTATAATAAGTTAGACTTTAAGATACGGTTGTGCAAAATGAAACGATAGTTAAAATTTTGTTTTTAAAAATTTATTTTTTTTATAAAACAAGTTATACATATAAGTTTATAAATGTACATAGTTTTATTTTTACACATATACATATAATACTCTTTACATATTAAATTACATATTAAATATTCTATTAGATTCCTCACACATATGATAATAAATTTTATCATTGAAAAAATTATTGTATACCAGAAATCGCTTAAATACATTTGATTTTTTATTGGGATAATTCCCACTCAGTAAGTAAGTCCTCTACACTTTGCTGTACGTCCATGTCCTTCGACGACAAACACTACACTGACGAACTTATTTCGAAATACGTATAAAGGAATTCAGTTATTGTATACATGGGTAATATATTTATAGAAATAGTACCTTATATTTACCATTGAATCCGTGCAATTCTCTTTTATATATAGTTCATTGTACCACATATTAATTAGTATCAATAAAAAATTTTATTTAAACATAGTATATTTAACAATATTGCATTGTGTAATAATGATACTGCAATAATATATTGTAAAAGTAACAAAATTTTAATTGTAAATATTTTAAGAAATTAGGGTTGTATTAAGTATTTCTAAATAGTAAATTTAACTAAGCGAATTATAGTAAAAAATACAGTCGAATATCAATAAATTAACTGGACCCATGTGTTCAAAAAAAGTTGGTTGATTTAAGTATACGTTTATAAATGATTCAGCTATACTATAGTATAGTGAAATCAATAAAATAATCAGGTTGTATTACTTATATTGTACTTTACTAAATGTTTTAGTAAATATTGCTATGCAGTTTTTTCATCAGTGTAAATTAATATATATATTGCAAAGTGTATATATCTAGATATGTAAGATACTTTGGTAAACAGACTTTTTAGCGAAGAAAATGTAAATTATAGATAAATGCTAATAAGGAAAATTTTATATTCACGTCTTTTAATTCTCAAATATACGAGTTCGTGCGTACTTGATATAATATGTAATACTATCATTTAGAAGCATGGGATAGATGCCACGTGTAACGCTTTTCTGTAATCGTGATAATTTACTTGAGCAATGAGCTTTCGATTCTACTTATTCGAGAAACTTTCAAGCACTATTCCATCAATACTAACTTTTTTTTTACCTAATTTCTTTATATGTTATCATACATTTTATGTATACCTTGATAATGATATTAATTATTTATATTCTTTTAAATGTCTACATCAGCACACGAAGAAATAATTAGTTCTAACATTTTGGATAAATATTTAAATTAAATATAATATCAGGATGGTGAAAAATCGTAAATGAAACAATGAATGTGCCCTTGGGGGCGAAACCAAAATTTAATCCGATTTTTAACTTTTTTGTAATGTTTCGGCCAAACATTATGCGAACAAGCTAAATCAGTATTTTACTAAGAGAATTTGAAAATTTTTTATTTAATTTTTTTCTTGCACAATTGATTTAGTGCCAAAGATAAACTTAATTTACCATCTGTCCCATTTTGTCAATCGAGCAAAACAAAAAAAATCAATTACAATTTGTAAAATATGATAATTTTTGATAAATTACGGTAAAAAGTTTAGTAAAACTTACTGAATACTTAAGTAAAATTAACTTCTTGCGTAGATAAAATTTCATGCGAAAATTAAACATGGCTTAAATAATTTACTTGCAAAATCATGTCAAAATCGTGAAAAAATCGTTGCTATAATGAGCAGAATCCACGATTTCGTTAGGTTTTTCCCATAAAAATGATTTAAATTTTATCAAAAAATTGTCGATTTTCATTGTAAAATTATGACATTAAAATTTGAATTTATTCAAAATTCTAAAAAATAAAAAAATAATATTTCTCCGTAGATTCGAACCTCCCATCTTCTACCGCGAAATCTTTTGCTCTAGAACTAAGAGATAATATCTCAAAAATCCAAATGTATTATATGCTTCATCCATAATTTGCATATAGATAAATTGTTTGTAAGCGAAGGCGAAATATAATGTCATATATTTTATAAATTATAAAAAAATCCTTTGCTTAACTCCGTAAAGATAATATTCCTTGATTTCCTAGATTCGCATTAATAAACACTATATACATATTGTCCTAAATAAACAAAAATTTGAAAATTAAAATAAATAAAACTAAAATAAAACAAAACATTAACACAATTAACGAAAATAATTGAATATTCTACAACTTGTATACAGAAAGAATAAAACACCGTAAATACTAGAAACGTCTGATTCGAAGCTGATGAACCGACATCGGTATACATTTACCCCTCGCTTTCATCTCCGTTTTTCTTCTATTTCATTCTCTACCAAATCTCTCTCTCTCTCCTCTCTATACACACGAATACATTCCCTCTAGCTCCTCGACTTATTCAACCAAACTCGTATTTTTTTTCTTCTCCCTTCCCTCCCGTTCATCCAGAGTCACGGTAAAATCCACCCCCAACCGCATATTTCATTCGAGGCAAGCAAGCGAGCGAGCGGCCTGTTCTTTAATGGGCGCCTCTTAATAATATATCAATCTCGTTTATGCGAAGTCGAGGCGGCACACGAGACCGACGTGGTTATTCGATGTTATTGAATTTCCCTCGCCCCATACACGCACCGAGAAATCCATAGCTGAGAGTTAATGATATCCCGCGGCGCGAGTTTAGAAATATACCGAGGAATATCTAGAAGTGTTCGGGTTGGAGTCGCGCCTCGTCTATAGTTTTTTACCTACATAAGTAAGTCCTCTACACTTTGCTGTCCGTCCATGTCCTTCGACGACAAACACTACACTGACGAACTTATTTCGAAATACGTATAACGGAATTCAGTTTTGTATACATGGGTAATAATATTATAGAAATAGTACCTATATTTACCATTGAATCCGTCAATTCTCTTTTATATATAGTTCATTGTACCACATATTAATTAGTATCAATAAAAATTTTATTTAAACATAGTATATTTAACAATATTGCATTGTGTAATAATGATACTGCAATAAATATTGTAAAAGTAACAAAATTTTAATTGTAAATATTTTAAAGAAATTAGGGTTGTATTAAGTATTTCTAAATAGTAAATTTAACTAAGCGAATTATAGTAAAAAATACAGTCGAATATCAATAAATTAACTGGACCCATGTTCAAAAAAAGTTGGTTGATTTAAGTATACGTTTTAAATGATTCAGCTATAGTATAGTGAAATCAATAAAATAATCAGGTTGTATTACTTATATTGTACTTTACTAAATTTTTTGTAAATATTGCTATGCAGTTTTTTCTCAGTGTAAATTATAATATATACCGTCACATACCCAATTGTTGATCAATTAAGGTAATCTGTACGTTCATAGAATAATTTTATGTTAAAAAAGCTAATAATTGTATATTTTAGACGGATACAGAAAGTATAAGTATTAAACTTCCTTTTAGCCATCTCAGAAAATAAAATAGGTGCTATTTTTAAAGTTAGCAACAATCTAAGAAAAAAAGCGGGAAGTACAAATTTCTGATCAGTAAATTTTCGGTACTACACCTATTCCTAGTTAAGACTACTAACCATTATTGATTGTTTAACCTTCAAATTGTGCGTAGCAACGTTTAAATTTATGTAAATCTTATTATTTTATTGAAATAATACACTGATCAAAATTGGTTCATGATCAACAATTGGGTATGTGACGGTGCAAAGTGTATATATCTAGATATGTAAGATACTTTGGTAAACAGACTTTTTTAGCGAAGAAAATGTAAATTATAGATAAATGCTAATAAGGAAAATTTTATATTCACGTCTTTTTAATCTCAAATATACGAGTTCGTGCGTACTTGATATAATATGTAATACTATCATTTAGAAGCATGGGATAGATGCCACGTGTAACGCTTTTTCTGTAATCGTGATAATTTACTTGAGCAATGAGCTTTCGATTCTACTTATTCGAGAAACTTTCAAGCACTATTCCATCAATACTAACTTTTTTTTTACCTAATTTCTTTATATGTTATCATACATTTTATGTATACCTTGATAATGATATTAATTATTTATATTCTTTTAAATGTCTACATCAGCACACGAAGAAATAATTAGTTCTAAACATTTTGGATAAATATTTAAATTAAATATAATATCAGGATGGTGAAAAATCGTAAATGAAACAATGAATGTGCCCTTGGGGGCGAAACCAAAATTTAATCCGATTTTTAACTTTTTTGTAATGTTTCGGCCAAACATTATGCGAACAAGCTAAATCAGTATTTTACTAAGAGAATTTGAAAATTTTTTATTTAATTTTTTTCTTGCACAATTGATTTAGTGCCAAAGATAAACTTAATTTACCATCTGTCCCATTTTGTCAATCGAGCAAAACAAAAAAATCAATTACAATTTGTAAAATATGATAATTTTTGATAAATTACGGTAAAAAGTTTAGTAAAACTTACTGAATACTTAAGTAAAATTAACTTCTTGCGTAGATAAAATTTCATGCGAAAATTAAACATGGCTTAAATAATTTACTTGCAAAATCATGTCAAAATCGTGAAAAAATCGTTGCTATAATGAGCAGAATCCACGATTTCGTTAGGTTTTTCCCATAAAAATGATTTAAATTTTATCAAAAAATTGTCGATTTTCATTGTAAAATTATGACATTAAAATTTGAATTTATTCAAAATTCTAAAAAATAAAAAAATAATATTTCTCCGTAGATTCGAACCTCCCATCTTCTACCGCGAAATCTTTTGCTCTAGAACTAAGAGATAATATCTCAAAAATCCAAATGTATTATATGCTTCATCCATAATTTGCATATAGATAAATTGTTTGTAAGCGAAGGCGAAATATAATGTCATATATTTTATAAATTATAAAAAAATCCTTTGCTTAACTCCGTAAAGATAATATTCCTTGATTTCCTAGATTCGCATTAATAAACACTATATACATATTGTCCTAAATAAACAAAAATTTGAAAATTAAAATAAAATAAAACTAAAATAAAACAAAACATTAACACAATTAACGAAAATAATTGAATATTCTACAACTTGTATACAGAAAGAATAAAACACCGTAAATACTAGAAACGTCTGATTCGAAGCTGATGAACCGACATCGGTATACATTTTACCCCTCGCTTTCATCTCCGTTTTTCTTCTATTTCATTCTCTACCAAATCTCTCTCTCTCTCTCTCTCTATACACACGAATACATTCCCTCTAGCTCCTCGACTTATTCAACCAAACTCGTATTTTTTTTCTTCTCCCTTCCCTCCCGTTCATCCAGAGTCACGGTAAAATCCACCCCCAACCGCATATTTCATTCGAGGCAAGCAAGCGAGCGAGCGGCCTGTTCTTTAATGGGCGCCTCTTAATAATATATCAATCTCGTTTATGCGAAGTCGAGGCGGCACACGAGACCGACGTGGTTATTCGATGTTATTGAATTTCCCTCGCCCCATACACGCACCGAGAAATCCATAGCTGAGAGTTAATGATATCCCGCGGCGCGAGTTTAGAAATATACCGAGGAATATCTAGAAGTGTTCGGGTTGGAGTCGCGCCTCGGTCTATATTTTTTTACCTACATAATATCCAAACTATTTGTTTCGTTATATCCTTCTCTTCTACTTATTCTTCAACGTTATTTTAAACCCTCCGATTTTTTCTGCGCGGTCATCGTGACGCGCGCTAGAATGCGCATCTCGGAAAATGGAATTATATAATCAATAAAAGTATATTTTTACAGTTGCCGGTGCAGGTCAGAGGAATTGAATTATTAAGACAGTCATTCTTCCGTCTGCTGTTCGAATCAATTTTGGATAAATGTTGTACAATGCGTTCTTGGATGTCTTTCCTTGAATATTGATGGCGATCAGCAATAAAAATACATTTACTTTCGATTTGGTTAATTATTGTACATTGTAATTTGTAATTTTTACCCTCTATGGTCGAATTAGTAAATTATCGATAGTCGAGGATCGACAATAAATAAAGCTGACTTATTTATTTATTTATTTAGGTGTACTTAAGTGAACGTAATCCGAATTTATTTATTTCCGAATGTATTTTGATCAAAAAGCAAAATTAATATTGAAAATTTATTACAATATATGGAAGCTGATGATTTAATTCCAAATAAAAAATGTAAATTACTACACTGAGAAAAATTTGCTAGTATAAATTACTATTTTATTGGCAAACGGAGGACAGACTTACACAATTGAAAAAATTGCTATTAATAATGAAAATTTTTACCATTATTAATAGGATTTTTATGATTGTGTAAGTCTGTCCTCAGTTTACCATTAAAATAGTAATTTTTACTAAAAAATTTTTCTCAGTATAATAGATAGTCGAGCACGCGTACATCTTATTAAAAAAGATAATATTCCAACTAATATGATTTATAATAATATAAAATAATATTAATATCTGGTATAACAGACAATATTATTGAAGCTTTAGGAAGTATTAATTTACCAATAAATACAATAAATTTTGAGTTTCATATTGCTTCAGAAGATTTTTCAATTCCGTATGATGGAATATTAAATATTAAGATTCTTATGCTGCAAAGACTTCGTTTAGATAAAGGTTATATTTAGAAGTAAATAACATTAAATTCAAAATTTTGTTTAATAGAATTAAACATTCAGCTTCGAAGAACGTAGGGAATTTAGTAGATGTAAGAGATAGAAAGGATTCTGAAGAAACCGTTACAAATAAATATTTATGCTCTGAAAATATAGTAAGTGTAGAATTGACAGAAAATTCAAATAATTATAAAAATACGTTAATCGAAGATATAGTAGAGCTTTTTAATATAGTTTAAAATACACATAATAAATCTGATATTCAAATATATGATACACATAAAAGTTCTGAATAAATTAATAACTTAATTGATCCTTCAACGATCGATTTTTCTACGAGATATTTAATCAATTTATCTGTAAATTATAATATAAATAATGAAATTCTATCTGTTATAAAAAAATTCAATAGATTTTTCTAATATTGATGAAACCAAAGATTTAATAATTAACAGAATAAAGTAGATTCATTTATATATGTGATCTGCGATGACTTAGTTGGTTAAGCCGACTCATAACCTGGAGAACCCAGAGAGTCCAGTCAAATTAGACTTTTTTCATGAAAAAATGATATTGTCGGCAAAAAAAAAATAAGTTGATATAGTATGAAATAACACGAATTAGCCCAAAATTGCTATTAATAATGGTAACAATTGTCATTATTAATAGTAATTTTTCCAAAATAGTGGCAAATTTTACCATTATTAATAGCAATTTTTTCAATTCATTACAATAGTAATTTTTACCAAACAATGTTTCTCCGTGTATTATAGGTTCCTTATTTCAGTTCAACTTTGAGTACTTGAGACAACGTTATATCGCCCAGAGGAACAAAGAAATAAATTCTCATTATTTTCCTAATATTTCAATAAAAATCTCAATTCTGGTATATAACCAGTGTTTCTCAGTCGATAATCTCAAACACGCGGGAAATTTGAATTATTACTCGAGTTTGAGATCCCCTGAACGTCCCTCCGCGTGTTCGGCACATTATATTTTCCAGACTAAAAAAGATTAGACGAAATATATCGAGAGGGATAGGGCTGTGCTGTACACTCGGAAGTGAATCGCTGCGGGAAAACGATCGAAAGAAAGAAAAGCGAGGATATAACGGCGTGAACAAAGAAACCGCGTGAATGAAAGGAAATAAGAAAACCCGCCTCGTCGAGGCATGAATTATAGGGATTAGAGGCCATTAAGCCTGCATTCGTCCTATTGATTTTTTGCGATTCGTACACACAAACACACAGACACACACACATATATATAAAGCCGCATGTTAGTTTCGCTTAACTCGTACCGCGATTTATAGCGCGATTAGGTGTATATATATATACACAAACACACAAACACACACACACACACAACACAGGTTGAAGGTGCGAGCGCGTGCTTCTAAACAATGAGACAAGGCAAATATGTGATTCATGACTCTTTGAGATAACGCGGGAGACTCGGTCTGAATGACGTTAGATAAGTGTCTACAACCTTTCTTTATTTCCATGAATGAGCACTAGAAATTCGAGATAACGAGTGTACAACTTGTCTATGTATACTCGGTGAATGTTAATGAATCCATGTATATATTCTATTATTAACGCGGTGGATAAATGGGAGGATAAAAAATTTTATTCTCATATTGTTCTGCTTTAGGTTTAATTTTAGATATTTATATTCCCTTGTAATTGATGTATCCTTTTCGCGAGTATAACTTAAATGGCTTGTATTCTCGTATTTTCCTTTTATGACGTGTGTAATTACGAAATTATTTTTGTCGAGAGTAACGGAAATTTAGAGCGATTACAGTGTATATAACATATATTTATCCTAGAATTGTGAGTACGCGTGAATATAAATAAATATATTTTTTAAATTTGTAAATATAAATATTCTTAATATTACGTTTGAATTTGAATTTTTTATTTATTTGGTAAGATTTTTCTCAAAAACGCAATAATATTTTAATCTGAAATTCACTCTCTTAAATTAAAATAGTAAAAAACAACTGTTTAATAGTAAATATTTACTAATTCAGTTTGTAAAAAGTATGCAACTATGAATTAGTAATTATTTACTATTTCATTTAGCAAAATTTTTTACTACATAAAAAGTGTGATGTTTACTATTTGAAACAGTGAGAACTCACTGATTTAAATAGTATGTATGCACTAATTGGGAAGTAAGTTTATACTTACTATTTCATAAGGTTGATATTTTCTAATTCAAATAGTAAAACATCCCCGCATGATATAATATATTTCTGCGAGGTTAAAAGTAAATATTTACTTGTTTGTTTCAAAACTGTATATTTAAACAAAAAACATATAATATATAATATTAAATAAAATATAATATTAAATACATTAAAATATTAAATATAATATAATATTAAAAATAATAAATGTTTAAATATTTCTTCTTTGCTTAGATTACTACTATATTCACTCATCAGTATCTGATGCATTTGCAATAGAATTTAAATTTATATAAAAAGAAGAAACTGTGCTTGATGTTAACAATTTTGATAAATCGTAAACATAGCACTGCATGAAATGAAAAAAGTTTTTTAATTGAACTGGAAATTCCAGATTAAAAACGTAGAAAAATTTAAATAATAAATCGAATGCGTTAGTAATTTCGAAGTTGTTATCGCGCTGTAAAGTCCAGTTATCGCCTTGAATAAAAAAATTAGTTCTTGTGCCTTTGACTGCAATTAGATACGGTTGTACTGGTCCATCTGCAGTCTTCCTCTTTTGGTCGACAAATGCTTGTAAACTTTGAACTTCCTATAAAAATATGCACTAATTGAAAAAATACATAATAATAAAATACATAAAATAATACATATACGAATTCACTAACTGGAATAAATTCTATTATGCATTTGTGCGCACTTTCCAGAAGTTGTCGAGGTTTTTTGCACTTTTCTCCTTTCTTCGAAGAATACTTTATAGCATTGGAAACCGGAAGAAGTTCAATCAAAATCAATAGAGCCTTCAATGTTTCTAGAATTCAAAATAATTTGTTAATTTCTCAAAAGTTTTAAGTAAGATACTGTATTTCAAAATTAAAAAAATTAGTTGTATGAAAAATAAGATTTTAAAAACATATTTAACATTTTATAGCAGAGTTAATAGACAGTTAGAAATATACAAGCAAGCGGAGCTTTTAACTCTTTTAAACTGTAAATAGCTATTTCCAATTAAATAAAATAAGTATTTATTTACCATGTTCATAGTGATTATATTTAGTTAACAATACGGTTTCGATAGTTCTGCGTATTTTAATATTTTTGTTTCATAATTCGAAACAAACTTTGTTATAAAATTATCCCCTTTATTTGGATACATACTTTCAAATTCTTGATCAATCTGTAACAAAATAATATGTAACAATGAAGCTTTATTTACAATAATTTATAACAAATTTTTGTAAAAAAGAAAAATTACCAGTTGACCATTGTAACTTGTCAAACGAGGATATTTGTTAATAATTTCATCAACCGATGGAGTTTCCGTTTCGATCCATGTTCTTCTACTTGTGAATAATTCTTGCATAACTTTAAATATTTCATTTTTATTTTGTTCCGAAGGAAACTTAAATTTCAATAAATTAATCTGGGTAAACAATAATTAATTACTGAAACCGGATTTACGAGTGTAGAATTTTCTTAAAAATTAAGCAATAATTATTTGACAATTTTATTACTTATAACGTATACCTTTTCCGTCAACTCCTCATCAGAGATCAATGTATCAGAAGGAGGTATGACCGCATCGCCATCTGACAATTTTCTTTTCTTTGATACTGATATCTTATACTTTTTTTTATTTACATCTAATTTTTTTCGCTCAGCGGTTAATCGATACCAAAGAAATCCTCCATTACGAACATAGTAATGAGACTAAAATGTAAGTAATATTGCACTGAAGATCGAGTAATACAAATAAAAATAAATATATAGTAAATAATAAACGTTTACTAACATAAGGACATTCAGAACGAGGGTGTTTTAAAAGTGGAAATTCTGTAACTATTGCTCTTGCTAAAGCTTCTAATGCATCATGAGACATATAACTAAAAGAATTATTTGAGATATTAATATTAATGCGCTAAATATGTAATAATATATGTCTGAAAAGTCAATGCCTGTGCGTATACACACATTTACTACAAATAAATTTTTAACTTACTGATTGCCATTGTGTGTGGCGATAAGTTCGGCTATTACCAATCGAACAAGGGCACGTCTATGCTCATCTAAAAACTTGCCTGTCTTTGCTCTTTTAAGAATTTTTAAAAAAATGTTATTATTTTTTTCATAATTTCCAAAAAAATGAGATATCTTTTTAGCCAACTTTTTTGTCACCCAAATATTATATATTCTGATTAATACACTTTGTAGGGAATTCAAATATCTTTAATTTGAGCCTAATTAGACTTTAATTGAATAAAATTTCATTAAGTTAGAGTACAATAAGCAAAAAAAGTGCTTGAAGAGCTGTCTACGCTGGCTTGAGGTAATACTTAAAAAGAGTTAGTTTACAATTAAAATAAATAATTATTAGATAAATAAATAAATTTAATAATTATTATTATATCATTAATAAGCAAAAGTAACTGCACCTATTAATACAACAAACTAAAAATGAAATATGCAATCCTCAAAGCTTTAATATACATCTCCCCTTATTCAAATCTCATTTTCTCAAATTATTTATATATATATATGTTAGAGTATAAACATGCATAAAATTTATATTATTTGATAGAAAAATAGTTTTAATAACTACAATAGTCATATTAATATTATAAGTATTTGTATATATATACAATAAATGCTACTAAAACTATCAGATACTGAAAATTGTTATTATTTGTAAATTTGACAGATAAATATGCAATTGAAAATCAGTAAAGCACGCCATGCAGTTATTATTGTTCAAACTAACTGTTGTAAATGGTTGATTATAGTAAGAAAAATTAAACTAAACAATATTAATTATTATTCATTAATAAATGTTGCCAATAGTACAGCTATACCCAAACTTGTCGTTAGAAACATGTATAAAATTAATATTATTTTATAAAATAAATAGTTTTAATAACTGGATTAGGCTAATTAATATTAGAAGTATTTGTACATATAGAATAAATACTAGTAAAATTATTAGATATGTTAAAGAATTATTATTCAAGAATTTGACCGATCAAAATACAATTAGAAATCAATAAAGCACGCCATGCAGTTATTATTGTTCAAATTAACTGTTGTAAATGGTTGATTATAGTAAGAAAAATTAAACTAAACAATATTAATTATTATTCATTAATAAATGTTGCCAATAGTACAGCTATACCCAAACTTGTCGTTAGAAACATGTATAAAATTAATATTATTTTATAAAATAAATAGTTTTAATAACTGGATTAGGCTAATTAATATTAGAAGTATTTGTACATATAGAATAAATACTAGTAAAATTATTAGATATTTTAAAGAATTATTATTCAAGAATTTGACCGATCAAATGCAATTATAAATCAATAAAGCACGCCATGCAGTTATTATTGTTCAAATTAACTGTTGTAAACAATTGATTATAGTAGAAAGGATTAGAAAACGCAATATTAATCATTATTTATTAATAATTTATGCAAATAGTACAACTTTAAACTATTATTAGAAAATTTGATAAACACATAATTTCTGTATAAAACTAACAAAGAATGTTTTGCCACAATTATTGCACAAATTAATTGTTGTTGCTTATAGTTAATAATACGTACTAGTAATATTAAATAAAATAGTATAAGCAACAATAAACTGAATATGTTGTACTGTATGTATAACTCTAATACATATGCTTAGCAACATAACCTATAACTTCAAATAAATAATTCTTAACATACCTTTAAGTATTTGGAGAGTCGTCGAATCGATAATATTATCTAATTTATTACATAATTGGTCTGGAGTTCTTAATTTTATATATTCATCCATGATGCCTTGTGTTGTAGAATAATTGTCCGATGATAATCTGAATTTCACTGGATCGCGACTCACGTGCTTATAATGCGCGCGGGATTAGAAAGAGCGGGAAACAGTCACTATTTAAATAGTGGTCGTAGCTTACTACCATAAAAAAAGTGGTTTTTTACTATTTTTCAAGTGGTATCTTACTATATATTAGTGAATTCCAGATGTTTTACTAAAAATAGTAAAATGAAGTACTAATTTATTAGTAAAACATTAACTTGTTTAATGTTAACCAATTGTTCACTAATTATAATAGTCAATATGAACTATTTAGATTGTAAATTTAGTTTACTTATTAAAAGCAAAAATTTTTAATTTTGTGAATAGTAAATGTATCACTAATATATTGGTGAAAAATAACTTTTACAACTGAAATAGTTTATAATAACCATTATAATAGTAAATACATGTGTTACTTACTAAAATAGTAAATTATACACTTTTTAAAAAGTAAAAACTGTCTTGACTATCAAAAATAGTAAAAGTTTTACTATTTTAATTTAAGAGAGCAGTACGCAGTTATCTGGTGGAAATACGAACAATTTTTTACCGATAAAATAGGAATTTTTTATACTGTACTACCAATATTCTGGGTATAAAAAATAGCGATTTTATTTCTATATGTGTAACGTTTTTTGGTCCCTAAATAACACATTAAATATGGTCTATTGGGATTCGGCATTTTCTACCTATAAAATAGTTATAAGTTTGTTCTTATATTTTTCAGGCTTATAAATTACTTAAACGTTATTACGTTATAGTTATAAACAATTTTTTATTAATATAAAATAATTTACCTATCTCATAAATTGAGCAATTAGGATTTTTAAAGGATTTTTAAAGAATACAATAATAATGCACAAATTAAAAAGTATTTATATATACATAACTCAAAAAAAATTTGAAAAGAATTTTTCTTTCGCGAACCTTATTATTATTTTTAATTAACTTATAGGTATTTTTATATTGTTTTAGTTTATATATTTACACTAATTACATATATTTGACGCAGAAAAACGCTGAAAAAATTTTTGCCCTAACCGGGAATCGAACCCCGCAACGCACGCACCAAACGCAAACGCTCTATCCACTAAGCTAACGCAACGCTTACATATACAAATGTTTGGAACTTGTATATACAGATCATCCCTGTATTAATATCTTAATAATTGTTATTTATTCTTTGATCTATATACAGAAGATGTAGAAGATAGGCAGTAATTAACTAATTTAAATAATGATGGTCTTACCGGGACCTCAGCGTGCGAATCGCGCGCTCTGACCGTCGAGCTACCGTCCACCCGGACAGAGCATCGACGATACGAGCTACACACTTCTTATCTGTCACTTGACTCCTTCTCATATGCCTAAGTCGCTCGGCGATGTCCGTGAAAATATAAAAACTAGTGTTAAATTTAATAGCATATTTTGTGTCTATTTTTTGGCTATTTAATATAGTATAATTATTTTATACCAATAAAATAGGTATTTAATCGACATTTTCTACAAAATATTATGATTTCTATATTTTATACCTATAAACTACTTTGGTGACTATAAAATATTTCTGAATTTCCACCAGGGTAGATTATCGATAAACGAAGACGACGCCTCTTTTCTTTTTTTTTTACATACTATTATATTTCTTCCTTAATTTTATTAATCATCAAAAATTCAGTGGGGAATCTCCGAAGAAAATTTTCTGGTAAAACATTACCATATTATGACAAAGTTTTAAACTTCGAATGTAACTGTTGTTTAAAAATTAATCAAAAATATTTTATAGTATTTGTTAGAAGTTGATCAGAATTTCATATATTAGTAATCTTTAGGCGATCGATCAATCGCCTGTCAAGTTTATAATAAAAATTTTCTCGATGTATAAATACCATTTCATTAATATATTTAATTTGAAATAAAATATTTTTATCTTTGTCCAAGAAATTATTGCCTGTAGGAAAATACATTTTAGAAAAAAGTTTAGATTAAAAATTACAATATATATAGTCTAATGACAGAGGAAAATTACACTATAGTTACCAATGAAAATATACTATATACAATATATAATAAAATTTGCTATTATTCTTGTAATATTTACCCAATATAATATTTCTTGTAACATTTGTAATATTTTGTAAATTTATAAATTGTATTTTATTTATATCTCGTAAGGTAAATTTTAATAAATATATAAACTACGATCATTTTCCTCAGTTCGTCACTCCGCAATTTCTTTACTATAGAAACAATTATCAGATTAACAAAAGACTTTTAAATTTTAAATAAAAAAATATCTCTTTCTATACATCTATACATTTAAACTCTCCAATTATAAAAGACAACAATCACTTGAAATTCCGAATTACAATTCTCACCACGTAAAATATACAATTCGTATAACGCATAATCCTAGATGGAGAATAAGGTATATAAAATTAAAAGAGGCGAATCTCTTCTTGAAAAAAAAGTGAAAATTAAAAAGAAAGGTTATAATAAGGGGTCGAATGAAACAATAACTTCCACTCAAAGGAAAGTAAAGCTAAGCCGATAAAAACACTTTATCTACTATAGGGGTGGGATTTATAAGGATCAAACTTTTCGACATCGCCGTTGGCGAAGAAAGAAAAAAGCGAGAGAAAGAGAAAGTGTATAAAGCGCGTTCAACCGATAGATGAGGATGTAGAAACGCGGCCCTGTAGAATTACCATATATTTGAAGCACTCGAATATTAAATTAAACACACCACTCTCTTTCTCTCTCTCTATGTACCCTGCAGATAAATATAATAAAGTTTATTTTCGGCTCGTCACATTTTGCGGGGTGAGAAGGAGACAAGAATTACGCCTATACACACTACTCCGTTGTGTATACATATATAATACCAAAGGGGATTTTGAGACCGTCGGCTAATTTAACGGAAGCCGGAGCAAGAGGAAAGTAAAAGTGTCGCGGGTGAAGAATACAAAAAGAAAAAAAGAAAAACAAGATTGGACGAGGGCCAGGTTAAGAGAACCCACGATCTATGTATACGTATTTACCAACCCCAAGGATTTTTGGCAGAGTTAAATAGAAAATGAGAACAATTCAATTTTCCAAAGACGAGCGAGCAACTGTGTCACACGCGTATATAACGTGGACCTTGTGATCTTGAACTCTCTTTCTCTCTCTCTATGTACCCTGCAGATAAATATAATAAAGTTTATTTTCGGCTCGTCACATTTTGCGGGGTGAGAAGGAGACAAGAATTACGCCTATACACACTACTCCGTTGTGTATACATATATAATAAAATTTGCTATTATTCTTGTAATATTTACCCAATATAATATTTCTTGTAACATTTGTAATATTTTGTAAATTTATAAATTGTATTTTATTTATATCTCGTAAGGTAAATTTTAATAAATATATAAACTACGATCATTTTCCTCAGTTCGTCACTCCGCAATTTCTTTACTATAGAAACAATTATCAGATTAACAAAAGACTTTTAAATTTTAAATAAAAAAATATCTCTTTCTATACATCTATACATTTAAACTCTCCAATTATAAAAGACAACATCACTTGAAATTCCGAATTACAATTCTCACCACGTAAAATATACAATTCGTATAACGCATAATCCTAGATGGAGAATAAGGTATATAAAATTAAAAGAGGCGAATCTCTTCTTGAAAAAAAAGTGAAAATTAAAAAGAAAGGTTATAATAAGGGGTCGAATGAAACAATAACTTCCACTCAAAGGAAAGTAAAGCTAAGCCGATAAAAACACTTTATCTACTATAGGGGTGGGATTTATAAGGATCAAACTTTTCGACATCGCCGTTGGCGAAGAAAGAAAAAAGCGAGAGAAAGAGAAAGTGTATAAAGCGCGTTCAACCGATAGATGAGGATGTAGAAACGCGGCCCTGTAGAATTACCATATATTTGAAGCACTCGAATATTAAATTAAACACACCACCTCTCTTTCTCTCTCTCTATGTACCCTGCAGATAAATATAATAAAGTTTATTTTCGGCTCGTCACATTTTGCGGGGTGAGAAGGAGACAAGAATTACGCCTATACACACTACTCCGTTGTGTATACATATATAATACCAAAGGGGATTTTGAGACCGTCGGCTAATTTAACGGAAGCCGGAGCAAGAGGAAAGTAAAAGTGTCGCGGGTGAAGAATACAAAAAGAAAAAAAGAAAAACAAGATTGGACGAGGGCCAGGTTAAGAGAACCCACGATCTATGTATACGTATTTACCAACCCCAAGGATTTTTGGCAGAGTTAAATAGAAAATGAGAACAATTCAATTTTCCAAAGACGAGCGAGCAACTGTGTCACACGCGTATATAACGTGGACCTTGTGATCTTGAACTCTCTTTCTCTCTCCCCCTTCTGTGTAGCTCAGGGCATTTATACGTACTCGCCGCGAGACACACCGAGCCTCGTAAATCATTTCTTTTCAAAAGTACTCGTAAATTTTGACCTCGCGAGCATTATACTTTACCTTTTGTTTTCACCAAGTTTCTACTTTACTTTTAAATAATTGGTATACCTATATAATTTTCCTCATATATACATTCTCAAGATCGTTTAATTAATTTACAATACATATCCTTCGTAGTAACCAAAATTTTGTTTACAAATTTAACGAAAATGTATTCGAAAATAAATTTAAAAATCAACTGATTAATTAAATTTCTATATATTTATTTAATTATTCATTTATTTATTTATTACAAAAATATATGGATATAGTAGACTCTTGTACAAAATATATCACAATGTATAATGATCGCTATGGTGATATATTACATAATTCTATTCGCATATATATATATATATATATATATAACGAAATAAATGAATGGTTTTCTCTTATCTGTATTTAAAATTGTAAACAAACGGTAATGTTGTCAAATCTCAAAATTCTTCGAGGGGAATCACTACTTAATGTACATTGTGTAACTGATTATAATGCAATGTATATATATTTATGTCAATATACTCACAGTTGAATACATTTTACACGCGATAATATGGGATGCACTGGGATTGCGTTTGCATATAATTATCATTTATTAATTCAGATGTATACGTTTATAATCTATATAGAAGGGGATATATATTTAACCAATACAATTGTTATATGTGTGTGAAATATCTATATGTTAATTAATTTCACGGAGTTTACAGTAATTTTTGTATAAAAGAGGATTGCTAACTTAACATTCTCATCAGAACAGTTAGTATTCAATATTTCTTGAACTGTAATCGGTTTAATAATAAGTAAGTATATATTTGTAACATTATTTTCAATACAAATTTTTTTTTTCGGTGATATTTCGAAAAGTTTTCGTTTTCTCCTACTGTTGAGTTTATATTAGAAAGTTTCGCGAGAAGGGATGCTGGATTCGAGATATCGACTAACATTCTTATTAATTATTAATTAATAATTATTAATTATTCTTACATTTTTTAATCAAGATATTACTAATAATTTAAAAATCAATTTAAATTAATAATCAATAATTTATTCACGTCAGAAATATTATATTTATTATGTAATAAAATACAAATTTATTTTATTTATATTTTAATAAAAATTAAAAAAATTTTTTTTTCATTTTTTTGAAGCAAAAAATTGACTATATGTTGATAAAATGAAAACGTATTTAAATAAAAACCATGCCAAAAAAATTTTAATATTAAATGAAGATATAATGTTTTGAATGAACGTTCGATGAATTTTTTAAATTAACTAAAATTTTAATATTTAATAAAGATATAATGTTTTGAATGAACGTTCGATGAATTTTTAAATTAACATAAATTTTAATACAGCATATATGTGAAAAATTAAATGTTCTTATTGGCTAGAACACTGGTGAAGATTTCTATGTAATGGATACTGAACATTTTTCTACGAATTAAATATTTAATTGAATAGTCGTAAAAAAAAGATTTGTTAGACAAAAAATGAATATTTCGTAGTTTCACACATGTCATCGTTTTGCGCCGAACGAAATTTTTCTCGATTAATATATCTTAATTCCAAACAAATCCCTACTTACAACTATTCAATAAAAATTTTATTGAATTCACTAAAACTTTTATTAATTTACATATTAATACAAATTATATTTTTTCTTTTGAAGGTTTTAGACGAAAATGAAGTTCATCTCAGCCTTCTTGCTAATCTGCGCAGTTGTTCTGATGGTAGCTGACGCTTACGTCGTCGTTCCCGTAAAGCCGCATCCGAATCAACCCAAATTTCCAACTTTCCCTGGTCAAGGCTCTTTTAATCCCAAAATTAATAACGTACGTATATGTATAAATATTGGAATCATAAATTGCATATGACGAAGACCTATAAATTGAAATAAAAATTCGTGCATAATTTCAGCGTCAGCGTCGATCTCCGCAAGGCAACGGGCAAATATCGATAAATGGTAAAAAGGAAGGAGGCAAAACCTCGTGGAGCGTCGAAGGGCAGCAGAAGGTTTGGGGCAACGATCACGGCAGCATCCACATCAGCGGAGGAGCTAACAAACAACCTGGAGGCAAGCCTCAAGGACAAGTTGGAATTGGTGGAGAATTCCATTGGGGATAGACATTGTTCTATAAGTAGCTAAATATGTTAAAGAAACGCCATGAAAATCAATTTGTCAAAAAAAAGTTTTTATTTAATAAAGAATAATATTAAATACCTAAATGTAGTAGAAAATTGTTAATCAGCCTTTATCTGCGGATACATGTGTAAATAATAAAAAAATATGCTTAAGAAAAATTTGTTTTATAACATTAATAGGATAATTGATAGGAACGATTGGAAAGTCGCTATGAAAATATGACCGATTTATCAACTGACTTTACTAGTTTGCAAATAATAATATTATTTTGTGTGAATATAATAATTTTATGGGTTATATACTGTTCTGCTTCATTCCATACTGCAGTTCAATTTTGCCTCTTTCTTAATTTACAAATCCAAGAAAATAAGCTTAATTTATCTTTTATAAAATCATACGTTTTTATTTATATGTTTATTATTTTTAAGTTTGTAAATAATAATGCTATAATACACGTAATATGTAACCTAATTATTTTAAATGAATCAACGATATTTCTTCTAAACATATAAATAAACATTTTTTATTATTATTGTTAGCTTAAACACAGTTTATGTGTATGCTTTTCTCAGAAGGTCAAATTGATATTTAAAATATATTTTTTTTTAATTGAAAGAGATTAATCCATCTATTTAGTATCATTGGTATCTCCGTAATTTAAAATTGTAACATTTTAATGTTAAAATATTAAGTATATACCTGTATAAATTTAATATTTTGTCATTAAAATGTCACAATTATAAATTACGGAGACCAGTGCTAAATAGACGGATTTATCTCTTTCAATTTCAGTTTTAAATATCAATTTGGCCATCTGGAGAAAATTAACATCGAAATTACGAAATGCGTGAAAGAAACGAAGATACTTCAAGGGGAATGAATTTTTTATTAAAATTTAATAAACAATATTAGATGTCCCATCAGGTTCAATTCCTGACCACAGCCGATTGGTACAAGCACAACTGGGGAATGTATTATACAACGTGTGATGAAAAATAAGGGAATACAGGAAAGTATACTAAAAAACAAGAAACTTATCGGAAGTGTAATTATTCTCAAATATGCTTCAAGAAGAAATCTGGTTGTTGTTAGATGATTTGTTTTATAATGTATCCCTTATAAAATTTACAACCATACGTTGACCACAAAACGCATCAATTTTATTTTTTCGTGAGTGGTCAGAAGATTAAACAGTTTCTGATGAAACGCCCCGTTTACAGCGTAAGTTAGTTGACTGTAATGTTTCCATACAAGTATAGCGAATAATTTTGTGGTTAGGCATGTATAAATGATACTTAATTTTATCTTATTGTATGATCAAATAAATAATAAAAAACATTTTTCTTTTGAGAATTAGTGGTATATATTCTTTTTTTTTTTATTCTTGATTTTGTGCCCTCTTTTTCCTGGCACTTCCTACCGTTTATCCCCTGGGGACTTTAACGGTGTCCACCTACCACCTATGTGTGGGTGCTTTATCCCTCCCTTAAAACCCCACCATCTCGCATTCGCCCGGGGTTATGCCCGTGGATGAGGGAAACCTGTGAAGCAGGGAAAAACCTCATCCGAGATGGCCGGTGTATTCGAAACATTCTTTTTGGGCGTCAAAGTCACATTGCGTAGGCCTCGACACCGAAACCGAATGTTTCACACCTCCCGTTCACGTTGTGAAGTGTGAAAAAACACCTAACCCGCCACAAAAGCCAAGCGACCGAGAGCGTCACCCATCCAAGTGCCAACCGCACTCAGTGCTGCTTAACTTCCGTGACCGGCCGAGGTGCGTCTCCGCCACTCCGCCACCGCGTCGGTGAATTAGTGGTTTATATTATTTTTTCATTAAACATTATTTGTTAGTCAAGTACTTTTTACATCTACTTCGAAATGTATTTATATGTAACTAAATAAACTAAGGTATAAAGGTATTTACGTATACAAATTGTATGTGGTGTAGTAATTAAATCTTAAATTCATCATCTAAAGCACTTTTTTGGTCAAAAGAAACAATTAAATAAAAAAAATTTTAACTATTACAATTCATTAAAAATAAATAATTAATTTGAGCTTGATTGATGAATAGCATACATTAATAAAACTGTGAGTTTTGAAGATACAATTTCTTAAAAGCCAGACCAAGCCGAACACCAGGAAACATTATTTGAGCTTCATCGATGAAGAGCACATATTATAATCAACTAATATCTGTGCTTACAAATGCCAATATAAGAAATTTGAGGTTCATTGAAGATTAGTATACACTAGTGGATTAAAGTTATTATATATTAATTACTTTTCCTTGTATGCTTAATGAAAAATAGTTTAGTTTTAAATAGTTTAATCATTTGAAATGGAAAGAGGAATAATTTCACTTTAGTGACAAATTCCGCTTAGTTCATATTCTGACGAAATGTTTGGTCTAATCTTCTGGACATCTGAAATGGCCAATAGATGACGAACCGACCATGTTGGATGATTGACTGTACTTGAAATCAGAAATCGACTTACTAAATTAAAATCTCTAATTCTTTGCGTATAAGAAAACTCCACTTATAGTTACAGAAGAATCATTTAATATCAAGCAGACTTCTTCTTGAAGCATATTTGAAAGTAATTCCGCATAAGGTATAATGATTCTAGTTTTTTAAGTGTAATCTTACTTTTTAACGGTTTCAAGAACAATGTAGGTTATCGATAAAAATGTTGCTTATTAAGGATAAATGGCACAAACATATATTATTTCTTTAAAAAAAATAACTTTATATTTATACAATAGCACATTGCTGCAGATTCGGTTACAAAAATATCTTTTGTTTCAAAACGTATGGGGTTGGCGACCAAACGAATGGGAGAAAAAATACATTACTGGAAGTATTTTTTTTTATTAATTTTCCTTGAAATTTTAACGTATAATTAAAAAATTAAAAATTTAATAATTGAACATTTTATATAAATACAAGTGTGAAATGATAAAATAGAAATATTTGAAGGGATCACGCGCCTGAGTCTCCTTAACTATATCGTATATACGTTCCAATAAGAGCAAAAATTTGTTATCTTCTGTTACTCATCTATTATTTAACATGATCTTTGGAAATTGCGATCAAATATTACATAAATATAATATATTCGTTATATTTTTACTTGATATTGAAAATCAATATTTTTAATTTACAGTACTTAAAATTAATATTTACCAAAGAAATGACTAATAATTGAAACATTTTATACCTAATAATTACAATTATTAAAATATATTACTGCATTATTTTATCCAAAATAGACAAAGTAATCTTTGTGTATCTATATCTTTTTAAGTTTCGTTGTATATAATTGCGAAATAATAACAAAACAAAAAATCTATACGTAAACGGGTAATTTATTAATATTGTCAAAGACAATAAATAAATAGAATAAGGATATGAATAATGAGGTAGAGGGATCGTTAACCCCAATGGAATTCTCCACCAATTCCAATTTGTCCTTGTGGTTTACCACCAGGTTGTTTGTTAGCTCCTCCGCTGATGTGGATGCTGCCGTGATCGTTGCCCCAAACCTTCTGCTGCCCTTCGACGCTCCACGAGGATTGGCCTCCTTCTTTTTTACCATTTATCGATATTTGCCCGTTGCCTTGCGGGGATCGACGGTGGCGCTAAGAAATTACGAACAACAATATTATCAAAAATATGATTTTTCAAACTCTTGACGTTATTTCTCTTTCTCCTCGGGCGCTTACGTTATTTATTTTTGGATTGAACGATCCCTGACCAGGGAATGTGGGAAATTTGGGTTGGTTCGGATGAGGCTTCTGTACCGGTGATACGTACGCGTCCACCGTGACCAACACTACTGCGCTCAGTAATAACAAAGCTGCGAGGAACTTCATTTTTTTCTTGTTCACTAGGTAGGAATATAATATTATAAATAAATATTCACGTTAATCGGTATTCGATAATATTGGTAAGAAACCATTGTCACTAAAGTATTATTATTAAAATTTTTTAATTTGAATAATATTAAAATGTTGAAATAACATTAATAAACTCTCAATACGCGTATATTACAGAAATAAAATGTGGAATATAATATGAATACGCGAAGAAAAAAATGTTTGGTTATTAATTACTATATACTGTATGATACTATATACATATACTAATTTTTGTTACAATATCTCTTAATTTTTATTATGTAGTATTGCAATTTTTCTTATTCTGACAGTTTGTTCCACCCTCCCTTGAGTGTATAAATTTACACAGGAGTGTATAAATTTTTAATAAAACATTTTTCTCCGTAAAGTAAAAAAAAGTTGTTTACTTACGTCTACAAAGCTCTGTAAGTGTCTCGGATAGACTTGAACTCGACTGTGATAATGTAAAGGTATCGAATTCCTTCTTTTATAAGATAATTACTATGCGATTATCAAAAGTAAAACATTGGGTAATGATTGATATACGTACTGCCAGTGCATCCCAGATTTTTGTCGAATGCTATCCATTTTATTGACACAAATGTTACCTTCAAAAGATAAACAATGCCTAGTCAATGAAAATCGAGAAACGAGAACATCAAAAATTGCGTATCAAAATTCGTCCACAGTGTGTTTACGTACATGCAATACGCCTCCAAGGTAGGTACTGGACATATAGGAGAGCTTGAGTTTTCGAGATCTCAAGCGTGGTGGTACAAACGCACGGCCATCCCCAACGAGGTCTCCCGGTGCTCGGAAAACGGTCTTCTCGACACCGGTCGAGCAAGGACAACCTTCGCCTCTTTAGCTTTGGTGATCAACGTGATCAAACGGCTCCTCGAGGTCACAGGTCGCGTTTTTGTAAGGAATATAATATTAGGAATAACGGAAGGATATAACGGGTACAGATTTCGAGTGTCAGCGCAGGTAGGTCCCTGAATTATCGGCGATGAGCGTCGATAGGACCAAGTCGACTAGCCAGGATAATTGCGAATGATAGCGCAGTGTTGAGGCTTCTGACTTATATTTCAAAAAGTCATTTTAAGGTTAAAGTGATATTTTTAATGAATACCTTTATTACTAAAAGCGTATTTGAAAAAAAAACAGGCAATCTTACTATTAAAATGATATTGAAATTGATTTTCAAAAGGTTATAACCAAGGTCACATGAAGGTCACAATGCTGAAAACTATGATGAGTATTTGTTCAAATTCTGTAACAAAATTGTCGACAACAACGTATTGTTTATAAACATTTTAAACTCAAATGTTACACTATAAACCTTGAAAATGTTAAACACGAGGTAATTTCTTCAGGTCACTTGAAAGTAAGAGTTCTTTTCTATAAGATATTTTTTTTAAAATTAATCTGTAGTTTAATCTCAGAATAAATATTTTTATTGCCACTATTGATCTGACCTTGTAAATATTAGTTCAATGGCAAAACTAAAGCTATAAGCTTCAAAACCATTTAGTAATTTTTACTTTAAACATATGTAGTAAGGTCTGTTACCTCGCAGTTCACGGGAATCCGTACCGATAGCTTCACTAATTCGCCACCCGAAAATTTGCGAGCGTAAGTGGCACTGCCGTCACCCGCGTAAAAATAGATAAATTCATATGAACTTGATATGATGTTTAGGTTCATATAAAGTTTGTATAAATTTATCCAATGGCACAATCCTGAACTTCATTCATGATTGTGCTAAAGTTCAGCTAAAGTTCATAAATAATTTAAAAACAGCATCAGCCGAACTTTATATTAACTTTATTTAAACTTTATATTGTTTGTTAAAAATTTGGTTATTTAATCTGTATATAATTTTATAAATAAATTTATATACATAATTCTGAGGATTTTAAAAAGAAAAAAATAATGTTAAATGTTACCCAATCCACATCTGAAAAAAAGCATTCATATATGTTATTCAAAATTTGACGTAGAGGTTAATCATCAGCATCGAAGTTGCCGTCGTAGGACCGTTCAAGTCGGCGTTGAGGGTTAGACTGACACATAGTAAATTTTTAGTTGTCAAGATATTTTTATAAACGTCTCTTAGCAACCAGTAAACAATTGACTTCTTGTTTACTGGTAGTTACTAAAAATGTTGTTTCACGGTTATTCGTCAGTCTAACCATCAACGCCGACTTGAACGGTCAGGTAGGCTGCAGTTCGTATTCGACATAATTATATAGAATATATCTACGATTCTCGGGAGAATTACAGTCAAAGTAGAAGAATAAAAAACGAGCAACTTGATGAGTTAATTAAACAATTTTTCCTCGCGGAATCCGTCGAATTCGAATACGTTTTTTTTTAAAATATTTATTACAATTCTTTTTCTTTATTTTTAATACAAAAAACTGAGTAAAAAATAAAGAAAGAGAATTATAATAAAAAGTTCATTTATTTAAAGATAAATAATATATTTACAATAAAATTTAATATAAAAATATATAAAACAACAAAAAATATTTGCCACACACAAAAATAAAATAAAGCATGTTTTCAATATGTTCAAATATTTCCATAATTTTAAATTAAGAATTAATTAAAATTTTTAAATAAAATTAAACACAAAAAATTGTTCTTAAATTTGAGAAATTTGGACTCGATCAATAAACGTAACGAATTTTTTTTGTCAGAATTCTAAGAATATCTTGATCTTTTTATTACTATATATTTGTTTTCTCACATATATTGACTATTTTTTAAAAAAAGCTATCTGTTTGTTAATTTATCGAATTAATAATAAAAAATTGAACCAAAAGGAAGAATAGGAAGTGAGTAATAATTTTATTTTTTATTTATTAATTATTATAATAAAATTAAATTATTAATTAAAAATAAATAATATAATCTAAACAATAATATTACTTATATATTACACAATTTATAATTAAAACAAAAAATATTTAAATCTTTTTAGGAAGTATATTGTGTCAAAAAAATTTGACTGAGATAGTTGATGTTAAACAACTTTACACTATTATACGTAACAAAATAAATTCGCAATCAGCGACATAAAATACCTCTATTTACCAAATTTGGTCGAAATGGGTTAAATTTAAAAAACTATTACCGCCATCTTGAAATTTTGCAAATTTGACCTCGTATTCGTAATTAGCGAATTCGCAAACCTCTATGTACCGAATTTGATGCGAATCGAGTGACTATTTGAAATTTGGTTTCGGTTGCCATATTAAATCCGACACTTATTATTTCAACTTACTATCGATCCTATTTTTTAGAAAAACACAATATGTTAGCAAATCCAAAGAATCGACATCTGCGTACATTAATAAATTTTTAAAATTTACGTACATTGTAAAACTAATGATTAAAATCCTTTATTTTGTGCTTTTAACCATCACTTAAAAGAAAGTGACACAATAAGATAGGGCGATTCTAAGGTCAGATTCGAAAAGAACGTAAAAAACTACTACAAGGTATATAAAGTATCTTTTTCCAAAAAAAAAAAAAAAAGAATACAGAAGTTAAATAAGCGGCGCAAGTTTATAGCATTTTCGTAATTTAATGATTAAGAAGAGTCCAATTTGCGAAAATTTTATCTCTCCGTAAATTTACCAATATTTTATTTGTTTTAATGTATCAATAAGCACTGGTGTGATGAAAATATAAGTATCTCCCTTGTAACGATCGTGCATATATAAACGTATCACCGCAAAGCGAATAAACTATCATAATTAGTTTAAAATGTGTCTATACGTATCTTATATAATCAAAAACTGAAACTTATTTATCAAGGGTCTAAAATTTAATAAAAATCACGCGGCCACGATGAATTGATTACCCTTGACAAATGTAGCAAAGGGTATATATTGCCTATATATATATGTGTGTGTAGCGTTGAATAACGATAATCATAATTGATGAATAAAGTGATATAGAATCCATTACCTTAAATGCATATAGTCGGTATAGGATAGAGCGGGTGCACCCTGACATTAGACTTGGATGGGTCAGTTTCGGTTGCGTAATTCGCGCGTCCCGGCAGCCTGTATTTACACGGTTCTCTGGTCGGGCATAATCTCGTAGGATATACCAACCTAAGTGCATCGACATGTTACGGGGGTACATCCACACACACACACACACACACACACACACACACACACCCTGCTCGTCTATTTCACTTTGCCTCACATTGCATGTATATCCCCGGAATAGAAAGAGAGAGTAAACTGTATTACATGTAGAAAACCGTGCATTTTCCTATACTTTTTTTTCATCCACGAGCAAATTTGTATAAATTTGTACACGTAATCGCTTGTATTTTTGTTTAATTTCAACAAACTTTTTAACAAACTTTCGGGTCTCTCGCTCGGCTGTAGTATATATCGATCAAAAATAGTTTCGATGTATATACGCACACACGTCATTCATCACCAATATTTTCCGAGAACGAGATGATACGCGCACGATTAGATCGCTCGTGTCGCAACAGCGTGTATCGATGATTATCGAGATATTCGTTGACCGATCCTCGTTAATAATAAATTGACCGAGTTGTTGCACACGAAAATTGCTTCGGCAATCGAATCTTTTATCTCCAGTTAGTTGTTTGGCTAATCTTGTATTATGGTCATTGTCATTTGTTTCTTCTCGCATATTTATACGGATGGATCTCTGTATCTATACGCAGAAGATTAAAATAATGTTTGAATTTAATAATATCGGTCTCGTAAATGGAAAATTGATAATCTCACGAAAGTTCTTATTTGTATACCTCCACGAATATCGAATCCAATGATTTTTTATTAACTGCCGAAACTAGTTTAAGTGCGAACAGAGTAAAAAAAATTAAGGAATTACAAATCAAAGGAATTACAGAAAAAGTGAATTTATTCTTTTATAAAGATTTTATAATAATAGTGAACAAAATAGATAATTGATAAAATAATGGCCTAAACAGTACTTAAAAAAAGAAAAAAAATTGAACAATAAAACCGAATGCAAAAAGTATATCTATATTAACAGTAATGCAGTAGCTGTTTTCCCAAGACCGAAATGTGAATGTACTGTAACGGGGCGATCCTAGCCGATGCTCCTCGTCGAGCACCGCTGTCGAGCGAACTTACCTGCGCGACCTACGCGCCGCGCTGCCGTGTCCCTCGATGCCGCGATATCGCGCACGGACGTTAGCCGTGGTGCAAACACGATATCCCGGTGATGCGCCGCTAACAACGATGGCGATTCTCCACCGCGAGGAGAATCGCCGGAACCGAGTCACACTCGGGACAGGAGGAAAGAGAATGTACTTTCCGAGTGCTCGTGCCTGTTGAAGTACACGAGGCTCGGCCGCTCAGAATGCGCGCCAACTAGAAGGTTGACGCGCCCGCGGAGGCGGCTGGGTAAGCAGGATAGGGATACGAGGTCTCGAGAATAACTACACGAGAGTTTAATAATTAATAAACTAACGTATATTCTAGGAGAACAAAAATAAGTATTAGTGATATTTACATGATATTAGCGCTCGGTTGCGCTACAAACTACAACAAGACAAAGGTGATACGGTCGACCTCGGGGTCGTACGCAATAGCGCGGCGAGTTCGCGGTGCGCGGAAAGTACGCGTTGATCGGCAACCGTCTCGTGTTGCCTAACCGATTTACCGCGTGCGCGAGGAGGCCGAGTAGCGGATCGCGCCTTATACTTTTAGTGCTCGCTGCACTGTGCTGAGCTTATTACGGGGTAGCTCAGCACCACGGGAAAATCAAAGCAACTTACTTTGCGCAAGGATGCGCCGGCGAGTTGATCAATTCCTCGCTCGCTTGTATCGAGAATGGCTGGACTTCCTCGAGCGTCGGGGAAGAGGCACGGCGTCGATGTATCGTCCCGAGGATAATACCCTCGGCTCGGGCAGTGGGGCAACACACGTGCATACACTAATCTCGCACTTGATCTCTCTCTCTCTCTCTCTCTCTTTCTCTCACTCACTCTCGCTCGTGTCGGGATCGCGTACCTAATCGGGTTCCGGCCAGAAACGGACTGCTCGAGACTCGGTGTCTCGCGGCCCTTCGCGACGTTGCGCGATCGCGCGTAATCACGTGGTTACGCGGTTTTCGAGTTTACGGGCTATCGCGCGTTTCGGAACACGCGCCCGTTATAGTACATTATAGATTGATTATTTATTATTATCTCTTTGTATTATTAAAAAAACTTCTCCGCCGCCGCCGTGTCAGTTACTTAAAAAAAAATTTAATATTTCGTGAATTTTTAAGGTATTATGGGGTTTCTGCACTAATTATGAACTTTTTAAGGTGTTTCGCGGAATCTTAAAGGGACCAGCCAGTGTCAAAATTGAAAAACGCTATTCAATATTAACAATTGAACCATTTTTTCGTTACCATGGAAAACATTTCATAATTTTTTAAACAAATTGTACTATTAACTTTTATTTAAAATTTTTGGGCCAATTTATATGTAACAAAACTATATCAATTAATTATGAAACTCCGTACTCTGATTTTTTTCCATTATGGACTTGCCGCAGGATATCTCAGGAACCACTTCATTGAATAGGTTGAAATTTTTACAGTAACTTTTAAATATATGAATTTAAATCCAAAAATGTACGCATTGATTTCTTAATATCTATAATTATCTAAATTGTTGGATCCATAATTATTTTTGACACATTTATTAATTTATATAGTAAATTCGTCTGTTCCAACATTACCTCCCAGTTTTGAGTTTGTCCCGAATTCGCGGGTACTTTAATTAAATATTACGAGAGCTAAACAATTATAATACTATTTATCGATAATAATTTTTGCTAATATCTTTTACGTGTATGTAAATAAACAAATTAGGATATTTCAACTTTATCGTTATTACCAAATTTTTTGTAAAAGATAACGTTGATCTAACATAATTTTATAAATTAATTTTAAAAATTCAATAATTTTTCATATTTTGTGTCCAAAAAGTACCAGAGGGGTCGATTCATTTTATTTACTTCTGGTTTGTGTTTGGAAACAATCGACCGATCCTAAACTTTTTGGACACCCTGTATACTACAATTTATAAAATAATAGGCATATCAGAACTATACTTTCCAATTAACGCTAAATTCAAATCAATAATTTCTATTATTATCAATATTTAAAATCATATACTCTTTCAACCAAAGTAATCTCGAAAGAAAATATTATTATTAAACATTTAAAAACAGTTATATATTTATCACTTGATGTATAGATGAAAATTAAAAAAAAATCAGTTTCTATAATTAGTTTATAAAACTTATGTTAAATACTTAATAATTATAAGAAAAATAATTATCGATGGTCAATATTTTAATATGTACGTTTCAACGATTTTACTAACAAAATAATAACGTATCCCATAAATATGTTTACATAAATATACAGTTCATTAATATAATGTCCCCCTTTTTAGCAAGATATAACCTATATATTTTTGACCAAAAAAGTATCAACCTATAAAATTCACTAATTATATATATATACGTGCACACGTATAAATTTAAATATATTTAAACGATATATTAATCACTTTACGATATCATAATCGATTGTACACATATACCTATATATACAGGACGAAAAATAAAATAACCGGGCTAACTAACTGCTTTAGCTTGGTAATTAAAAGTTTTACGACATATTACCTATACACGCAATATATATGCACAGTTTTTTACATTTATTTGGTACGTATAATTAGCATATATACGCGCGAAAGACCACTTTCTCACAGGCATCGATGTATAAATTTTATTTACTTTGACAAAGAGAATAATCCGATATATTGATTAACCGCGTCTATCACTTTTGTATATGTATATATATGAAAATAATAATTTTGTACTTATCGATCTTATTGTACATTATTATATACCCGACGTGCAAATATATTATATATCAAGGAAATTTATTATAGTTATATACTTCTAATCGTATTGTACGAAATACTTTTAATTTATGGCAAGGAATTGTACGTATATATATATATATACCCAATCAGCACAATTTTCGGAATAAAGAATTCTTAAATTATTTCATACATCCACTCGTATTAGATATATTTCTTGATATTAGCGATTGATTTAACGAGTCAAGAAACACGTTTGTTTCCCTCTTCAGGTGCATTCCTTTATTAAAAAAATAAAGGTTTTATATTAATTTACAATCACCTTGGATGTATGTTAACAATGAATAATTAGTAAATAAAATAATACCTGTTCTTAAATTATGTCATATTATCCATAAACGGATTTGTCAAATATATTATTATGTGACAAATTATTACATGTCAAATATATAATTATTCATTGTTAACATACATATAAGGTGATTGTAAATTAATGTAAAACCTTTATTTTTTTAATAATGAAATACACCTGATGAGGGAAACAAAAATGTTTCCGAAACGTTGTGCAAAAAATTATAATTGTCTCGTTAAATCAATCGTTAATATCAAGAAAGAATTCTTAAAGTTCTCTTTCATATTCCGTTCTTACATAGAACACTTATAAAATTCTTTAAGTATGCTCTAAGTCAGAACATTTAAAAAATATGAACATTTTTATAAATTAAAAGTGATCTTCAAGTAAATTACAAGCTCACTGTAAATTTATATCGAAGCTCTAAATTGAAAAATATTTTATATGTATATATTTTATATGTATATATTTTATATGTATATATTTTATATGTATATATTTTAAATCCAGTTTTGCTAAGCTAAAATGATATTTTTATATACGTATAATATAATAATCTTGATGAACCGTTCAATAAAATATTCGAAATCGGGAAAATAAAAATAAATAATATCGTTATCAGAGCAATCGATCGGCGCCTCTTAAAATTAATCACAAATATTCATCGATCTCAGCACGAATCTGCATGTGTGTGCGCGGTTAATCGCCCGAAATTCCAGTACAGGAAAAAAAAAGGAGAAAAGTAAAATAAAATAAAGGGAACATCGGTATCGTGGCGCGCTTGCAATTAACAACGTATAAAACTGCATAAACCCTAGTAGAAATGAAAGCATTTATGAAACGTTTTTTTGACCAAAAATTGGCCATTTCGTCAAAAATGGCCAATAATTCTACAATTAATGGCCAAAAAATATTTTCAACTAACCTTAAAATGCTCAATTTCCACTAGGGAAATCAACATATTAATTCAAATAATAAATTCCCGACGGGAGTTCACCTCCTCTTTATATAATACACGTATATACCTATATATATCTATATATATGTGTGTGTATGCGAACATCAAGAGTTTACCGACGACGGGGCATTTTCGCTATGCTAATATTATGTGTCGGAGTGCGCGTTATAAGACCACGAGAAAGAGAGAGAGAGAGAGAGAGAGAGAGAGAGAGAGGTGAGCGCGTGCGCGAACTTAACAGAGGTTATTAAGATTTCCATTGAGATACCCTAAACGGGGGAAGCGCGCTCGTCTTCCTCATGGTTTTCGCGAAGGATACGTGAGACCCGGCGGGAGCGACGACAAACTCAAGGGGAATGAAAGAAAAAAAATTTTTTTTTTTTTTGAGATTATCCTCGAGAGAGAAAGGTTGATGGAGATGAGAGAAACGAAATGATAAAAGGATCGTGTAGTTTATAAAGTATTAGGATAACCGTGTAGATCGCGTTGGTGGGTGAGGTTTTATTTTACGTGGATAGCGGGATGATCCTGTTATTGGAAATTTGCGGGATTGTTACTGTTAGGAAATAGTTGAGTTGTGAGTATACGTGATTTTATTACGTTGAGAGAAAAGTTGAGAAAATATAAAAAAAAAAAAAATTTTTTGTTTTTCAACTTAACGAGTTAAAACTTTTGTGGTATATTTGTAGGAAAAACATAAACTTTTCCGGAAGTTTTTGAAGAAGATGAAATCATTTTAACTAAAGTTATACAGAATAATAATGTATCAAAATTAGTGTTTGCTGCACATCAATTTTTTAATTTATTTGACATTTTATCTGATTATTCTTTCAAATAAATGTTTAATTTAACAGTGACAACAAAATAGTATTGAAATTCCACTTGAAAGAAATTAACATTTCAATTAAAAGAATATATACTTGTAAAATAATTGCAGGCGATTAGAAATTCTGTAACAAAACAGCTTAATAAGTTTTTAAATAAAGTTTAAACCATTTTTGCAATTCTGTTTTCAACTGGATTTTAATCCTATTTAAATGTTACTGTTGAATTTTAATGTACCGAGTACAGAGTCTCACAATTATAATTAAAATATAAATTATATAAATATTATTTAATAGAAGCTCACAGTAATACAATTCGTATAAAAAATGAATAAATGTCTTCAATCAGTATAAAAAAAAACAAAAAATTCTTAATTATCAATAACGAATGTTAACCCAGAGTTGTCCCTGTAACGAAATTATTATAGAATACTCGTTCCGATCCGACTTTTAATTAACAAATTGGACATCGTTTAGATATCGTTGAAAATAGTCACTCACGTCAACCAAAGTCATTTATGCAAAGTTTTCGGTTTGGTAAATCGTCGGAAAACCAGGTCGTAAGGGAAGCGAAGGGAATGGTAGAGAGAAGAAGGGTTCTCGTCGCTGGTATTATCGACCGCGCAAAGACCGCGGCTGGATTACAAGTGGGTTTTCTTAGAGCGAAGTGGTCGCATATATATATATAGACGCAAGCTCCGAGCAATTGGCATTGGGCAGATAAACCGGTTATTGATGCCGTCGATATTTCAAACCTCTTGTGTAAAATGGACGACACCGAGTGCACTTACATACCCTGTAGGGAAACCCATTTTCATTTCATCCGAAACATTGTCCTTATGGATCTAGATTTGGGTGCACCTCCGTCTTATATATACATATATATATAGGTACATGCTTGTATGCCTCACTTGGGAATGTGCAATATCGGGGAGGGTTCCCTATCTTCATACGTATTTTTAATAATTTTCGAGATTTCGACTGTCTCTGTTGATACAGCGTTAACATTTTAATTTATATAATTAACCGTCTGTGAGGTATATATGTTCGCGTTAAAAAGAGTGTTGCGACTACATCTTGACTACAATTTTATATGGTCTTGTTTATAAATTATCTTTTGTTATAATTATAATAAATTATTACTAAATTCTTACTTTTGTTTTCACTTATTATGTTTCTATTATACTAATGCACGACAAAATAATGAGTATTTGAGTGTTATAGTATTATAATGTTAATATTAATATAAATTATTGTAATCGCTAGTATGTATAAAAATATGTCACTAAAGATTGTTCAAATGATGCTATAGTAGAAAAGGTATAACCCGATGAGGATGGAGAATATCCATCGAAACGTCGTCGATTAATCATATATGGTTTGTTCATCAATGTCGAGAAATCCCAAATATTCTTAAATAAACTGCATGGACGATAAAAATCTCTCAAAAACTGCATGGTATACTATAAATTTTTTTTTGATTTCGGAGGAAATAAAGGAATCTCTCGGAACTTCCGTCATAACTAATTCGCACTAAATTTTATACAGTAACAATTTTACTTGGTGTATACGAGTATTAAAGTTATCTTTGAGGTACGTCTAATGTTCTTCAGCATGAGATTTAACTAAATTAGAATGAAAATTTATCTCGGTACCCTTTATCACTATTTTGTCACTCTAAAAAAACTATAATTTCTCTTCATCGAAGCAACGTAAAAATTTAACTCGTATAATAACACTCTAACAATAACCTCGAACAGTTACCCAAATTACTACGTCAATCTCGGTATCATAAATACATTCAAACATATTTTCCATAATACACACACGCACGAAATCTGAGCTCAACAGAATCTCTAATGATAAGCCTCGCGACACGCGAAAATCCCACCAAACCCGATGAGGAAATAAAAAAGAGAATGAAAGACCCCAGCGCTATTCATCCCGTTCACCACATATACATATATATATACATATATATACCTATAGATACGTATATATATATATATATATATATAAATATCTCTGGAAGATTCTATTACACCCTCGAAAGTTTCGCCCTAAAACTCGAAAGCAACTCGGTCCGCGTAACGCAAAGAGTCTGGTTTTATGGATCGAGCTCGCGATCCCCGCGAGGGCTTGAAAATCGATGACACGAGGGGATCGCGCGTTATACAGAAACCAAGATAACCATAGCCGTAAACATTCACCCCTCGTCGAAGGATGGCATATATAACGTTATACTCGTAAATCGAGTGCGGCAAGCCTACGGGAAATTCGCGAGTCCGCGACAGCTCTTTCGATGCGCGCACTGGACCCATGTACTGTTACACCTCTATCTATATATATATGCCGTACTGATAACGCGGCTACAAGGATATTACAATCTTTTTGATAATGGATTTTCCTTTTTTTATTATTTATCATATATTTTATTATTTTTATTACACCTATATATACATGGGCTATTTCACGTCAAATGGTATGATGAAAATTTCAAATCGCACCAAATTTTGAGAACAGGCTGGAAATATCTTCCAGATAGAAGATAGAAAAAATTTTTTAGGTGTTAAAAATAATTTGACTGAGAGTTATTCCACCATGAAAAATGGAAATTTTTCAATTTTTTAAAAAATTGCTATTTTTAAAGCCATTTATCTCAAAATCTATTGATTTTTTTGAAAAAACATTACAAACAACTTTTGTTCAAAATAATCTTTAGAACTTATCTACCTGGGTTACAATTCTTAATTTTAAAATCTCGAAGAGAGATAAAAAGAGAAAGAGGCGACCACAACTGAGTCGCCACAATTAAGTTTGATCTAACACCGCTCAAAAAATCACATTTTTCAAGAGTTTTCGAATGGCGGTAGTTAGATTTTATTGGGCAAGATCGCTGGTAAAAATTATGCCTCATAAACCTCATAAAATCACTAATTTTCATGTATTTATAAGATGATTTTGAGATAAATGGCTTTAAAAGTAGCAATTTTTTTAAAAAATTGAAAAATTTCCATTATTTACGGTGGAGTAACTCTCAGTCAAATTATTTTTACACCTAAAAATTTTTTTCTATTTTCTGGAAGATATTTCCAGCCTGTTCTTAAAATTTGGTGCGATTTTAAATTTTCTACATACCACTTGACGTGAAATAGCCCATATATATAGGTATAATAAAAATAATAAAATATATGATAAATAAAAAAAAAGGAAAATCCATTATCAAAAAGATATATAGGTATATCAATGGAAATTTTCTAACGAACGAGGTTATATATGTACGTCCCAGTATATGTATCGAATGTCAAATTAAAGTTTTTATGTATTATTCCTTCGTTCCTTTTAATATATTTTGTCACACAAGCTCCGATAAAGCGATCGAATTAAATTTGCAAACGCGCTCACTCGGTGTTAATTATTTTCTCGTTAAATATTCGGTTGAATGATTTCGTATACGAAGACGTTCATTACAACTGTATGATATACACACATTGTATTTATAGAGATACTCGATATATACGTAATAATCAAATAATAACCGCAGTATCGAGGTTGTACGGATTTAAATCATACTTTCTGGGTCGTACAGAAGGTTTTTAAAGGTATAACGTTCCACATTTTTTTTCTTTATTATACATATACCTATATATACACGCGAGCGCGCAAAATTCATAAAACGTTTTTGCAATAAACTTATTTTTGTAAAGTTTGCGTTACCATCGGTTTTGCGGATACACGCGATATATATATACATATAAAAATAAATATTGCAACATATAAATATTGAAAAATAATATTTGCGTATATATAGGAATATATATATATACATAAATGTACATACACAATAGATAAGCGATCTGACTAAAGATCACAGATTTACCAAAGTAAGAAAAATGACGGGAGAGCAACATATTTTTATGGTAATCAGATTAGGGTATATACGTATAGAAATTGATTCGGGACATTATGTTTTTCTTATAGATTATGTAGGATTAGTGACTGGAAAACTGCACCTGTGCGTTGTAGCTGTATATGCTAAAAGATGTTATAGGGGTAGAGAGGGGAGGGAAAAGAGGATGGGTGATCGCCCACCATATGTGGTTTTTCTATATGACTTGCAGCTTTGATTCGAGTGTCAGTAAAAATTACACGCAACTTTCCGGATGGTTTATACACGACCGAATTTATTTGTGCGTTTTCATTTTATAATTACAATTAATGCGATTGTTTTTAAATTTTTACAAATAGTACACTGAGAAATATTTTTTAGTAAAAATTACTATTTGTAATAATGGTAAACGACGGACAGACTTACACAATTATAAATATTGCTACTAATAATGGTAAAAATTGCCATTATTAATAGTAATTTTCCCTAGTAGAAATTGAGCATTTTAAGGTTAGACAAAATTTGTAATTTGATCATATTAGGATCATATTTTGAGCATTTTTTGCTAATTCGTCACTTTCTGGCTTAAAAATCGTTTCAATTATGCTCAAAATTCTACTAGGGTTTAATAATTGTGTAAGTCTGTCCTCCTTTTACCGTTAAAATAGTAATTTTTACTAAAAAATTTTTCTCAGTGTATGTGTCAAGTATATAATATCGGTCTCAGTGTAGATCAATAATAGTAATAATCAATTTATTATCGTCCACGCTGACAATTCAAAGGAAAATGTTAGTTATCGATTTTTTCGAACTGGAAGAGGGTACAGTCTTTGGAACACGAATCTTATCCAAATTATAGGATATGTTTTCTAATGTAAAAATATGAAGAACATCTAAGTTTTAGACCCTATTTATACCCAATTTTTTAAAAAAGTCATTATAAATACTTACAACTATTAAAATTTGGTTTTAAAAGAAAACTCAGATCAAACATAGATATACGATTTAAAACAAAATAACCTCTAATCCGTCTATTTGTCAATAATTTATAAAGAGAATAACAAGTAACAAAAATTTAGCTTAAAAGATGTAAGAAATTTTGATTCTAAATTGTGATTAAAATTCCTTGGAATTTTTCTTTCACTCACAAAAATATATTCTTGTCATTAACGTATTGTCGTCCGAAATATGGTTCAAAAGGAAAAATTCAGTTGACGTTAGGTGATTCTTTTATTACCAAGTAGATTTCATTGAAATAAAAATTTCACTATTCTAAGTAAAAATTGAATTTTACGGTTTATATACAAGGATCGTTTAATATATCAAGTGGATTTTCTTATGAGCCCTATTTGAGACGAGCAATCCACTAATCACAAGAACACATTTTTGTGAGTGCCCATTCAATTCTTGAGTATATATCGTTTACGGTATATCCCCTAAAAAAGCCGCGGTAGCTCATTTCATCCCCGGCGTATTTATTCTCGATTCGATATATATCTGACACCAGGAGGATACCTGTAAACGTTTAGTTGTTTTAGCGGGTCGGAGGCATAACTCGAGGAATCGGCGAGTGCTCCATTGGTCGGTAATCAAATAAAATTCCCTCGCGCGGAAAATACCCGGAGTGACGGGATGGATAATGGTTGCCCAGTCGTTCGTAGGGTGGCAGCACTCACTGGGGTTGCGAGAATCCACCCTCCGTTTACGTCGATAAGATAAAACCTACCTCTCTCACTCTTGGTGCACTCTCGTATATTTTTCTTTTTTTTTTTTTTTTTTTTTCTTTTACGATTGATACGTTCGGGTTTGATTTACGCGGTTTTGTTACGACCGTATGCTACTGGACCCTTCTTCTCTTCCTCTCTGTCCGCGATCTCGGCGTTATAGAATCGTATGCGCGTTTTAAGGGCCACTTTGGTTATTTCATGGATTTTTATCTTTTTCGAATTATATATATACTTTTATTATTATTGATCGTATACGACGAAACGCGCGATCTCCTTATTTCCGTTCAACAATGTGGATCTCCTATGCAATCACGAATACACGTATACCTGCAAATTTTAACTCAATCCATGTATATATACACACACACGCACACAGACAAATAAGACGTAATTAACTACATATATATTGATATAATGCCATAGTCAAAGTATTTTACTCCCTATGAAAATAAAAAATTTTTTTATCCATTTACTGCCTTTCATAAAAAAGATTTCAGATATTTTAAGGCGCGACTTCTCTCTCTCTCTCTCTCTCTCTCTCTCTCTCTCTCTCTCTTTTGCGAGAAAGTAGGGTTTCCTTTTATGAAAGATAAAAATTTTGTCAGTTTTGATGCATCTTTCACCGCTTTTGCGATATTTGCAATTTAATAAAAATTTTTACGTCCTCTTTTCTCATTCGAAAAAAGATTTCAGGTATATATGCCAATATATTCCCGGTGGCTCTCATTCTCTTGCCCTCCATATTTTCAATTTTAAAAATTTTCCTCGGGATAACACGGAGATATATATTTTACAGGGAACTTGGGGTATTTCATTAAATTACGGTATTTAACGAAAGATACGTTTAACGAATATCTACGAGGAATTGGGCTAATAACCGCTGAATTATAGGGTTAAATGATTGTTATACGGATTATATAGCTTCATAATTAAAGTAATATTCGAATCAAAATGGTAAACTTAGTGTGCGGATGTTATAATTATTATATACATCTTATAAATATATTTTAACATTATTAAATATATATGTTAAAATATTCATTCGAAGATAATAAATTAAATAAAATGTCTTTTTCGAGTCATTCTAATATTATATTTCTTCAAATCCATATTTTCATTTAATACTTTCCCATGACACACATGTATCATGGAAACTCGAAATACAATATTTCGAAATGTATTATCAATAATTAATTTTAATTTAACAAATGGATATTTTAAAGCGAGCTCACGTCGAATGTACATTTTCTAAGGAAAATAGATAAAGAGAGAAATAGCTCTCGTTTAAATCAGTATATATATATTTACCGGCAGTAAAGGGGAAAACGCGTTGACGTTTGCGTTTTCTGAGTAAATAGACTGTCATGTCATTTTCTGTCGAGGATGCACCCGCCCGCACGACAATCGACCGTTTACCGTAATTATACGTAAACGCGACTCAACGTAAATGAAGGACAAATCTCGAGGAAATATTCTAATTTACAATTAAACGTTTAACTTTTTTCTAACTAACCGTTTGTATAACGTAGATTTTAACAAAAGAGAGAGAGAGAGAGAGAGAGAGAGAGAGAGAGAGAGAGATATTCCTATATATATACGTTAAATGTAGAATGTTATTGACCTTTTGTAAGACATTTAAAATTTTAGTGATATTTTCTACAAGTTCTCGTGTCCAATCTTTTAAAAGTTAACAATTTTATCAATAGGATAGTATCATTTGATATAAAAATTAAAAAAAAATGGTCTTAAATAATCTATATTAAATCTATATTTACTTATAATTTATTTGTTTAATTTGATATTTAAATTCCCTTGGAATCAAAAACTCGTTTAAATGGATATATCACGTGCTTTGGTGACGTAGATGCATATATATCCAAAAATAAAATGATTTTCCTTAAATGTCAGTCTAACAATTAATTTTTAACTGAATAGTACTTATATATCTTCTCTGTCGGTAACTTCGACTCACATGGTAACAACTGTGCTAAAATTCAAAATTTAATCTTTCTCACATTTGACTTTGATACTTTCACACAACTGATTTGTCAATTTTCTGTTCCAAAAGCGAAACGTATCACTTCAACTATATTTGAATATATATATCGTGTGGTCACAAAGCTGTATTCCACTGTCCCAATCAACTAATGACGGTTATTATATTTTACAGAACTCACCAGATCAAATTCATCAGGTACATCTACGGCACTTAATCACGTGTCACATCGATAATTCAAAGACATGCAGATCCGTTTTCAAAGTAAATAAAATACAATTACTTTCATCTAAAAGTATGAATAATTCAGAAAAATACTTTTAAATAAACGTCGTTATTATGTCATAAATAATAATTTTAAAAAAAATTATTGAAGAAAAAGTAACGTTTCCCTATTGCGGATTTGTTTCTAAAGGTGATTCGTTGTTTTAATTTTTTTGATCCTTATAGATCGACACAGAAATTGACATACAGAAAAAGACGTATATGTATTCACTCGCTACTTTTACATACTTGAACCCTCGTTGTTTTTTAAACTTTTATTTTTCAAACTCGCCTTAAATATAACTATATACCTATATGCATAAGGGCACAACACCGATAGGACAGGTAAAAAAAGAAGTTTGAAGGAAAAGTCACTTAAAATATTGTCACATAATAAGAAGAAAATATCTCAAGTTTCGCAGTAAGAGGGTGAGAGAGAGAGAGAGAAAGAGAGCATAAGAGGCCGATTGTTCGATCTTTTATAAAGTGTGTATAGATATAGAAGGAGGGTGAAGGAGAGCGCGAGCGTGATCGCGCGGTGTACAAAGTACCGCCCAACAAACATTCAATTTGCGGAGTATCGCCTTACGATGGAATTTTAAGGTGGAAATAAAAACGGGTAGGCACTCCCGAGGGACAGAGGGTTTGAGTCTGAGGGAGAGGGACCTTTTACAAAGTGTAATGTAACACCCTGCGAAGAGCATTAGCGAGTCGACTTGTCCTTAATCTTACCACACGCTTTCTCTCTCTCTCTCTCTCTCTCTCTCTCTCTCTCTCTCTCGACGTTTATACCCTCGCTCTGTGAAAGATGATAAAATGTCATGCTTTACAAGGATAATAAAATGTACGCTGGATCATTTATATATTTTTAGATCTTCTCGTATCTTCCCGATGCTCCGTGACAAATGTTGGGAATTTCCAAAATATTGCTTATTCCCCGAGTCGCATATATAGACAAAAATGTGCGAGGTGATGTATCATGCAAATAAATATATGATTAAAAGTATGTGGGTTCTATATATATATATATATATATATATAGTAAAAGGACGTATATGTGTATGTGTGTATATATATATACCTAGAGAGAGAGAGAGAGAGAGAGGATAAAGTAAATGATTAATAAGAGGGGCGGTAAGTGCAATTACATTAATGTAATAAAGAGTAGTACTGTTGGACGCAAGGTATAGACTCGTGACCAATGCCAAAGCCACAGGGTAATGTTGGACGTTCCTAAGAGGTCGAAATGGCTAACTAAGAGAGAAGAGCAAAGTGGCGGTATTAGTCGAGGGTGACCTCAAAGTTCCTACGGTTTCAACTTGTCCTCTTTGGATCTTGGATGCATCTCTCTCTCTCTCTCTCTCTCTCTCTCTCGCTATATATATATATATGCATGAAAGAATACTTATAATTTTGATGTTGCCAATATATCCTATGTAGGTACATATAGCTATGAAGAATCACATTCTACCGTTTAGATTGAAAGGGCGAAATTAAACGAAAGATTAGGTAATTTTTTTCGGACCTATTGGAGTTGAATCGATAATTTATCGTGTTTCAGGTTATTTCGAAGTTGGTGAACGTAGAGTACGTATGAATTTATTTTTGTACAAGTGAGCTGTTAAGAATTAAGGTATAAAAGTGTTAAAAAGTCGTATTTACCTTTGTCTAAATATTGTAAAAATATGATGAAATTTAGTTAATCGCTTTACGAAGATTTGAAAACGAATTAAATCTGTAAGAATTTTACATTATTATCGTTACTAACGAAATGGCGATTATCATTTACCAAATTAGACTACAAATAATATACCTTTTCTATTTTCCATTAGGTTATACCTTCAATAAAGTAAATGACATTATTTTATTTCTATCATTGTGCAATATTATCAGTTATCGTAAATAATTAAATATAATATTGAACAATAGATGTTACCGATTTTCCCGAGTCAAGGGTGGAAAAGCGTGAAAAATTGTTTCTTTTATCTTATTGTTACGTTTCGGTGGTCAGTGTACAACCCTCATCAGTTGGCACAGAAAATTTATATAAGAAGTAAATTTATAACCACTATAACGTTACAAAAAGTAAAATAATTATCTTTCTTTCTTTTTTTTTTATCTTTTTCCATGATCTTTCAAATGCGGATATCGACAACGTCTATCATTCAATATAAAAAAAAACTACCGAGTGGTACAAATCATCAAAATCAACACGATATTAAATATAATCTTGAATTCGACAATTATTTAATTTAGATAAAAACTCAGTTTTTCTAGCCGAGACTCGGATAACTCGATATAGATAACAATATATTGAGTTTTAACTTTGACTTCTCTGTGATACGGAGTAGAAACTTTAGCTTAGTACAAGAGCCCTGAAGATGACCGTAATAAGGAGTTGATCGGTCGAAACGTTGTCAACAAGATAAAAATAGCTCGAAGAGATCATTTCTTTTTATTTAGATAACAATATTGTCTAAAAATCTGTTATGATTCCTAGAAGTAACATCCTCTACTTTTATAAATATAATATTCATATATTTCTATATAAACGCAAAATGTAACTTTATAATATACAGCGCAATCAGCGTACACACAATAATTATAACTATAATTTGTACACAAAACAATGAAAAATAAAGAAAATCGAATACATTAAAAATTAGTGTATAGATTATTTATCCCCCCTTCCCTTATATAAGCACGAAATGGATGCTGATTAACAACGAAATTCGTGCGTGCTTCCTTCCATTTTCCATCATATATAGAACCTCTCAACCGGGGTTGCTAAATTATCGAATCTGTATATATATATATATATATATATATATATATATATATATATATATATATATATATATATATATATATACACACACAATACAACAAAGAAAAAGATATATTGTATTAGTTAATATTTCGAAAGGATATTATTTATCGTTGAATTAGTGAAAGGCGCATCGAAATGCGTTTACCCCATTTTGTGGTGCGTGTGCAACGGTGATGAGTGTGTCAATATTACTATATATATCATAGGTACATTAGTCTCACGAGGTATATGGTGTCGTTAATTATCGTGTCTCTCGATATTGAAGAAATATTTGTTTTGTAATACTTGCGATTGCAAGGGTAAGTGTAAAATAATTATTAATCATTTCACTCTGATCATCTAAAAAGTCTACTTTATTAACCTCTACGAGTGGAGTAAAGTTGCATTTTATTCCTTCGATCACTTTATTTCCCGTAGACTCACTTTATTCTCCATAGACCCATTTTATTCATCGTAGACCCTCTCTTTTTGTTTTGAACACTTATAGTTTAGCCGTTTTCTACAAATATAAAATTAAATATATTATATTAAATTTAGAAATTAAAAAAAATAAATTGTTATTGCAAAAAGTGACTTTATAAATGATCAGGGTGAAAAATTTTATATGCACTTCGGGAGTAAAAAGCGATTATTCCCTTGGATGAATTACTAACGTTCATCCCGGGAATAAATGCCTATTTTACTCCCTAAGTGCATAAATAACTATTTGTTACTTAATAATTATTTTCTTTTAATTCGTGGGATATTTATTCTAGTTATTGGTTATTGCAGCATTCAGTGTCAAATCAGTAGATAAAAATTTGAAAGGAAATACGGTACCTTTTATTATTTAGAATATGTAAGAAGAGCGGTTTCAAATCCGTAACTTATATAGAGATACATTATAGACTTGTCGCGATCACTGAAAAATACAAAATTGCTATTTTTCATTATGTCCTATTTTCATGACTTTCTAACTTATAATATATATGTCTTTCACAGAACAAAAAATAATGTGTACCTTTATTATATTTCGTTAATTTTATCCTCCATTGTAGATTGCAGTAAGGAACCGATATTGAGGAAATAGTAAATAAATAACAAATTATTTATTTAAATAGTTATGTATAACAACGTTTCGTTTGCGAGGTATGCATTGACGCTGAGAATGGTTTTATAATCTCGCCTTTTTTTATTATTATATTATTGAGTTTATAGTTTGGTTTGAGTGCTAATTCAATTATATAAGTATTAATTGAATTAGAACGTACTTTTTATTGACCACGATCCATTGAAAAGTCAGATATTTTGATTTTTAACATTGTTCGTCACGATTAAAATATAAATAGTGATACAAGCACCACTGGGGAATGTATTTTTACCAAGTGTTTTCTTAACAAAGGCATCGTATGATCCTCCGCCGTTGATTACCATCGATTACGGAGCATAAAATGAGCGACATTAAAAAATATATAAATTGGTTAATATTAAGAAGATTTTTATGTATTAACAATAATATAATAATGATTAATATTTATCAATTATATAACACTCTGTATATTAAGATTTTTGTGGATAATGCACTTATCGCACATTATTTATTATCGGTTGTAAGTGAAACATCATCGAAAATCAATAGTAATCTTCCAATTATTAGAGGTATTTATCATTGTGTTCTGCAAGTGCCATACATTTTTTAAATAGGCCATGAAAATTGGACATCCAATGAAAAGTAAATTAACAATTTTGACATAGCATAATATGTAAAATAAAATTTTACTTACCATTAATTTCTCAAAAATCCCATATCAAAAAATATTGTTCGATACATGGGCGAAAGATTCACTCGTTTGATAATTAACAGTTTTATACTCGCGTATCGAAAAGTATTGTATTGGTATTTTTTGGTGAACGATAATTATTTCACATATTGTACGTAATAAAAGGTGTTGTATCAAAAAATTTGAAAATTTTCTGCATCTGCTGATTTGACACGAAATCTTCCATTTATTTAATTTCGAAAGCCAAGTAGCAATATATATCTACACCAAGTTATAAATAAAAAAAATAATATATTTTTAACGCGTAAAAAAAAAAAAAGTTTTTTTGATCGACGTTTACACAATAATCCGAATATACATATAACAATCGACATATTACACGAAATTCGAAAAATGTGTTAGTACACCCTGATTAAACTATGATCTCTCTATATATATATTTCGAACAAACTTCGAAACAAAAGTGTGCATTATACAATGTACACCGAATAGAGATGTCAGGTATAAGATTGCGATATCGGCGTGTATGTATATAGTAAGACATTATCCGTCGTATTATAGATCGAGCAAAAAGTGTATATATATAGAGAGAGAGAGACCGCGGGATATCGTATTGTAATGAGGGCAGTGTCTATATCCAACGAGACGATAATGAACAATACCCGGTTCATTCAGCGCGTCGTTGCGCTCCTCGTTTTATATACACACACATGGAGAGATTGAGAGACGAAAGAGTGGTGAAGAGGGGGCGGAGGAGGTGGAGGAGGGAGGGGGGGGGGTAGAGGAGGCACCAGTCGAAGCCGATGCAATAACCACGGGAGCGTAATAAAAGCTACTAAGCTTGATTGGCAATATAATGCCTGCTTGAAACAATTATGTGTTGCGCACTTCTCATGTTACTCGATCTCCTGGACCGGAGAGTTGAGCAAAACAAGCTGTACCAACGCCGCCGGGAAGAGATCAGGCGAATTGAACTCCATCGATGTATATATATATATATATCTATATATGTGTGCGAAGGATGTGCGATGAACAATGCGCCGAGGGTTCGTTCGATCGGGTTAAAAAAAAAAAGCACAACGGAACTTCCACAAGGGATACAGCGATGTATATATATATCCACAGAATGTATACTATTTCTCTGTGAAAATTGATATAGTCTTTGTTGTTATATATGTACATTACCTTTTGTTATCTGTACATTTAAAGTTAGAATATTTTTCGCGGTTAGGTAATTACAAACGGAGAGAGAAAAGTTTGAGTAAATTTTACTGAAATTTCATTAACGCGGTAATAAACTACTGAAACTTAAGGGGAGTCCGTACTGATTACAGGTTTCTGCAATTCATTTTTCAAATACAGTTTTTAATATTTATTTTTTCTAAATATTTTTTTAGCACCTGCACAATTGTTACACGTCGTAGAATATGCCTTAACTCAAACAATTAAACTAAAAAAAAAAAAAAGAAATGTTTTCAACTGTTATAAAAAAATTATTAATTGTTGAATTTGAATTTTTTTTTCAATTTTAACCTAAGCTTGTCCCCTCCACCTTAATAATCAAAGTTAATTTTTCGTTTTACATCTCTCTATGTATAACTATAATTTATATTCAATTTTCTTTTACACCTACAAAAAAACGAAAAAATTCTTTTTGTAATTAAATTCAACTTACACACGCCAACGTTATATCTTACGTACAAAAAAGAAACCCATTAAATAACGTAAGCGACTAACGTATAAGATATACAAATAAATAATCGAGCGAAATTCTTTAGGTCGGCAATACATTATAATTGTTGCGGTGCTAGCAACATCCAACACCCTCAGCATCTCTCTCTCTCTCTCTCTCTCTCTCTCTCTCTCTCTCTCTCTCTCTCTCTCTCTCTCTTTCTCTCTCACCACGAATATGAAGGATGGAAAATTAAATATTAATTACGACCGAGGGAAATGGGGGTAACGTATGCTTGACCGCTTGACTCTGGTCGCGTATAACTAATATATACGAGACCCTATTTCGATGAAAACCCTGGGTAAAAAGAGCGAAAAAAAGCACCGTTCAACAAAATCGTTGATAAAAAAATGAACGGTTTGATTATTAAAATCCATTTAACGTTACTTACAGTCCCTTTAAATTCGAATTTAATTAATGACGCGATATATATATATATACATACACAATTTTTTTATTGTACGAATATATTATATTTTCGTATTATTTTTAAATCACCGTAAATATATATTACATTCTTTGATCGTTAATTCTTAATAACGTTGAGTTCAATAATTTAATTTTACACATCCGGTTATACGTTTGATTATCGCCTATTAAGAGATTTAAATATATGTACTCGTGATCGAGTTAAATTATTGTATATGTAATAATCCACAAAACGTTTTGGCGAAAGCTCAGTTTCGAGCTGTACGCGCAGTAATGAAAATTTTATACGAGATAAAAAAAAGAAGATATATATATCCCCGAGGATGTACCAAAAAGGACATGTCCGGAAGAGTCTGATGGGCGACCCAAGAGACTCTGCTGTTTCAGACAAAGGTACGTCTGGGTGCACCACCTCGATTTTCAGAATGCGAAATGATCTAAATAACAGAAAGGAAAATAGAAAAACGAGAATTTCTTTATTTCTTTAATAAGAAATTACCTTCGTACACCCATATTTAATTTCATTGTTTAATGATCTTGGTATAATTGTAATAGACCGAACGAAATAACGGTCAAATTTTTTTCTTTTTAACGATATGATATAATAATACGTGTAAAATGATATTTCAAATGTGAAATTGCATATATCGATGTGAAACTTACTATTTCAAGATGAAATAAATGTTTACCTTGTTTTTCGTATATATATAACGTACGAGAGAGATATATGTACGGGAAATACTTAAAATAAACACGACGTTTTATCTCTCGTGCATATACTCTAATTAAATGCATTAAGAATAACGTAATATACGTGTTTTATGCAAATGCATACTCGTGTATAAATATCTGTTACATAATTTTCTAGTCTCGTAAATGTGTAAATATTACTATTAAAAATTAAAAATTCGATACAATGTAGATTTTAAAGAAAGTCAAGTCTATAATAACTGAGAAAAATAGTGTATTAAAAATTATTATATTGTTATATAAATATAGTAACGTTTTCTCATAATTTTTACCTCGTTCTTTTAGCAAATATTAACATGTCTTACAGTATTTTTATGAGAATTTATAACGTCAAATTACACTATAGCGAAAATCTGGTTACTGCGAAAAAGTGACTTGCAAAAAAAGTTTGTATACGTATAACTTCTAAAAAGAGTATTGTTACTTGTTTCCAATGGAAATATATACACTTTTTCAAAAAGCAGATGTTTGACAAAAGCGAACATCCACTTTGCAAAAACGCGTATGTTCGCTTTTGAAAAAAGTGCCCGTATTCGCACTGTTATAAGAAAGTGATTTTGCATTATTTGCGATTTACAGAGTTTATGTTACTACAACAAACCTAGTAAAAATATGACCATTAATGCAACGACAAAAAATGTCCAAGTGCCATAAAATACACCCAATAAATGCACAGTTATAAAGGAAACATTAAAGATTTACCTATAACCTTCAAATGTTAAATTTAAGTTATTAAGGAATATAGTAAATTCTTAATGTACATAATTTTGTCTATTATTATATTAGTTAGTAATACATAAATCTCAAGATTCTCAAATCGGTCCGATATAATCGATATATATATACATATAATCGAATGTCAAATTGGCATTTTCGGTATATTAGACAAATGAATATAAAAGAGAAAGGGATATAGGCGAAAAAAGGAGATAAAAAAAATGGGTGGGGATCGAGTATACGGCATTGAGTAGCAAAGCGTCGATTGTCGACGTGACCATATTGAAAAATTCAACGTACTTTGTGTGTGTATGTGTATATATGTATATATGTATATGTATATGTATACATAGCTGCGTGTATGTGTGGGAGATGCAAAAAAACATTGCTCCAATTTCCCCCGACCTAACCCCGACGTACATATTGCATAGCGTCGACGACGGAAATACAAAAGTTCGATTTATGTCCTCGCGTGCATTACTCTCTCTCTTTCTCTCTCTCTCTCTTTTTTCCATGCTTGTCCATCATTTTCATCCTTTTTATCTCTCATGGCTCTACACCTTTTTTTGCAACCTCTATATGTACATATGTATATGTATATTTTCATTCGGAATCGTTGAATTTTTAAATTCTTAAGTTCAGTGTAAATATTGTATTTGTCTATAATAGATGTGTGTATGTGTGTGTGTGTACATATATACATATATCGGATCTGGTCCACTTATCGATTACTCTCGTTATATTACTTTATCTATACACTCCGCATTCTTTCGTTGTTTCCGATATAATCGGTGTATATTTTTGAAACCCGATAACGGCTATATATATATGTATATGCACGTATTTCAATATACACAATACAATAAATCGGTGTGCGTGAAAAAATTAATTTTGTAAAAATGCACTGGAAATTTGGACCCCTCCCGTTACGAAGCATTAAAAAGATAAGCCCGGTTCACAGAAAACAGATACATCTTGCCTTTCTAAACAAACAAAGAGAGCGAGAGAGAGAGAGAGTGAAAAGAGAAAAAAAAGGAAAAGTAGAATCCCCTCGGTATATATATATATATATCGGGAGAGTATGACAATACCCTACAGATAAGAGATATCAAAGCGATAAATGCGCGTGTTTCAAATTGAATTCGTTCTAGCAACGATGCGTCCCAGTGTAAAAGACACGAAATATATGGGGAATGTATACATCGATAGGGCAGGTCGAATGAAAAAAAAAAAAAAAGAAACGCGCGTAATGCATTGCCCAAGTGATATAGGTATGTATATGGGGGTGTGATGTGTACGATATATATATATGTATATATATATATCGTACATTTACTTATGCTATAGGCAGTGATCGAAAGTTTATAAAGTCAAACTGGTGAGACGAAGACGATCGCACGGTGTTTGTATATACCTGCACAAACCCAATATGGTGACAATACGTTGATAAAGATGTGATAAATTGACGAGACGTTGACTTACGACTTCATTCGCGGGAATCTTTAATTATTTTATTAATATTATTTAGAACGGTATGTATATACACACGATTAAAAAATCGTTTACAAAAAGGGGGAAGTAGATATAAATGGTTGACTAAAAATCACCGACCATAAAATGTATATTTAATTATTTAATTAGTCCTCCCTTATGTTGTAAGCTATTCGTACGATGTTTTTCAGATTTTTCAGAATTGTATAAAAATATATATAATATAAATAAAAAATAAACTTTGACCTGCTGAATTGACGTGAAATTACCCATACATATATTATTATCTCCTTTTCAACCACAGTAAATAATTGTTTACTAGTTTTGTACATTAAAATACATCGTTGACTTGACAAAAAAATCTTGATCAATGAAATAAACATGTTTTTATATAATTCTGAAAAACCTGAAAAAAATCATACGAATAGCTTCAAACATAAGGGAGGATCTCACGGATTGATTTTTAAAGTAAAAATAATTTATTTAACAATAATTAAATATACATTTTATGGTCGGTATAATTATTAGTAAAAAAAGACGTAATATTTTAACCCATAAGATTGCAATAAATTTCTGAATTAAAAAATCTGGAAAATTTTGTGAATATTGTTTTAAACATGCCTGAGAACTTTCTTTTGTTTATAAAAAAATATAACAAATGACCATTTTTTGATTTCGACATCCCGTTAATTCATTACGCCAAAATTTTGACAATACCAAAGTGATAATATATGAGTTGTACGTTTAATATATTTTAAATAGAGAGTTTTTTGATATTTTTGAGTGCATTTCAGAAGTTATCATTTCTATACAAGATATTGTTCATAAGTGTGACAAGAATCGGTTATAACCTTTTGAAAAGCACTATTTTATGGGGGTCTAAAATAAAATTTAAATCTGCCGATAATTTCCTATAGGTTTTCGAACAAGCATGTTATATGGACTAATCATCAGAGAAGTTTATTTTTGCGAATCTTATATAGTGCAATAAAAACTTTAGAATATTTATAAGGATGGGGTTCGATTTGTTGAAGGCTTATTCAAAATGTGATGCGATATGTCGAATTTTAAAAATTAAAATAATTTTTTTGTCATTTTTAATTCCAAATAGTAGATAAATCATTTTCTACATATTGTCTATTATCAAAGTGTTGATAGATAAATATTATTAAAGTTATTTCTTTACACTATATAGTTCGAATATTCGGAACAAATTTATAAAAACTGAAGAATGCTCTTGATTCTAAATAATATAAAAATGCATTTCTAATTTTTGAAATTCGATGTATTAAATTTTTGTTTTACTATAGCATTTACAGTAATTTGGATAAAGGTCTAAAACTTTAGCTTTACTTCATACAATGCATTTTTAGTACGTTGCAAAGTTTGATCTACTGAGTTGATGTGAAATAACCCGTATAACATAAAATGTTCATAATACCGATGATGAACACTATACACATTTTAAAATTAAATTCAAAATTTTAGCTTATACCCTCTTTCGCGAGTGCATTTCAACATATATTTCAGAAGGAAAAATGCGGTCGGTCAACCAGAGAGAAGAGAGAGAGAGAGAGAGAGAGAGAGAGAGAAGGATCTCTTCATCTATATCAAGATCTCTGTCAATTATCGTCGATTACATTCTTCGGCTTTCATCCCATTCAAAGGCATATTATAACGTCGGAATATTCATGAGAACTTTTGCCTGTAGGAGGTCATTTGAGAATAAAAATAAAATTATTCAGAATACTCTTCGTTCGGTATTTGTCTCTTTGTGTATGTATATAGATGTATAAAACACTGTGTCGTAAATAGCAAAAATATACACCGATACAGAGTACATTTTATGGTTAGAATATAAACCCTTTCTTTTCTATAGATGCTCGGCACGCGTTTCGATAAGTAGTCCTAACGAGGATTCGTCCTGACTCGTTGTATACAAACTTTATTTTATGTTACGAAAAACCCTTCGCTTTTGTCTTACCGGATTCTTTCATCAGGAGTTTGCGATAAAGAGTTTCATCTTTAAAAGAAAAGTAGAATAATAAATTACACAAAATAGGTATTTAATGTTTTTGTCTGTAAATGTTTAGCTTCGTGGAATGATTAATTCTATATTCATTCTTATGCATAGTGGAAGTCAAGAATTTATGAAACAGTTTTTTAAAATTATAATTTTTTAAATTTTTTTAATTTTTTTACTGTGATCAAAAATCCTTTTTTATTTAATTTAATTATTATTTATGTAATTTTATTATTCATTTACTTTCTTACTTTTTTATTGTTTATTCATAATTTTATATAAAAATGTTCGTAATTGTTAGTCTTTTAATTTTTTTAGTTTTTAATTGTTATGTTTTTTATTTATATTTTTTTATTTTTTAACCGTAACCAAAAATGATAGTAACAAGAAATGGTGTCGACTATAAACGGAAAATTTATTTATTTAATTACAAAATTGTACGAGAAGTTAACAAAATAGTAAAAAAATATAAAATCTGGAAGATATAAAAGCATTACTTAAATGAACCAACAGAATGGTTTGAAAATCCTCATTTTCACTGTACAGTGAAAAGTGTTGTATTAAAAACGAATATGTTAGAAAGTACAAACCATCAGAATTAATAAAATTAGCACACTTTGAAATAGAATTTACAATAATTATAACAAAAATTATTACATTTTTATCAAACTTTAAAACACGTTACAGTACTATTTTTTGTGTTCCAACAAACCGTACATCCATTACTAAATAAAACACTCATTTTTAATACAACACTTTTTATCCGTATAGGATTGTTAGAATTATATTATAAAATGAAATTCCAATTTCTAACCAAATATCCAATAAAATCCGGCAAATTATTCAATAAAATAATAGAATATCTAACATAAAAGGCAACGTGTATACATATACGTATAAGATACATTTGTAATGTAATTAAACGAGCCGGTAGCGAAATCGAATTGATCACTACAAAACCTACAATTAAATACACCGGTCGTATATATATATACACACATCCGAAGTAAAATAGGTAATCACGGCAATGGCTCTGAAACTTTCTCGGCTGAAAGCCAGGAGGGTGAGGTAGGTGAAAAAAAAAAAAAATTCTGCCGATCCTCGCAACTTGGCGAATCGAACGCAGTGGATGCAGACAGCAGGAGCAGAAACCTGCACACAACAATGCATTCGTCAATGAAACTGCACTGTTCGCGTTGACGTGCGCAATTGAGGGGTTGATTCGCCGGTCTGTCGTCGTCCTCGTCGTGCTGTCGCTTACAGCCTTTTTCATTCTCGAATATATAAACTGTCAGACGTGACGGTGCGCTTTAAACAGACAATCCGAGGCTCATCGTATGTCGTCTCTCTCCCTCTCTCTCTCTATGTATATATATATATATATGTACACTGTCCCTGCAACCGACCGAAAGAGACGTGAATTCTTCAATCCGCCTTGCTCCGGGATTCTTTTTTAATTTTATTATTCTTATCAAATTGCGTAACGAGATTACAAGCATATTTGCATATCAACCGCGTCGGCAGTACTTATGTCCTTACTCGCGATCAACCGAACGCTAAATTTTATTCTCTCGGGTCTCGTGCACTGTGTCGAGATCGAGTTCCAACGTGTACATCCTACATACACACACACACACACACACACACACACATACGTATATAGGATACACCAATCGGTCTTCGTTAACTTAGTCTGCAACGTTTACAAATTTTATTGTTTCATTTATTTACTTTTTATTTTCTATACTGACTGTTCATTTTATTTGTTGCTCGATACGATTTGTGACTTGCTGCCCGATTCAAAATCTAATAATCTATTGGTTCTCCGCGCCGCGTTCTTCCGATCTTTATTATACATTTTTAATTTAAGATGCGTACATAGTTCTTTAAATTTACGCCAACAAAAAAACTCAAATTTTTTATTCTTATAACTTCAAGCCCATTTTTATATTTAAAATTCTACTAGGTTAGTATATTGTAGAGAAAAATCTATAAATGTTATTGTTATTATTACAGTAATTTATGATAAAATAAACTAGTAATAAATTAAAAAATTAACTCATGTGTGTGTGTGTGTGTAGCGAATCATCATAATTTATATTATACAACTATAATCATTAAAATGCAATGGTTCTCACAAATGAAATAAATTCAACATACTCGGTCCTGAATAAACATTCATCGACTAATTTAAAACGAGTCGTTAAGATTAACGCCGATCGTGAGTTTACATATATCTGCATCGAAATCAGCCTATACAAAAGGGAAAGAAAATTTGCATTTTCCTTGTAGCACATCAGATTCACTTCGTCAAATATGATATTATGTATATATATATATATATATATATACACACAAATTAATAATTAATTCTTATGTCGACTGTCCAATAATATACATTAAAACGTAATAATTTTGTTGTTACTTTCTATTAACTATAAAAAATAATGGAATATTAATTGTAAGTAAGTGACAAAATATAAAATAAAATATATATGTAATAAGAGTGACCAAAATTTGTTTATTTAACTTATTATCTAATTTTATATTTTATTGAATTTTTCCAATTTCTTTATTTTATTTTATTTTTTCATTATTACTATTACTTTCGCACAATTAATATTTTATTTCTTATAGTTAATGAACAGTAACATCGAAAATATATACGCACACACACACACACACGCACATATATATATATATATACACGCCCATAATGAAACTCGAAGTGGCGCTCAAAGTAAGGAACGAAGATGACGCGTCAAGTATAATAATTCATTACATCACACTCCAAGAGAATCAAAATCCCACCATCTGTCCGAGGTGGTGTATAACAAGGACGCTCTTATATATACTTCGGGTATAATAATCTCCATAGCCTTTTAGTAACGATTAGCGACCCTGCGTGAGATAAACCCTTATATATACCAGTGCTTTCAAAACTGACATTTATATATATATATATATATCTACACACCTATACAATGTCGTACATATATTCAACGTTAATATTACTTACATTTTGCATTCCCTTCGATAAGAACTGCTTTCGGTCACTGTCATTTCGCGTGGTCGTGTCTACTCTATTTCTTTTACAAGGTGACATATTATTTTTTTTTTCTTTTTTTTTTGCCTTTTTGAATATTAATATACGCGAGCTGTCCGTCATGTACTGTATATACCGTTTTTTTTTTAATTCGCCTTTCATTTTGCGCTTGAATAATAATTCGCGTTATAGTCGCGCGCGCTCCTTTCAAGGCGACGTCGCGATATACTTTTTCGTGTTTCACTTCGCCAAGTGGATTTCACGGGTGGGGTGTGATATGTATGTACTCAAATATTCATAATTATACACCTTAATAATTACTCTCGATGGTAATTAAATAGTTTTCGCAATGCATAAGTTATTAAGGGTATTATCAAACTTCGGGAAGATTCATCTCGATTCTATAATAATTTATTTTTTACACGGGTATGTATATATATATATATATATATATATTTAAATTTCTTTTTATGTTCGTATAAGAGGTATGAGAAAAATTAAATACAAAATGAATTTTTTATTCAAGTAAAAATATTTTTTGATCGAGTTGGTTGTATAATTTATGTGTACAATAACGTTTTGGTTTGATAAACTGGAAATAGCTAAAAAATTGCATTATATAAAAAATCGTAATTAATATATTTTTGGAAATTCGTAAAAATATTAAATTTTCCAATAATATTATAAAATCAGTTTTAATACATACGGATAAAAAATGTCCATATTGATTAAACGGGAAATAAAAGTATCAAAAAATTATCAACTCTCCTTAAGTTCGTTTTTACTTATTGCGCTACGAAAAAGCGGCCACGTATCCACTTTTGCGATAATTATCCTGACGCTTCGAGAGTACGTACGTCTATATACGTATATATTATCATGCAGCAGAAGATTGTGTCTAAAAAAAAGTAGTTTAATTCCATTAGCCTGACGGTTATTCAAAATTCCACACTGAGTGACCGTACGAATTTAGTACAGTTGATGGACGCGCAGACTTAATTCTCAGATCGATGTGAGAACGTGGACGACACTGAAAAAAATATACGAAAGGAAGAATATGTATATATTTATAATTATGGAAAAATGTGGTACAATTACTTAATAAATCGTGGCTCGTCGTTCACTTTTAATTGTGATAGTTTCTAGGATATTAGGAAGACTTAGAAAAGGGAAAAAACGCTGTTAACCATCAAAGTTTCATTTTTGTTTTAGTATTGAAAGGAAATCTATATTCATTTATTTATTTATTTACAAAATTAAACGAGCTTAAATGCTTTACAAAATAAGTAGTTACGAGGAAAAAAAAGGAAAGATAAGATAAAAACTAAATTACGACCTAAAAAGAAAAACATTAAAATCTATAATATATAAAATTATGTGCACGTCGACTGGTTGATTCAAAATTTTAAAATGCCGCTAAATTTAGGTACACACTGGAAATATGTTCCAGAATATATGAAATTTGTAGATATTGGAATCTATTTATTCAAAAGTTATTCTAACCTTAAAAAGTGAATTTTGTTTCAACAATAACAATCTCAACATTTATAAACTTTTACTATGTAGCGTTACATGTAACATTGGTTGCTAATTATGTCTAGAATTTATCCTTCTGAGTTAGAATTTCTAATCTCAAGCTCAATGTGTCATTAACTACATGTCAATATTAAATTTGAAAAAATTGAAATTTGAAAAATTGAAAAATTGAAGTAAAGCTGCAAGTTTGTAATTTGGCCTGTATAATTGTATAAAAAGTTATGGTATTTTCAAAAATTACAAAAAATTTTCAAAAATTTAAACAAAGTTTTCTACGTTAATTTTTGAAAATTTTGTGTAATTATTTCAAACACACACGTTTTTAATGTACAATACATAAAGATCCCGTAGGTATCCTCTTTTTTAATAAAAATTAGACGATTCACCGTAATATTCACATATGTATATTCAATCCATATATCTATTCCAATAATCCGCATAAACATTTCTTAAGACAACTAACCACATATAATTCGCACTAGCCAGAGAACTCACCGCCCATCGAGTATACATATAAGCAAAAACCACACATAATACTTGTCGTCGCAATTTTATAACTGACAACATATATTTCTTCAATCTTTTAGAAACATCGTGTTTATCCCGGGCAAGCCAAAGAAAACATTCAAGTGAAACGATAGAAGATTCAAAATAAAAAAATAAAAAAACAAGTAATCTTTGCTTCCGAAAAATCAGCAAGTTCCACTCGAAGATGTACCGCGTATAAGACGGGTCAACGGCAGCATATATATACATATATACATGGCGGTTCTTTTAAAATAGCTCAGCTGCAGATTATTTCTTCTCGTACTCTTGGAGTATATATCCAATTTCCGCGGTTGTTTTCTCTGAAAACGAGGTAACCGACCACCCCGAGTATGTCCTTCAGCGGGGATTTTTCTCGTTGCTTTGAAAGACAGCTCTCTCTTATACTCTTGGAAAGTTGGGCGGAGTTTGACGCGCGCACCTTAATATATATATATATATATTTATATATTCGTTCCTGTGTGTATGTCATATCACTCTATATATACACGACTGGGTAATTCAAAAAGTTACTAATTGAGATTCCAAGCAATTGAGCTGGAAAACTTAAATTAGATGGTATATATATAACCTTCACATTTTCGTTCTGTGTATATAACTATATACGTTCACAATGCGTGAATCAATCGAAATGTGCGTGTGTATATATATTGGACAAATTCAATTTTGTAATTTTTGATATATATCAAATACATAACGGTTTCTTCGCGTACACCTTCATATATTCTTTCATTTCAGTAGCTTTCCGCGAAAAAAATGTAAAAAACATTATATAAATTTTAAGTTTGGCTATACTTCGGATGAGGTTTATATAAAGTTTACCTAGAGTTTAATAATCGTCTTTTCTATAAATTTAAAAACCTTATATAAACCTAAGACATTATTTGAATTAAAAAAATATAAATATATAAACTTTTAGCCAAGTTTGGGTTAATTTCGTTGACCAACCTCATGTAAAGTTCCTCATGTTGAAGAATCCCTATAATAGAAATTTAACATATACAGGTTAAGTAAAACTTTAATTCTGACATTAATTGGGCAATTCTTTTGGTTTTTTATGATACTTGGCCATTTTTTGGTTTGAGAAACGCTACATTTATTGTCATATTTCTACACGGAGAGAATTGTGATGTTAAGAGTTACAATAGTTTATAATGAATAATTCGCAGAATGACAGACTTAGAAAAAATTATTATATATTATATTAACATTTATAAAATAACTTATAAAAATTTAAGAAACATTACAAATCATACAAGTAATATTACAAGTAAATATTACAAAAATTATAGTAAATAGCAATAATTCCTGGGTCGCTAACGCTCCCTCGGTAGAAATTATAATAAATTTATATTTATTTTTTATATTTTTTTAACTTTATAATTTTAAAATTTAATTGAATAACAATGTATAATATAATATGTGATTATAATAAAATTCAGATCTCAGCATCGTAGCTGACAAATAATTAGTTTTATCAATGGGGGATAAAAAAGAATGGTTGTCACATTGTTATTCACGTGTACCGACAACCCCTATAAAATATTTTAGGAATTTTTCTAATTTTACCCCCTCCCCTCCTACCCATCTCCCTACCTACCATTAAATGAAGGATAAGTAAAGACTGGTTGTCATATTGTTATTCACTGTAACCGTAAATCCCCATTAAAATTTTTTTAGAATTCTTATATTTTTAATCTCCTCCCTCCTTCCCTAGTAGAAATATGGAGATTTTAAATGGTTTGAGGTTAGAAAAAGCCATGTTTTAAGTCATAACTAGCCATTTTCTATCGATCTTTTCGAAATTCCTTGTTTCTACTTTAAAAATCGTTTCCATTTCTACTAGGGCTCCTTCTCTCTCATTGAAATAGGGGGATAAAAAAGGATTCACCCGTACCGAAAACCTTTATAAATATTTTTGGAATTCTCTATCATTACATATGGGGGATAAATGAAGACTGGTTGTCGTATTCAGTGTTAACCCTTCCACTCCACATATACGCTTAATACTTTAAACTTGTGGGATACCGGACACCGGACGCCGGACACCGCAGAACGGATGCATTTTAATATAATATAGATAATAGATAGATAGATTTTTGCTGAAAATTACACTAATTTTCCACTGTTTATCACTCTATGATTTCTTTACAAGAAACTATTGTAATTTTTACATTTAAACTTTTTTTCATTGGTACTAGAGAACAATGTTTGTCCGTAACTACATATACAATACACAACACTAAATAGATCAAGTTCAACAAACAGTTCACAGAAAAACGCATGTGTATATATATATAGACACACATATACAACTTAGGTGGAACAAAAGAGCCATCATAAAAAATTAATCAAGTTTTGCCTTTTGCTACGCCGCGTATATAAAAAGGAGAGTATAGGGTGTACATACGTATAATGCACGTGTACCCGTAAATTGAATGAATGCACCAGATATTACCCGCGATTCGCATTTACCGGCTCATCAATCGTCGACTCGCTTCACTACTCTCTCGCCTTTCCCTTCCTCTTCTCTTTTTCTTTTCCCTTTCGCTATCCCTCGTCATTACGTCCTGTAAAATTTCAATTACACGTCCTTATTTATTTAACTAAGAATTTCATCTACCGATCCACCAGGGACAGTCGGTGCAGATGCATTTTCCCTACCCCCATGTACATGTACATATACATACCCGGTATTAAAGGGGATACCCATTCGTCAAAATTATTTACGGTCATAATGCGAGAGTAGACGACCGTACATATAGACGCAAAGTGATATTCATAATATATTTAGATAATATACCGGATATACAGCCAGGACAAAATATTGTATTTAATATTCCGTGGATTCCGTGGTTCATTTTTTATTTAGTTTACGGTGTGTATATATATATGTACGTTTACTTACATGTATATATATACACACGAGAAAATCATAATACATTATTTGCGTATAATGTGTGTGTTGAAATTAACTAATTAGATGAGTCAGTTTGCAAAGTTGTGAGTGTTTAAATTGTGAAAATTGCGTATATTGTCCAATTATTTTCGTAAAATTGATTTTCTCGTATATTTACGAATCATAATATGTATGAGGAAATTTAAGATAAATCACCAATTTTCGATGAGGTTTATGATGATCAAACTTGTCAAAAATGTCAAGTTTTAAATGGTTTTATGGGCATGGAGTAATCGAGTGTAATTATGATCATCGCATGTACAATGTATATTGACATAGATATACGCAATTGTACGATAATGGTAAATGTTTTTATACAGTATTAAATTCGAGTGAATAGTATGAAAAGGATAACGTTTATTAAATTAATATGATTTAGAATTAATTTTTATTCAACTTTACTAATTTGCATCAAAATTTAAAGACACACATTGCACGACACTTCTTTCTTTATGTCACTCAGAATTTACTATCAAAATTTTTCTATCCTTTTTATTTGTTGACCATTGTGCAGTTATTCCACTTTGTTAATTTATCAAATTTACCGATCTCGATGCTATGTTTTTTAACGCGCATTCCAATTTTTTACTTTTTATCAAATTTTTTTACCATATTTTGCTATTATACTTAAGTTATAATATGTTTTCCGCTCTTTACCACAACATCATCAGTTTATAAGAAATTTACGATGATCATTCAATAATCATATTTTTTTCGTTATAAAAAAGAATCGTAATCTTAGAACGATAAAATTCCTATAACGAAATATAATGAAAAAAAAAATCAACAGTGCTTATATACTACATTGGAATCAGTTAAAACGATGTTACACCTGACTTGTATTAAAAATTAAATTTGTCGTTCAATCCCATTGAGTCCGATCAGCTCATTCAACCAACTTACAATTCGAGTTTAATAATCCGAACAATTTTTATTTGCCCGATGCGCGCACTTTCCACCGATGTTTCGAAATCGTTCGTACATCCGCCTATACACACACACACACACACAGACGGGAAATGCGCGACAGTGCGTTACAAACGTTCCTTGGGCAGCGCGCACCCCATCGCCCCATCAATAGAGAGTGCGTGCGAAGTGATTAAATTCCCCGTAGTGGCTATACGTTCGGAAAGGGTCAGCTGCTACCGAACGATTTTTTTTTCCCCGGGATCAGTCCGAAGATCGAGGGGATTTTGATGCACCACGCGCCGCACTCGTTGCACCTCTCATGCGGTAATTATCCCTTTTCCTCTCTCTTTTTTTTTTAATTGTCGGATCCTGCTACCCTATGCAGGGATTTGATGTACCTTTCGTATAAATGGGCAGTGTGTATATGCTATGGGATATCTCGAATCGCGAATTACCCGATGAGAGAAAATGCCAACCCTTTTACGTTCGAACGTTGTATTTCGATGCGACGTGACGTTGCATGATTCGGCTGTGTGTATATTTATATATACATATACGTGTCTCGATAAGCGATTAATCATTCGATATTAAAAATGAATAATAATATCGTATAATACGTGGGGAGTATTGGGTTGAACGGGTTGTTGGTGATGAATTATTCTTTTATTGTATATAACTTATATTTGACGTTGGGTTTCTTATAATAATGCAATTCTAAAAGGCATTATGTGCAGAAGTAATGATAATATTTTCTTTAAGCCTTCGAAGCGTGCGACGACGACGAGATGTCACGCCCAAACGCGATCGGTTCAAAAATGCATGATCAGATATATCTCGTCATGAGATTTTACTTTGTAACTTTTGATGTAATAATCACTTTTATCACATGTTACACTTCGATAATTAAACCGTAAAAGTATATCTAATTTCTAATTAAAGAAATAAATGATTAAATAGGTTTTTTTTATATCTGTTCAATTTTCATTAAAAAAGTCATGAGTATTTATGTGAATTTTACAAAATATTTTCAGGGAAAAAATGTTTGAAAAATTATACGCAAACAAAATTCTTTAACCAAATTGGATATTTTGACTCGAGGGTTTTTGGGGTCGCTGAAAAAACGAATCTGCCATCAGAAATTATAATTTCAAAATGCCGGCAATGCGTTTATGAGTTAACAATAAAATGCTGAAATCTAATTGGAAAATCATACTCGGGGTTTTTTTTTCGGGTCGCTAAAAAGAACCGCTATCAAAATTTCGAAATTCAAAATGGCGGAATTAAAATGGTGTCGATACACTCTTAGAGAAGAGTCTACACTCCTAGAAAAAAAATCTTAGAATTTGGTAAATGTCCGTTTTCCGAATGTTTGGTAATTTCATTCTTAGATTTAAACATGTTCTTGTAAAATCAAGAGTGCTACTTTGAATTTCGAAATTTTGATAGTAGTTCTTTTGAGCGAACCCGAAAATATAAGACTACATACTTCTCTTAATAAATGATTGGTTTAAATATGTATACATTTTGTGGTAGTAAGTCATGAAAACACGCATGAGGCATTGTCGCGTAGAATAAAATATGAAAATCAGGGAAAAATATTTAACTTGCATAATTTGACGAAACAGTCTTTGAATCGTAATTAAATTGTAAGAAAAAAGTATTGTTTAATTTAATTTATTTTAAATTACTAAAAAAAATTATCATCTAGTTTACTGGTCTTTTGCTCTATCTACTAAGCTATTTATTGTTTATATGAATATTTATGTTAAACTTTGATTATAACTATATAAAATAACTAAATCAAAATAATAATTTTTAACGAGTACTTTAAACTACAAGATGAAATAGGATATGCGAATAGGTTCATTTGTATAAAAATAACGATATGAGTATTAAACGTAATTAAAATCTATTTATTCTATTCGTACAAAGAAACTTAAATTATTAAAATATTCAATAAATTATTAAAATTTATCATATGCGATCGTAGATCAACCCCAGTGGAAAGATCCACCAATGCCGATTTGTCCTTGAGGTTTGCCTCCCGGTTGCTTGTTGGCACCGCCGCTGACGTGGATGCTGCCGTGTTTGTTACCCCATACGTCCTTCTTTCCCTCAACGCTCCACGAGGTTTGGCCACCTTCCTTTTTACCGTGAACTTCGATTTGGCCGTTCTTTGGCGATCGTACGAATCTCTAAAATAATAGTTCATTGCGTTAAAATCAATATTTTACTTGTTGAAACCAAATGTGATTGTTTATTGGGATGTTGGACTCTAATTACAGGAATCTACACCTTTCAACCCAAAAATTCTATCAAAATGTTGAATTTAAAAATCTAAATTCATACTAACGGTTTAAAAAATAAGGGAGGGCCTGATGTTTCGGTTTAGAAAACAAAAACAGTTTTTGTTAATAATAATTATTGAATGAAAAAAATGTTGGTGGACAATTTTGAGTAAGAAAGGTATAAATGTTCAATCCAAATAGTAAAAATCATGCCTGCGCGTTTTTCAAAAATTAGATCTTTTGTTTGTAAAAAAATTAAAAAATGACCGTTTTCTGCTAAAATCAACACAAACTACTTTGAGAGAAAGGAATATTACAAACAATTCGACGTCTTTTAACTGTTAAGATCTAACTTTAACTACTCTTGTAGAATCATTTTTGGTCAAGAAATCTTGACGAAATGTGATATGTCCACCGAAAATAACCTTAAAACATCACTTTATCACAGGACTGGTGATATTTGGATGCCATGGAAATGTAAAAGTGGAGAATAGTCGTGTACGTACACCGCCTGGACGAGGCCACTGCGGACGAGGGTTGAACGGTCCCTGCCCAGGGAAAGTTGGAAAATTCGGCTTGTTTGGATGTGGCTTCTGTACAGGTGGCACGTAAGCTTCTGCAACGACGATCGCCACCACAGCGAGCAACATCAGACTCACGAGGAATTTCATGATGACTACGTTTGCTATAACAAATAATCCAATTTTATAATAACCACTAGTATAAATGTTTATAACAATCCCAATACAGGTAGTAATTAAAAACACTTACTTTGTTGCACTGTGAGATACTAAGTGAAACTGTGACAACTTCTACACTTCACTCAGTATTTATACGTTCAAGATTCACTTTAATTTTTGTACTTCGCAAGTGGGAAGGGGATTAACGGTAATACCGTACATTGTACTTCCCAGATCGTGAAACGCGTGGTGTATCAATGTATACATACGTCTAGAAATTCGTTATCAAGAGCGCAGTCGTGCATAAATTACATTACGATACTTTCAAATCGTACAATGAGAGAATAAAAATAAAAAACAGGTGGTATAAATTTATCCTTCTTTTACGTCGAAGAAATGTAAGTTCATCGAATACACACCGATTAATAATGCTTTGGGATTATTCACTGGGAAGTACCGTTTTGGTGTACACACTATGTTCGATACAGTCTGCACTCACTAATGGATCGACCGTTTCGAAAAACGTGCTTCGTTTACCTTATAAACGGGGATACCCAGCTACTATAATTATCTTTCTTTATTGATAATATATGTATATACCCAAGTGTGCGGGAGAAATCAGTGGTTTATATATATATATATATATATAGATATATGTACATGTACGTAGTATCAACGATGCATATACGTTGGTGATAAAAGACATTCATGATCTATATATATAAATGTAGCTAACGCGATCACTATAATTATCAGTTTTCCGTCAACGTGCTTGGTGTGCAATCAAAAAGTAAAAAGAAAGTAAGTAAATGCAAAGTTTTACGCGTGTAAACGTCGAAGATGAATCTTCAGATTTTTAGTAATTAATCTAATTATCTTATACAAAAATAATTTTGTAGAAAAACTTTTTTTTGGAATTTTTTTTTAGAAAATATGATTGTTTTTTTTATTTAACGAGTTGATGCCTGAATTGCACAAAATTTGACATTAACTTTCATATAGTTATTAATATATAATTTTTCATGATATCGACTACGTAAAAAACTGTAAAATAATTATTTAGATTGTTCTCTTTTTACAAACTAACACAACAAAATGTGATTCTTATGCGACTTAAATAAAATCTTCGATTTAAAGAAATAGCTTTTACTTGCTGAACACTGTGTAATTTTTATTTTTATTTTCTTTTTTATGGTAATGACAGATTATAAAAAATAATAATAATAGACTGTCACTTAGATAGGGTTCCTGAAAGTCTTTTCAGGATGTCTTAGTCTTCATAAAAATGTTAAAAAGCAGATTACAAATCTGAAATCAGGCTAAAAAAGTTAGATAAATTTGTCGTCTTTCTGTAATAATTAATCGTAATCTTGAATTTGTAAATGCACGATGTACGATTTAAGAATTGTCGATTTAAATGTTTTGCAAAATCAATTTTTAATAGAATTGATCATATGTAAATTTGTCCGACAAATTGAATTCGTCAAGTTTAAAAAATATGCACTTAAATATCTAATCAATACTAAAATTCGGTTATAAAAATTGAATTATTATATTATTACCCTAGTAAAAAATTCAACATTTGAAGGTTAAGCAAACTCTCATTTTGCCACTTATTGGGTTTTTATTTGGTATTTTATGCCACTTGGCCATTTTTTGGATTAAAACACGTTACATTTATGATCAGATTTCTATACTAAAGTATATTATATTATATTTAATTATTATATTATTTTCAGATTCAACCATGAAATTCCTCGTGAGTCTGATGTTGCTCGCTGTGGTGGCGATCGTCGTTGCAGAAGCTTACGTGCCACCTGTACAGAAGCCACATCCAAACAAGCCGAAATTCCCAACTTTCTCTGGGCAGGGACCGTTCAACCCTCGTCCGCAGTGGCCTCGTCCAGGCGGTGTAAGTACACGACTATTCTCCACTTTTACATTTCCATGGCATCCAAATATCACCAGTCCTGTGATAAAGTGATATTTTAAGGTTATTTTCGGTGGACATATCACACTTCGTCAAGATTTCTTGACCAAAAACGATTCTACTTAAAGTACTTAAAGTTAGATATTAACCGTTTAAAGACATCGAATTGTTTGTAATATTCCTTTCTCTCAAAGCAGTTTGTGTTGATTTTGGCAGAAAACGGTCATTTTTTAATTTTTTTACAAACAAAAGATCTAATTTTTGAAAAACGCGCAGGCATGATTTTTACTATTTGGATTGAACATTTATACCTTTCTTACTCAAAATTGTCCACCAACATTTTTTTCATTCAATAATTATTATTAACAAAAACTGTTTTTGTTTTCTAAACCGAAACATCAGGCCCTCCCTTATTTTTTAAACCGTTAGTATGAATTTAGATTTTTAAATTCAACATTTTGATAGAATTTTTGGGTTGAAAGGTGTAGATTCCTGTAATTAGAGTCCAACATCCCAATAAACAATCACATTTGGTTTCAACAAGTAAAATATTGATTTTAACGCAATGAACTCTTATTTTAGAGATTCGTACGATCGCCAAAGAACGGCCAAATCGAAGTTCACGGTAAAAAGGAAGGTGGCCAAACCTCGTGGAGCGTTGAGGGAAAGAAGGACGTATGGGGTAACAAACACGGCAGCATCCACGTCAGCGGCGGTGCCAACAAGCAACCGGGAGGCAAACCTCAAGGACAAATCGGCATTGGTGGATCTTTCCAATGGGGTTGATGCTTAATCAGAATATCAGTATTATCAAATATTTAAATTTAAAAATTATATAACATTCCGTTAATTTTAATAAATAGATTATTTATTTTGTTACAAACTCTATTTTGAATTGTATCTGTTTTGTTTTCTTATTTATGACGGTTAATATTATTACTTAGAGAGAAACCGAGTATTTATCAATTTTATCCTAATAAAATAGTAACATGTATGAGATAATAATGAGATAATGTCAACAACAATTCAATATTCTTCATTCGTTATAATTCTATTTAACTAATAAATCCTCTTAAGATATTATCTTGCGTTTAAAAAAATCTGAAATTGCTTCATTTATATGTAATAATTCATTGTTCAGTTAAGTAATTCAGAAAATTATCAAATTCGAACTTTAAAATCATTAATAGAACGGATTTAGTACTGGACAAATTGAATAATAAACGACAGCAGTGAAATAACAACGTACGCTCAAGTAATACATGTAACATTTCAAAGGAGAAAAAAAAAGATGTGTATAAAAAGTATATGTATCTGTAAAATCTAGAATATATCTATAAAATGTACATAAAACTGTAAGATAAAATGTACCATTCGCGTAACAAATTTTCGATCGTTCCGGAACGGTATAAATTTTATAGGACATCGTGGTAAATATTTACTATAGACAATTCGCGTTGCTAGCGCTCTCCGTGTTAGTCGCGCACTATTATTATGACTAATACCAAATCTGTACATTGCGAGTTCTACCTTATCGATAATTATGAAAACAGAACACGCGCGCATAGTCGAATTTTAATTAAGTATCGAATGATGTAGATAATTTGAAAATATACGAAAGTTTTAATATAAAGTGGTTATGCCAGTGTCTGAACAGATGTCAGTTGATGACTGTTCTGTATTTACAAAATTTGTAAGAATGTAAAGAAATTTAGAAATCAGGTAAACTGGTCGCGTTAACTGACATTATTTCGCCGAGTTGTAAATTTTAAATTATTGTTTTTCGATTTTAATTTATTTACTGGTACAATTGTAATTGTATATCAAAATTTGAGTTGGCACCTTTATTAGAAAAAAAAAAACTATTTGTTATTTTACTAGTAGAGTTTTTAAACGTGGGAATTTCAATATGTACATGCAAATAAAAACTGAACACAATTGGTATCTTTATTTGCAATATATATATTAATTTAAAAAAAAATCTTCAAAAGTCATTTTTTTCTTCAGCTCGAAGCTTGTATACTTTTTTTTTTTATTGATAAATCGAGATTATTGATAGTTAATATTATATAAACCGTTAAAAATAATAAAATGATTAACTAGCAAATAAAAATTTTTTTTAAGCGTGAACTGTCGATTTGACTCAATATGATTAATAAATTTTATCTAGTTTAAAAACGCTCATTTTCTACTAAGGTACATATGTAACTGCAATTATAAATTTTGGAAGGTAAAACGTTTTTGTTTTTATAAAAATTACAAAAAAGTTTAAGTTTACAATTATTTAAAAAAAAATAATTGCAATATTACTAATTTAATGATATTTTATAAATCTATTAAGATACTTTTTTTTACATGACTCAAGAATACATATACATACACGCGCGTGCACATACACAGACATCATGATAATTTTATTAAACAACCCAAAACGACTTTCTCTTAAAAAAAATGTGTAGTGATGTTAATTACATATTTACTGATTTACAAAAAAAAATGTTTTTTTGCCGCGGTAATAATATAACGAACAAGAACTACCAATCCAACTAATGCTGAAAAGGAAAAATAATATCACTATCGATAATACAAAACGAAATTAATAACAATAATCACAAGTGCGTATGTACTCTTAAATTCTAAGTATGACGAAAACACAATATTGCTATAGTAATATAAACATCAATCTTTGACTGGGAAATATTTTGTTCAAATCCAATAATTAATATTCACATTTAAACACAATTACGATATACATATATGTATCAACCTAAATACGTTACAATCTATATTCAACGTCCAATAAAAAATAATTCTAATGACGTTTCTTTATTTACCGAAAGACAATAAAACGTATATATCGTTCCGATATATTACGACATTTAACGTAATATCGTAATTCAAAGCGAACGTGTTAAAGGAATAATATACGTATATAATTGCAATTCTATACATAACCAAAACTATATATATATATATGGGGTATTCCACGTGAAGTGGTCCGATCAAAATTTTAAAATGCACCAAATTTTGGGTACACTTTGCAAATGTTTTTCAGAATACAGAAAAAAATTTTTAGGTACTGGAATCTATTTGCTCAAAAGTTATTCTAGCCTCAAAAAGTGAATTTTTCCATATTTTTTTCAACACCAGCTGGGTTTACCGCTATATAACTCAAAATCTATCAACTTTTACTATAGAACATTATATGTAACATTCGTTGCTAATTATATCTAGAATTTATTCTTCTGGGTTAGAATTTCTAATCTCAAGGTCAATGTTACATAAACTACATGTCAATATTCAACTTGAAAAAAGTGCAAGTGCGCCACCTTTGATTTTTTCATCCAAAAGTCTAAAAGAAAGCTTGGAGCAATACCTTTCAAATGGTCTGTAGCATTTTTATGGCCTCCAATTCTGTAAAAAGTTATGACAATTTAAAGAAACACGAAATTTTTTAAAAAATTTAAATGGGAATTACCATGTTAATTTTTGTGAATTGTTTGTCTTTCTTTAAATTGTCATAACTTTTTACAGAATTAGAGGCCATAAAAATGCTACAGACCATTTGAAAGGTATTGCTCCAAGCTTTCTTTTAGACTTTTGGATGAAAAAATCAAAGGTGGCGCACTTGCACTTTTTTCAAGTTGAATATTGACATGTAGTTTATGTAACATTGACCTTGAGATTAGAAATTCTAACCCAGAAGAATAAATTCTAGATATAATTAGCAACGAATGTTACATATAATGTTCTATAGTAAAAGTTGATAGATTTTGAGTTATATAGCGGTAAACCCAGCTGGTGTTGAAAAAAATATGGAAAAATTCACTTTTTGAGGTTAGAATAACTTTTGAGTAAATAGATTCCAGTACCTAAAAATTTTTTTCTGTATTCTGAAAAACATTTGCAAAGTGTACCCAAAATTTGGTGCATTTTAAAATTTTGATCGGACCACTTCACGTGGAATACCCCATATATATATATATATATATATTAGTGTTGTCCATAAAATCGTAAATTGTTGTATATATATATATACGCGATAAAAACAGTTGTATTTGCATAACACATACGAATGCAAATATATATTTACAACGATAAAAATGTGATAAAATGTTTATCATTTACGATACATCGAAGTGACAAAGATAAACTATATTCACATTTAATATTTAAAAGGCATACTATGCCAATTAAAAAAAAGTAGTCTTTCCTCGAGCCACCATACCGGAGAAACGTAACCCAGTGAATGTATACAAATATATACCGTAATACAAAATGTTTAAAATACGTAACTTTATCATATTAAGTGGTACGTAAAAATAACGTTTTAAAAAAAAAAAAACTTAAATAATCGATCTTTCTCACTCGTTATCACTTATCGTTGTTAATTTAGTGCTGGTAGTATGGGCCGTTCTATTAGTAAACGCAGATGCGAGACCTTGTACTTGCACCACAATTGCATTGTGGCAGCCAGTTTGCGGAACTAACGGAGTTACTTACGGAAATGAAGCTAAGCTCGACTGTGCAAATGCGTGCTCCGGAACGAGTAAGTTATTTAAATATATATATATAATACTATTTTACTTTATTTTACACATATACACACTCTATTTTCTTTCCCAACTATATAGTTATAACTATATAAAAACTTTCCTATACCGCATTAATGACTTTGTACGTTTCTTTTTTAGATATCGAAGTTGCGTATCGTGGAAAATGCGGATCCAATGTTTAAACGGGTTACACTTCGATGTAATCTTCATAGTGATTAATATACTCTTACGTTACTCTTTTTCTTTTTATTTCGTTGTTGTTAAACTTGTAAGGAAACTCATTATTTAAGTTTTTAACGTATGTAATAAACGAGATTGAAACTAGTTTTCGAGAGGTGTATTTACTGATATATGATATATATATCTATAGTGTCTATTATGCGTTTATATAAAGACGCGATAAATTTTCAACTTTTTGGCCGTTTTTTTTGTTTCGTTTTTTTTTATCATTTTATAGACATACTTTACAAGTGCAGTTTTGAGATGTAATTTCCGTTTTAGAATAGATTTGGTAATGTATGCAAAATTATAGCAACGAAACAATTATTCGAATCATAATATGGTATATACATTTATTCATTTAGCTTTATTTTTCTAACAATTATTTACATTAACTAAAAAAAATATTAAAATTAAATCATATAAAATTAATTGTTATTAAATAAATAACTATTGAAGTTAAATCATTCAAATCCGTTATTAATAAAATTAAATATTTATTAAAATTAAATAATTAAAATCAAATGTTAATAAAATTAATGCTATTAAAATTAAACCGTTTAAATTAATTGTTATTGAAATAAAATATTTTCAAATTAACTAAAAAAATTAATTATTAAAATATACTAAAAATCATTTATATTAATTGTTATTAACATAAAAAATTACTAAAATCAAAATTCATTATTTTATGTACATTGAATTTTTATGTTTGCTTACGTACAATAATTGCTCGACGTACACATATACGTTTATAATAACAAAAGACTATATTTTAAATATTGACTTTAAACTATTAAAAGACTATATTATTATAGACACTTTTTCACAGATAAAGAGACGTGTAAAATTGGTTTCGTAATCAATTTCATTGATTCGGTATAAAAATATTACATATATTTGTACTGACAACGCAGAAGAAAATACAGAAATCAATGTTAATGGGCTGATAAGAGCTATATCTGAATAACAAGTACTGTACTCTAAAATTTCCTTATTTGTTTAATTTTTTGTACACACCCCCTGATTTTTCCATTGTCGGTATATTTACAATTTTATCTCGACATGGCGTGGAAATTTACATTTTTTTTAGGTTTAGTAAGTTGTATAAATACTGCAATTTTTATCACCGTCGGATTACAGTTTAACCAAAGTTGTTTCACTGATCTACCGGTAAGTATTTGCAATGTCATTTACGATTTTTTATGACAAATATTTGAGTGTTTATTTAAGTATTTATTTTTAGAATTAGGAGGATGACTATATGTATATAAAATATATTACTGCTTACTGTACGTCTAATTTTATTTTAAGTACATTTAATCAAATTGTTTGCGATGAAACTTTCATGTTTGATTAAAATTTTTGTTTAAAATAATAAATTAATTTAATAAAATAATACAGTTCGTTCTTTCAGTAACTTGTAAGAAAAAACTTCTTTTCTAAGAAATCGCATACTGATTGACTAGAGAAATTACTACATAAAATTACTACATTGACTAGTAAAAATATGGCTATAGTTTATAATAAAATCCACAGTGTTAGTTCTCGTAATATTTACTATAACTTTTGTAAATTTTAATAACCACACATTTTAATGGTAAAAGGTGGATATACTTACACAATTAAAAAAATTGCTATTAATAATGGTAAATATTGCCACCATTGAGGAAAAATTACTATTAATAATGGCAATTTTTACAATTATTATGACAATTTTTACCATTATTAACAGCAATTTTTATAATTGTGCAAGTCTGTCCTCCGTTTACCATTAAAATAGTAAATTTTACTAAAAAATTTTTCTCAGTGCATAAACTACAAAAATTTTTCTCAGCTTGTCATTCTGCAAAAAGATTTTGTAACTTTTAATAAAAAAAACTTTCTCTATTAAAAAAAAAATAAAATCTCCGTTACAAACATCAGACGTTAATTTATAATTTTTTTTACCAATTAGAATCAGAAGCCATGCAGTGTCTTACATTTTGTCTACTGGTAGTTGTAGCATCTACAGCTACAGCATCGATAAGCAACAAGTCATCGAATGATTTGATTTCTGCGGATCCAAAAAAACCAGGAATTCTTGGTACCGTAGAAGATGATTCGCACGGTTCTTTACCCGTAAGTATAAATAATAAATCAAATCGCAAAGACAATAAAGACAAAATATTCTTAGCCATCGCATCATTTCTTTTTTAGCCGAATCGACCAGAACTTCCCGAGATGCCGGAACAGTTGAAAGTTCTTTACACGGTAATTTATTTACGTAATTACTAATTAACTTAATATTAATACACTCAAGATGGTTCCACACTCAATTTTTTATCGATACATTAAGAAAAAACTAAAATAGTATGTGAAAAAAAGTGGTTTTGTTTATGGATAATTAAATTGTGCGCCTAATTTGAAATCAAAATATTATTGCGTCTTCGAGAAAAGTCTTACTAATTTTTCCACCTCGTTGGCATCGCAACAATATTTTAATGTAAAATTCAACCCACAGTTAGATTATTGATAAACGAAGGTGCCACCTCTTCTCTTATTGTCCTACATACCGTTTTATTTATAAATTTATTACCAATTATCGCAGATTGTCGGTAAAGTAGGGATGATAAAAGTTGACTTTGACACTCTCAAATGGTGAATATTTACCAAATCGATTTACTAATCAGTGACAATGACCGATTTATAATAAATTTATAATACATCAGTAAATATATCCACTATTTTAAATATTTACAATCAGGATAAATATAACAGTTAAATAACGTTGTCAACAGCGTCACCTCAGATCGAAAGACAAGAAAGGACACATAACATTCGAAGTAGAAAATCATAACGGCCAACAATCATGGACCGTCGAAGGAGAACACACCGTTTGGAAAAACGATCACGGCAGTATCACTGTAAACGCTGGTGTTAAACAGCCATTCAACGGACCTACCGATGCTCACGTTGGAGTATCTGGAAAATTCGAATGGCGGTAATAACTCGAACAAGCCCAAGTATATACATCCCATTATCCCCGAATGTTAAATATGTTTTTCACTACATATATATATATACAATACCTGTACATAATTTTTATTTTGAATAGTCGAGTCTAATAATTGAAATTAAATTGTAAATATATATGTATATCGAATATAATTAATACGACGATAATGTAAAAGGAAAACAAAGAAAAATGCGTAAAATACGTTTTGTAATATGCGCTTCAATTTGCAAATTTGACGTAATTTAAATGCACGTGTATCACAAATATTCTGGTACATGTTTTTCACGGCTTATCTCACATTGCGCAATGTGCCAATAAAAAGAAAAGAAAACAACTGTTTAAAGGAAAGACTGTTACAACACTTTTTTTTTACCTCGAATTAAAAATCAACGAAGAAAAAAGTGAATAAAAATAAATATTTAAATAATATATAATATCATATAAATAACAATGTGTACAATTTATATTATTCAATTTCCTGCTTCAACTGTGCATTATACGTTTCAATATTCATATAATCGAAACGCGTGTATGTATATATATATATATGTATACATGTCTTGATATATGCAAATAAAAATTCAAACTCGGCTAACTATAGATGATCTTTGAAGCGGACGTCGAAAAAAAAGAGAGAAGATAGAACAACGCAGAGAGCGAGAGCGGTCTGTGTATATACAAAGAAATAAAAGGATCGATATCATGAGTAGCCCAATAACTTTGGTCACGTTTTGAATAATTCACAGATGAGAGCAATGCTAATTGTGTTCATGCAAATACATCGGGCTCTCCCATTGAGAGTTGATGCAACCCCGATTTCTGAAGGATCGACGATCAGATAAAGAGGAACGATAAATGTGAACGGCGATTCTCGCACGACACAAAGCGAATGTGCAATATTAACGCCTCGTTCAATGTTACGCTGACGTTGGATATATATATATGAAATTACTCGTTTAATTATTATTTATTCGAATTTACATTTTTAAATTAATCGATTAATAAATTAATTGCAATTTATATATTTTGTTAGAACGTATGATCGCGATAAATAGAATTTCTAATGATTGATATATTATAAGTAAATTCAAACGAATATTAGATTAGATTAGAATCCAAATTGTGTATATATACGTAAAATGTGTACATATGCAAAAATCTCCAAGTGTTTACATTTGATTTGAAATGAGTTAGAAAACAGATTATATTAATTCATTGTTATATAAATCGATTAATATATATATATATATATATATTCGTCAATCGAAAAATCGCAAAAATTTCATTAAGCGTCGTAAAAATTTAATAACGCTAAAATAAAACATTCGAACGCTACGTACACATATCTCCTTCAAAATTTATTGTAGAACCAAAAGCAATAAGTTTCGACTAATTACCGCGTGTCCCCTCCTTTGACATCTTCGAAAAAAACACACACACGAAAAAAAACCCCAAACATAAAACGAGAGTTAAGCAAGAAATATTTCACTTTAATTACTTTTCGCGCAATTTACATTATTATTATTATCATAAGCGGAGTGCACGCGTATCGTCATCATCATCATCATCATCATCGTCCGGGTATATATACGAAGATACATAAATTACATCGTCCAAACTTAACAAAGCCATCGTAATTACAGTATATAGGGGAGGAGAGTCGTCCGACTGTTTCGGACGAGTGGAAATTCATCGGTCATCAATCATATTACCTAATCTCCAAAGGAGAGTTGATCTTTTATTTTTTTTCTTCTTCTCTCCCGTATGCAAAATACGCGCATGTGTATGTGTATATATATATATATATATATTATATACATACATACACTGTGGAAAGGAACATATGCACAGACCCTTCTGCTTCTGCCGAGGACGAGAGAGATCCCCCTCCGATTAAATCCAAACACAACCTCCGTGGGATTATCTAAATTGCTTCGCGAAATGAATTAACGCCGCTCATCGGCACACCAGAAAAAGAGATATGTATATGTGCATATATATATATATAGTCAATGTGCTCTTATATATATGTATATATTCGGCAGGCTTGCTTATTATACTTGGCTAATATATATACATGTGTGTGTGTGTGTGTGTACATATATGTAAATAGGTATGTATAATATATGTGCGCGTGTACGTATATATATGTATGTATGTGTGGTCTCCTTAATCCGCCTCGTGCCCTAGGGTGACGTACTAAACTCTGTTTTTTTTTCACTTTTACGTTCGAGGGTGTTGTGGCACAGAGGGGGTGGAGCACGAAAAAATTTTTCAATTAAAATTACTCGCGTACTGGACATTTGCATACTATATATATATATATATACATGCCAATGTTTTTCCATTCTAGAGATTATAATGACGGTATTGTATTACTTTGTATCTTTGTGTGTGTGAGTGCATTTTATAATTTTATGATATATGAGATTTGCAATTAATTGTGACGCGCTTTACATTAAATAATTGTTATTACCAATGTTTAATACGTATTACATAAGGTGATGCGTAAGGTAAAAATCTCAGAAACAGACCACTTACGGAAATTAATTATTATTATTCAAAATATATAGAGTACATAATAAAGTCAATTGTATACAATTTTTTTTCTAAATTTTTTTGCTCGTAGTGTTTAGTAATCACAGCTATACTTATACGTTTATTTTAAATATTAAATATATTTTTATTAGTTATACTAAGAAAATTAGCTATAAACAAACATAGTTTTCCATTCATTTTACATAGGCTAGGTGTACTCGACATGTTACATTTTTCATGAACCAATATATAACCATTATTATTGGGAAAACTCGCTTTTTGAGGTTAGACTAATTTTGAACAATTATTTTCAATAAATTATGTATATAATAATAAATTATTAATAAAAATAAATAATTTATTTTTAGCACCTACATTTTTTTCCCGTTTTCTGAAAAACAGTTGGTAAAATTTTTTTTCTGTAATTTTGAAAATACCTTCTCCTGCATGTTTTGATTAGAGGTCTAAATTTTGAGAGGTGAAAACTTAATAGTTTCAGAGATTTTCAAGATCTAAAATGGTAAGTATATGTAAATGTGCAGTTTAGAAAAATATGTCATTGTAGCACGGAGATTTTTAATCGGATTAAAAATAAATTTTCTCATCTCTTTGATCACGAGAAAGAATGCTGTTTTACTTTTCGTATATAGGTATATATAGGTATATATAAACTAAAATTTAGTTAAAGAGCTCGCGCAATTTTTAATTTGTCACTTAATTATTTAATTATTTAAATACTATATATACATTTATACTGTTAAATGTGTTACTATATATATGGGTGGTTCTCTGTGACATCGAAGATGAAAAAAATAAATATTGCTATAACTGTGGGAATATGTTTTAGAGGTATCCAGTAGTTCTCCTGAATTTTTTCAGATTTTTTCTGGGCCATTATTTTAAGTTACAGAGAGTCAAAGTTGACATTTTACCACTTTTTTGCATTATATGCCCATTTTCATGAATTTTTAGCTCCCAGGGGATGCATTTTTCACTAAAAACATAACTATGACTTTTTTTGTAAAATTTTCCGAACTTTTCATTAAAAATACTTTTAAAGACATAAATGTATGCTGTCACACTCTTGTAAGCCATTTAAACCTTAAATAGTGAAAATCAGCAATTCTGCTCCGGACTCTGGTAACCTAATACTGTCTAAAAGATGTCTTTTTATAGTCAGAAACTGCCTAAAAATTTCCAGAGTGGGTCTAAATCATTAAGATCACTTATGGTCAAAATATCCGGGAAAACTGCCCGAAATATTAATAGAAATGTATATTTGTTGCCTTATAACGATGTATCTAGTAGCATGATCATTGCAAAAAAATTTGTGCACTTACCCTGGAGTGGTAGAATAGTATCTTCACTTGTTTCAGTATCCATCTAATCCCCTGTAAGCTGCTAAAAATACAAATATTATTATACAAATGTAAAAAATTAATTTTTAAACATTTATAATGCTGAATTTTTAGTTTTACATCCCTTACAAGAATTATAATACTAATCTGAAGGAATACTATAAATATATAAACATCATTATTACAATAACTGAATATACGTATTTAATACAAAAGATATATAAATAAATCGGATATATAATTATAATGAATAATATGATAACGTGACAGTGACAAGTTTGTGAAATCTAAACAATGTATTGCTGAATAATAATAATAATAATGTTGATACTTTTATAGTAATCCTTCAGATTAGTATTATAATTCTTGTAAGGGATGTAAAACTAAAAATCCAGCATATAAATGTTTAAAAAATAATTTTTTATAATTTTATAATAATATTTGTATTTTTAGCAGCTTACAGGGGATTAGATGGATACTGAAACAAGTGGAGATACTTTTCTACCATTCCAAGGTAAGTGCATAAATTTTTTTGCAATGATCATGCTACTAGATTCATCGTTGTAAGGCAACAAATATACATTTCTATTAATATTTCGGGCACTTTTCCCGGATATTTTGACCATAAGTGATCTTAATGATTTAGACCCACTCTGGAAATTTTTAGGCAGTTTTTGACTATAAGAAGACATCTTTTAGACAGTATTAGGTTACCAGAGTCCGGAGCAGAATTGCTGATTTTCACTATTTAAGGTTTAAATGGCTTTCAAGAGTGTGACAGCATACATTTATGTCTTTAAAAGTATTTTTAATGAAAAGTTCGGAAAATTTTACAAAAAAAGTCATAGTTATGTTTTTAGTGAAAAATGCATCCCCTGGGAGCTAAAAATTCATGAAAATGGGCATATAATGCAAAAAAGTGGTAAAATGTCAACTTTGACTCTCTGTAACTTAAAATAATGGCCCAGAAAAAATCTGAAAAAATTCAGGAGAACTACTGGATACCTCTAAAACATATTCCCACAGTTATAGCAATATTTATTTTTTTCATCTTCGATGTCACAGAGAACCACCCATATACACACACACACACACATACATATGCATCTTAATTATATATATCTTCTTGTATAGATGCTAAAAAAATTTAAAAATATTGGAAACCAAAGCGGGTATTGTGTTCAATATGATAATTTCACAGTTGTTGAATTCTAATTTTAACCTGCAATTAATTACGTTAATTTCATTAACAACTCAAAGTCTCCATATATTAATGAAGTGTAAATAAAGATTTGACATTATCTTCAATTTTGTACACCTAAATCTTTTACGCGTAATCCGACCGGTCCATCAATTTTTATTTCAAACATTTTCACTCCAAACTATATACATATACATGTACATACATACATACATACATATACTACATATATGCAAAATCAGATCCTTTATTCGCTCGTGCAGCTCCTTGTAATTCGACGTATGAAGATTTTGAATAATTTCTTGAACGCCCAAGAATCACCTGTCAGTTTAAATCCGTGCGCGCTCTCTCTCTCTCTTTCTCGCTCTTGAACGTGGCGCCGAAATTCTCCTGGAATTATATTGGCATGCATTATTCCGTCAATGAACCTTTTACAACCTCGCAAAAAAAAAAACGACGGTGGTTTTACATATATTACATTTATGCGCTCAGATATTTTTTTTAATAAAAATTTTTTCTCCTGACCACAGGACGTATACATATATACGTATATATATTTACCTGGCATTTATCGGATTTTTTTTCTCCAACTGGATGTATATATAAACGCGCACAAATTTGTGAAAGGTACATCGAACGGTTAAACAAAGAGAGATGTATAGAGGGTACAATAATGAGGGAGGACGTAGTGAAAATTAATTACAATATCGTGGTATGATGGGTTTGCTTTATGAAACGTGACTTGTGTGTACTTATAGAGGGAGGAATAATGTCTGTATTATGAGATGTGGTTTCTACGCCCTTTATACTCTTCTTTCTTCCTTTTTTCAACCTATCACTATATATATATATATATATATATATACATGCCAATGTTTTTCCATTCTAGAGATTATAATGACGGTATTGTATTACTTTGTATCTTTGTGTGTGAGTGCATTTTATAATTTTATGATATATGAGATTTGCAATTAATTGTGACGCGCTTTACATTAAATAATTGTTATTACCAATGTTTAATACGTATTACATAAGGTGATGCGTAAGGTAAAAATCTCAGAAACAGACCACTTACGGAAATTAATTATTATTATTCGAATTTACATTTTTAAATTAATCGATTAATAAATTAATTGCAATTTATATATTTTGTTAGAACGTATGATCGCGAATAAATAGAATTTCTAATGATTGATATATTATAGTAAATTCAAACGAATATTAGATTAGATTAGAATCCAAATTGTGTATATATACGTAAAATGTGTACATATGCAAAAAATCTCCAAGTGTTTACATTTGATTTGAAATGAGTAGGAAAACAGATTATATTAATTCATTGTATATAAATCGATTAATTATATATATATATATATATTCGTCAATCGAAAAATCGCAAAAATTTCATTAAGCGTCGTAAAAATTTAATAACGCTAAAATAAAACATTCGAACGCTACGTACCCATATCTCCTTCAAAATTTATTGTAGAACCAAAGCCAATAAGTTTCGACTAATTACCGCGTGTCCCCTCCTTGACATCTTCGAAAAAAACACCACTTACGGAAATTAATTATTATTATTCAAAATATAGAGTACATAATAAAGTCAATTGTATACAATTTTTTTTTCTAAATTTTTTTGCTCGTAGTGTTTAGTAATCACAGCTATACTTATACGTTTATTTTAAATATTAAATATATTTTTTATTAGTTATACTAAGAAAATTAGCTATAAACAAACATAGTTTTCCATTCATTTTACATAGGCTAGGTGTACTCGACATGTTACATTTTTCATGAACCAATATATAACCATTATTATTGGGAAAACTCGCTTTTTGAGGTTAGACTAATTTTTGAACAATTATTTTCAATAAATTATGTATATAATAATAAATTATTAATAAAAATAAATAATTTTTTTTAGCACCTACATTTTTTTCCCGTTTTCTGAAAAACAGTTGGTAAAATTTTTTTTCTGTAATTTTGAAAATACCTTCTCCTGCATGTTTTGATTAGAGGTCTAAATTTTGAGAGGTGAAAACTTAATAGTTTCGCTCATCGGCACACCAGAAAAGAGATATGTATATGTGCATATATATATATATAGTCAATGTGCTCTTATATATATGTATATATTCGGCAGGCTTGCTTATTATACTTGGCTAATATATATACATGTGTGTGTGTGTGTGTGTACATATATGTAAATAGGTATGTATAATATATGTGCGCGTGTACGTATATATGTATGTATGTGTGGTCTCCTTAATCCGCCTCGTGCCCTAGGGTGACGTACTAAACTCTGTTTTTTTTTCACTTTTACGTTCGAGGGTGTTGTGGCACAGAGGGGGTGGAGCACGAAAAAATTTTTCAATTAAAATTACTCGCGTACTGGACATTTGCATACTATATATATATATATATACATGCCAATGTTTTTCCATTCTAGAGATTATAATGACGGTATTGTATTACTTTGTATCTTTGTGTGTGTGAGTGCATTTTATAATTTTATGATATATGAGATTTGCAATTAATTGTGACGCGCTTTACATTAAATAATTGTTATTACCAATGTTTAATACGTATTACATAAGGTGATGCGTAAGGTAAAAATCTCAGAAACAGACCACTTACGGAAATTAATTATTATTATTCAAAATATATAGAGTACATAATAAAGTCAATTGTATACAATTTTTTTTTCTAAATTTTTTTGCTCGTAGTGTTTAGTAATCACAGCTATACTTATACGTTTATTTTAAATATTAAATATATTTTTTATTAGTTATACTAAGAAAATTAGCTATAAACAAACATAGTTTTCCATTCATTTTACATAGGCTAGGTGTACTCGACATGTTACATTTTTCATGAACCAATATATAACCATTATTATTGGGAAAACTCGCTTTTTGAGGTTAGACTAATTTTTGAACAATTATTTTCAATAAATTATGTATATAATAATAAATTATTAATAAAAATAAATAATTTATTTTTAGCACCTACATTTTTTTCCCGTTTTCTGAAAAACAGTTGGTAAAATTTTTTTTCTGTAATTTTGAAAATACCTTCTCCTGCATGTTTTGATTAGAGGTCTAAATTTTGAGAGGTGAAAACTTAATAGTTTCAGAGATTTTCAAGATCTAAAATGGTAAGTATATGTAAATGTGCAGTTTAGAAAAATATGTCATTGTAGCACGGAGATTTTTAATCGGATTAAAAATAAATTTTCTCATCTCTTTGATCACGAGAAAGAATGCTGTTTTACTTTTCGTATATAGGTATATATAGGTATATATAAACTAAAATTTAGTTAAAGAGCTCGCGCAATTTTTAATTTGTCACTTAATTATTTAATTATTTAAATACTATATATACATTTATACTGTTAAATGTGTTACTATATATATGGGTGGTTCTCTGTGACATCGAAGATGAAAAAAATAAATATTGCTATAACTGTGGGAATATGTTTTAGAGGTATCCAGTAGTTCTCCTGAATTTTTTCAGATTTTTTCTGGGCCATTATTTTAAGTTACAGAGAGTCAAAGTTGACATTTTACCACTTTTTTTGCATTATATGCCCATTTTCATGAATTTTTAGCTCCCAGGGGATGCATTTTTCACTAAAAACATAACTATGACTTTTTTTGTAAAATTTTCCGAACTTTTCATTAAAAATACTTTTAAAGACATAAATGTATGCTGTCACACTCTTGTAAGCCATTTAAACCTTAAATAGTGAAAATCAGCAATTCTGCTCCGGACTCTGGTAACCTAATACTGTCTAAAAGATGTCTTTTTATAGTCAGAAACTGCCTAAAAATTTCCATAGTGGGTCTAAATCATTAAGATCACTTATGGTCAAAATATCCGGGAAAACTGCCCGAAATATTAATAGAAATGTATATTTGTTGCCTTATAACGATGTATCTAGTAGCATGATCATTGCAAAAAAATTTGTGCACTTACCCTGGAGTGGTAGAATAGTATCTTCACTTGTTTCAGTATCCATCTAATCCCCTGTAAGCTGCTAAAAATACAAATATTATTATACAAATGTAAAAAATTAATTTTTAAACATTTATAATGCTGAATTTTTAGTTTTACATCCCTTACAAGAATTATAATACTAATCTGAAGGAATACTATAAATATATAAACATCATTATTACAATAACTGAATATACGTATTTAATACAAAAGATATATAAATAAATCGGATATATAATTATAATGAATAATATGATAACGTGACAGTGACAAGTTTGTGAAATCTAAACAATGTATTGCTGAATAATAATAATAATAATGTTGATACTTTTATAGTAATCCTTCAGATTAGTATTATAATTCTTGTAAGGGATGTAAAACTAAAAATCCAGCATATAAATGTTTAAAAATAATTTTTTATAATTTTATAATAATATTTGTATTTTTAGCAGCTTACAGGGGATTAGATGGATACTGAAACAAGTGGAGATACTTTTCTACCATTCCAAGGTAAGTGCATAAATTTTTTTGCAATGATCATGCTACTAGATTCATCGTTGTAAGGCAACAAATATACATTTCTATTAATATTTCGGGCACTTTTCCCGGATATTTTGACCATAAGTGATCTTAATGATTTAGACCCACTCTGGAAATTTTTAGGCAGTTTTTGACTATAAGAAGACATCTTTTAGACAGTATTAGGTTACCAGAGTCCGGAGCAGAATTGCTGATTTTCACTATTTAAGGTTTAAATGGCTTTCAAGAGTGTGACAGCATACATTTATGTCTTTAAAAGTATTTTTAATGAAAAGTTCGGAAAATTTTACAAAAAAAGTCATAGTTATGTTTTTAGTGAAAAATGCATCCCCTGGGAGCTAAAAATTCATGAAAATGGGCATATAATGCAAAAAAGTGGTAAAATGTCAACTTTGACTCTCTGTAACTTAAAATAATGGCCCAGAAAAAATCTGAAAAAATTCAGGAGAACTACTGGATACCTCTAAAACATATTCCCACAGTTATAGCAATATTTATTTTTTTCATCTTCGATGTCACAGAGAACCACCCATATACACACACACACACACATACATATGCATCTTAATTATATATATCTTTTTGTATAGATGCTAAAAAATTTAAAAATATTGGAAACCAAAGCGGGTATTGTGTTCAATATGATAATTTCACAGTTGTTGAATTCTAATTTTAACCTGCAATTAATTACGTTAATTTCATTAACAACTCAAAGTCTCCATATATTAATGAAGTGTAAATAAAGATTTGACATTATCTTCAATTTTGTACACCTAAATCTTTTACGCGTAATCCGACCGGTCCATCAATTTTTATTTCAAACATTTTCACTCCAAACTATATACATATACATGTACATACATACATACATACATATACTACATATATGCAAAATCAGATCCTTTATTCGCTCGTGCAGCTCCTTGTAATTCGACGTATGAAGATTTTGAATAATTTCTTGAACGCCCAAGAATCACCTGTCAGTTTAAATCCGTGCGCGCTCTCTCTCTCTCTTTCTCGCTCTTGAACGTGGCGCCGAAATTCTCCTGGAATTATATTGGCATGCATTATTCCGTCAATGAACCTTTTACAACCTCGCAAAAAAAAAACGACGGTGGTTTTACATATATTACATTTATGCGCTCAGATATTTTTTTTAATAAAAATTTTTTCTCCTGACCACAGGACGTATACATATATACGTATATATATTTACCTGGCATTTATCGGATTTTTTTTCTCCAACTGGATGTTATATATAAACGCGCACAAATTTGTGAAAGGTACATCGAACGGTTAAACAAAGAGAGATGTATAGAGGGTACAATAATGAGGGAGGACGTAGTGAAAATTAATTACAATATCGTGGTATGATGGGTTTGCTTTATGAAACGTGACTTGTGTGTACTTATAGAGGGAGGAATAATGTCTGTATTATGAGATGTGGTTTCTACGCCCTTTATACTCTTCTTTCTTCCTTTTTTCAACCTATCACTATATATATATATATATATATCATAGAAAGATGTTAAATTCTGTGCTTTGACGGGGGTATGTATATACATAGCCGTTACTGCAAAAATTCGATATCGAATTGTTTCACTTTGTTTTACACATTATATACATTTCGCGTTAAAGCACTTTTTTTCCGCGTGAAGTATTTAATTATTTTTTATCTTTTGATATTGTAATAAAGGGCCTTTCATCCGGTAAACAAGAACATTTCGTTTCTCCATTTTTTTTAATGTAAGAAGCGCTATTAATATATATATATATATATATATATATATATAGAACGTTTAGAATATATTATTAAAAAGAATGTTGTATAAAAGATTAAAAGAAAGAAATGCAAATTTATATTTAACCGTGACATGTATAATTATTTAAATATAAATTAATAGAGCAAAGCGATTTTTCTCTTTAAAGGTATAAGTATAGTAAAAACATTCGATCACACTTTTATTATGATATTACGCATATATTGGTTAACATTTTATAACGTCTAGTTGTGTATAAGTTATAACGAAAAATATTCACTCTTGAAATTTTGGTACACTTTGGTACAGAAAATAATAAAAGACAAAAAACATTTATTTAACACTTCAACAAGAAGAGTAACACGTCGTTATAAATACAATCAAATTAAGAATACAAAATTTTTAAGATAATTAGGTTGCGGTTTCGTTTGAGAATCGCAACTGCAGAAATCATCTGATCAATGTTTTATCACTATATATATCTACACAGCGGTACAGTTCTAATAAAAAAAGGTATTTTTTAGTTAACGAGTATTTTTGTTATTGTTTTCCAAAAACATAACGCGTTTGTCAATATAATAAAACGTCACAACTAACCCAATCATACAACGATTCGAAATATCGCCTTAACTATTGAATTGGTTTGTCATTGTGACTACTTGCTATATATATACCTTAAACGAAAGTAGTCGCAAATCAAACGATCCGCAATCAAACTCAAATCTACTTTTCGTGGAAGCAGTCGAACACAACGATACACCCATCGTACACATCCAAAACTCGCAATAATAACCCGAGTATATCGACAAAATTAAACGGTACGAGCTCGTGTAGAATCGTTGCAACAGCGACGCGTACGAAAAAAAAAGAAAAATACGTGGCAATGGCATCCGGATTGAACGGAGATCTCGAAAGTCAAATAGAGATGTTCATCGAGAACGTGCGTCAGATAAACATAATGGTGGCCGATTTCCAACCGCAGGCGCAAAACGTGTTGAACCAAAAGATACAAAAGATCGTGACCGATTTGCAAGAGATGAACAAATTGAAGAGCCACGTGAACGACGTCCAAGTGCCAATGGAGGTGTTCGAATACATCGACGAGGGGCGTAATCCGCAACTTTTCACGAAAGACTGGATGACTAAGGCGATGGGGAAAAATGAGGAAGTCAAGGGTAAAATCGACGGGTACAAGAAGTTCAAGGCCAGCTTGCTCGTCGAGATGAACAAATATTTTCCCAAAGAAATCGAGCGCTATCGAGCTTTTCGCAAGGAGACCGAAGAAGAGGAGGAAGTCGAGGAGGAGGAGGAGGAGGAGGAAGAAAATTGATTCTCTTAATCGGCGTTTATATCATCACACCGTATTTTCGATTAAAATTATAAGTGTGTCTTTTATCCCTACTTTTTTTTATTTTCTTGTATTGATTAATATTAAAAATTTAATGGAATGTCGTATTAATTTCAATTTTACTTTCTTCTTTATTAACACTATTAATCACGTCAATTCCTATTGACATGTATTTTCTTAGTAATACTCATATTAATTAAATTACATTTTACAACACAATGTTCTTACTTATTATTTCCCAAAACTCGAATAACAGTGTGACTTGTACCAAAAAAAACTTAAACATCACAATATTCGAGCGCAAATATCAAGTATATATATACATACATATATCGAACCCAATATATAAATCATCAAGCGACATATCCACAAAGCCGCGAGCACACCTAAAAACAAAAAAAAATAAAGAGAATATCGTTTAATAGTACGTCGTTTAGGCGAGTAGAAAAGTTTACGAGGCATATATACATATAGAGCGTGCGAGTACAAACGATAAAATCCTTAAGCGTCCAGAAGAGAGTCGGTAACAAAATTCGAAATAATGCCGGTTGACATAAAATCTATTCTAATAATAACTCGCGATCATTTCTTACGCGTATATATCTAATGCGAAGACTGTCCCTTTCTCTCTCTCTCTCTTTTTTCTGGCTCGAGTGAATAAAAGTGATTTGCGAGGCAAAACTGCACTTGTGCGTATATAAACGAAAATTGTTTAGATATATATAAATGTACGCGTTAAATTACGCGGGAAGGATATGAGAAATAGCTCTGAAGTGCCAATGTGTGTTTGTGTTTCTCGTTTCGAATCAATTGATTCACACGACGACAACGTTTGAAATTAATTTTAACGGGATGTCGAACCCAAGTTACAGGGATCTATACACCCTTCAACATAAAAATTATCTTGGAAATATTGAATTAAAAATCTAAAAAAATTCTTACACATAGTTTAAAACAAAAGCAAGGTCATGGCGTTTTGATTTTTTACGAAAAAATAAGTATGTTAATAATAATTGACTAACAATTTTCGGTCGGTAATTATTGATCGAAAAATACATGAAATTTCAACGCGAAAATCAATATTAAATTACACATTCAAAAATCTGAAAAATATTGAGTGTACTGTTTAAAACACGCCTAAGTTCATGGCGTTCGCGATTTTTTCAAAAATGTATTCTTTTGTTTATAAAAAAATATTCAAAATTACCATTTTCTAACTCCGACATCCCTTTAATATGTTACACAATCGGGTCATAGGTTTCCTCGTCGTCAAGATAATTTTCTCACGTTGTATACGATGGTTTTTCCCGAATTACACTAATTTGTACACTATCGCGATTGATCGTTATACCATAAAGTTAAAATCGATTATAATTAATGATACTAAATTTCACGTTTATCTATTTTATACTCTGCCTTTTTATTCTTTATCCGCATCCTCTTATTTGAAACCCGTCACCAACTTCAAAATACGTATACATGCATTATAATTTAAATTATTTACGAAATTAACTAAGACATATATATGTTATACCGTTTTGTATTTATTGAAAATGTACTCGAAAATGGTTAAAAATAACTTTTAAAAATATACATTTTTACAGTACATATATATGTATATGTGTACATTTTCCGAGTTTCCGCACGTACGGAGTTTGAAAGAAGTATTATTTTCAAATGTAAGTATTACGTGACCTACAATATGTGAAAATGATTGAATAATGGTGAAAGAAAAGGAATTTAAAGTACACCCTGGAAAATGTATATACTTTCGTCTTATTTTGATCGTACGTATTTAAATGCCAGAAAAGGAAGTACAATGTATAGATATGTATCCATCGTATATAAGAAGTATCAAAACCAACGAATGACGAACTCAACGTTTTTTTTTACGGAAATATAGTCGAATTTATACAATAGTCTATACCCTATAGTGATAATAGTCAAAATCAATTATTAGACTATCTTTTTATTGAAAATTTGTGATGTGATGATCAATAAATAATGGCTAGTAACCGGTTAATTATTCAATACCTAACCTCGAAGTGGTTAATTTCTCCTAGCGCGTACACCGATAATTAATAATGATAATAAATAATAGTAATAAATAACTTAAATAATATCGATAATAAAAATAATAATAAAATTAATAATAACCCTGGTGTAAATTTTAAATTTTGTGATTAAACGAACCCATATAATTACACTACAAGATAGATGTATTTTTCAGTAATTTATTGCTTTTCTACCACTTAAAAAACGTTACGCTTATACTTCATTTTTAGTTTCATTTCTACTAGATTTCCCGGCCCCTGCCGATTGATACAAGCACCACTGGCGAATGTATTTTCAACAAGTGCTTTCTTTACCAAGACATCGTATGACCTCCGTCGCTGATTACCACCGGTTTGGGAGCATAAAAAGAGCGACGTTAAAATAATAAAAAAAAAAAAAAATTTCTACTAGAGAATAATAATAATAATAACATCAATAATAATAATAATAATATGATAATGATTGTACCACGTTAGTAATACATTTACTATAACATCGTGTGTTAATAAATAATATTGATATCTGAATATTTGAAATATCTAGAACCAATAAGAGAGAGAGAGAGAGAGAGAGAGAGAGAGTGAGAAAAGCGTATAAGATTCGATTGCTCGAGTTTGATCCGCATGACACAGGTATATATGTATAAAGGTAAGAATACAACGTGACCCGATTTCTTTGATATTGAGCCGCGTGTCAATCTATATATATAATATAATACTATGTGTGTAACGTTATATGTAACATTGGTTGACGATTTTCTCTAGAATGTATTCTTTCGGGTTAGAGTTCTTAATTTCAAGGTCGATGACTTATAAACTATAAGTCTTCAATGATGTTTAAAATATGGCGACCACGTTACAATTGATTTTTAACCCCGTCAAAAGTCATGGTATAAAAAAATACAAAAGGTTATTGAAAATTTAAATGGAATTTAACGTGTAAAATTTGGGAGTTTTTTTTAAAATACCATAACTTTTGGTAGGATAACTATAGCCAATTATAATCTATAGACCATTAGAAAGGTATTGCTTCAAGTTTTATTTTAGACTTTTGGCTAAAAGATTTGATTGTGACATGGTCGCCTTATTTTAAACGTCAATGTTGACGTGTACTTTATAAGTCATCCACATTGAGATTAATAGTTGTAAACATAAACATTGTTACATGTAATGTTATATAGTAATATTTGATTGATTTTGAGTTAAATATAGCGGTAAATACAACTGGTGTTGAAAAAACTTAAAAAACTCACTTTCTGAGGTTAGAATAACTTTTAAATAAATTATTTTTAGCACTTAAAAATTTGTTTCTGTTTTCTGGATAACATTTCCAATCTGTACCGAAAATATAATGCATTTTAAAATTTTGATCCAACCAGTTGATGTGAAATGGCCCATATACATAGGATACGATATATCGTTCATATATGCGCATTGATGATAACAAACCCTGTATACTTGGTAAGAAGGTTTACCCTAATTAATATATACTCGAGGGAAATTTTTGTATAATCGTAAGAAGACGCGTGTGACAACATTTTTAATGAACTATAAACTGTACACATCCAAATAGTAGAATTTTAAACAAATTTATAAAGCATAAATTAAACATTTAAAAAAGTTCAGTGAAAAATGTCTCGTTACACATATATTTCAACTTCAATCCCTTAAATACGGTCAAGTATACCACTTTCCTTACATCCCAATTTGATATCGATGACGAAAAAAAAAAGATTGTTAATCTTTATATATTCGAGGAGTAGATAATACTAAGACACACCGCACTCAAAAGCAAAGTAAAAAAAAAAAGAAAGAGAGAAAGAACACCCGCACATACATAACGAACATAAATTCGAAAATCACTAGTATATACATCGTAGAGCGGTTCATCCAATTCCCTAAGAAAGTCAGTTTATCACATATGGTAGCAGCGAGGGCTAAGTCCCGTTGTTGATCTTACGAGCCGAAAATGAAAATTGAGTGCGGTGTGGTAGATATATACATATATGTATACCTATATACATCTGCACCTATACACATCACACACTCTGTACGGACCGATCGATCGGCTTCCTCTTCCTAAGTGAATTAAGTGACTCACGAGACTAGTGCTGTATCATTAGCTTTAGGGGGCGCGTGTAGACCACCCATTATACCCGCGTACACCTTTAGTAGATAGTATATATATATGTACATCTTACCAACGGGTCAAACTCATTGTACATGTCGCGCCTTCTTACTTATTCTTTATTTACCCTATGCGTTTATTGAGGATGCAGGTATACACTGAGAAAAATTTTTTAGTTAAAATTACTATTTTAACTTACACAATTGAAAAAATTTCTATTAATAATGGTAAAAATTGCTATCATTGAGGAGAAATTACTGTTAATCATGGCATTTTTTACCATTATTATGACAATTTTTATAATTGTGCAAGTATGTCCTTTTACCTGTGTTTCAAGTTCAAAATACAATTTTAGGAAATATTTCTACATGAACCCTAGTAGAAATTTACCATTTGAAGGTTAAATAAAACTCGAATTTAGCCATTAATTGGCCATTTATTGAATATTTTATGACACCTGGCCATTTTTTGGCTTAACAAAACGTTACATTTATGGTCAGATTTCGACTAGGGATTTGAAGGTTACATAAAACTCTAATTTTGTTAAGAGATCATTTTTTTGGTATTTTAAGACGCTTGACCATTTTTTGGCTTAAAAAACGTTACATTTATGATCAGATTTCTACCAGGGGGGATATAACTGTTCGAATCTTATACTGTACGCATATATATAAGGAAATACAGTTATTCAGTAATCCTCATCAGGATTTACCTTTTATTAATTGATAAATATTTATGACAACATTATTTGATATACAGGTAACTATTTATATTTTGTCTATCTTACAATTTTCATTCTAAATTACGTAATTTAGGCACTGACCTTTATAAAATGAACGATTCACTTGCAACAGTTATTTAATTTTTCTGCGCAAATTCTGTAATTACAAAAGTTTACCTCTCTTACGAATTTTAGGTCCATCATCAACAAATACAAAATTATATATACAAAATATTATATAGACATGAGCTACTGTTAATAATGTAACTAAATAACAATCTGTAAATAATTATTTTACCTATATACCAATGTATGTATAGGTACCATGTCAATATTACTGTAGTCACTAATACTCTTTTGAGGCATCCGACTTTTAAATAAATAAAGGAAAAAAAATAATTACAAGTGAAGTCCCATTTGTCGAATGTTCAATTAGATTTTGGGCGTAATAAATATATTACTAATAGTTAAGGACTTTGAGGTGACTGAAAAATTAATATGCTGTCTAATATCTTTCATGTATATTTTCGTATTGCTGGGTATATCAATCAATTGTATAATATTTAGACTCCATAAATCAATCATATAAAAATTATTTCTATACACAAAATATAAGATATAACCACGTTGGTTATTTTCACGTCGCAACTGCATACTCACAAGGATGATTTAAGGAGGACTATTGTCATATCCACTTGGTACAAATATGACTCAAAATTTTATTCTTTAATTAAATGGCAACTTAAATACAAGTTTTTCCTTTCCTCAGTGTAGTATGTTCTATTTATCTATTATCAGACAAATTTGATAAATGCTGTTAATCTGCAATTCGGAAACCAAAATGTATTAGACCAAATACATTAATATATATATCGAAGAATGTATTACATACGAAATCGATTATTCTAATTTTCATTATTATAACATATACTGCATATCTAAATCCAACTGTTGACATTCGAAACATTTCACAATATTTAAATAAGCATTCGAAAAATCGAAACCCATCCAAAATAACTCTTTAGTAAAAAAAGTGAGATATAAGCTATGTCAATAAGAAAAATTGGAATAGACATAGAGTCACATAGTATGTATGGTAAAGGTGAATACTAGTTGTAATACAATAATGAATAAAGTACATATTTTTTAAATTTTATATTATAGTGCGGTATAACAATATGCGGTCGTACTTTTGCTAATGAGTATATACGATTTTTTTAATCACACATTTTATTCCGTGACTAACTTGCTACGCCATATATTTAAGAAAGAAAAAATAGTTTATTTTCAATGAAGATTGTGCTACAAATTTTATTTTTATACAAAAATGTGTTATTTAGTACTATCAACAATCATTAAATAATACCCTTTTTTTTGACAAACTCTCAATTATTTTGATATTTGCATCTATTCATATTATATTATTGATAAAAACAATCCATATCATATATATATGGGGTATTCCACGTGAAGTGGTCCGATCAAAATTTTAAAATGCCCCAAATTTTGGGTACACATTGCAAATGTTTTTCAGAATACAGAAAAAAATTTTTAGGTACTGGAATTTATTAGTTCAAAAGTTATTCTAACCTCAAAAAGTGAACTTTTTCCAGTTTTTTTCAACACCAGCTGGGTTCATCGCTATTTAACTCAAAACCTATCAACTTTTACTATAGAACATTATATGTAACATTCGTTGCTAATTATGTCTAGAATTTATCCATCTGGGTTAGAATTTCTAATTTCAAGGTAAATGTTAGATAAACTACATGTCAATATTCAACTTGAAAAAATCTAACTTCGCCACAATTGATTTTTTTATCCAAAAGTCCAAAAGAAAGCTTGGAGCAATACCTTTCAAATGATCTGTAGCATTTTTATGGCCTTCAATTCTGTAAAAAGTTATGATAATTTAAAGAAAGACGAAATTTTTTTTAAAATTTATATTATAGTGCGGTATAACAATATGCGGTCGTACTTTTGCTAATGAGTATATACGATTTTTTTAATCACACATTTTATTCCGTGACTAACTTGCTACGCCATATTTAAGAAAGAAAAATAGTTTTATTTTCAATGAAGATTGTGCTACAAATTTTATTTTTATACAAAAATGTGTTATTTAGTACTATCAACAATCATTAAATAATACCCTTTTTTTTGACAAACCTCTCAATTATTTTGATATTTGCATCTATTCATATTATATTATTGATAAACAACAATCCATATCAGATATATATGGGGTATTCCACGTGAAGTGGTCCGATCAAAATTTTAAATGCCCCAAATTTGGGTACACATTGCAAATGTTTTCAGAATACAGAAAAAAAATTTTTAGGTACTGGAATTTATTAGAAGACGAAATTTTTTTTAAAATTTAAATAGGAAATACCATGTTAATTTTTGTGAATTTTTTGTCTTTCTTTAAATTATCATAACTTTTTACAGAATTGAAGGCCATAAAAATGCTACAGATCATTTGAAAGGTATTGCTCCAAGCTTTCTTTTGGACTTTTGGATAAAAAAATCAATTGTGGCGAAGTTAGATTTTTTTCAAGTTGAATATTGACATGTAGTTTATCTAACATTTACCTTGAAATTAGAAATTCTAACCCAGATGGATAAATTCTAGACATAATTAGCAACGAATGTTACATATAATGTTCTATAGTAAAAGTTGATAGATTTTGAGTTAAATAGCGATGAACCCAGCTGGTGTTGAAAAAAACTGGAAAAAGTTCACTTTTTGATGTTAGAATATCTTTTGAACTAATAAATTCCAGTACCTAAAAATTTTTTTCTGTATTCTGAAAAACATTTGCAATGTGTACCCAAAATTCGGCGCATTTTAAAATTTTTATTGGACCACTTCACGTGGAATACCCCATATATATATATATATATTCCTTTCCTAATTTAATAAATATATTGAATTTAATTATTTGGAATATCTAAAACAAATTTCAATTAAATCCCTACACAATTCTACACACTTCATACTCGAAAACAGCGCATCGCAAATACACCTTATTAACTTCGTAATCTAATTAACGTTACGTCGCTTACACAATTTCACATTGCTCACGTTGTCGACGGCGATCACGTGAATAAAATAAAAATTACACTTTTGTTTATATAAGCAATCTATTTACTTCCTTTTTTTCCTGAAAATCTTGTTTACGGAAATATACTCACAAACATTGTAATTCGGAACGCAGCGGAGTTGTTTTCATAGAAGGTCCGGGTCAAGCTGAAAGACCCCAATTTTCGGAATAACATTTGCACCGTACCGAATCGAACGTTGACATGCGAAACGTATAGTGAATGGTATTGATACTTTTTGGGCAGCATTGTCACTGATGCATTTTTCGATCCAGAACGTAATAGTCAAGATAAATGATGGAAATGAAAAAGAAAAAACGTATATTGGACGCGAAATGAAAGAATATCGGTATTTTTACTTCGTATTGTCATATATTCATGAAATAATAAAAATGACTATATACGGTACCCTTTTTATTATTTATGCACAAATATTTTTTTTCAACAATTATCGCATTCATTTACATTGCAACGCGTAAATGCATGTCTATTCGAGTTGGGTTGAGAAAATGTTAAAAAAAAAACACTTTCTGTTTTTCAACCGAATGGTGTAAAAACTTTGTGCCATATGTATTTGTGTAATACAAACGTTTTTGGAACATTTGAATAAAGTAGAATCGATTTAATCAATGTTATGGAAAAAAGTGACAAAATTAGTGTTCGATGTCAAATCCTCCTCGTTCATCAATTTTTAGATTCATTTGACATTTTTTGTGAATATTCTGGAAAGTAATTATTTAAACTTTACATTATCTTTTCTTATTTTAACAGTAATTTATTTACTACAAACAATTTAAATAATTTTGTTTGAGTTTATTTGAAACATTGTTATTTTTACATATAAAAAATTTAATTTTTAATAATATATTATTTTTTTATAAACATTACAAATAAAAGAAACTAATGCAAAGATTTAAAATAATACTCACTAATTTTGACGCATTTTTTTAAATAATTTTAGTTAACCTTTAAACCACACCAAAATACAATGAAGTGCCTCGATTTTTCAATCGCTGTGTTCATTAGGAAAAAGATATTAAATATTTACAGAACATCGTAACGTCAGGTACCCAATTTCTGATCAGTATATTATTTTAATAGATTAATAAGATTTACATAAATTTAAATGTTGATACACTCAATTTAAAGGTTAAACAATCAATAATTTACTGACCAGAAATTGGTACTTCCCCCATGTTTTCTTAGATTGTTGCTTACTTTAAAAATAGCAGTTACTTTATTTTTCAGAGATGGCTAAAAGGAAGTTTAATACTTGTACTTTCTGTATCCGTCAAAATATATACGATTATTAGCCTTTTTAACACAAAACTATTCTATAAACTTACGGATTTGCCAACAATTACTTGAATAACAAATGGGTATGTGACGGTAACTTGTAGTATTTATTTATGGTATTTGCGTATCTGACCTCAGAATCACGCTATCTTGTGTCATTTTTGTTATAAACACGGTTAAAAGTAAAGAAATGACGAAATTTTTCATTTCTTTAATTAAAAATTAAAAATTTATAAATTTGAACAGGAAATCATTAACGTAGAAAACTAATTTTCTGGATTTGGTGGAATATTGTGTTTTTTTAGAAGACAGGACCGTTTCGTAAGTTGGAATTCAAAATTATGGATTTAATATGGCGGTTAAAACCAGGTTATAAATGTCTATTTTCAAAGTCACTTGATTCGGACCAAATGCGATATATAGAGATTTTTAGAGTCGCTGATAGTGAATCTTAGGTCAGATTTGTAAAATTTCAAGATGGCGGATTAAATCTTACCGTAATATAAATTCTTAATTATAGAAACACTATTGTCTTTTTTGTTTAAAGGAACCGAGTATATGAGTAGTTTATCGACAAAATCGCTGGGTAACGGTGTTGTGTTTCCTTTACACATATGAATATTTTGTAATTTTTGTATAAATAAATCAATAAGATTTTCGTAATACCATGGAGCATTATGCATTTTGTTAGCTATATATATTACCGACAATAAATGGTTATTTAATACATAATTCATTAAAATTTAATTGTTTCGTAAAACCCGGTCTGAAACACTTCGGATTTTTTCTAATTTAAAATGTATTTTGTGATGGTTACCCTCTAATTACTCGTATATATACATACACACACATACCGGTGTAAAGAGAGTATAGAAGAAGAAAAGCGAAAGCGTCTTGGCAACTCGGGTTTTCACATCTGCGTCTAAGATAAAAAAAAAGAGTAAAAGAGTACTCGTTAACCCGTGCTCTCGAAGCACCGCGTATAATACACGTATGAGAAGGGAAGGAGAAGAAGAGAAGGAAAAAAAAAGGCCCACGTATAATGTAACTCCATTTACGTCTGTTAATCACGGAGAGTCGCGCGGGCGAGCATTACGTCGACGTAGCCTCTCGTCCAACTCTTTACGGTTAATACCAAACATTTTATTCAAGCTTACACGAGGATATATATATATGTATACACGGAAAGGACGCGAATGGGGAGGTCGCAGCGCCTTTTAGTATAAAATAATGTAAGGGCATTACGAGTCCCATGAGGGACACCTTGCTCTTCTCGAGCGAGCCTCCTTTTCTTCTCTTCTCTGGCTTTGTTTTCTCTCTCTCTCTCTCTCTCTCTCTCTCTCCTCTCTCTCTCTCTCTCTCTCTCTCTCGGCTTTTTCCCTCCCTCTTCGTACGGTTGAATTATCGCCGTAATTATGCCGTACATCATAAACATTACGTCTCTCCGCCACTGCGAGGAATTAGTCGGGTTATGAGATTTTCCCGCGCGCGCCCGTGATGGAGTTATTTATTAGGATAACAAAGGGCTTGTGCGCGCCAACCGACCTATACGTATATATACACCGACGAGAAATGGAAGAAGACGACGGAGAACCACCTAGACGAATCTCTTCTACAACGAATGAGATTGAAACTTGTAAATTACCTATCTCTTGGATGATGGGATCGTTATAAACTATACACATGCATTCTTATATAACAATCTCTTTAACATACTTTTTAGTGCCTTTCTTTCTACTTCCTTATTATGCCGGTACAATTATTCATAATTCAACGATTACTTTGATTTTTTTTGGCGTTAAGGAGATGTGATGATAAAATATTGATTTAAGTAGCTATGTTTTAAGGGGACAACCCGCGTAAAAAAATTATGTTTATCTAAACCTTATATAAAGTTAAAGTTTGGATAAATTTCATATCAACGTGTCCAACGCGACATTCCCAAACTTGGAAAAATGTTAATTAAGTATTTGTATAAAGTTTATACGAACTTCAAATAACGTCTTAGGTAAGATTAAAAATAGTATTTTTAAACTTGTGAAATTTGAATTAATAATAAAAAAAAATTTTATTCCGAGATTCGAACTTCCGATCTCTACTACTTCGAAGTCTCTCGCTCTGCAACTGAGCCATTTTTATTGTTTATGTCATAATATTAAATTTTGGTTATAAAGAACAATTGAAACATGCATTTCTCTCCTGCATTATACATTATAGTCCTTATATAAGAAAAGTGATTGCCTAATGTTGTGAAACCAAGTGAAACGGCTATATGATTGGTTTACGTTTAGCGCATGCGTCTAAAACATTGTAGGTTAGATTTGGCAGCGCGGGAAAAACATAATGTTTGAATTTTTATGACAAAAATCCGAGTATAATAAATCATGAACAAATATATTATTAAAAATTGTTGTTTTAAGTAAATGAGACACCGTAATATTTCAAATAACGACAGTTAAAAAACGCGAGAGGGCGCGGAGCACGCATAGTTAATTTATATTATCCCCTTTAAAAAATTATGTGAAGCCTCTTAAAACGTGGTATGATTGGTCGATTGAAAATGACGTAATTCCATGTATCTATATGGAAACGGACAAAGCAAAAGTTTTTAAAATGTATGCTTAGGAAAAGTACGTAATCTATGGTTTAAAATTAAAACATTAAAAATATAAAGAAACAAAACATAAATGAAAGGTGCGCGCAAGATGGCTCTAGTAGTATACGTAATTGGTGGGTAACTCAAATGGTATATCCTGTACGATTAAACATATGAAGAACCGTTTTATATCAATCGAAGGATTGATAAGATATTAATGATGCTGATTTTATTGATCGACGAATCGAGGGATTCCGATCGTTTTAATTGTATCCACGTATACGAATCTGTTAGTTTGCCGATTCGAAAAGTTGTACATAATGAAAATCGACGATATATCCATAATAGGAAAGTCACGTATCTATATTTTTCTCATTTACATAAAAACGGGTAAAACCCTGTAATTCAAATGTAATTAATCGTTTTAAAAATACATATTTAGTTTACTACCAATATAAATATATAAAATGTATAATAATTGCAAGTCATACACGCGGACATGTCAAATGTGCTATATAAATATAATATTATAGGGTGGTTCTCTGTGACATCGAAGATGAAAAAAATAAATATTGCTATAACTGTGGGAATATGTTTAGAGGTATCAAGTAGTTCCCCTGAATTTTTTCAGATTTTTCTGGGCCATTATTTTAAGTTACAGAGAGTCAAAGTTGACATTTTAGCACTTTTTTGCATTATATGCCCATTTTCATGAATTTTTATCTCCCAGGGGATGCATTTTTCACTAAAAAACATAAGTATGACTTTTTTTGTAAAATTTTCCGAACTTTCATTAAAATACTTTTAAAGGCATAAATGTATGCTGTCACACTCTTGTAAGCCATTTAAACCTTAAATAGTGAAAATCAGCAATTCTGCCGGACTCTGGTAACCTAATACTGTCTAAAAGATGTCTTTTTATAGTCAGAAACTGCCTAAAAATTTCCAGAGTGGGTCTAAATCATTAAGATCACTTATGGTCAAAATATCCGGGAAAAGTGCCTGAAATATTAATAGAAATGTATATTTGTTGCCTTATAACGATGAATCTATTAGCATGAACATTGCAAAAAAATTGTGCCCTTACCTTGGAGTGGTAAAAGTATCTTCACTTGTTTCAGTATCCATCTAATCCCCTGTAAGCTGCTAAAAATACAAATATTATTATACAAATGTAAAAAATTAATTTTTAAACATTTAATGCCGAATTTTAGTTGTACAGAGCTTCGTAAAAAATGTAATATGTCGGTTGATGGTTACCCTCTAATTACTCGTATATATACATACACCCACATACCGGTGTAAAGAGAGTAATAAAGAAGAAAAGCGAAAGCGTCTTGGCAACTCGGGTTTTCACATCTGCGTCTAAGATAAAAAAAAGAGTAAAAGAGTACTCGTTAACCCGTGCTCCTCGAAGCACCGCCGTATAATACACGTATGAGAAGGGAAGGAGAAGAAGAGAAGGAAAAAAAAAGGCCCACGTATAGTAACTCCATTTACGTCTGTAATTCACGGAGAGTCGCGCGGGCGAGCATTACGTCGACGTAGCCTCTCGACCAACTCTTTACGGTTAATACCAAACATTTTATTCAAGCTTACACGAGGATATATATATATGTGTATACACGGAAAGGACGCGAATGGGGAGGTCGCAGCGCCTTTTAGTATAAAAATAATGTAAGGCATTACGAGTCCCGATGAGGGACACCTTGCTCTTCCTCGAGCGAGCCTCCTTTTCTTCTCTTCTCTGGCTTTGTTTTCTCTCTCTCTCTCTCTCTCTCTCTCTCTCTCTCTCTCTCTCTCTCTCTCTCTCTCTCTCGGCTTTTTCCCTCCCTCTTCGTACGGTTGAATTATCGCCGTAATTATGCCGTACATCATAAACATTACGTCTCTCCGCCACTGCGAGGAATTAGTCGGGTTATGAGATTTTCCCGCGCGCGCCCGTGATGGAGTTATTTATTAGGATAACAAAGGGCTTGTGCGCGCCAACCGACCTATACGTGTATATATATACACCGACGAGAAATGGAAGAAGACGACGGAGAACCACCTAGACGAATCTCTTCTACAACGAATGAGATTGAAACTTGTAAATTACCTATCTCTTGGATGATGGGATCGTTATAAACTATACACATGCATTCTTATATAACAATCTCTTTAACATACTTTTTAGTGCCTTTCTTTCTACTTCCTTATTATGCCGGTACAATTATTCATAATTCAACGATTACTTTGATTTTTTTTTGGCGTTAAGGAGATGTGATGATAAAATATTGATTTAAGTAGCTATGTTTTAAGGGGACAACCCGCGTAAAAAAATTATGTTTATCTAAACCTTATATAAAGTTAAAGTTTGGATAAATTTCATATCAACGTGTCCAACGCGACATTCCCAAACTTGGAAAAATGTTAATTAAGTATTTGTATAAAGTTTATACAAACTTCAAATAACGTTTTAGGTAAGATTAAAAATAGTATTTTTAAACTTGTGAAATTTGAATTAATAATAAAAAAAAATTTTATTCCGAGATTCGAACTTCCGATCTCTACTACTTCGAAGTCTCTCGCTCTGCAACTGAGCCATTTTTATTGTTTATGTCATAATATTAAATTTTGGTTATAAAGAACAATTGAAACATGCATTTCTCTCCTGCATTATACATTATAGTCCTTATATAAGAAAAGTGATTGCCTAATGTTGTGAAACCAAGTGAAACGGCTATATGATTGGTTTACGTTTAGCGCATGCGTCTAAAACATTGTAGGTTAGATTTGGCAGCGCGGGAAAAACGTAATGTTTGAATTTTTATGACAAAAATCCGAGTATAATAAATCATGAACAAATATATTATTAAAAATTGTTGTTTTAAGTAAATGAGACACCGTAATATTTCAAATAACGACAGTTAAAAAACGCAAGAGGGCGCGGAGCACGCATAGTTAATTCTATATTATCCCCCTTTAAAAAAATTATGTGAAGCCTCTTAAAACGTGGTATGATTGGTCGATTGAAAATGACGTAATTGCATGTATCTATATGGAAACGGGCAAAGCAAAAGTTTTTAAAATGTATGCTTAGGAAAAGTACGTAATCTATGGTTTAAAATTAAAACATTAAAAATATAAAGAAACAAAACATAAATGAAAGGTGCGCGCAAGATGGCTTCTAGTAGTATACGTAATTGGTGGGTAACTCAAATGGTATATCCTGTACGATTAAACATATGAAGAACCGTTTTATATCAATCGAAGGATTGATAAGATATTAATGATGCTGATTTTATTGATCGACGAATCAGAGGGATTCCGATCGTTTTAATTGTATCCACGTATACGAATCTGTTAGTTTGCCGATTCGAAAAGTTGTACATAATGAAAATCGACGATATATATCCATAATAGAAAGTTACGTATCTATATTTTTCTCATTTACATAAAAACGGGTAAAACCCTGTAATTCAAATGTAATTAATCGTTTTAAAAATACATATTTTTAGTTTACTACCAATAAATATATAAAATGTATAATAATTGCAAGTCATACACGCGGACATTGTCAAATGTGCTATATAAAATATATATATATATATTGGGTGGTTCTCTGTGACATCGAAGATGAAAAAAATAAATATTGCTATAACTGTGGGAATATGTTTAGAGGTATCAAGTAGTTCCCCTGAATTTTTTCAGATTTTTCTGGGCCATTATTTTAAGTTACAGAGAGTCAAAGTTGACATTTTAGCACTTTTTTGCATTATATGCCCATTTTCATGAATTTTTATCTCCCAGGGGATGCATTTTTCACTAAAAACATAAGTATGACTTTTTTTGTAAAATTTTCCGAACTTTTCATTAAAATACTTTTAAAGGCATAAATGTATGCTGTCACACTCTTGTAAGCCATTTAAACCTTAAATAGTGAAAATCAGCAATTCTGCTCCGGACTCTGGTAACCTAATACTGTCTAAAAGATGTCTTTTTATAGTCAGAAACTGCCTAAAAATTTCCAGAGTGGGTCTAAATCATTAAGATCACTTATGGTCAAAATATCCGGGAAAAGTGCCTGAAATATTAATAGAAATGTATATTTGTTGCCTTATAACGATGAATCTATTAGCATGAACATTGCAAAAAAATTTGTGCCCTTACCTTGGAGTGGTAAAAAGTATCTTCACTTGTTTCAGTATCCATCTAATCCCCTGTAAGCTGCTAAAAATACAAATATTATTATACAAATGTAAAAAATTAATTTTTAAACATTTATAATGCCGAATTTTTAGTTTTACATCCCTTACAAGAATTATAATAATCTGAAGGATTACTATAAATATAAACATCATTATTACAATAACTGAATATACGTATTTAATACAAAAGATATAAATAAATCGGATATATAATTATAATGAATAATATGATAACGTGACAGTGACAAGTTTGTGAAATCTAAACAATGTATTGCTGAATAATAATAATAATAATGTTGATACTTTTATAGTAATCCTTCAAATTAGTATTATAATTCTTGTAAGGGATGTAAAACTAAAATCCAGCATTATAAATGTTTAAAAATAATTTTTTATAATTTTATAATAATATTTGTATTTTTAGCAGCTTACAGGGGATTAGATGGATACTGCAACAAGTGGAGATACTTTTCTACCATTCCGAGGTAAGTGCACAAATTTTTTTGCAATGATCATGCTACTAGATTCATCTTTATAAGGCAACAAATATACATTTCTATTAATATTTCGGGCACTTTTCCCGGATATTTGACCATAAGCGATCTTAATGATTTAGACCCACTCTGGAAATTTTAGGCTGTTTCTGACTATAAAAAGACATCTTTTAGACAGTATTAGGTTACCAGAGTCCGGAGCAGAATTGCTGATTTTCACTATTTAAGGTTTAAATGGCTTACAAGAGTGTGACAGCATACATTTATGTCTTTAAAAGTATTTTTAATGAAAAGTTCGGAAAATTTTACAAAAAAAGTCATACTTATGTTTTTAGTGAAAAATGCATCCCTGGGAGCTAAAAATTCATGAAAATGGGCATATAATGCAAAAAAGTGCTAAAATGTCAACTTTGACTCTCTGTAACTTAAAATAATGGCCCAGAAAAAATCTGAAAAAATTCAGGAGAACTACTGGATACCTCTAAAACATATTCCCACAGTTATAGCAATATTTATTTTTTTCATCTTCGATGTCACAGAGAACCACCCATATATATATATGGAAACGGACAAAGCAAAAGTTTTTAAAATGTATGCTTAGGAAAAGTACGTAATCTATGGTTTAAAATTAAAACATTAAAAATATAAAGAAACAAAACATAAATGAAAGGTGCGCGCAAGATGGCTTCTAGTAGTATACGTAATTGGTGGGTAACTCAAATGGTATATCCTGTACGATTAAACATATGAAGAACCGTTTTATATCAATCGAAGGATTGATAAGATATTAATGATGCTGATTTTATTGATCGACGAATCAGAGGGATTCCGATCGTTTTAATTGTATCCACGTATACGAATCTGTTAGTTTGCCGATTCGAAAAGTTGTACATAATGAAAATCGACGATATATATCCATAATAGGAAAGTCACGTATCTATATTTTTCTCATTTACATAAAAACGGGTAAAACCCTGTAATTCAAATGTAATTAATCGTTTTAAAAATACATATTTTTAGTTTACTACCAATATAAATATATAAAATGTATAATAATTGCAAGTCATACACGCGGACATGTCAAATGTGCTATATATATATATATATATGGGTGGTTCTCTGTGACATCGAAGATGAAAAAAATAAATATTGCTATAACTGTGGGAATATGTTTAGAGGTATCAAGTAGTTCCCCTGAATTTTTTCAGATTTTTCTGGGCCATTATTTTAAGTTACAGAGAGTCAAAGTTGACATTTTAGCACTTTTTTGCATTATATGCCCATTTTCATGAATTTTTATCTCCCAGGGGATGCATTTTTCACTAAAAACATAAGTATGACTTTTTTTGTAAAATTTTCCGAACTTTCATTAAAATACTTTTAAAGGCATAAATGTATGCTGTCACACTCTTGTAAGCCATTTAAACCTTAAATAGTGAAAATCAGCAATTCTGCTCCGGACTCTGGTAACCTAATACTGTCTAAAAGATGTCTTTTTATAGTCAGAAACTGCCTAAAAATTTCCAGAGTGGGTCTAAATCCTTAAGATCACTTATGGTAAAAATATCCGGAAAAGTGCCCGAAAATATTAATAGAAAGGGATATTTGTTGCCTTATAACGATGAATCTATTAGCATGATCATTGCAAAAAAATTGTGCACTTACCTTGGAGTGGTAGAAAAGTATCTTCACTTGTTTCAGTATCCATCTAATCCCCTGTAAGCTGCTAAAATACAAATATTATTATACAAATGTAAAAAAATTAATTTTTAAACATTTAATAATGCCTGAATTTTTAGTTTTACCACATCCTTCACAGAATTATAATACTAATCTGAAGGATACTATAAATATATAAACATCATTATTCAATAACTGAATAGACGTATTTAAACAAAAGATATATAAATAAATCGGATATATAATTATAATGAATAATATGATAACGTGACAGTGACAAGTTTGTGAAATCTAAACAATGTATTGCTGAATAATAATAATAATAATGTTGATACTTTATAGTAATCCTTCAGATTAGTATTATAATTCTTGTAAGGGATGTAAAACTAAAATCCAGCATTATAAATGTTTTTAAAAATAATTTTTATAATTTTATAATAATATTGTATTTTTAGCAGCTTACAGGGGATTAGATGGATACTGAAACAAGTGAAGATACTTTTCTACCATTCCAAGGTAAGTGCACAAATTTTTTTGCAATGATCATGCTACTAGATTCATCGTTATAAGGCAACAAATATACATTTCTATTAATATTTCGGGCACTTTTCCCGGATATTTGACCATAAGGATCTTAATGATTTAGACCCACTCTGGAAATTTTTAGGCAGTTTCTGACTATAAAAAGACATCTTTTAGACAGTATTAGGTTACCAGAGTCCGGAGCAGAATTGCTGATTTTCACTATTTAAGGTTTAAATGGCTTACAAGAGTGTGACAGCATACATTTATGTCTTTAAAAGTATTTTTAATGAAAGTTCGGAAAATTTTACAAAAAAAGTCATACTTATGTTTTTAGTGAAAAATGCATCCCTGGGAGCTAAAAATTCATGAAAATGGGCATATAATGCAAAAAAGTGCTAAAATGTCAACTTTGACTCTCTGTAACTTAAAATAATGGCCCAGAAAAAAATCTGAAAAATTCAGGAGAACTACTGGATACCTCTAAAACATATTCCCACAGTTATAGCAATATTTATTTTTTTCATCTTCGATGTCACAGAGAACCACCCATATATATATATACATACATACCCCACATCAATGAAAAAGGAAAAAGTAATAAAACGTACATCCCTATAACGCAATGAAAAAAAAGGCAAAGAAAAAAAAGAGAGAAAAAGTTAGACATCACAGAATATATATATATATATATAATATATATATATATATATATATATATATATATATATATATATATACATATATATATAGTTGTTTACGCAGCCGCAAAGACAAAGGATATATAGAGGGTAGATAATACGCATGAAACTGCAGAGAGTGCTCTATCGCACTGGGATTTTAACGGATAGGCGCGAAAGTGGGACTTCAAACGACCGGTGCATAATGCGCCTTGTTTCACGTTCCTCTCTCCTCTCTCTCTCTCTCTCTCTCTCTTCTCCATTTCTCGAAGAGGAGTGACTCGACCCTTCAGATCTACGCGCAAAAAGCACCCTGTACACCGGTCTCTTTAGTCTCCCTTGTTACATACGTACATTCATATATGCGTGTATGCGAATCCACACGCGTACAGCTAACTTTTACGGATATATATATGAACATCGGGGTACTACCACTGGCTTTCCAGTTCCCTTCGACGTGCCTCTTCTTATGCGCACTTACCGATGTCCATTGTGTACCACGAAAGAAGAGAAAGGAATCCGAGTTGGTCTCTCTCTCTCTCTCTCGTGTGTATGTGTGCGTCTACGATACACTGTGGCTGTACAGTCACTTTTTTTCTTTTACTTGGTTCTATCGTCTCTTTCATCCCTCTTCCACGATCCTTCATATGCACACACAGTCTCGTCATCTTTTTCCCCTTTTGCGCGGCTGTGTATATATATACATATATCTTTAGTTCTTCAAAGTCCTATCGACAAGAGAATGCACCGAGTATTACGCGGAAAAGTACCCACGAGTAAATCGAGGATCGAGGAAGGGATTAAGGGTATTAGATCAAGTGCGACATCTCCGGGTTTCTAATTAATGAATACATTGTCTCCTACGCAACATGTTGTATAATTCTTCTAAATGTAATATTCACTTTATGTGCGTGTTACAATACAAGGATTTTAGAAAGATCGCGCATATGTCTATTATATCTATATCTATATATTTAATAAAATAAAAATTTTACCTTCAACGGTAATGGAAGAATAAGGCAAAGAAGTGGAGAAGTGAGGAGGGTAGGTTTTTTATAATATATATATGGGGTATTCCACGTGAAGTGGTCCGATCAAAATTTTAAAATGCACCAAATTTTGGGTATACTTTGCAAATGTTTTTCAGAATACAGAAAAAAATTTTTAGGTACTGGAATCTATTTGCTCAAAAGTTATTCTAACCTCAAAACGTGAATTTTTCCATATTTTTTTCAACACCAGCTGGGTTTACCGCTAAATAACTCAAAATCTATCAACTTTTACTATAGAACATTATATGTAACATTCGTTGCTAATTATCTAGAATTTATCCTTCTGGGTTAGAATTTCTAATCTCAAGGATTACTATAAATATAAACATCATTATTACAATAACTGAATATACGTATTTAATACAAAAGATATAAATAAATCGGATATATAATTATAATGAATAATATGATACGTGACAGTGACAAGTTTGTGAAATCTAAACAATGTATTGCTGAATAATAATAATAATAATGTTGATACTTTATAGTAATCCTTCAAATTAGTATTATAATTCTTGTAAGGGATGTAAAACTAAAATCCAGCATTATAAATGTTTAAAAATAATTTTTTATAATTTTATAATAATATTTGTATTTTTAGCAGCTTACAGGGGATTAGATGGATACTGCAACAAGTGGAGATACTTTTCTACCATTCCGAGGTAAGTGCACAAATTTTTTTGCAATGATCATGCTACTAGATTCATCTTTATAAGGCAACAAATATACATTTCTATTAATATTTCGGGCACTTTTCCCGGATATTTGACCATAAGCGATCTTAATGATTTAGACCCACTCTGGAAATTTTAGGCTGTTTCTGACTATAAAAAGACATCTTTTAGACAGTATTAGGTTACCAGAGTCCGGAGCAGAATTGCTGATTTTCACTATTTAAGGTTTAAATGGCTTACAAGAGTGTGACAGCATACATTTATGTCTTTAAAAGTATTTTTAATGAAAAGTTCGGAAAATTTTACAAAAAAAGTCATACTTATGTTTTTAGTGAAAATGCATCCCTGGGAGCTAAAAATTCATGAAAATGGGCATATAATGCAAAAAAGTGCTAAAATGTCAACTTTGACTCTCTGTAACTTAAAATAATGGCCCAGAAAAAATCTGAAAAAATTCAGGAGAACTACTGGATACCTCTAAAATATTCCCACAGTTATAGCAATATTTATTTTTTTCATCTTCGATGTCACAGAGAACCACCCATATTATATATACATACATACCCACATCAATGAAAAAGTAAAAAGTAAGTAAACCGTCACATCCCCTCTATAACAGCAAATGAAAAAAAAGGCAAAGAAAAAAAGATGAGCAAAAGGTTAGACATCACAGAAAATATATATATATATATATATATATATATATATATCTATATATATATATAATTATATAGTGTTTAAGCAGCCGCAAAGACAAAGGATATATAGGAGGGTAGATAATACGCATGAAAACTGCAGAGAGGTTCTCTATCGCACTGGGATTTTAACGGATAGGCGCGAAAGTGGACTTCAAAACGACCGGTGCATAATGCGCCTTGTTTCACGTTCCTCTCTCCCTCTCTCTCTCTCTCTCTCTCTCTCTCTTCTCCATTTCTCGAAGAGGAGTGACTCGACCCTTCAGATCTACGCGCAAAAAGCACCCTGTACACCGGTCTCTTAGTCTCCCTTGTTACATACGTACATTCATATATGCGTGTATGCGAATCCACACGCGTACAGCTAACTTTTACGGATATATATATGAACATCGGGGTACTACCACTGGCTTTCCAGTTCCCTTCGACGTGCCTCTTCTTATGCGCACTTACCGATGTCCATTGTGTACCACGAAAGAAGAGAAAGGAATCCGAGTTGGTCTCTCTCTCTCTCTCTCTCTCGTGTGTATGTGTGCGTCTACGATACACTGTGGCTGTACAGTCACTTTTTTTCTTTTACTTGGTTCTATCGTCTCTTTCATCCCTCTTCCACGATCCTTCATATGCACACACAGTCTCGTCATCTTTTTCCCCTTTTGCGCGGCTGTGTATATATATACATATATCTTTAGTTCTTCAAAGTCCTATCGACAAGAGAATGCACCGAGTATTACGCGGAAAAGTACCCACGAGTAAATCGAGGATCGAGGAAGGGATTAAGGGTATTAGATCAAGTGCGACATCTCCGGGTTTCTAATTAATGAATACATTGTCTCCTATGCAACATGTTGTATAATTCTTCTAAATGTAATATTCACTTTATGTGCGTGTTACAATACAAGGATTTTAGAAAGATCGCGCGATATGTCTATTATATCTATATCTATATATTTAATAAAATAAAAATTTTACCTTCAACGGTAATGGAAGAATAAGGCAAAGAAGTGGAGAAGTGAGGAGGGTAGGTTTTTTATAATATATATATATGGGGTATTCCACGTGAAGTGGTCCGATCAAAATTTTAAAATGCACCAAATTTTGGGTATACTTTGCAAATGTTTTTCAGAATACAGAAAAAAATTTTTAGGTACTGGAATCTATTTGCTCAAAAGTTATTCTAACCTCAAAACGTGAATTTTTCCATATTTTTTTATACACCAGCTGGGTTTACCGCTAAATAACTCAAAATCTATCAACTTTTACTATAGAACATTATATGTAACATTCGTTGCTAATTATAGTCTAGAATTTATCTTCTGGGTTAGAATTTCTAATCTCAAGGTCAATGTTATATAAACTACATGTCAATATTCAACTTGAAAAAAAGTGCAAGTGCGCCACCTTTGATTTTTCATCCAAAAGTCTAAAAGAAAGCTTGGAACAATACCTTTCAAATGGTCTGTAGCATTTTTATGGCCTCAATTCTGTAAAAAAGTTATGACGATTTAAAGAAGACAAAAAATTCACAAAAATTAACATGGTAATTCTCATTTAAATTTTTAAAAAATTTCGTGTTTCTTTAAATTGTCATAACTTTTTACAGAATTGGAGGCCATAAAAATGTTACAAACCATTTGAAAGGTATTGCTCCAAGCTTTCTTTTAGACTTTTGGATGAAACATCAAAGGTGGCGCACTTGCACTTTTTTCAAGTTGAATATTGACATGTAGTTTATGTAACATTGACCTTGAGATTAGAAATTCCTAACCCAGAAGAATAAATTCTAGATATAATTAGCAACGAATGTTACATATAATGTTCTATAGTAAAGTTGATAGATTTTGAGTTATATAGCGGTAAACCCAGCTGGTGTTGAAAAAAAATATGGAAAAATTCACTTTTGAGGTTAGAATAACTTTTGAGCAAATAGATTCCAGTACCTAAAAATTTTTTTCTGTATTCTAAAAAACATTTGCAAAGTGTACCCAAAATTTGGTGCATTTTAAAATTTTGATCGGACCACTTCACGTGGAATACCCATATGCATATTTTCTGATGTACATTTTATGCTATATATTTATCTGCACTAATCCCGGATTCTTTCGGAATTTCGGGAATACTTAAGGTATTCAGGAATAGTTGCACCAATTACAGGATTTCTTGGGTATTTCGGGAATTTTTAAGGCATTTGGGATTTTTTTTACTAATTACGGGAGTACATGGATATTTCAGGAAATCTTAAGGTATTTCGATAATTCTTATTGTCATTCGGGATTTTCGCACCAACTGCGGGCTTTCTGAGGTATTTCGTGAATTATTAAGGCTAAGTTTAGTTTTCAATTTTAACCTTAAAGTTTTTTTATAGACCAGAGAATATATGGGTCATTTCACGTTAACTGGTTGGATCAAAATTTTAAAGTGCATTAAATTTTGGGTACTGTCTGGAAATGTTATCCAGAAAACGGAAAAAAATTTTTTTTTGCTGACAGTAATTTGTTTAAAACTTATTCTAACCTCAAAAAGTGAGTTTTTCCATATTTTTTTCAACACCAGCTGGGTTCACCGCTATTTAACTCAAAATCTATCAACTTTTACTATAGAACATTATATGTAAATTCGTTGCTAATTATGTCTAGAATTTATCCTTCTGGGTTAGAATTTCTAATCTCAAGGTCAATGTTACATAAACTACATGTCAATATTCAACTTGAAAAAAGTGCAAGTGCGCCACCTTTGATTTTTTCATCCAAAAGTCTAAAAGAAAGCTTGGAAGCAATACCTTTCAAATGGTCTGTAGCATTTTTATGGCCTCCAATTCTGTAAAAAGTTATGACGATTTAAAGAAAGACAAAAAATTCACAAAAATTAACATGGTAATTCTCATTTAAATTTTAAAAAAATTTCGTGTTTCTTTAAATTGTCATAACTTTTTACAGAATTGGAGGCCATAAAACTGTTACAAACCATTTGAAAGGTATTGCTCCAAGCTTTCTTTTAGACTTTTGGATGAAACAATCAAAGGGTGGCGCACTTGCACTTTTTTCAAGTTGAATATTGACATGTAGTTTTATGTAACATTGACCTTGAGATTAGAAATTCTAACCCAGAAGAATAAATTCTAGATATAATTAGCAACGAATGTTACATATAATGTTCTATAGTAAAAGTTGATAGATTTTGAGTTATATAGCGGTAAACCCAGCTGGTGTTGAAAAAAATATGGAAAAATTCACTTTTTGAGGTTAGAATAACTTTTGAGCAAATAGATTCCAGTACCTAAAATTTTTTTTCTGTATTCTAAAAACATTTGCAAAGTGTACCCAAAATTTGGTGCATTTTAAAATTTTGATCGGACCACTTCACGTGGAATACCCCATATGCATATTTTCTGATGTACATTTTATGCTATATATTTATCTGCACTAATCCCGGGATTCTTTCGGAATTTCGGGAATACTTAAGGTATTCAGGAATAGTTGCACCAATTACAGGATTTCTTGGGTATTTCGGGAATTTTTAAGGCATTTGGGATTTTTTTTACTAATTACGGGAGTACATGGATATTTCAGGAAATCTTAAGGTATTTCGATAATTCTTATTGTCATTCGGGATTTTCGCACCAACTGCGGGCTTTCTGAGGTATTTCGTGAATTATTAAGGCTAAGTTTAGTTTTCAATTTTAACCTTAAAGTTTTTTTATAGACCAGAGAATATATGGGTCATTTCACGTTAACTGGTTGGATCAAAATTTTAAAGTGCATTAAATTTTGGGTACTGTCTGGAAATGTTATCCAGAAAACGGAAAAAAATTTTTTTTTGCTGACAGTAATTTGTTTAAAACTTATTCTAACCTCAAAAAGTGAGTTTTTTGACGTATTTTTCAACAATAGCGAACTATATATATATCAAAATTTAAAAATATTTATATCAAAATCCATTAACTTTTACTATGTAACATTATATGTAACATTAATTGCTGGCTTTCTCCAGAATTTATCCTTTAGGGTTAGAATTATTAATCTCAATGTCGATGACTTATAAAGATCAAGTCAACATTTAGGTTTAAAATACGGCTACCACGCCACAATCGAAATTTGTATCAAAAAGTGTAATGAAGGCCTGTAATCCTGTCATAAGTTATGGTATTTTAAAAAGACTCAAATTTTTTAAAAATTCACGTATTAAATTCCATGTAAATTTTCGGTAGTTTTTTTTAACTAATACGATAAAATATTTTATTCAGTTTATTAATTCTTTATTTAGTATGTATTTACGTTTATTACACATTAACCTCAAATCCACCTCTATTTTATATTAATTTACGTCCATGACAAGAAAGAGAATTACAAATTTAATTATTTTGTTATACAATCGTCTTTAAGCGAATTGTGACGTGATCTCTCACCATCGATTACGAAGTATCGAGTGAGATAGATATACGTTTGCGGTTATCCCAAGCATAGATTTTAAAAACTTCATCCTGGCGAAATTAAGAATCGCATTTCAATTTATATAAGTAAGGTGTGTTTCGATAAAAGAAAATCGAACAAGAAAAACCGATAGATTCGTATAAAGAAGTAGAGGGACCGAAATATTTAAAAAAGCTACACTTTTACATTTCAGGTACGATCGATATATTCGTTTATTAAGAAGAAACGATTAAGTACCTAGAACTTACCATAAAAAATAAATTTCAGCCAATAGGTCAAAAATTGACTGAATTTTTCGATCAACTTGTTTACATACACATACGTCCACGTATAACATACATTTACAAAAACATTTAAAATTATTCATAGTGGTACATTTTTCGCGATGGTGAAAATATAAGGCACTCTCGTGGCACGATTGAGCGCGACTTCACATTATTACAAAGATATTTTGTAACATAAATTTTTATACAAATAAAAGATGAATTTATCAACATGCTCTTATTATAATTCTTGTTTAATATTCTCATCGCGTATCATCACGAATTCACCTTAAAATCAAATTACAAACCCAAAGTCGTCAACGCGAAAGCTCACATTCTCTCGACTAAATTGACAAACTGTAAAAAAAAAATAAACTTTCGGAGTACGCAAAGTAAGCTCTCGAATAATATCTCTTATCCACTCGATGCAACTCTTCTGCATAGTATAGACCATCGGGTAGTTTTTCAAATGTCGTCTCAATATATATATGGGCTATTCCACACGAAGTGGTACGATCAAAATTTTAAAATGCTCCAAATTTTGGGTACACATTGCAAATGTTTTCAGAATACAGAAAAAAATTTTTAGGTACTGGAATCTATTTGCTCAAAAGTTATTCTAACCTCAAAAAGTGAATTTTTCCAAGTTTTTTTCAACACCAGCTGGGTTCACCGCTATTTAACTCAAAATCTATCAACTTTTACTATAGAACATTATATGTAAAATTCGTTGCTAATTATGTCTAGAATTTATCCTTCTGGGTTAGAATTTCTAATCTCAAGGTCAATGTTACATAAACTACATGTCAATATTCAACTTGAAAAAAGTGCAAGTGCGCCACCTTTGATTGTTTCATCCAAAAGTCTAAAAGAAAGCTTGGAGCAATACCTTTCAAATGGTCTGTAGCATTTTTATGGCCTCCAATTCTGTAAAAAGTTATAATAATTTAAAAAAACACGAAATTTTTTAAAAAATTTAAATGGGAATTACCATATTAATTTTTGTGAATTTTTTCTCTTTCTTTAAATTATCATAACTTTTTACAAAATTGAAGGCCATAAAAATGCTATAGACCATTTGAAAGGTATTGCTCCATCCAAGCTTTCTTTTAGACTTTTGGATAAAGAATCAATTGTGGCGAACTTACACTTTTTTTAAGTTGAATATTGACATGTAGTTTATGTAACATTGACCTTGAGATTAGAAATTCTAACCCAGAAGGATAAATTCTAGACATAATTAGCAACGAATTTTACATATAATGTTCTATAGTAAAAGTTGATAGATTTTGAGTTAAATAGCGGTGAACCCAGCTGGTGTTGAAAAAAACTTGGAAAAATTCACTTTTTGAGGTTAGAATAACTTTTGAGCAAATAGATTCCAGTACCTAAAAATTTTTTTCTGTATTCTGAAAACATTTGCAATGTGTACCCAAAATTTGGAGCATTTTAAAATTTTGATCGTACCACTTCGTGTGGAATAGCCCATATATATATATATATATATATATATATAGATACAGAACCGACCGAGTATTTGATGCCGTGTATGTGCACTTACTCGAGCAAACTTACTATGGGCTCAAGCTCTTCTCTTCGGCCTTGCGTGCGGACGTACACCGAGTAATGCAGTGCCACAAGTGAATTGGCATCGGGTTCAACTAAACGACCAACCTATATAATATATATAGCAATATACACAGCTACACCATTCTCGACAAATAGAAAATGCGGAGTTGTGTTTACATTTGTTGGGCATTTTTGGGATCGTATGCTGTTATTTATTAAAAAACGGTAACGCACATACCGATTATTCGCCGTAAATGACGTAAACAATGCAAGGTTGCAAAAAAATGAATTGTACCAATCTATAAAACATAATTCGTTACTGATTTTTGTATTACACTCGTCCTTAATTTACAAATAATTTTTTATTTTTTAATTAAACTCTAAAATATTAAGATAATAAAATTATAATATATATTATAATATATATATTATAATAATATATAATAAGATAATATTTAAGAATATTAATAAAACATATTATTTTAAATTAAAAATAATTTGTGAATTTAGGATGAGTTTAATTAAAAAATCAATAATGATTTCTGAATTAAGAACAAGTTTAATTCATAATGCAAAAAAGATTAGTGATTTAAAGGCGAGTTCAAATCATAAATTATAAATGATTTCTGAATTATAAAGACGAGTTTAATTCATAAATCAAAAAGAACGAGTGAGATAGTAAAATTATTATTAAATAAACATTAAGTTTTGATGTTAGTTTCTTCATTTGAAATACAGGTGCAATAATTCAAGCACGCGTGGAGTATCTGTATCAAATTGCATCGGAAAATTAAATAATAAAATCATTTGACAAGTCCAATTAAACATTTGAACAAACATTTGAAACAATTAAATGAGTTTCACGATATTATTTTAATATAAAATCGTCGTGAGATAAATAAAAAAACGATGTAAAACATAAAATTATAGGGGTAAACGGTAACTTAGGAAAAACCGACCCACAAATTTTTAAACGATTAATTTGTAATTATACATTTCGAGTTTAAGAATTATGTTTAAGGACTAATTAAAATGATCTTAATGCTAGAAAAAAAATACTTGTTGATATTATAGCATAAAAAAGATTTTAACGAAAATAGTGATAAATTTAGAAAACTACAGTGATTGGCATACAAATTCTAAAATTCAAATTTCGAGTTCTAGGTTCTATTTTTCATTTCAAGACTGTTCTACGTGTATAGTGCTAGCATATATTTTAACAAAATGTTAGCTTCACATAAAGTAATTTATTAAAATTCTGATTAAAATATAAATTTTGCAGGGTCTATTGTGACTGTCTACCTATCAATGCAACCTCGAAGTATACATAGTGATTGGTCAATGGAATAATTTCACTCGTAGTGTAAGATCTCAAATATAAATGCAATCCAAAAATTATTTGTTAAAAAGTAAATAAAAACAATTTTAGCGTTTTAATATATATATATATATATATTCAATTTAATACTAACAGACAAGTTAAATTGTTTAATATATTATGTTTTGTAAAAAGTCGGTTCACCCCTAATAACTATATTTTTTTTACAGCGCATGAATAAATAAGCCTTCAAAGTATACCTTCAAAATTCTACAATTGCGTGAATGTCTAATTCCCTAAAATTGATTTAAATTAATTATTATAAACTTTGAAAATTTTTTTTTTAATGAACGTTGATAAAACTTTAGTTAATTTATTTTGCTTATTTATAAAAATTATTATATTTATTATATTAATTATTATATTAGAAATATATATATATAAGCATTTTTACACATCTACAGTGATTCGGTATTATGCGATGTAATACGCACTTTTACAGAGAGATATAAACTAAAATTCAATTGTAATTAAATTTTAAAAAAGTATGAAAATACGTGTCTTTGTTTTATGAGAGTAACGCGGAATTGGCGCGGTCGGGAACAGATACAGGGGAGGAAATAAAAAGTCAAGCTTGATTGTTGGTCAGGATTTAATAAAAACTATAATACACGTGACGCTGAGTCGTGTAGGTGTTGTACTGTGCGCGCACCGGCGTCACTCTGCCGGCTTCTCTTTTCCGTCGCTCGCCGACTACCTTCTTGGTAAGGTAGATCATCACCCTATCGACTACTACAATGTAGTACATATTAGATCGCCTAACAATCGGCCTATCCTGATACGAAGGACCCGGTGTCCTCCTTGTTCTCGTTAAAATTCGATTCGTTGCATTCATCCTCGTCAAAACATTCATTCGCGGGATCTTCAAATAACACCCATGGCCTCAGTCGTTCCGGTGATAATATTGACTCATAGATTCGTTGTTTAATAGGGTACCCGGGAACATCGGTTACGACATATCTATCGAGATCTAATTTCTCTTTAATAATATAGGGTCCATAAACTGCTTGCCATCTTGGCACTACCGGGAACGTCAGAAGCGGTGGGTTTTATCATAACATAGTCTCCCTTTGAGTATTGTCGGTACGGTTTACGGCGCAAGTTATACGCGTGTGACATAATTTCTTCGTTTTCATGTAGTTTAATTGATACCTCTTCTCGCAATTTATGTCGTGTATCGATAAAATTAATAATAAAATCATTTGACAAGTCCAATTAAACATTTGAACAAACATTTGAAACAATTAAATGAGTTTCACGATATTATTTTAATATAAAATCGTCGTGAGATAAATAAAAAAACGATGTAAAACATAAAATTATAGGGGTAAACGGTAACTTAGGAAAAACCGACCCACAAATTTTTAAACGATTAATTTGTAATTATACATTTCGAGTTTAAGAATTATGTTTAAGGACTAATTAAAATGATCTTAATGCTAGAAAAAAAATACTTGTTGATATTATAGCATAAAAAATTTTAACGAAAATAGTGATAAATTTAGAAAACTACAGTGATTGGCATACAAATTCTAAAATTCAAATTTCGAGTTCTAGGTTCTATTTTTCATTTCAAGACTGTTCTACGTGTATAGTGCTAGCATATATTTTAACAAAATGTTAGCTTCACATAAAGTAATTTATTAAAATTCTGATTAAAATATAAATTTTGCAGGGTCTATTGTGACTGTCTACCTATCAATGCAACCTCGAAGTATACATAGTGATTGGTCAATGGAATAATTTCACTCGTAGTGTAAGATCTCAAATATAAATGCAATCCAAAAATTATTTGTTAAAAAGTAAATAAAAACAATTTTAGCGTTTTAATATATATATTGTGAGGCAAGCCTCACTTAATTATTAAGGTAAATAAGTAAAGTGATGAAGAGAAGTAAGTGTGAGAGAGATGAATAGAGGAAAGCGACAGGTGAAGGTTAGGATTGCGGTACTTATATATATCGGCCCGAGCCACTCTCATTACCGGGAAGTCGCGAATGAGATTTTATGCGAGAATAAAAAGGAATATTCGGTTTGTTGAGGATGACGGATACAAGGAAAGGATTGGCGGATAATAACAACACGTAGCACGGGACAGACGGCGTACGATAACGAGGTACGAGCGAAGCAGCTGACGACACCGTGGTAGCCCGCGTATATCTAGCGGATACACCGTCCCGTGGCGACACCGCGAGAATATCGGCAAACTGCCGACGGCACCGATCACCGCGTGCGCGCGCGAAGCCGAGAGAGATGGAGAGATGTTGACGCGTGCGTCGAGTAAGAGAGTGACGCGCACACTGCACGCGCACGTCGAGTATAGATGAGAGCGGTGCGCCGGGGGGTCGACTACGAACGGGCTGGTGTTTATACGTACCGATGTAAGAGGAAAGGAGATAGGCAGCTGTCCCGATGCATTGGTGGAGGCGTTGGCGGATTTGCACAGATAGCGGATAAAAGGAAATGGCGAACGTACACTAGCGGATTTGGAAGGAAAATAGATGGCGTTACGGACGATTATCGGTATGTCTACTACCACCGATCTAGCGGATATATAGCGGAAAGGGAGAACAACTAGCTCCACTATCGGTAGCGGATAATACGAATCGGAGAAGAAGGACGAGACTCCTTCCCCAACCGCCGAATCGAGTAGACGTGTTGAGCCAAAACCCGTACCAAAGTAGCCATCTTGAGATCCATTGAGATTGTAAGAAGAGTCGAAATATTGAAGAGAGCGAATAGTTACTGTACGATTAGTTATAATCAATTGGTATAAGCGGAGAGTTCTCGACTTGCGGTGAGTGAGGAAGAACGACGTATTGTAAGGTATGAGAGTGAGATTGAAGGACGTTCCGCGAAATTGTAAAATAGAGTAGCCGCGCGAAAACCGATTAATTTGTTTTTATATTTTCCGACTTTATTATTACATTTCCTTTTGCGCTTGAAGACGATTTACTGAGTTGCGTGTAGAAAAAGTATTGAACAATAAATCAGCGGGATTGCTGTACGCGTTCGTATTTGTTGTCTGAAAGTGGTTGATTAATGATTAAAGTTTTGATAATTGCTAAGTGAAATTGAGTGACTGATTTTTAACCCGAGAATATTATCCAATTCCTTACAACGTGGTTCCGCCATCTTTCCCGTGATGGCAACGTGAAGCCCGCGACCCTGAATCGGCTTGTCGTTAGTTTTACCGGTAACTGGCGCCCAATAATCAATTCGTTACCGGATAGTAATTATTATTTTATCAATTTATTATTGTAGTAAGCCATAGTGACACGTTGCACTACGGGAACAACTCATCGAGAATCAAAAGTGCAACGTCACAAATGGCGCCCAACGTGGTTTAAGCCGGAAGTACCCAAGTAATGAATAGTACTTATAGTAAATTTAATCGATATTTAGCATATTATAAATGATGCCTAGCGTATTCTAATAAATACCTTAAATTTAATTATACATAGAACGTATGAGTAGTATTAAAATTTGCACACACCCATATAATTTATACTTGTAAATGGCGGCTTCCGCCTTGAACACACGTGCGACCACGTTGTAACTTTATTAAATTGCGATTGATAGCGTAGGAACGGAACGTCCAAGCGTAGAATTGAATGACTGATAAATTATAATTTTTGTGATTCTGCCCATTTTATGCGTTTTTCCTTGAACATTAATTTTCTTTTTATGAATTTAAATTATATTTTTAAATATTCGTTTACACTACTTTCCTCAAAAGAAGAGAGAAATTGCTGATATCTAGTGTTACACCATATACAATATATATCTATACATTTTATATATATAAATTTATGTTATTTATGTATGATCATTAGCGGAAAATATTATTTTCAGTGATTAGAGTGAAAGATTTAGATGCTTATATATATCTAGCGGAAAATAATTATTTTTCAGACATAAGGAGAAGACTACAAGGAACTGTCCATTAGAATATTTCAACCATTTTTTTTCGAAACTCATATTAAAATCAACTATATTAATATCTTCCCATCAATATTATTTTAATATTAAATTGGAACTATTTAAACAATTTAAATTCACTTTATAACATATTGCACTGCTATAAATTTATATTTATTGAAAATATTTTTGAATTAAGTTAATTTATTAAAATAATATTAATATCACTTTTGTCATTTATAAAAATAAATTTGTCCTTCAAAATAAAAGAGATAGTTGACATTTAAAGCAGATAATCGTAAAAGACAAAGACGAAACTGGATGAATATTTTTCAACAATAATTAAAGGTGGTATCTTACAGTATTTATATTTATATCTATTGGTATTTATATTAATAATTTATTTAATTGGTGTAACACTAGCAACGAATATTTAATAATATTGAATTGTTGGATTAGCGGAATTTTGAGTAAAAGGTTATATAACGGTTTTGCGGATTGCAGATTTACCTTCCAATCATAGTTTTGGCGGTAATTAACGTGCACCTTCGCGAAACGATTATACCCTCCTTTTCTCACCCTATTATACGTTTTTTACCGGAGAATTTACGGTTTAAAATAAATTAGAAATTGTTGATATAAAGATGGCATCCTACACGGACAAGATGAAGAAAATGTAGATGAAATGTTATACTTAGTGAGCAGGACGAGAAGCTCTAGAGAGATTAAAACAACAAGATGAAAATACATCCGAATAATGTGTGATAACGCTAATTTTAGCACAAAAGGAACGAAGGAGTTGGAAGAGAAAAAAGAGAGAAAGAGTGGTTGGAACGGAAGAGAAATATCAGCAAAAAAGAACGACAGGAAAAAGAACAGCAGGAAAAGAAAAAAAGCAAGAGAGAACTGGAAAAGAAGAAAAGGAAACGAGATTTAGAGGAAAAGGAAAGAATGCTACAGAGCACTGAGGCTTTGAGGAAGCAAATAGAGAAGACGAAAAGGAATGGAAATGGGCTGTACCGATGGAGGTAGAGGAAGAGCAAGGATTAGCCAAACCCGAGGACAACCTTTCGGAGAGGTAAGCCGGAGATATACCAAATAAGATATCAATGTGGGAACCACCTCCCCAACCCATAATGGCCCAGACCCCAAGCCTGTCCAAGGAAAGGATTATGTTCGGAGGGCTAACGCCAGTCCCAATCGATCCGTTAGTCGACCCTCCATTCAACGTGTTGCTTCGGATGTTGGCGACAAGGGCACTCAAGATTGGCGTGTCCGACCCTACGACAGCAGAAACGTGCCACAATTGTGGAAGGAGAGGGTCCCCTCCGTAGCTGCCCTCGATGCAAGGAGGCCCACGAGAGGTACTTGAGGGAACAGTTTCCCGAGTCATAGTGGGGGAAGCGTACAGCCGGATCAACTTCGGGAGAGAGCCTCTGTCCACCAGGACTACGGACACAGGAGCCCGACCAATCCCAACTGTAGGAAACTGGGCTGAGACGATTCCTTTAATTCCTTCTCCCAATATAGACCCGTGGACGACAACACCTCATCCTCATCCGTGGGTCCCACAGGCATCCTCGTCGACATGGAACCTACCTCCCTCCTCTCCACGCCCCAACGGACCGCCTTACAATTAATTGAAGCGATCAGAATTGGTCACCGGAAGCGAGAGATGCGGTGGTGAAGTCCTATTTAGGACTCACACCAATAAAAGTTTGTTAGCGATAAATTAGGATTAGTGGATGTTTAGAGGATAAGTAGCGGATATGTAGAGGATAAGTAGCGGATGTTTAGAGGATATAGCGGATGTTTAGAGGATAAGTAGCGGATGTTAAGAGGAAGTAGCGGATGTTAGCGGTAAACCTTGTTTTCAGATCATCGATCCTGCAGATGAAGAGAGGAAAAGTAGTGAGTATCTTGTGGTAAACGAATAGATTTATTTTTTTTTAATAATATTACCTTTTGATAATTGAGAAGTTTAATTTTTTTTATAATGTATGCTAAATAGGGCAGAAGTAGATTTGATGTTGTATGGGTTATGAAAATTCCAAGTAATGAGATTCGCTTAGGCCGGTTTGGGAATAAGTGCAGTCCACTCATCCTTTCAGGGAGTGTCCTGACTTAGGAGGGGGGTATTGTGAGGCAAGCCTCACTTAATTATTAAGGTAAATAATAAAGTGATGAAGAGAAGTAATGTGAGAGAGATGAATAGAGGAAAGCGACAGGTGAAGTTAGGATTGCGGTACTTATATATATCGGCCCGAGCCACTCTCATTACCGGGAAGTCGCGAATGAGATTTTATGAAGAATAAAAAGGAATATGTCGGTTTGTTGAGGATGACGGATACAAGGAAAGGATTGGCGGATAATAACAACACGTAGCACGGGACAGACGGCGTACGATAACGAGGTACGAGCGAAGCAGCTGACGACACCGTGGTAGCCCGCGTATATCTAGCGGATACACCGTCCCGTGGCGACACCGCGAGAATATCGGCAAACTGCCGACGGCACCGATCACCGCGTGCGCGCGCGAAGCCGAGAGAGATGGAGAGATGTTGACCGCGTGCGTCGAGTAAGAGAGTGACCGCGCGCACACTGCACGCGCACGTCGAGTATAGATGAGAGCGGTGCGCCGGAGGGGGATCGACTACGAACGGGCTGGTGTTCATACGTACCGATGTAAGAGGAAAGGAGATAGGCAGCGGTCCCGATGCATTGGTGGAGGCGTTGGCGGATTTGCACAGATAGCGGATAAAAGGAAATGGCGAACTACACTAGCGGATTTGGAAGGAAAATAGATGGCGTTACGGACGATTATCGTATGTCTACTACCACCGATCTAGCGGATGTGATAGCGGAAAGGGAGAACAACTAGCTCCACTATCGGTAGCGGATAATACGAATCGGAGAAGAAGGAAGAGACTCCTTCCCCAACCGCCGAATCGAGTAGACGTGTTGAGCCAAAACCGTACCAAAGTAGCCATCTTGAGATCCATTGAGATTGTAAGAAGAGTCGAAATATTGAAGAGAGCGAATAGTTACTGTACGATTAGTTATAATCAATTGGTATAAGCGGAGAGTTCTCGACTTGCGGTGATGAGGAAGACGACGTATTGTAAGGTATGAGAGTGAGATTGAAGGACGTTCCGCGAAATTGTAAAATAGAGTAGCCGCGCGAAAACCGATTAATTTGTTTTATATTTTCCGACTTTATTATTACATTTCCTTTTGCGCTTGAAGACGATTACTGAGTTGCGTGTAGAAAAAGTATTGAACAATAAATCAGCGGGATTGCTGTACGCGTTCGTATTTGTTGTATCTGAAAGTGGTTGATTAATGATTAAAGTTTTGATAATTGCTAAGTGAAATTGAGTGACTGATTTTATAACCCGAGAATATTATCCAATTCCTTACAACGTGGTTCCGCCATCTTTCCCGTGATGGCAACGTGAAGCCGCGACCCTGAATCGGCTTGTCGTTAGTTTTACCGGTAACTGGCGCCCAATAATTCAATTTGTTACGGATAGTAATTATTATTTTTTTACATTATTATTATTTGTTGTAAGCCATAGTGACATGTTGCACTACGGAACAACACTCATCGAGAATCAAAAGTGCAACGTCACAATATATATTCAATTTAATACTAACAGACAAGTTAAATTGTTTAATATATTATGTTTTGTAAAAGTCGGCTTCACACCCTAATAACTATATTTTTTTACAGCGCATGAATAAATAAGCCTTCAAAGTAATACCTTCAAAATTTCTACAATTGCGTGATGTCTAATTCCCTAAACATTGATTTAAAGTAATTATTATAAACTTTGAAAATTTTTTTTTTAATGAACGTGATAAAACTTTAGTTATATTATTTTGCTTATTTATAAAAATTATTATATTTATTATAGTAATTATATTATATTACGAATAGATATATAGAGCATTTTTACACATCTACAAAGTGATTCGGTATTATGCGATGGTAATACGCACTTTTACAGAGAGATATAAACTAAAATTCAATTGTAATTAAATTTTAAAAAAAGTATGAAAATACGTGTCTTTGTTTACTAACAGTTGACCTCGCTGAAACTTCGAGACTAAAAGACAAATTCCAAGAAAGACCGATTACCAATAAACGTTAGATTATTGATTATTTCTTCACTCGGTTTATATTTTGGTAAGGGGGTTACTCGGAAACCAATTGAATTTCAGTCTCAATTTTTATAGGGAGCTGAATTGTTTGTAAACAAAGGCGCGTCTTCTTTTACATTTTATAAAATATCATATTTTATTAATTATGATCCAAATTCTTTGTTTAGCTTGGTTGACAATGTGGCGTGTATTAAAACGTTGTCTTTGGCACTCTGTTGATGAGGCGAGACGATAGTCAATACTCTCTGATATCTTAAAAACATTATACTACACTATATTTTAAGTGATATAAAAAAATGTGAATTTTTATTTTGTCGGTAACTTAAGAACGAATTTCGATAAACTGTTATTTTCTATGTTGACGAGTTAAGGAAACGTCAAAGTAAATTAAAAATTATGTTCAGAATTTTTGAATTCTTACACTGAGAAAAACTGCATAGCAATATTTACTAAAAAATTTAGTAAAGTACAATATAAGTAATACAACCTGATTATTTTATTGATTTCACTATACTATGGCTAAATTACTTATAAACGTATACTTAAATCAACCAACATTTTTTGAACAATGGGTCCAGTTAACTTATTGATATTCGATTGTATTTTTTACTATAATTCGCTTAGTTAAATTTACTATTTAGAAATACTTATACAACCCTAATTTCTTTAAAATATTTACAATTAAAATTTTGTTACTTTTACAATATATTATTGCAGTATCATTATTACACAATGCAATATTGTTAAATATACTATGTTTTTAAAGTATGTTTAAATAAAAATTTTTATTGATACTAATTAATATGTGGTACAATGAACTATATATTAAAAGAGAATTGACGGATTCAATGGTAAATATAGGTACTATTTCTACAAATATTACTACCCATGTATACAATAACTGAATTCCATGATACGTATTTCGAAATAAGTTCGTCAGTGTAGTGTTTGTCGTCGAAGGACATGGACGTAAGCAAAGTGTAGAAAGTTACTTACTGAGTGGGAATTATCCCATTATATACTGCCATTTCAAAGTAAGTCCATTTATTTAAAGTATATAAAATATACTTAGTTTGTAAAATAAAGATAAACCATTACCTTTAGAAATATTAAGATTAGAAATTAATAAATAATTAATAATTATTAAGATACTGAAAGGTACAATTTTAAATATAGCCAATACAGATTTGCCCATATTGGAATTTTATCATTGCACCGACGTAAATTGGAAAAAGTAGAAGATGTTGGTGTTCGGGTACAAATTTTTAAAACAATTTGTATATCAGTGAACATATGCAGCAACCGGAAGTCATTCAAACAGATGAAACAAAATAGTATTGTCTAAATGAATTAGACTTAAATAAGAGTATTATATACATATGTGTAAAAATAAAACTATGTACATTTTATAATCTTATATGTATAACTTGTTTTATAAATAAAAATAAATTTTAAAAACAAAATTTTAACTATCTTTTATTTTGCAAAACCGTATCTTAAAGTCTAACTTATTATAAATTATAGTAAAACTAAAAATTATGATGCATTTGTAATATTATTTTTCTATTAATTTCTATTATAATTTATAGTAGTGTTTAATAAAATATAATATAGTAATTTTTAATAAATAAATATTTTTAAATATATAGTTAAATTACAATTTCTTTTTTGTAAATGGTACTTACAATTTTCAGAAATAGTTTTACCATAAAATTTGCAGTATAGTTTGCACTATATTTCTGGTAATTTTATAGTAAAATTAACCTTTTTTTTCTCTCAGTGTATAATTTATAATAAATAATTATATCAATTATGTGTTTACGATTAAAAGAACGTGTCTCCCTCTTTCATGATATAATCCGCCACCGCTCTATGAAATTTGAAATATTTAATTACTTTTCAAGAGCATACACCTCTATTTACTCGACTATATGTTCATTCGACAATTCGATCGATAAATTAGTCGAGATATCTTAATAATAAAAATAACCATTGATTATTAAAAATTAAAATAAATAAAGTATAAGATTAAGTATATTTCATAAATTACATGGTAAAATTTACAATGGATTATATTTTAAAACAATTGATCGTATACATATAAAGTGACACATACATCGAGATACGCGGATCAACCTACACCTCGAGTTTCCGCAAAAATTGCTAAAAAAAGATGTTAAAATTATCATTAATCATAGTATAATATCAATTTTGAAACTCTACGATTTGAAAAAAAAACCTAATAATCAAACAGTACAACGATATCCCGAGTTCCCTTTCGACAATCGTTGAGTGCGGACGTGTTTTCGAGCTGTGCTGATTGTAATCTCAGTACACGTGTAAACATAAATTACCGAAATAATCTCTCCCAACGTGAACAGTCACTGATAAGTGTTTATAGTGTACACAAGCAGCTGCACATAGGTGCAGCAGCACCTACATCTAAATGGCCACCATGGAGCAAAGGAAGGGTGCGATGGCACTACTTTCTTTAAAGAATCAAAACAGTCAAAGTCCAGCGAAACCCAAAATGTCAGCTACGCTACAGCTACTCAAAGCAGCACATTTCCAAAAAAAGATCAAGCCATCGTCATCCAAGCAAAAGACGGTATTCAACTTAAAGAATATAGACCCTGGACGACAACACCTCATCCTCATCCGTGGGTCCCACAGGCATCCTCGTCGACATGGAACCTACCTCCCTCCTCTCCGACGCCCCAACTGCACACAGGCCTTACAATAATGAAGCGATCAAGAATTGGTCACCGGAAGCGAGAGATGCGGTGGTGAAGTCCATATTTAAGGACTCACACCAATAAAAGTTTGTAGCGATAAATTAGGATTAGTGGATGTTTAGAGGATAAGTAGCGGATATGTAGAGGATAAGTAGCGGATGTTTAGAGGATAAGTAGCGGATGTTTAGAGGATAAGTAGCGGATGTTAAGAGGAAGTAGCGGATGTTAGCGGTAAACCTTGTTTTCAGATCATCGATCCTGCAGATGAAGAGAGGAAAAGTAGTGAGTATCTTGTGTAAACGAATATATTTATTTTTTTTTTAATAATATTACCTTTTGATAATTGAGAAGTTTAATTTTTTTTATAATGTATGCTAAATAAGGGCAGAAGTATGATTTGATGTTGTATGGGTTATGAAAATTCCAAGTAATGAGATTCGCTTAGGCCGGTTTGGGAATAAGTGCAGTCCACTCATCCTTTCAGGGAGTGTCCTGACTTAGGAGGGGGGTATTGTGAGGCAAGCCTCCTTAATTATTAAGGTAAATAAGTAAAGTGATGAAGAGAAGTAAGTGTGAGAGAGATGATAGAGGAAAGCGACAGGTGAAAGGTTAGGATTGCGGTACTTATATATATCGGCCCGAGCCACTCTCATTACCGGGAAGTCCGCGAATGAGATTTTATGAGAGAATAAAAAGGAATATGTCGGTTTGTTGAGGATGACGGATACAAGGAAAGGATTGGCGGATAATAACAACACGTAGCACGGGACAGACGGCGTACGATAACGAGGTACGAGCGAAGCAGCTGGACGACACCGTGGTAGCCCGCGTATATCTAGCGGATAACACCGTCCCGTGGCGACACCGCGAGAATATCGGCAAACTGCCGACGGCACCGATCACCGCGTGTGCGCGCGCGAAGCCGAGAGAGATGGAGAGATGTTGACCGCGTGCGTCGAGTAAGAGAGTGACCGCGCGCACACTGCACGCGCACGTCGAGTATAAGATGAGAGCGGTGCGCCGGAGGGGATCGACTACGAACGGGCTGGTGTTCATACGTACCGATGTAAGAGGAAAGGAGATAGGCAGCGGTTCCCGATGCATTGGTGGAGGCGTTGGCGGATTTGCACAGATAGCGGATAAAAGGAAATGGCGAACATACACTAGCGGATTTGGAAGGAAAATAGATGGCGTTACGGACGATTATCGGTATGTCTACTACACACGATCTAGCGGATGTGATAGCGGAAAGGGAGAACAACTAGCTCCACTATCGGTAGCGGATAATACGAATCGGAGAAGAAGGAAGAGACTCCTTCCCCAACCGCCGAATCGAGTAGACGTGTTGAGCCAAAACCCGTACCAAAGTAGCCATCTTGAGAATCCATTGAGATTGTAAGAAGAGTCGAAATATTGAAGAGAGCGAATAGTTACTGTACGATTAGTTATAATCAATTGGTATAAGCGGAGAGTTCTCGACCTTGCGGTGATGTGAGGAAGAACGACGTATTGTAAGGTATGAGAGTGAGATTGAAGGACGTTCCGCGAAATTGTAAAATAGAGTAGCCGCGCGAAAACCGATTAATTTGTTTTTATATTTTCCGACTTTATTATTACATTCCTTTTGCGCTTGAAGACGATTTACTGAGTTGCGTGTAGAAAAAGTATTGAACAATAAATCAGCGGGATTGCTGTACGCGTTCGTATTTGTTGTATCTGAAAGTGGTTGATTAATGATTAAAGTTTTGATAATTGCTAAGTGAAATTGAGTGACTGATTTTATAACCCGAGAATATTATCCAATTCCTTACAACGTGGGTTCCGCCATCTTTCCCGTGATGGCAACGTGAAGCCCGCGACCCTGAATCGGCTTGTCGTTAGTTTACCGGTAACTGGCGCCCAATAATTCAATTGTTACCGGATAGTAATATATTTTTTTTATCATTATTATTATTTGTTGTAAGCCATAGTGACATGTTGCACTACGGGAACAACTCATCGAGAATCAAAAGTGCAACGTCACAATATATATATTCAATTTAATACTAACAGACAAGTTAAATTGTTTAATATATTATGTTTTGTAAAAAGTCGGTTCACCCCTAATAACTATATTTTTTTTACAGCGCATGAATAAATAAGCCTTCAAAGTATACCTTCAAAATTCTACAATTGCGTGAATGTCTAATTCCCTAAAATTGATTTAAATTAATTATTATAAACTTTGAAAATTTTTTTTTTAATGAACGTTGATAAAACTTTAGTTAATTTATTTTGCTTATTTATAAAAATTATTATATTTATTATATTAATTATTATATTAGAAATATATATATATAAGCATTTTTACACATCTACAGTGATTCGGTATTATGCGATGTAATACGCACTTTTACAGAGAGATATAAACTAAAATTCAATTGTAATTAAATTTTAAAAAAGTATGAAAATACGTGTCTTTGTTTACTAACAGTTGACCTCGCTGAAAACTTCGAGACTAAAAGACAAATTCCAAGAAAGACCGATTACCAATAAACGTTAGATTATTGATTATTTCTTCACTCGGTTTATATTTTTGGTAAGGGAGGTTACTCGGAAACCCAATTGAATTTCAGTCTCAATTTTTTATAGGGAGCTGAATTGTTTGTAAACAAAGGCGCGTCTTCTTTTACTTTTTATAAAATATCATATTTTATTAATTATGATCCAAATTCTTTGTTTAGCTTGGTTGACAATGTGGCGTGTATTAAAACGTTGTCTTTGGCACTCTGTTGATGAGGCGACGATAGTCAATACTCTCTGATATCTTAAAAACATTATATAATACTACACATATATTTTTAAGTGATATAAAAAAAATGTGAATTTTTATTTTTGTCGGTAACTTAAGAACGAATTTCGATAAACTGTTATTTTCTATGTTTGACGAGTTAAGGAAACGTCAAAGTAAATTAAAAATTATGTTCAGAATTTTTGAATTCTTACACTGAGAAAAACTGCATAGCAATATTTACTAAAAAATTTAGTAAAGTACAATATAAGTAATACAACCTGATTATTTTATTGATTTCACTATACTATGGCTAAATTACTTATAAACGTATACTTAAATCAACCAACATTTTTTGAACAATGGGTCCAGTTAACTTATTGATATTCGATTGTATTTTTTTACTATAATTCGCTTAGTTAAATTTACTATTTAGAAATACTTAATACAACCCTAATTTCTTTAAAATATTTACAATTAAAATTTTGTTACTTTTACAATATATTATTGCAGTATCATTATTACACAATGCAATATTGTTAAATATACTATGTTTTTAAAGTATGTTTAAATAAAAATTTTTATTGATACTAATTAATATGTGGTACAATGAACTATATATTAAAAGAGAATTGACGGATTCAATGGTAAATATAGGTACTATTTCTACAAATATTACTACCCATGTATACAATAACTGAATTCCATGATACGTATTTCGAAATAAGTTCGTCAGTGTAGTGTTTTGTCGTCGAAGGACATGGACGTACAGCAAAGTGTAGAAAAGTTACTTACTGAGTGGGAATTATCCCATTATATACTGCCATTTCAAAGTAAGTCCATTTATTTAAAGTATATAAAATATACTTAGTTTGTAAAATAAAGATAAACCATTACCTTTAGAAATATTAAGATTAGAAATTAATAAATAAATTAATTAATAATATTAAGATACTGAAAGGTACAATTTTAAATATAGCCAATACAGATTTGCCCATATTTGGAAAGATTTTATCATTGCACCGACGTAAATTGGAAAAAGTAGAAGATGTTGGTGTTCGGGTACAAATTTTTAAAACAATTTGTATATCAGTGAACATATGCAGCAACCGGAAGTCATTCAAACAGATGAAACAAAATAGTATTGTCTAAATGAATTAGACTTAAATAAGAGTATTATATACATATGTGTAAAAATAAAACTATGTACATTTTATAATCTTATATGTATAACTTGTTTTATAAATAAAAATAAATTTTTAAAAACAAAATTTTAACTATCTTTTTATTTTGCAAAACCGTATCTTAAAGTCTAACTTATTATAAATTATAGTAAAACTAAAAATTATGATGCATTTGTAATATTATTTTTCTATTAATTTCTATTATAATTTATAGTAGTGTTTAATAAAAATATAATATAGTAATTTTTAATAAATAAATATTTTTAAATATATAGTTAAATTACAATTTCTTTTTTGTAAATGGTACTTACAATTTTCAGAAATAGTTTTACCATAAAATATTGCAGTATAGTTATTGCACTATATTTTCTGGTAATTTTATAGTAAAATTAACCTTTTTTTTCTCTCAGTGTATAATTTATAATAAATAATTATATCAATTATGTGTTTACGATTAAAAGAACGTGTCTCCCTCTTTCATGATATAATCCGCCACCGCTCTATGAAATTTGAAATATTTAATTACTTTTCAAGAGCATACACCTCTATTTACTCGACTATATGTTCATTCGACAATTCGATCGATAAATTAGTCGAGATATCTTAATAATAAAAATAACCATTGATTATTAAAAATTAAAATAAATAAAGTATAAGATTAAGTATATTTCATAAATTACATGGTAAAATTTACAATGGATTATATTTTAAAACAATTGATCGTATACATATAAAGTGACACATACATCGAGATACGCGGATCAACCTACACCTCGAGTTTCCGCAAAAATTGCTAAAAAAAGATGTTAAAATTATCATTAATCATAGTATAATATCAATTTTGAAACTCTACGATTTGAAAAAAAAACCTAATAATCAAACAGTACAACGATATCCCGAGTTCCCTTTCGACAATCGTTGAGTGCGGACGTGTTTTCGAGCTGTGCTGATTGTAATCTCAGTACACGTGTAAACATAAATTACCGAAATAATCTCTCCCATACGTGAACAGTCACTGATAAGTGTTTATAGTGTATACACAAGCAGCTGCACATAGGTGCAGCAGCACCTACATCTAAATGGCCACCATGGAGCAGAAGGAAGGGTGCGATGGCACTACTTTCTTTAAAGAATCAAAACAGTCAAAGTCCAGCGAAACCCAAAATGTCAGCTACGCTACAGCTACTCAAAGCAGCACATTTCCAAAAAAAGATCAAGCCATCGTCATCCAAGCAAAAGACGGTATTCAACTTAAAGAATATATCTATGCCATCGGAAAAATCACCGATCCCTCCAATATCAGATTCGCATCAAGAATTTCAAACGGACGAATTTGTATCTTCCTCGCTTCCAAGGAAATTGTTGAGGACATCACAGGTAAATACACAAACATAAACATCGACAATACCAACCTGGAAATAAGACCTCTCATTACTAAATTTAAAAGAATTATATTGTCCAATGTTTACCCCACTATTCCGCACTCACACATAGAAGAGACACTCGATAAATTAGGAATTCGTAGAAATTCTTCGGTCTCGTATCTAAGAGCAGGCATACCAGATAAAGGTTTCGCCCATATCCTTAGTTTTAGACGTCAGGTATTTATTCATCCAGATGACATGGACAAACTGACAGATTCGATACAAATTTATCATGACGAAACAAACTACTGGATATACCCATCTTCTGACCTCTTAACATGCTTTATATGCAAAACTGAGGGACATATTGCAAAAAATTGCACTAATAATAGTACAAACAACATAAACAATTCGACCCCAACAACCTCTTCTCAACCGGATAACAACAATTCCACATCGAAGCCAAACCTACATAATTATCACATAGAAGAAAATACCTTTGACAACAATATGCTTCTACCTAGGCCCTCCCAACAAGAAAACACACAATCAAATACATCTGAATTACCGGCTATCAATAAAACCAATACCTTTAAAAGGCCACATTCAATCACCAACTCCTCAGAATACACTGAAAGCAATTCACAAAAAAATTACAATGAAGAATTCACTACGGTTCATATTACAAGAAATAAAAAAAAAGCCAAAAAAATAAGTACACCTGACAGCAAAACTCTAGATGAACTACTACTACCCGCTAAAAGTTTTATCGAAAAAGAAAATAACCCGTTAAACTATACTCAATTCAAAAGCTTCCTAGAAAAAGTTCACAGCTCTCAAAACCCGCTTATCATAGCAAAAGAGTACAACCCCAATTTAAATATTCTTATACAATTTATCGAAGAGGTTTACCCGAATTTACAAGAAAGAGGTATTAAAAGTAGACTAACTAGATTAATAAAAAAGCTTAAAAAACACGATAAAAAATCCAATATATCTGAAACTCAATCTGAATCCTCATCAGAGGACGATAGTATCCGACTAGAATCTGAAACTAAATAAAGAATATAAAATGTATAAAATTATGCAATGGAATGTTAACGGTTTCGGATCCCGCTTAGAATATATACAATTGATCGTAAATAATGAAGATCCAGATATCTTATGTGTTCAAGAGACAAATTTTAAAGAAAACAAACACGTTAACCTAAAAAATTATAATATACATTTCAAAAACCGGAAAAACTATCTTGCTGCTAGCGGAGGAGTTGCGATATACACTAAAAATACAATCCACACAGAGGCTATACAATTAAATACGGATTTAGAAGCAATTGCTATATCTGCAATTATAAATGAAAAAAGAGTCTATATATGTAACTTATATATGCCAAATAGTACTCAAATCACTAAAAATGATTTAATTCAAATTATTGATCAAATTCCTAAACCTTACGTTATTCTGGGAGATTTCAACTCTCACAACACTATATGGGGATCTGACCATACCGATTACAGAGGCAAAATTATAGAAACAATAATATCAGAAAAAGACCTTATGCTGTTGAATGACAACACCCCCACACACTTCAACATGAGTGTAGGCAAACACAGCGCAATAGATTTAACATTGAGCAGCGCATGTATTTACGACCAATTAGAATGGGAAGTTATTCTGGACCTTCACGACAGCGACCACTACCCTATAAAAATTACCTTGGAAAAAACATCGAGTAATTCCCAAATCTTTTTTCCACGGTGGAAATTTGTAGAAGCGGACTGGATGTTATATATATCTACAATTGTTAAAAATTTAGAAAACTTACAAAAAATCTCTAATCCAACCATATCAAACTCAAATATAGATATTAACGCCGTCCTAGAAGATTTTAATAATATCATAATAGAAGCTGCAAATAAAGCCATCCCAAAAACAACATCAAAACTGGGTAAAAAAAACCTTCCCTGGTGGAGCGAAAAATGTAAAGAAGCAGTAAAAGAAAAAAATAGAGCTTTAAATAAATTCAAAAGGCACAACACATACATTAACCTAATAATTTTTAAAAAGGCACGTGCAATCGCAAAAAAAATTATAAAAAATAGTAAAAAAGAGACATGGCTAAATTTCTTATCGTCCTTAAATAGTAATACCACAAAAAAAGAAATTTGGCAAAAAATAAATGCAATTAATGGAAAAAAAAGGCAATTTGAAATAAACTGCATAAATGATCCTTACACGAAAGAGTTATGCTCAAATCCCGATAAAATAGCCAATATACTGGTCGAAACTTATGCTAAAAACTCAAGCGACTCAAATTATGAAGAAAGATTTTTAAAATATAAAAACAAATACTCAGAAGTTTCTAACGAAGATCAAAATCTAAATAATAATGAAAATTCATACCTCAACAAAGAAATTAGCAAAACGGAATTAATTAATACTATTTTATCTACCAAAAACTCCAGCGCCGGTCCAGATGAAATACCCAACATTTTATTAAAACAACTTCCTTCAGAAGCCTTAGATTATCTCTTAGATATAATAAACTATATATGGACAAAGAATGTCTTTCCTAACAAGTGGAAAACTGCTATAATCATACCCATATTAAAACCAGGAAAAAGTAACATAAACCCAGAAAGCTACCGACCCATAGCACTGACTTGCTGCACTTGCAAACTAATGGAGAAGATTATAAATAAAAGACTTAAATGGCATTTGGAGACAAATAAGATAATTTCCCCACAGCAAAGTGGCTTCAGAGCACATCGATCTACAATGGACACCTTAATAACAATAGACTCAAGCATATGTGACGCAATTGTGAATAATTTTCACCTTGCCATGGTTAATTTGGATTTAGAGAAAGCCTACGACATGATTTGCAGAGAAAGAATAATCAAAATACTTAAAAAACTAAACATTCGTGGATATATCCTTAACTTTATAATAAATTTTCTGCAAGAAAGGTATATAAAAGTAAAAGTAAAAGCTACACTTTCAGATGAAAAATTAATAACGAACGGCGTTCCGCAAGGCTCTGTGTTAAGCGTTACAATATTCATACTTGCAATAAACGACATAATCAATGAAATCGACATTCCAATAGAAACTACACTCTACGCAGACGATCTTACCCTATATACATCAGGAAACAACATCGATACAACACAAAAACTATTACAAACAGCATTAAATAAATTATCTATATATTCAGGTAAAACAGGTTTTAAATTTTCCAAAAGTAAATCCACTTTCACGGTTTTTTCAAAAAATAAAGCAGATTTCAACAAAATGAAGTTATATATAGATGATCAACAGTTAGCTGAAAAACCACAGATTAAATTACTCGGTCTAACCTTCGATAACCAACACACATGGCTTCCGCATATAAAAACCCTAAAAGCAGAATGTTTTCAAAGGCTCAATTTATTGAAAACTCTGTCTGCTAAAACCTGGGGCGCAAATTTTAATATTCTTATTAACACATATAAGGCATGCGTAAGATCCAAACTGGAGTACGGATCAATTATTTACGATTCAGCAAGTAGTAAAACTTTAAAATTACTTGACCCCATAAACAACGCAGGAGCGAGAATTGCACTAGGTGCATTTCACACCAGCCCAATATGTGAATTACTTAAAGAATCGAGTCTCCCCCCTCTAGAAATTAGAAGGAGAAATGCACTCTTTAAATATTCAATTAAAGCCGCCTCCAATAAACAAAACCCTGTGGCTAAAAAAGTTTATCAACAAAACTTTATCAATATTTACAATGCTAAAAGTAACAAACCACTTCCATTTAACATAAGACTATCATATTTTCTAAATACAATAGAAACAGAATTTCCAAAAATACAGCATAATAAGGATCTTAAATTTCCACCATGGACAGCAAAATACCCAGAAATCATTCATTTAGGTGATTGGCCAGACAAAAAAGAAACAAATGTTAATCAATTTTATTCGCTATTCCAGTTTTATATCCAAGATTACCTTGAATATAAGCAAATCTATACTGATGCGTCAAAAACCAATAATGGGACTGGGTGTGCAATTGTAACCCCTACAAATAAGCAAATGTATAAATTACCAGATACTTTTTCAATATTCAATAGCGAAGCTTTCGCTATCCTAAAGGCTCTGGAGTATATAGAAAGCGTAAACTTAAAAACAAACTACATAATCTTGACGGACTCAAAAAGCGTCTCTACCGCCATACAAGCACGAAACATATCAAACCCATTTATAAGACAAATTATTAATAAATACAACAAAATCCAAAAAACATCAAGCTATAAAATAGCTATTTCGTGGATTCCGTCTCATGTTGATATCCCCGGAAACGAAGAAGCAGACACAGCCGCTAAATTAGCATCAACAACAAATCCAGTAACCGAAATCCCAGTACACCTAGATGACTTCTTAAATCTCGTCTTAAACAGATTTAAAAAACTAGAAGTAAATACAAATCAAAACAGAAATCCAGCCTTTAACTTCAGCAGAAATCAACAAGTCAAAATTACGAGATTGAGAATCAAACACACAAACATAACTCATGCACACCTTTTAGACAACGAGCTTCCAAAAATCTGCGATAATTGCAAGTGCAGAGTAACCATCCAACACATTTTAATAGACTGTCCAATATACACGAGCGAAAGAACAGAGCTAAAAATTCCAAACAGTTTATCTGAAGCCTTAAACGACGATATAAACTGCGAGAAGATACTTAAATACTTAAAAAAAATTGGCCTCTACGACAAAATTTAACTTTAAACATCATTGTACAATATATATATATATGTAAAATACTGTAAAAAAAATACTATGTACTAGACTAAATATATGTAAAATATGTACATTTAATTTTTATACACATTAACTTGTATACCGTAGTCGCAAATGACCTTACGGTAGATGCGACTTAAAATAAATAAATAAAAAAAAAAAAAAACGATATCCCGCAAAATTGATCGAATATGCGCCCTTTTGAGAATCTGGTTAATAAAGCAGTGTCTATACTTGAGGATAGAGGATACAGTGAAGAAGGGCGCGCAACCAATAGCCCATCTCCGGTCGTAAAAAGACGCATACGCAAGTAAAGTCAGTATACATCTACAAAGGTTGAACACCCACGCTTTTCATATGTATATATATAGGTGACTATATACACGCAGGTTCACATATATGGGTGTATGTATGTAACGAACCCCCTTACACGATCCTCGCATTACCGAGGGCCCGCAATTACTTAACGAGCCGCGGGGACCATATCGTGTTTATTTCCCTCGTACACGCCACCGAGCCTTCTTATACTGCAGGTATACATATATACCTATATATGCCCGTGTAACGCTCGCTCGCGCGCTTCTATATATATACGACCAGACGAAACCGCACAATGAACGTCTCCGGCGCCGTTTCGCGCGAAAACAAAAGGTTCGCGTTACCTTATTATAGAGGTGTATATGTACAAATAAAACTATATCCTCTTCGTTTATGTATCCTCTTTCAATTTTCGGTTTTTTTTTTAGTTTTTTTTTGTGAAAATGTTAAGAGCGTTCGATTAGGGTTTTAAGCGTTAGGTTTGTATTTACGTTGCTTTAATAGAATTTTAGTTTTACTTTTACGGAGTGATATATGGTATATGTTATTATCTATATAGGTTATAATAATAATTATTTATACACTTTGGGAATAAAGTAGGCATTTATTCCCGGGATAAAAGTTGCTGCTTCTGAGGTTTACCTCTTAGCAGTTATTCATCCAAGGGAATAACCGACTTTTACTTCCTAAGTGCATATAAAAATTTTCACCCTGATCATTTGAAAAGTCACTTTTTGCAATAACATTTTTTTTTAATTTCTAAATTTTGTTTAATATAGTAAAGTTTTTTTAATATATATAATATTTAATATAATAAATTTAGATTTGTATTTGTAGAAAAAGATTAAACTAAGTGTTCGAAACAAAAAAGTAAGTCTACGATGAATAAAACGGGTCTAAGTACGTGAAATAAAATGATCGAAGGAATAAAATGCAATTTTACTCCACTCGTAAAGATTAATAAAGTAGGCTTTTTAGATGATCAGGGTGAAAAAGTACTTTTTGTTCCCGGGATTCACTTATTTTATTGGCTAATCGAGAAACAGTATTTACCACAAGTTAAGGAAAAAAGTACCTATATATGGGCTATTTCATGTCAAGTGGTATGATGAAAATTTTAAATCGCACCAAATTTTAAGAACAGGCTAGAAATATCTTCCAGAAAATAAAAAAAAGAGATAGGACACCCAGAAATATTGAATATCAACCACAATAATTGATTTTGATCTAATACCGTTTACAAGATCACATTTTTTAAGAGCTTTCGAATGGCTTGGGTTAGATTATTGGCCAAGACCACTGGTGAAAGTTATGCCTTAAAATACATGAAAATTAGTGATATCTAACCATCGCCATTCGAAAACTCTTGAAAAATGTGATCTTTTGAGCGGTGTTAGATCAAAATCAATTGTGGCGTGATTGCCTTTTTTTAATAATCAATATTTCCGGGTGTCCTATCTCTTCGAGATTTTAAAATTAAGAATTGTAACCTGGGTAGATAAGTTCTTAAAATTATTTTAAACAAAAGTTGTATGTAAAGTTTTTTTCAAAAAAATCAATAGATTTTGAGATAAATGGCCTTAAAATATCAAATTTTGTTAAAAATTGAAAAATTTCCATTTTTTATGGTGGAATAACTCTTAGTCAAATTATTTTTAACACCTAAAAATTTTTTTCTATTTTCTGGAAGATATTTCTATAGCCTGTTCTCAAAATTTGGTGCGGTTTAAAATTTTCATCATACCACTTGACGTGAAATAGCCCATATATATATATATATAATATTAATAAACTTGTAGTAAATTTTCCTATAAAACAGCAACTTTCACAATTTGTTAAATCACTCTCTCGATGCAATGATATTGTTGACTTAACTCTTTTTTTTGTTAATTAATTAATAAAAATAAATTATGAAATCTGCTTTTAATATAACTTGTTTTAAATTATGCCTTTAATAAATAAAACCTCAGAGTTAAAAAAATCTGTATATTTAACTATGTTAATTATATCGACAAAATTATAATACGTAAACTCGTATCGAAAACAAATATTTTCGTCTCTCATTATCGATGAATTTGCGCATTTTAACAATATCTAAATAATTAATGGTAACGAAGTAAAGCGCTTAATTTGAAATATCTCATGATAGATCGAAAACATAGTACAAAGTGTATATATCTGCATGTATATACAGAGGTACACTATAACAGTTAGGTGTCATTTAGCTAGTTTTCAGTTGGACCACAATTCGATTGACGTTTGGTAACCGCGTATTAGCATTACCCATTTTCACTTTCGCGTTATTTCACGAGGAAATACGTTTAACTGTGTACATATATATATATAGACATTATGTGAATGACAGTCGTATCGCTTTCATCAAATTAATCTTATATGGTAAACCAATTGTATACCTGTATAACTGAATTAACACGTGATTATATATATAAATCTTAGTAAATATATAGGTGTTAATAAAAAAATAATTACAAACTATAAAAAACGATGTACACCGTGATATCTAAACTGAATATCTAAGAAAATAAAAATAATTGTCGACACTTTCATGTACAATCAATCGTCGCAATTCAGCACCGGACTGAAAAATCCAAAAGGCTTTAATATTTTGTTCCTCCACGCGCTGCGTGTGTACGGAGGGTCGAAAAAACTAGAGGTGAGGAAAAAAAAACAGGAGTATGGAATTTCTCAACAATGCGCGAATCAAGTGGAAAAGGGAAAGAAATGGAAATTTACTTGGAGTGAATTTTTCCCTTTAAAATCGGCCCTATTACCCCTGTGAAATTTCGTTTTCGATTCCGTATTCCACGGTCGTTCGATAAATACCGCGCGCTATATATACATATAACGAATCCTAGAAGGTGCACATATATATGTATGTATATAAAACGAAATTTTTTTTTCGCTTTTTTGTGTGAAAATATATATATTATAAGTATATATCGAATTACAAATAGCTCTCAAGCGTATTGTGTAACCAATATCTTAATACATCATGTATATATATATCTCGATTATATTACTTATGGCGAGTACGAAAGGTTTAAAAAGAAAAAGAACCGAGCTTTTAGGAAAAGGCCTTGTCGAAATAAGCAGTTCGCACTTGCATATATATGTATATATACGCTCGACGTCTCGCGGCTTTTAACCCCTTCTCCTTCATCCCTGACACAACAAGCTTCGTTGTATCCCTTTTCTCTCTCTTTCCCGCTCAACACGCATGAGAAAGTTATCCTGGTACATAGACACACTGAAAAATAGAATCGATAACGTATCGCAAAGGAAGAGGAAGGGACGGGCGGTGGAAGGGGGAGAAATACAATTCGACGCACCGATGACAAAGAGGCCCACCGAGGAAAGCTCGAGAGAAAAAGTGCCGGAGACAGAAGGAAAGTAAAGAGGGCAAAAAAAAAAGAAAGAAAGGCAAAGGAGTGTGCACACACGGAAAATAAAAGCGGTGCACGCGCGGATGGGCCTCTAACCCTTCGATGGAGTTGGACCGGCGGGAAAGGGGGGTGGCGGGAGGAGGGGCGGGAGGGGGGGGGTTAAGGGTATTTTTTCTCGGAACGCGAAACTCTCCGGGGTGTGCTAGAGAGATCCCGGACCCTCTTTCCCTCGGCTTTTGCCATTGGGAATGTATTGAATATATAAAAGTATCTAAGTAGATAGTTTTTCGAATAACGTACTGCTTCGCCCTAAACGAGTAGTAGCTGCCCGATGTGTCTGTATATATATGTGTGTGTACGAGGGGGACACACGTCCTATACACGTAATACCGCATCCAGTCATATAACTCGCCGACGGGCTATACATGCCCCCCCCCCCCCTCCTCGCTTTTCTTTCTTTTAGTACGTACTGTACCTTTTTTTTACGAAACTTGCTGTATTTCCTTGCTTTTCCTTATTTTATTTTTCTCGGATGTAGCTGTATATATATTTATATTTATCGATTAATTAATCAATCGTTCATTTAGATCTATAAATTTAGCTTTTTCTTGTTAAATTATTAATTGATTCATTTTCAAAAACGTTTATTAATTTCAAAGATTATTTATTTTATTTTACTTGATTAAATATGAATATTTATATAATTTTAGAGAGATCTAAAATATTCTAAATTTATATAATGTTATGAACGGTTAAATTATTTATTAATTTAATGGGATGTCGGATCCAAGTTACAGGGATCTACACCTTTCAGCGCAAGAAATATGCTGGAAATATCGAATTAAAAATCTGGACAACATTCATTTGAGTAGTTTAATACAAAAGCGAGGGCATGGCGTTTACATTTTTTAACAAAAAATAAATATGTTAACAATATTTCAATAAACAATTTTCGGTCGGTGATTATTGGTCTAAAAAGGAAAAAATCAGAATTAAATTACAAATTTAAAAATCTGAAAAATATTGAGTACATTTATTCAAAACATTTCTAAGGGCATGGCTTTCAGGATTACCGGGGCAACAATGTCTTTATAGACAAAAATTAAAATAATGTTTTATTTACTATAAATTATACACCAAGAGAAATATGCCAGAATTATTCCGATACGACGCCATCGACTTATTGCTGGCGAAAAGTTATAAGTACTAATATTTCCAAACACCGCCTAGAATTTTTCCGGCGATTCCAAAAAAAAAACTAAAGTAGAAATCGGAGGGGCTTCTTAGCTGTCTATAATGGCTTACGCGCCCGCTATATTTGCGTCAAGCGCTATCGCGGCATTTGACGACTACCACTTGCAAAAACAATTAATACTCGATAGTGACGGCAGATTATTTCTTTAAAGGTTATGTTTGAATTGTTATGCCATTTTTCATTCCATGTAGTATAAAAGAAACCGTTACCAATTCATTGGCACTATAGCTTTCTCAAAATGTACAATAATTATTTTAAAAGGTCTATCTGCGTTTTCCTGACGAGCCTACCAGACAGGGTACCGAAACGAAATACATAATTTCAGTTTAGTTTTCCTTACAATTCAAACTTTAGATATTCGTAATTTTTTGTACTTTTTTTATTTTTCATATTGTGACATTTTCTTATTGCAATATTACTTAATTATAGTAAGGGGTTCATAATATTCTCCGAGGGTAAGTTTGAGTTACTCGCAGTAGAACTTTTCGAGATCGAAAATCGATTTCTCGACAGTTTTTGGAATAACATTTTGCTCGTAGAGATCAATAAATTTATTTTTATCTAAAATTATTATTCTTGTCTCTAAGATTATTAACGTTTCATTCTTATAAAACTATTCGACATTTTGAAATTTGGACGATCGACGCAATTCGAACGATAAAGATAATACCAAAGTTTAATCATGTTTCGTACGAATTGTAAATACGAAAATTATTATTAATAATGAAGTGGCAAGAAAAATTTACTTGACGTCAAAATTCGAATAACATGATTTAAAAATATAGAAAATTCCTAATCATATGATTTTAAAGTCCATTTTTTAACGAAAAAGTATCATTTATATTGCAAGTATCATAGATATTGCAAGTACTTTCACGGGATGTCGAACCCAAGATACAGGGATCTGCACTGTTCAACATAAGAATTTGGAAATATTGAATTAAAAATCTGAAAAAATTCATATCGGTAGAAACAAAAGCGAGGGCATGACATTTTTATTTTTTAAGAAAAAAATATTTTTTTAATAATAATTGAATAAACAATTTTCGGTCGGTAATTATTGATCGAAAAATACACGATTTTGAACGCAAAAATCAAAATTAAATTACAGTTTTTAAAATCTAAAAAAATGGCCTAAAAGCATGACTCTGCATTTTTTAAGAAATTTATCATTTTATTTATAAAAAAATATTAAAAATCACCATTTTCTGAGTCGGACATCCCCTTAAATCATGTTTTTTTAAAAAATTAGATAAAGTTATACCGTCACATATCCAATTGTTGATCAATTAAGGTAAATCTGTACGTTCATAGAATAATTTTATGTTAAAAAAGCTAATAATTGTATATATTTAGAGGGATACAGAAAGTATAAGTATTAAACTTCCTTTTAGCCATCTCAGAAAAATAAAATAGGTGCTATTTTTAAAGTAAGCAACAATCTAAGAAAAAAAAGCGGGAAGTACCAATTTCTGATCAGTAAATTTTCGGTACATATACCACTTTCTATTTAAGTCTACTAAACAATTATTAATTGTTTAACCTTCAAATTGTGCGTAGCAACGTTTAGATTTATGTAAATCTTATTATTTTATTGAAATAATACACTGATCAGAAATTGGTTCATGATCAACAATTGGGTATGTGACGGTACATGGTACTATTAAAAAGCGTATTTCACCACAAAAAAAAATTCTACGTCGTTTAAAGGACGATCACTTAAACAAAATGAAGTATTCTTTTACAACCGTATATAATAATATAAATTATTCACTTGCCAATTGTATACCGATACATCCCCTCTCACATGTGCACTTTCTTTCTAACATTTACATACGGTCCGGGTATATTTTCCATTGAACGAAGAGGCATACACGCACAATAACCCCGAATTACACAGATGAACATCGAAGTCAAATGCAGGGAAAGGGGGTGAGAGGATATTTCGATCGAAATCAAGGAAAATAAAAGGGAGAGAAGAAGCTAGGAGGAGAGATTTGGAAAAATGCAGCGCATATACGGTATTACATGTGACTGCACCGACGGATTCCTTCGTCGCAAGGGGGTGTTAAACCGTAAACATTGAAATGCCATACGTCAAGGCAAGTGGATAAGTTGATTCGATCGTATACACATCGACCCTTTCATTCCGAGAGTCGATCTCTATATATATACATTCACCAAGGACGAACGGCGGTAATTTATTTCATCTGCCGCACGCGACTTTCTAGGATTTCGATATTATGTGTTTGTGTTTGTTTATCACCTCGGGAGGGATGGATTTAATAGGCTTGATATTTTAGGGGACGAATGGGGTGTACTACTCGACGGTATATCTGTATGCGCGATATTATACTCTTTTCTGATTTTTCTACTTACTGCAGAGAGCATACGGCGTTTCTACATTTTTCGGGGGAGTGGAATATGTGTGTTTTCTCGTTGTTTCCAAATGTTTTACTCTCTATAGCGGACAGGGGGTATAATTTTGGATTCGATGAAACTTATGGTTCGTGGTACGATGCGAATTATTTCTACGCATTTAAGTGTCCATACAGTTAGATAATTGTTCTTTTGTAATTCGTAATATGTCTTATACTCTTAAAGAGACATCGAGCTTCATTTGAGAAAGTATATTATTTTACAAATGTTAATATTTCATATTACAATTAAAGGATTATCGTGAGAAATCTATGATTGTGCAAAGTTTCAAGATTATTGGAACATTCGAATAATGAAAAAATAATTGTTTTAAAAATTTTTTAAATCTTAGTAACGAGCAACTAAAAAATTTGTTGAATCATTTAATCTCGTATACACTGAATTTTTAAAGATTCTTGGAAAGCTTAAAGATAATAACTTATTTGTGGCAAATTTGTCGTAAAAATATTAACATTTCTGGAAAATGTCAAGAGTACGGATTTATTAATTTTATGTGTTAGGTGTCATACTCTCTTCGCGTGTCATTAATATTTTTGGATTCATTTGAAATTTCATTTCAATATTTTCGAGAGTAATTACTGCAACTTTACATTACCTTTTTCTTCATTTTTGCGTAAAAAAAATATTTTATTAAAAAAAAAAAATTTTTTTATGCAAAAGTAACAAAATTTAAATAATGTATATTTTTTAATATATTATTTATTTTCTTATAGACAAACTGTTTAAACAAAATGAAGTGTAAACAGTTAGTTGAAAGTGTCTTAAGAAACAACGTCAAAAATCGGCATATTAATGTAACGTAAGGTGCATTTTTGGTACTAAATACTAATGTTTAGACATTTAACAGCATAACTTTGGTTAAAATGTTTTTGTCTTGAAATTTTTCAGAAAACTTTAGATTTTTCCTACGAAATATGCCATAAAAGTTGTAGCTCATTAAGATGAAAAATCAATAAACATTTACACACTCTTTACTTCACTTGTTGGTATATTGAGCGATGCTTCTCGAAAACGCAATGATACCATTTATGTGAAATTCAGCTGACATTATAGATTATTGTTAAACAATGCGCATTCAAATCTACTATTTACGTATACTGTTATATTTTCTGATCTATTAATTAATTATCGGACTGCCAATAAGGTAGGAAGGCTACTTTAATGTAGAAACAACTTGATCGAAATAACGATATTATAATGTATTATAGCTTTAACACTTAAACGATTATTTTTTAATTTAAGTAGAAAATCTTTTAGTATAAAAAAAACAATAACTGATCAGTGTATTCAATACTGCAATTTTTTAGTAAAAATTGATATTTTAATCGTAAAAAGAGGACAGACTTGCACAATTATAAAAATGCTATTATTAATGGTAAAAAATGCCATGATCATAATAGTAATGTTTCCTCGATGGTGGCAATATTTACCATTATTAACAACAATTTTTATAATTGTGCAAATCTGTCCTCCTTTTACAATTAAAATAGTAATTTTTACAAAAAAAAAAATATTTCTGAGTGTATTTGTAAAAAAATGCGCATATATATTCAAAGCAAATCTACGATTCCCCAGTAGATCTGGGAAAATTATATACAAATGCTTAAAGATTCAGTTGACCAATCTCTTGAAAATGTAAAAGCCAATCACACAACTCGAGGTATCATGTATATAATGCACATAAATGTTCGTAGAACCGGAGAATTACTTCGTCTCTCCTAGAGAAATATATCCTTAGAATGGATGTAACACACATCAGATTTATACAAAGCAATACAGACGCATCTTATACTCGCGCGTATACCACTCAGTGCAGAGTGTATAGAAATTATCCGTGAAACGCAGGCCAGCGAGTATAGCGTCGAGGTGGTCCAGAACGGATACTCACGAGAGAGAGAGAGAGAGAGAGAGAGAGAGAGAGAGAGAGCGAGGGAGGAGCTGTGGGTATAACCCCGAGAGGGAGTAGTGCGCATTGATAAGTGGCATCTGTTACAGAGGCGACGCAGCACCGGTGCCGGCCCATAGGCTTTATGGCAATTTGAAACATTAATTGCAGATTAAACAGAGGGAAGCTGATGGCTCGCAGAGCTTCGAATCTCTCTCAGTCTCTCGCGGTAATTACGCGGTGCCCGGTATAATCTCCGGTCGGCCAGTCGCGCGCGCTCCTAAACGCTTCTATATACCAGTGGGGGGGGGGGGAGGCGGGGGGGTATAGGTGGATTGGGTGGAGAGCTCGCGGATCCTGTACACTACGTACTCCCACGCGTCTGTATCTATACGTATATACATATATATATCCGCGCGTCCATCCGTGGTTTACGAGGGCGCGTATACCACGCGAGTCCTCACCGTTATATGCGGCTATATACCACTCTGTACACACGTGCGTTCGTACACACACACGCTATATACATGTATGTATATATACATACACACATGGAGGACTCGAGCCACGTGCGCGAGAGGTAATAATCCGACGACTGCGATTGACACTGACATCACGGCTCAAATCCGCGGGTCTCCTGCATTTTATGGTCCATACCACTGAGAGAAACAGACAGAGAGAGAGAGAGAGAGAGAGAGAGGCGCGTACTACTCTCCGAAGGGATTACGTTGTAATAATCTTTTATGCTTTTTGGATATATACACATACATATATACGTACATCTATACGTGCGGATCGGAGAATCGCGTAATCGGGGGATTTCGCAGCGCGTTCGGATATAGATGTATATATATACATATATATCGGCGAATTTTACAACTTATTGGACGCGAGACCCCGCAGCTAATTTCGGTCTCTCGCCGGCTGGATTTGATTTACGAGATTCCTGTTGCGGCTTTCAACTGCTCGAGTGCCACGTATTAATATCAACCCTCTTCCCAATACATACATATATATAGATATATATATATATATACCTACAATTTTCGAATTTAATTTTTCTATTTTTTTTTCGGGCTTTATGAACCCTTTTTTCGTTATGTATACACACACACAGGCACGTGTACGTATATTGTCATATATATTTATACCCGGTTCTCGGGCGAAAATTGTTTTGTTGCCCACGTTTTTTTATGGTCGGATCATCGAATTCGTTTTGTGTGCAGTATATACCGAAAAATGTAATGGTTTATATATAAGTTAGTGCATTATATTTTAATATATATACCGGTGCATAAATTATTTTATTACTTCGGTCGATCATTAATATGTAAAGGGTATAACGATAATTGTTGTAATATACTTGAATATTTATACACCTAGTTTATATAATATACATATATATATATATATATATATTAATTACCGTGGAACATAAAATACTTTTTTTTCTGCGCGCGAATGGATTGAAGTAAATATGTTTATATTTATTTACGATGTATACAGCCGATCTGTGTTGTGATTAATTTATATTATATTCAATGTGTATATTCTACTGAGAGAAAGAGATATGTGTGAAAGAAGAAATGGTACATATATTATTTTAAATTGTTATATATTGACTTATAATAAAATTATATATCCAGAATAATTGATTACCGACCGAGCAAAAAAAAGATAATTATTTTTTTTAATAATTTAATTGTTATAAGATAATAGAACTGCACTAGATAATTAAATATTAAGTCACTCTACAAAATTTTCAGCAAACATCTAAAAAATTTCTGGACCGAAAAATCATGGAAAATTGTATACTTTTTATGGCGCCTTTGACGTATTGACCTGCAATTTTTTACAATTATTTATTATTTAATAATCTAGTGCAATTGTGTATTCGAATTTTGCATAAACTTGCGTATTTTTTTAAAAATACATTAACCGCAGGATATCTCAGGAACCACTTGCGCGAGAGGTAATAATCCGACGACTGCGATTGACACTGACATCACGGCTCAAATCCGCGGGTCTCCTGCATTTTATGGTCCATACCACTGAGAGAAACAGACAGAGAGAGAGAGAGAGAGAGAGGCGCGTACTACTCTCCGAAGGGATTACGTTGTAATAATCTTTTTGCTTTTTGGATATACACATACATACATACGTACATCTATACGTGCGGATCGGAGAATCGCGTAATCGGGGGATTTCGCAGCGCGTTCGGATATAGATGTATATATATACATATATCGGCGAATTTTACAACTTATTGGACGCGAGACCCCGCAGCTAATTTCGGTCTCTCGCCGGCTGGATTTGATTTACGAGATTCCTGTTGCGGCTTTCAACTGCTCGAGTGCCACGTATTAATATCAACCCTCTTCCCAATACATACATATTATATATATTAATATGGGCTATTTCACGTCAAGTGGTACGATGAAATTTTAAATCGCTCCAAAATTTGAAAACAGGCTGGAAATATCTTTCAGAAGATAGAAAAAAATTTTTACGTGTTAAAAATAATTTGCCTAAGAGTTATTCCACCATAAAAAATGGAAATTTTTCAATTTTTTAGAAAAATTTCTATTTTCAAAGCCATTTATCTCAAAATCTATTGATTTTTTTGAAAAAACATTAAAAACAACTTTTGTTCAAAATAATCTTTAGAACTTATCTACCTGGGTTACAATTCTTAATTTTAACATCTCGAAGAGATAGGGCACTTGGAAATATTGAATATCAAAAAAGGCGACCACGCCACAATCGATTTTGATCTAACACCGCTCAAAAGATCACATTTTTCGCGAGCTTTCGAATGGCGGTGGTTAGATTATTGGCCAAGACCGTTGGTGTAAGTTATACCCCATAAACCTCATAAAATCACTAATTTTCATGTATTTTAGGGCATAACTTACACCAGCTGTCTTGGCCAATAATCTAACCACCGCCATTCGAAAGCTCTCAAAAAATGTGATCTTTTGAGCGGTGTTAGATCAAAATCGATTGTGGCGTGGTCGCCTTTTTTTGATATTCAATATTTCCAAGTGCCCTATCTCTTCGAGATTTTAAAATTAAGAATTGTAACCCAGGTAGATAAGTTCTAAGGATTATTTTGAACAAAAGTTGTTTTTAATGTTTTTTCAAAAAAATCAATAGATTTTGAGATAAATGCCCTAAAATACATGAAAATGAGTGATTTCATGAGGTTTATGGGGTATAACTTACACCAACGGTCTTGGCCAATAATCTAACCACCGTCATTCGAAAGCTCGCGAAAAATGTGATCTTTTGAGCGGTGTTAGATCAAAATCGATTGTGGCGTGGTCGCCTTTTTTTGATATTCAATATTTCCAAGTGCCCTATCTCTTCGAGATGTTAAAATTAAGAATTGTAACCCAGATATATAAATTCTAAAGATTATTTTGAACAAAAGTTGTTTTTAATGTTTTTTTCGAAAAAATCAATAGATTTTGAGATAAATGGCTTTGAAAATAGAAATTTTTCTAAAAAATTGAAAAATTTCCATTTTTCATGGTGGAATAACTCTTAGGCCAATTATTTTTAACACCTAAAAATTTTTTTCTATCTTCTGAAAGATATTTCCAGCCTGTTTTCAAATTTTGGAGCGATTTAAAATTTTCATCGTACCACTTGACGTGAAATAGCCCATATATATATATATACCTACAATTTTCGAATTTAATTTTTCTATTTTTTTTTCGGGCTTTATGAACCCTTTTTTCGTTATGTATACACACACACAGGCACGTGTACGTATATTGTCATATATATTTATACCCGGTTCTCGGGCGAAAATTGTTTTGTTGCCCACGTTTTTTTATGGTCGGATCATCGAATTCGTTTTGTGTGCAGTATATACCGAAAAATGTAATGGTTTATATATAAGTTAGTGCATTATATTTTAATATATATACCGGTGCATAAATTATTTTATTACTTCGGTCGATCATTAATATGTAAAGGGTATAACGATAATTGTTGTAATATACTTGAATATTTATACACCTAGTTTATATAATATACATATATATATATATATATATTAATTACCGTGGAACATAAAATACTTTTTTTTCTGCGCGCGAATGGATTGAAGTAAATATATTTATATTTATTTACGATGTATACAGCCGATCTGTGTTGTGATTAATTTATATTATATTCAATGTGTATATTCTACTGAGAGAAAGAGATATGTGTGAAAGAAGAAATGGTACATATATTATTTTAAATTGTTATATATTGACTTATAATAAAATTATATATCCAGAATAATTGATTACCGACCGAGCAAAAAAAAAGATAATTATTTTTTTTTAATAATTTAATTGTTATAAGATAATAGAACTGCACTAGATAATTAAATATTAAGTCACTCTACAAAATTTTCAGCAAACATCTAAAAAATTTCTGGACCGAAAAATCATGGAAAATTGTATACTTTTTATGGCGCCTTTGACGTATTGACCTGCAATTTTTTACAATTATTTATTATTTAATAATCTAGTGCAATTGTGTATTCGAATTTTGCATAAACTTGCGTATTTTTTTAAATAAATACATTAACCGCAGGATATCTCAGGAACCACTTCATCGAATACGCTGATTTTTTAACAGCAACTTCTAAATATGATTTAAATTTATTTAAGCGGAACAAAATTTCAATAAAAGTCTATATGTTTATATAAAAAAATTATTTACCTATTTTTTATATAATTTCTCAATTTTTTAAATTATAATTTGGTAATAATAATTTTTTTATTACAAGTTTCACACAGCTTGTTTTGCTTAAGTGGATTAAAACCATATTTGAAAGTTACTGTTAGAATTTCAACCTAGTCGATGAGGTAGTTTCTGAGATATCCTGCGGTAGGTTCATTATGGAAAAAAATCGGAGTTCGGAGTCTAATTAATAAAATATTTACGTTACATATAAATTGGCCAAAAAATTTCTAAATAAGAGTTAATAATAACATAATTTGTTTAAAAAATTAAGAAATGTTTTCAATTGTTATGAAAAAAATGACTGAATTGTTAATGTTAAATAGCTTGTTCACTTAAAGAAAAATCACGTTTGCAATAATAATTGATTAAACAAATTTTTTTGTCCGGAATTTTGACTATATAAAAGATATAAACTTTAACGGAATGTCGAACCCAAATTACAAGAATCTGCGCACCATTCAACCCAAAAATTCTATCTGAAATATTAAATTTAAAGCTGAAAAAATTCATACGGATAGCTTAAAACATAAGTAAGAGCTTGACGTTTTCATTTTTTTGAGAAAAAAAATCATTTTTTAAATAATAATTGAATAAACAATTTTTGGTCGTAATTAATAGTGAAAAAAGGCATAAACTTTCAACCCAAACATCGTGATCAAATTATGGATTTAAAAATCTGGAAAAATTTGAGTATATTATTTAAAACGTGCTTAAGGAACTGACGTTTAGGGTTTATTAAACAAATTATTGATTTGTTAATAAAAAAAAAGTAAAAAATACCATTTTCTGAGTCCGACATCAAGTGAAACCGAAAGATTATACATGAATTATCGACATAAATAATAAATGATTTTTTAAAATCTCTTTTTCATTATAAAATAATATAAGTAATATACCCATTCTTAGACTCTGACATGTTCTTATAACACTTACAAGGAGAGCATCTCATGTTCTTAATTATTAACTTAGCAAACTAGAAAAATGAATGAAAGTCTAACTGGGAAAAAATACTGATATTCAAATTAAAAGACATATCAGATCTTAACAGTCAATCGAAATATCTCTCAGTGTACTCATTGTCACTATATACATATACGGAACACGCAAAATTTCACAAATAATAATATAAACACTCCGAAAAAGATTTCCGAAAAAAAAGGTATTTTTACCCATAATAATTGGTATTATGGGATTATGTATATACTTAATGTACATATCCCAGGTCGTACAAGTAGAGGATAGGTAAACAGGGAATAAAATAACTTTAGATGACCGTGTAACAAAATACCGTGGAATACCCAGTTGAGCTCGTTCAAGGACAACAACCATAAAAGATTAATTAATCGTCAGCTATTAAATTCCCTATTAACCCATGGGCCAGGGAGACCAGATTTTCGCAAGGATAATTTCGCGAAGCGCTGTACGTGTACGAGGCGAACCCCAAACACACGCGTACACCTCGGTGGCTAAGGGAGGTTTACGATGAGGAACCCTGCTTTAGAGACGACCATTAACGGTCACCTGATATTTTTAATCCCGCATATACGAGAGAGAGAGAGAGAGAGAGAGAGAGAGAGAGAGAGAGAGATTTAGAAGGGAATCGATTTACGTATAGCCTTGGTAGTCGCGTCTTCAATTTTCTCGGAGCATAAACTACCCCTCCGTACATATATATATATATGGACGAAATTACGAAGGGAGGATCTCTCGCAAAACGACATCCTGTATTAACACATTCCATTACAGGAGGAGGTCTCGGAGCCGTTATCGTTACCGATGAGCTCTGGGAGCACGCCGACTCCTCTCTCTCTCTCTCTCTCTCTCTCTCTCTGTATATAGATATAGACCACAGTGTTACTCTTCGCGATCTTGTTAACAATATGAGCATAGGGTACTACACGAACGCCAGACTATTGAGAGTTGAAAAATTTATCTCGCTTTTAGTGTGGTGTACGCTTGGGGAAAATCTACTGGCCGCAATATCCTTGTGGCTCGCGAGGTTTGAGCATCGCTTTAGAATGTTTTGGTACACCTATAATGATGGGAAGGTTCTCGTTATCGCCCATCACGAACTAAATTATTACCTGGTTACGCGGTAATTTTTGTTGCTTCTTTTTTTTAACCGGTGAACACGCGCAATATGTTGCTATACGGAGAATATTGTTTCGAATTTGGGTGTGTATTTATGTAATTTTTGTAGTAGCTTTAAACGACGTAATTGTAACGGTGTTAATATAATATAGCAGCAGGTCATTCTTTTGGTAACTAGTCAGACTGTCTATATCCTTAAAGCTGAGCAGTTAATATTCTGACACATTTTTTGTATTTAATAATATACCAATATTTTTGTTGAACTCATTAATTACAACTGTTGAAGTGCTTTTCACTTTAACCTAGTTAGTTAAGTATATAAATCTGTATTGTATTCTTTTATTCTTCCGTTACAGAGCAGACCAAAAAAATTACGTAGATTATATAAATGAGTAATTATTTTAATATTTGTGTATTATATTTCTCTTTATTTATTAATATAAACTTCGTATAAACTTTTTAACGGGATGTCGGACCCAAGTTACATTTACCCATATGAATTTTTTCAGATTTTTAATTATATTTATAATACAAAAGCAAGGGCATGACGTGTTTTGATTTTTTTAAAAAAAATAAATTTGTTAATCATAAATGAATAAACAATTTTCGGTCGGTAACTATTTATCTAAAAAAGCATAAATTTTCAACGCAAAAATCATAATTAAATAACAAATTTAAAATTCTGAATAAATTTGTGTATACTGTTAATCGCGTGATTTTCCTTAAATTTTTAAGCGAAGTATTAATTTTTGATTAAAAATGATTATAAAGTGCTAATATATGTAGCAAAAGTAAGTTTTTAAGTATATCTTTACGAATTAACCGAAAATTAAAGTTAAGAGTTTCAAAATTTACATTATTTAAAACTATATTTAATTTACCATGAGATTATTCGCTGCAACTTTTCAACTATCGCATAAACTTTTCTTATACATATTAATAATTCACCGATCATTTATTTAAAAATATATAATATATATAAACGTGAAAAATCTCAAAATATATAGCTTTATAATTCAATTGGCACACGGTGTATATAGCACAACGAGGCTTCGTTCCCTATTGCGATATATATATATATGTGCTGTTGATTTTTGGAAATGACCCAGATTCTAGGACGTTTCATCAATTTTTGGCACAAGCTAGATTGCCCGAGCAACCAACCTGCATTTTACCCTTTCAAACCTTTCACGTCTGTGAGCTGTGCATGCAGTATTCAACAGAGAGAATGGATCAACTATTATACATATACCTTCGTCCTTATACACCTCAGAAGAGTTATCAAGTTATATATAGAAAATTTAAATATGCATATTTTCAAAACTCTTTGATTGTGACATTTTCATACAACAAACCTATATATATATATATATATATATATATATATATATATTATATCCTTTATCCCACATCTTTTTATATTTTTAGGATATACAATTAAATGTATATATAGGTATAGAATTACACGATATTTTTTGAAAAACGAGGAATATAAAAACATTTTCGACTATTAATTTGTTTAGTTCGAACTTTATTGTTTGTAAAACATTGTTATGTGTATAAATATAGAGGAACGATTTAAACTACTTTATATACGTACATTCGCGCTAAAAAATATAATATTCAACTCCCGTGAAAGAGTACGCGTTTTACGCGCTTGAATATTAGCCTGAATATACATGTACAATAAAAATATAACACTGAAATATTTTCCGATAAATATCTATCAACTATGGAGGATTCACTATATTATATATAAATATATTTACGTTAAACAGTAGTATATCGATAAAATCCGTATTAGAATGTAGAAAATATTCGATATCCAAAATAAAAAAAAAGAAGGAGCTATAATTTAACAGACTATTATTTTATTTTATTTAGAATTTTTATTAGAAAAACGAAAGGAAAAGATGCGAACAAACTAACTAATAATATTATACTATCAAGTTGGCGTTATGCTAGTAAAACAGAGAGAAAGAGGGAGATCATCCGAGTAAACAACGTAACACCAAGAAAGTTATTAGGAGAGGGTGTCTCCAAGCGAGAGAAACATAAGAAAATATATGGACAAAAAAATGTTTGATCTAAGCAGAATTCTTGTTAATAGGTAGAGTTTGGTCAAAAAAATTTTTTTTCATTTTTTAATTCCCAAATTTTTAATATTTTAATTATATTTCATAAAAATATTTAACATATTTTTAATTTTTAATTTCTTCATAATTTCAAGTAATTGTTTTCAAGTAAGAATAGTTTTTTATTATAAGATATAAATATATATTAGTAAAAAATTAATTTTTTTTAATAAAAAATAATGTTTCAATCAAATTTTACTTTTGAATAAATTAATTTGTATCTGTAAACTACAAATTGGTAAAATACTTGAAAGAATAATCATAATAATTTCAAATAAATGCAAAAACTACTGTGCACCAAACACTAATTTTAATACATTTTTCTGCATAACTTTGGAATGAAAAAGAAATTTCTTATCTCAAACAGAATTTTTGTTAAATATGACCAAAGACGAAATCTGGTTGATAGTAAATAAATCCTCTATAATCAAACTGTATCTCCTTGCAGGTTCAACCATATTATTCTAAATTTTACAAAATTCATTTAATCTCAACCAGATTTCTTCTTGGCTCACGCTTAACAAGAGATCTTTTTGTCGCGGTGGTTTATATGATTCTGTCTTTTTGAAATGTTCCAGAATATTTTACATATTCACAATAAATATGCCACGAAAGTTTTAGTTCATAAAAATGAAAAACAGATATTTTTTTTTCGAAAAGAAAATCTACGGTTGTTTCAATATAATTCCTCTATAATCGTAAAATTATTGTACAACAAAAGATTCTCCAATCACAGATTAAAATAGTCAAAAAAAAAAAAAATTTTTTATTGATTCTTAAAATATAGCAGAAGAATTACATTGGTACAGCCAGATATTCTTATTTAAGGTCATATTTAACAATAAATTCCGTTATTTTTTACATTCTTCACAAAACTTGGCTCGTTCGGTAGTTGATAAATCGCGAGATCGGGAAAAGTAAGAGGTATAAACCTATATATATTTGTATAAATAACCCAATTGAAATGGCGCGGTTGTTCGACGGTCTCGAAACACCCCGGGTTCCAATAAAATCTTGGGGAAAAATCGTGGGCGCACGGCGGTTCTTCGGGAAAGAGGGCGAGAAGAGTAGAGAAAAGAAGAGAAGAGAGACAGAAAGGAATATCCGTCCGGATTAACACTGAGCCCCAGCTCTCTTTCAATCTCTTTCAATCTCGTCCCGAACCCCCTTCCCTTTCATGGATATCGCGGATGTCACGCTTTCGCGGCTTTTGCGAACGACATCCGCCTTCTCTCTCTATATATATATATCAAAGTGTGCATGTGGTATTCGCACGTGTGTGTGTGTGTGTGTGTGTACCTATACATATATAAACGTCGAAGACGAAAAATTCTTCGTGTGTATATATTTTTTCGTGTGTTTTTGCGTCTGGTGTCTATACTGTTCTCCCTCTCTACTTTTGGAAAAACACGGGGAACGTCAACGTGTTTGCAGTGTGTGGTGGACGAGTGCGGTCAAAGATAACGCATTAGCTCCCTGTGTGCGGAACCCCCCTCCCCCTCCCCCTTCCTTCACCCCTAGGTGTATTCTAATCCCCTTTTGAAACGTCATGCGCAACGTTGGATATACGTGCAGGGTGAGAGAGGCTGCTGCGAGGTAACCACCGAGGGATGAAACAAGTCACGCAAAAACCGGATGATTGAAATGTGAAAAAGTTGACGATTAAAATGTGACTTGGGGTGAAACGCGCATAAGCCAGGTCAAATGGGCTTTGTGTTTCATTCTAGATTAGGCACTTTTTTTTTCTCTCCTCCCCTCTCTTCCCTTCTTCCTATTTCTTTCATTCATTTACCTCGAAATTTCTTTTTCGAAAACGCTTAACGCATTAATAATTCGAGTGTATTCTTACGGTCTCGCGTACCTATTGTTTTGAGGTTATAATTTTCATAAATTATGTTGAACGTTAAATAAATACACGGGGGACAAAAAAAAATTGTATCAAAAATTATGTCGGTGTCGTTGAGCGATAAATATTTATGCGAGGTACAGTAAAAATTTAGTACATTTTTTAGGAAATTTCGCAGATACGTAGTAAATTGTTATATTGTACGATATATTTATATTTACTACGTTTTTTTTCTCCGTCATTGGTGTACATGTGAAAGAAAAACGTTTAATTGTTTATATTTTAATGAATATTTATCCCTTAATTTAATAAATTGTTTACACGTATATTCGTAACATTATAATGTTAATAATTATTAACGATTATTAACATTTATATTTATTAATAATTATTAATTATTTAGATATTGCGTTTTTATTATATTTATATATAATAATAATATCAACTAAAAATGTTTCCATATTTGATAAAAAGGTTGTCCAATGAAACTCAGCATATTTCCATGAAGTGGTGTAACTGAAAATAAAAAACAATTATTCTTAATATTTTTTTAACTCTTTTAACTAGGAGAGTGTTTTACCTTCGGGTAATGAATCGAGTAGATCAAGTAGATACGATTTAAAAAAAATAAACTCAACTCGGTTAATGTGCCTCAATATTGTATAGAGATAAATAAGAAATTGAAAAAATCTTAACCAATAAATTTAGTATGAAAAATTAATTGACTTTTTTTTAGTTAAAATTGCTTTAATTACTTATCTTTTCCATAACTTTGAGGTAAATTAACCGAATTAAGTTTATTTTTTTTTAATCATGTATCTGCTTGATCGCATCTTTCTTTCGAATTTTAATTTACGATATTTATCTTCACTTGCTTCCGAGTTACAATCGATTAAAAATATGAAAGTAACTTTTAAAAACAATTTGCTCAAGTTGACCATAACCATGATAAACTTGAGCGTCAAAGTCTAAAAATCTGGATTTCCTGATATTTTTGTACTATACAAAACGTATCCTTCGTTATATTTAAAATCCGTTATCCGAAGGTTAGACGCTCTCCCTACTATATATAAGAAGTAACGTTCGAATAAATATAAACCGAGTAAGGCTCGTTAACAAAAGGAAAACGACGCGTAACTCAAAATTATGCACGTTACCAATCGACAACGAAGACAGCTGATGAACGTACAAAAGTGTCTTCGTATATATATACGTAAATCGAGGGCCCGAAAACGCTCTATATATATATATATATATCCACTCAACGAATTGACAATTGCGCGTTCGTAATTCTGTAGGGGAAACAAAACGTGTCAGTTACTTTTGTGCGCGTGTTAAGGACTGTTGTACACCACATCTTTCAGACGATTGATTGGTTACAATATTTTACGCGGATTCTCGTTTCGTCATTATGTGCATTATATATATATCGACATCTTGCACGCGTAACAACAGGGATACGTATATAATATCTCGACGAAATTTGTATTTCCATTTGGAGGACACGAGCCCTGGGAAATGAAAGGTCAATTTTAGCGATAAGGGTGTGATCTATTGTGATGGAATATATATTGACGTATAATTATATGATACGCGCTTTTTGTTCAGTGTGAGAAATATCTATGGGTTTGTATAAAACGCTATTTACTATTGCGAGTCGTATACGTACGCGTAAATTAATATTAATTGCTATATCTAGGAAATTGTGATAATGCGCGCAAGACTATTTATTTAAATACATGTTCTGGAGTGATTGATATTTATAATTGAATAGTGATCGAACCTTTATATAAGGAGGTATTACACCTATTATAATGCAATACAATAAATTACACATGTAACGTACAAATTAATGTTTGTTTAACTATATATTTTAAGAAAAATTTGAAAATATATTTGATTTCCTTTTGAATTATCTTATACAGAGATCACAGAACTCATTTAAATCATAATTATGGTTGTATTAATATTTTACCTTTGGCGTACGTAACTTACAATTTGAAACGCTCCTCGACAAAATGTGTGTTTTTACACTCTTTCTGGACCGAAGCTATTTATATTTTCTGATCGACAATTGATTATTAATTAAACCATAAAAAAACAATAAAAAATCTTGAATTTTGTGAATTTTGACAGTTTACAGGTTCTCGTGAAATTTTGAGTAATACTATACAATTGTATAAATAACTTCGGCTCAAAAAGATTCTAAAAACGCACATTTTGATTCGTCGGTTGAGAAAATCCATCGAGCGGTCCAAGCTATAAGTTACGCCAAAATCAAGAATAGAAAAGATAATTAAAAAAAAAATAAAACAACACTTATTTAAGACGCATAAATTTATAAATTCCGATTTTTTCAGTAAAAAATTTTTTTTTGTTCATAATATTTATAGATTTGAAAAAATGACAGAAAAAAAAATCGAAATTTTCATCACTTTTAGGTGAACAAAGTCGTTTCACTTCAACCAAACATTTCGACAAATTTAAATATTGTTTTTTCTCGCTTTTATAATTTATTACTTATCCGAATATATCACATATATGTATATATATATATATATATATACATATAATGACTATTTACACAATGAATATTTTTTTCTGACGACGCGATACGTCGAACCGAAATCCTCGTACGTTCCTTCTCTCTCTCTCTCTCTCTCTCTCTCTCTCTCTCTCTCTCTCTCTCTCTTTCTCTCTTTATTTCAACCTGGCCAACTATCCGAAAAATAGGGGTCAAATAAATTTTACCCACTCCGCGGGATGTATATATATATATATAGATATTCGTAAAATCGGAGCTTATTCCACTCCGATTCTTTGGTCATCGATGCAAAGCTTTCGAACCGTTAATAACTCCCTCGAATGCATCAGCGGAGGTACGGAATCGCATAAAAATATCATCCGCACGGTATGTATATATATATATATATATATATATATACGTAATTGATGTAACCTTCTTATAAATTCTCCAAGTTGGATCTAGTAGTAGTAATAGGAGTAGTAGTAGTGTGTATGGAGGTTCCATCGGACAGGCTGGTTTGGCTTCCACCGGAAGTAGGCCAGTTGGCTTGCATCCAAAACATATACTCGCTCGACTCTCTCGTTCTCTTAAACCGAAAAAAAGGGGAGGAAGAAAGGGGGTTAATAATCGTAAGGGAGAGCGCGGTAAAGAGAAAAAAAAAGAAAAGAAAGGTGATTGTGAAACGATTTCTGGAAAGTAGTTAAAATGCTAAGCACTGCTATACTATAAACTCGGTCGATTTAATAGACAAGCGTGTAAAGAGTGGACATTGTCTCGTAAGTAAGCTCGTTATCTATAACGTTCCTAGATTTTAGTATAAATTAAAAGTTGTATATAGGATATCACGTTTGTCGAAGCTACTTTTTTTTCAACTTGATGTATTGATCATTTATTATTTGTTGTGTAATAATGGATTCCCGAGAGATAAGTGAAAATGTGGTTATTTATATACGGATACTCGAGTAAAATGATATTTCACAAACTGGTATTCTGATACTAAAAGGTTATTACTTGTACTTTATAATATTTATATATATATATATATTGATGGCACTGTTACAGATATCATTCGATATATTTCGTTATACGTACTTATGAAAACCGATGAGTATAGCGTATATAACATAATGTAATGTAATGGTGTATCGTGTGCAACGTATTATTTTTAGTACAACACGTTTATATATATACATTTTATTTTATTAACAATTGTATTATATAATAAGTTAATGCAACTGATTATTACTGAAATCAGTATGGAAGTAATTAAAATCTCTGTAGATTATATTCTTTTACGTTTCAAATATATTTTCTTTTTTATTCGATTATTTTAGCATCTTCGAGAAGGTGTATAAATCCACGAGTATGGTACTAATCGAACGCAATTTTCAATATTTATTACTTTTTGTTCTTAAAAATTTGGTATTTTTTTTCTTAACAATACTTGCGGTGATACATAGTTATTCTTTATTCAACTTATATACCATTTAAATTATTATTTAATACTAATTAATTATTATAAAATTTATATCATTATTTTTCATTCACATTTTTAGAATAAAATGGAATAAAGTATTGAAGATAATTTTATTATTGCGATCGGATAGAAAATACTTATGATGATTTATTATGATTTCAGTACTTTCTATTGTAGTAACCTTTGTACCAATGTTAATTAGTTATTTATTAAAAATAATAAATAACTCTAATAATTGATTAAAAGTATTAGTATCTTTTAATAAATGAACTAAAATATGTCAAAATCGTTAATGAAGGTGATCGTAATTCATTACCTGATAATTATTCAAATTATTTTTCAGAATCCCGATATTAAACCACGGGGGTGATTATAAATCAGGTCGAGTGTACACTTTTTCTACTATTTTTACTTTCTTATAATTAATATTTCATAATTTTAAAAAAAAAAAAAAAGAAGTTAACCAACTGTAATATCGAAGAAATTACGTTTTAATATACAAATACTCCACAGTCGACATAAAAATAAATTATTTGGATTATTTACACATTGAAAGTACAATTGGTACTTAAAATTTCTAAAATGGACATTCACATTTTTCGTTTGCGGTGTACAAATGTATGTACATCGAGGTTTACACACATCTCAGGTAAAGCTTTTATCGGTACGAACTCGTTAATTCAAAATGATTTACATTCGAACGATGAGAAAGAGACCGAACTGCTCCTTTGTCGCTTATACTCTATACCTTCTATTCGATTTATCCCTTCTTCTCCTCCTTCTTCTTTTTCTTTTTTTTACTATATTTTTCGCTCGTTACTACGAGCACCGAGGGATAGCAGTCGATAGATAACCGTCGGTGTGTGTGGCTCGCTGGGAATCCATTTGAATTACAAATTGATTTTTTTTTTCTCATCAATGTCGCCGAGAGAGCTCAGGTGATATTCTTGCGCGACTCTTTCTCATGCAAATATTCGCGAAGCTTTAGATATAAAAAGAGAGAGAGAGAGAGAGAGAGGTAAAGGGTATATTTCGAAATTAAAAAAGAGAGAGAGAGAGAGAGAGTGAGAGGGGTGGAGGGAGAGAGAAAGTGGATGCTGGCAGCGTGAGTAATTGATTTCGTGGAAGGAGCCGAGTTTGATTGAATTACAAATTGCGAGCTTGCGCACACCGCTATAGGTTTTATATATATACTGTTTGCATGGGGCCCATTTCACCGGCACAATTTTCCTTTTATTAAAAAAGAAATAAATATAAAAGTATATAACCGTCGGTATTCGGTGTGTACCAGAGAATATTTATTCCTATATGTATATATACATATTGATTTGACTGTGGGCTATTAGGTCATTTCGATATAAATATGTACACGGAGAGGAAAATATTAGGAAAATTAGAAATAAATCGAGGATAAAATTTACCACGAATAAGTATTGTAAACATGCGGTGAGTGGTTGTGGTACCAAATTTTACCACGAAGTTCATATGATAATTAAATATCGTCGGTAACAATTGATAGAATGTGATATTATGTTTCACTTAGGTTATTTAAGTAGCTTTACAAAACGAATGAAATACTTAATATTATAATATATATCTCTATATATAAAAAAGTGATAGGTGAATGTTTTGAAAATAAGTACAACGGTTCTGTGATTGGATAACGTTTTGCGCACGTGTTCATTGGTTGAACGATATCTTCATCAAAATTAAATGTAGAGATATAAATATAGTTTTTTCGAACTCTTCTTGCCGCCAGAGATTGTTACTTCGCTTTGGGAATGATATTTTACATGGACACTTTTTTTTTCATGCGACGCCTAGTGTTAGTTTTTCGAACTAAAAATTATGTGGATTTAGTGCGAACAGACACTTTGTATTTTTTTAATACAGTCTTTTTGGACAATATGTATAAAAATTGATGAAAATTAACATGTATAAATTATCATTAACTCTCTTTTCTATACAGTCAAACAAAACTATCATAACGAATAAAGTATTTTTCCGAAATGTATGAAAGAATCATGGAGAAACAATTCCACCTAAACTTTTTTGATACAACGTGGGATATTATGACGATGACATAAAAATTATCTACTTATATTAGTTTTTGATTTGTTTTATCATAATTTTTAAAATTATAATCGAATTTTTTTAGTGTCATTCGCTTAATTTTTATGTGCTCTAACGGTAAAAATTACCCCACACTGCTCTACGATAAACAGAATTTTAATATACTTTAAAAAAAAAATGATAAGTTAAATTTTAATATTTAAATTATTTAGACAATTATACTCGAACGATCCTGTTTTAATTCTAATACGGATATTCATAATATCACGGTAATATTTATGTTAAAATTTTCTCCGTGAAGGGGAATTATTTAAAATATATTATTTTTTTATTCCCATGTCGCTATACATACAAATCGTAATGTTTTGTATATTAATTGTTCGTTTATCAACCTCATTTACCCGGGTAATACAACATCGGATAGCCAAGATGAAATTCGACGCAGGTACATGTATATATATAATGTTAATGCAGTATGGTGTAAAGCGCGTATATACGTATACCTTAAACGTCAGCCGCGTATCCCTTTGGAATCCACGAATGACAGGGTTACACAGTTTACCAATGGTATCACCGCGCGTTCCTCGGACCTCGTTTCTGACGTGATCAACGGGAAGGGGTATATACATATATAGTGGTACGGTAAACGCGAACTCGACGCGAGACGTTTCGGAGGCTCGCCGAACTTTCGGAATGCTCGGGCCATCAGTTAAGACTTTAGGCGTCTATATATCCAAATGAAACTTGGATAGAAAACCGTGGTGCTGGAGAACACACCTGACTTGGTTGTGTTGGTTATAATACCATCTATATATATATACATATAGAACTGCACGTATTTCTATTTGCATGTCTTACACAGTTATACACCCCTCGATGTTTCAACGTATAGTCCAACTGGATTTGACTTTAGACGATTTATTCGGTGTATCTGGAGTCCGATCACGTAATTTCGTTTTGACGCTGCATACCAAGTATATCAAGCGATTTTGATATGCCGTGGAGTTGACACAGTTTTGCGGCGGTGCGGCAAACCAGTTGCTTCTCTCTTCCTTTCCGCAAACCTTTAAGCGCATTACGATATTTCTTCAAACTCGCCGGTTGTTGTGATTAAAGTTACATGCATGTATAATACCTACATTTATTTTGGAACAGTCAAACTTTTATCGAGATGTTGATATACAAGGAAATTAACATTTTCAAACGTATATCTTTATTCAAAATTGAAGTTAATAAAAAGTCTTTGTTTTGATATTAAATAATCTTTGTCAAGTCAGAAAATCGATTACTAATATCACTTCACTTTATATTACCCATAATTGCAAAAATTAACGCTTAAATCGATAGCTAAAATTCGATTATATTTATACGTTTTAAAAATTTCAAGTAATAATTTTATAAAGTAGCAGATTTGTTATTTGTTAGGATTCGTGTAGGTGTGACAGTGAACGCAAAACTCGTTTAGTAAAAGAAATAATCTTTATTAACGTAAGGCACGTCTTACAAGACGTCTACACTCAGCGGAGGCCGAACTCGAAGTGAGAGTATCGCAACGTTCGGTACTAGAGGCGCTGCGCACAGCGACGACGATTGCTTAAACCTATAGAGTGCTCTCCCATAAGCACATCACGCTGTACATTCTTACACTCCCTCTCAATCTAGTCGCTGTATAACTAATAATTTTTTTTTTTTTTCAAATTTACATATAACACGCAACTTCTGTTCAATACAACACTTAAAGCTTCATCTCATTATGTACACATGATTTAATTGGTGCTATTTTCCACCATTGTTTTCCGTCAGTTGACATCAATATATTATTCGTCCCAGTCCTCAGTTTCTTCATTTAATTGATCTGAAAACATATACAATTTTAATTAATCTATATGCATATTTAAAATTTTCAATGATATTGTTTTATGAAATAAGAACGTCAAAGGCTTTGTAAAAATATCAGCTAACTGATCCTTAGATCCTATCCATATTACATCTACATAGCCTTTGTTAACACATTCTTTAACATAACATTCGCGTCTTTCAACCATGTGTCGTAATTTATTATTTCCATTTGTCTTAGTGCATGTTATAGCCGCCATATTGTCGCAAAACAATTGCATTGGATACAAGTGTTTATTTAATATAAATTTAATTGAATTATGTAAAGACATTAACTCTTGACAAGCTTCGCTCATAGCTACATATTCTGACTGACAAGTGGACAAAGCTACACTTGTTTGTTTATGTGTCTTCCAGGCTATAGAGTCACCAAACAGTCTTATTACATATCCACATGTAGTGTGTGCATTTTTACAATCGGTTAAACTGGCATCAGAAAATGCTTCTAAATTGTCTTTTTCTGCTTTGTAAGTCAATTTATAGTTTACTGTTCCAGACAAATACTGGAACACTCTTTTCACCATATCCCATTCGTTCTTAGTTGGGTTAATTTGATGCCTGCTAAGTACATTGGTCGCATATGATATATCTGGCCGTGTAGATCCAGAAATGTATAACAATGATCCTATGACCTCACGATACCTTCTGTTTGGTATTGTTTCATAAGAAGATTCGTCTTCTTCTCTAGCCTTTCTTTCTCTATTATTAACTTGATTAGACACCATAGGTGTAACCGTTGATTTTATTTTATCAAAGCCAAATCTTTGTAACATTTTAACAATGAATTGTTCTTGACTGATCTTTAAAGTTCTTTTAACACGATCTCTCTCGATTTTTATTCCTAAAAATTCATTAGGCTCACCTAAGTCTTTAACAACAAATTCACTACTCAAACAGTCTCTCGTGGAATTTATATTTTCAACAGAGTCGCAACCTATCAATATATCATCCACATAAAGTAACACTAATACTATTCCACAGGACGTTTGCTTGATAAACAAACACGGATCTAAGTCATGCGATTTGAATTCTAATTTTTCCATCACACTCGAAAACTTATTGTTCCAATTTTTAGGGCTAATTTTTAATCCATATAGTGATTTTTTTAATTTCCAAATTAACTGTCTTTTAATATCTACATTAACATTCACTCCCTCTGGAATTTCTAAATATATATCCTCATTTAGATCTCCATAAAGAAAAGCAGTCTCAATATCTAACTGTTTCAAATGTAAATTATATTTATTCGCTATTGCTAGAAAAGCTCTGACTAGCGATAGCCTAGAAACTGGCGCATATGTTTCCCTTAGATCGTATATATTTTTATCTTTGAATCCTCGAATCACTAATCTAGCTTTGTATTTAACTTTTCCAGTTTCGTCTATTTTCTTTTTGAATACCCACCGAGAGTCTATAATATTAGGTTTCAGATTTGTTAATTCTAAAGCAGCCCGATCTACCACTACATATACTTGTTTATCTTTAAACGCATTCAACTCACACTGAACCGCCTCAAGCCAGTTATTCCTTTCATTAGAATTCATAGCTTCTTTAAACGTTTGAGGATCACCCTGTATTTTAGCTAATAAAGCATGATATTTAATATCACTTTCACTTTCATCAAAGCTTTCTTTATTTTCAGTCTGATATAAATTAAACATGATTTTATGCTCACTATTTTCTTTACGCGGCCTCCCTCTTTTCTTCTTTTCAACTTTTGATTCACTATCTAACTTATTATCAATAATAGGACTCTCTATATTCTCATTAGCTTTTATTAAACTTTCAAAAACTACACTATCAGTCTCATTTTTATTATAAAAGTCTTTGTAAACATATTTTTCTAAAAATTTAACATGTCTACTCTCAAACAATTTATGTTGTTCAGGCACGTAAATAATATATCCTGTCTGTATAAATCCTACTAAAAATCCTCTAACTGCTTGTACACCAAATTTAGTACCAACATTTCTGGGTATTCTAACGTAAGCTACACAACCGAATCTCTTTAATTGAGTCATATCCCCCTTTTGATTATCGTTTAATCTTTTTAACGGAGTCTCCATTTCTGTGGATTTATGAGGAGTGCGATTATATGCGTACACTGCTGCTTTTACAGCTAAATCCCACATGCTTGCAGGCAAACCTGTGTCAAACATCATTGATCTAACTCGAGTTTCTAATGTACGATTGAATCTCTCTGCAACCCCGTTGTGTTCGGGAGTATCAGGACAAGCAAGTTGTAATTCAGCTCCAAATTTATTTAATACATCTATAGTTTCAGACCCAGTAAATTCTGTCCCTCTATCGCAACGTAGAAAGCAAAATTTTTCATCATGGCCTATTACATTTCTTACACTACTTACAAAATCACTTATACATCTCGGAGTTTCATTTTTCATTTTAATTGGATATGCCAATGCAACCCTAGAGTAATCATCAATTAGAACTACAACAAATTTGTACCCTTTTTGATATGAATTTGGATTAATTGGACCCATTGTGTCTGCGTGTACAATTTGCAGCGGTTTAGCAGCTCTAGTTCTAGTTTTGTTAAACGGCAACTTATTACTTTTTGTTATTAAACAAACTTCGCATTCTGCTATGCTATCGTCATTTTTAAATATACTTGGATTAATTAATTTAGGATTCGATTTAGCTAAAGCCTGAAGATAGATTTTAGATGCATGTCCAAGTCGCAAATGCCATAACATCCCTAAGCTTATATTTTTATTGTTGCAGTTTGGATATTCAATATCCATATCTGTATCAATGTAACTTTCTTCAATTATCGAATTTACTTTTCTGTCAGTCAAAGTCGTGGCTAAATCTGAATTAATTAATAATTTATCTAATTCTTTCTCATCCTTACTATAATCTTTTTGATATTCTTCTACTTTACTATCTATAATATTGGTTTCACAGTCTACTTCTTTTTGTTCATTAATTATTGAATTTTTATTAGATTCATTTAACCTTATATTTTTACTTCGCGTGTTATAATTATGGCGTGTATCATTTTCACCAATTAAAGCTGTCCCATTTTCAAAACTATTTAAAGAATTTACATTTCTAGCTACACTCAGTTTTACCTGCCAAAACGGTCTTTTGTATATACCAGTAATTAAACTCTTTTCTGAGATTGGATCATAAATATTTATTATTTTATTATTTAAATAAATGTCTAAACCTTTATCTACAAACTTTCTCAAAGATAATAAATTCTCAGTTAATTCCTCTGAATACAATACGTCTTCTAGTAAGTATTCACTACCCTGTGTGGTATCTATCTTAATAATCCCAGTTCCTGTCGTTTTCAAAAACCCGTCTTTATTAGCGCAATTAATTCTACCTCGTTGCGTTTCGTCAAGTTCTTGGAACATTAATTTAGTTTTACTAAGATGCTCGGTTGCACCTGAATCTGCTATGAATTTTACTAAAGTTCTATTTTCATTAGATTTTATTTGTTTTGAATTACCAATGTAACAAGTACTACGTATATTACCTTTATATTCCTCTGCTGCAGTCATAAATGAAGTTCCAGCATTTTGATTTAAGCGTCCAATACCTCTACCACCTCTACCTGTGCGGTTTCTACCACCTCCTCTGTGGAAAATCTTGCCACCAAAACCTCGATTTCTCAGTGTATTACCGAAGTCTTTATTTGGTCGTTCTATTTTTTGATCAGATTCTGTACCTTCTGAACGATGTCGTTTGCTTCCGGTCGAACTGAAATCATCAGAGCTTGGTCTCTTGGCTCTGCACTCTGAGGCTATATGTTTGCCTAATTTCCGACATTTATAACAGAATAACAAGTCCGGATTTGGGCAGTCCCTACTGACATGTCCCGTCAGTCCACATTGGAAACATCTAGCTTTTTCATTCGTTCTCAGTGTTCTTGTTGAGCCTCCTCTTTTACCTCGTCCTCGATAAAAGATTTGTTTCACACCTTTTGAAAATAAAGCCGCTCTGGGTGGTTCCTTCTTTGATTGGATCGATTCCTCCTGTAAAATGTAATTTTTTAATTGATTGTAAGACAATTCTTTACCTTTAGTTTCCCGACAGACACTGTCAACTATATTAACATTCGGATATGATTCTACAATGGCTTGGAAAAACACATCTCGTTTTTCTTTATCATTTAATTTATCAACGCCTGGAATGCTTTCGAGTATACGAATTTTATCGTCAAACTTATCACAGAATTCTGACACATTCCATCTTTGAGGTTTGAATTTAAATGTATACAAATCACGTCTAGCTGAAGTACTAGTGGTCCTAGTCTCGACTCTTTTAATCTCTCGTAATTTATTTAAAATGTCTAGCGGTTCCTTAATATCTACTATTTTAGAATAATAAGCCAAATCTATATGATTAATAATTATATCTCTTACGTGATTTTTATCATTTAACAATTTACTTTCAGTCACATCAGTCTTTTTATCTAAATCTAACACGTAATCCAGTCTTTTGGTTCTCAATTCAGACATCAAGAAATCATTGAACATTTCAAATTTATAATCAGAATCTAGCTTATACACTCTATTAACATTTGCATCTGAATTTATTAATTCAATTTGTATCTTTTCTTTCAAACAATTAACTGTATCATTTTTATAATTATTTTGTAAAATATTTTGAAATTGTTCATCTATTAATTTTTTAATTAAAGCCTCAGTCATATTTGTTTCCTTTACAAATTTATTATCTCTCGACAGACAAATATCAATAGGATTACTTACTCTTTCTGCAAAACAATGTTTTACCCTGTTTGCGTGTTGTTCCCATTTTTCAGCTTCCATTCTTTCATCATGAATCTCTCCATCTTCAAGAGACGATTTCACCGATTCGACAGCACTCTCTGAATTTTTCTGTTTCTCATCCGAAACTGTATCTAGCTGTTGATTTTCAAATTCTTTACTTGTCAGCTGGTTACTCTCATAATCGGTTTGTTGAAATGCTTCATGAAGATCGGGTAAATTTTTCATAAGGGTCTCAACAAACTGCTCGTCGTCTGTCACGTCTATTTTCTTTGAAGAATCAACCGACTTCCTCGTTTTAGGTATGAACAGCTGTTGTTTTAAAATTATATCGCTCTTAATGCTAGGCTTTTCTCTAGCCTCACACCCTGTCTTCAGAGGAGTCAAAACTTCACTGTCAGTCTGTACTGACTTTTGATTACAAATCTCAGTTATAACAGGAGATTCCTTAATCTCAATATGTTTAATTTCAGGAATTTTAGTAGTCACAGGAAGCGTTCCAAAAAACTTCTCCATGCCAGCCAGCATTCTATCGAAACATTTGTTGATTCTGATCAGCTTGCTTCATAAGGAAGTCTTTCTGTACTTCCACCAGTCCATTTATTATTTTCTTTTCTTGTTCATCCATCATTTTGTTAAGCGTTGACATCGTCACAATGCAATCCGATACACTGCTTGGCTCATCGGTTCCAGAACTCGTGGTATTATTTTGGACTGTTCCAATAGGTCGTAAATTGAGGTGTTTCACTCTTTCATTTGATGACCACTCTCTATTGATGATGCTCAATTCAGCTTCAGGCAGTCTGTTGTCAAACTGTATTAATTTTAAAGGCGTTGGAGCGAAAAATAACCTGCCGTCATGCGTTCTGGCTAGATGTATGCTAGTCTTATGTGCTTGGCTAGGATCCATAAGTCGTCTCCATTCTCTCTCAATGATTGTTTGAAAGGCATCATCCAAACCTATATATATACGATTATATAATTAGTAAATAATTTATACTATTATGAGTAATTATAATTTTTTATTAATCTCATCAAATTTATTATTTCAAGCTTCAAAGCAGTCGAAATTTAAATTATTATAATTTCAAACTCTAAAACAGTCAAAATTTAAGTTATTATTTCAAACTTCCAAACAGTCTTAATTTAAGTTATTATTTCCAACTTTAAACAGTCAAAATTTAAGTTATTATTTCAAACTTCCAAACAGTCTTAATTTAAGTTATTATTTCAAACTTTAAACAGTCAAAATTTAAGTTATTATTTCAAACTTTTAAATTTAAATTTTTGAGGTTATTTTTAATTTTTATTTTGTAAAAAAAACAAAACTTTTCCGTCACAATTAAAGTTCTTCTTTCAAACTTTCAGTCACGCGTGAGGTTACTATTTCAAACCTTCACCAGTTGCATTTGAGGTTAATATTTCAAACCTTTATTCATCACTTGTGAGGTTATTGTTTCAAACCTTTCACAATTTCAGTCTAACTGGGATCCCGAATGCAACTCATGCGACTATTTCACGCATACTCCGTCTAAATACCTTTAGCAGTAACCGTATCCAATTTATGTTAAGTCATAGAACGAAAAACTCGCGTGCGCACGCCAGGATTTACGGTACGTAATAGGTTAGGATTAGCTTAGGTTAAGTTAACCAGACTACACTTTGTTATCGTTCTCTCTCTCTCTCTCAATATTGGTAGCGCGAGACGTACATGACTGCCGCGCCGCGACGATCGGAAGCGAGCGAGAAGGTTGTAACGAAGCGGTGGACGTCTCCCCCTCCCCAGCTACTCGACTCACTCAAGCCTCCCGTCTCAATTTTCCGTGCGCGCGTTTTAAGTTGGTACGCTCGGCTCCCGACTGTTACTGACCGTTACTTTTGAAGAAGCAAAATGGCCGCCGGAAATGCTAAATCTTTTTCCCGCCTTTTCTCGGAATTTAGTTTACACGTTTTCTACTAATCTATACACTGAATCTAGATTTATCAATTTTTATTTTTTATTCACAAACTAAAATTTAATTATCCCGTTCTACTTATCTAATTAATTGAACGGTCGATATATGCATATATAAAATTCAAGTATCAAATTTCACACTTTAGATTTCACATCACTTTTAACTTAGTTATCCACTTAATTAAGTAAATACGCTACTTACTTCGTTTTTCACAAGTCTTACCCTCCATGCTTTCCAATAGTGAATTCCAGAAGGTTGCTTCCTGCTCTCCTTTCTCTCTCTCTCAAATACTTCACGTACTTTTCCAACCTTATATTTTGCGGAGTGGAAGCGTTCTGTCAGCACCTGGGCTCATTACCTGTTAGGATTCGTGTAGGTGTGACAGTGAACGCAAAACTCGTTTAGTAAAAGAAATAATCTTTATTAACGTAAGGCACGTCTTACAAGACGTCTACACTCAGCGGAGGCCGAACTCGAAGTGAGAGTATCGCAACGTTCGGTACTAGAGGCGCTGCGCACAGCGACGACGATTGCTTAAACCTATAGAGTGCTCTCCCATAAGCACATCACGCTGTACATTCTTACATTATTTATACATTTTAGTTATTTAAATATATAAATTAAGTATTAAAAATAATTTTCTCCAAAGTACAAAATGAATGGCATAAGCATTAAAACATTATTAAATATTTTTAACTTTAAAACATAAAAAGGGTTGTGTAACTTCAGTTAAAATATAAACTGTACAATCATTATAGAAATTCGAATTCATATGGAAATGGAAATGAAAATTAAAATTTTTCAAAATCATCATACTTTCTTTATTAAATAAACACAATATATACTTATATGTACAAAATTAATCGTAATCTTCATGCATATGATAAAGTGATTTTCATACGTTTGCGCGCACTGTATAATCATTATTTCAACTCTTCCAACTTACTCATCTTATAACCTAAAATTTACAATTTTATTCGCAATTTTTTCTTAAAATCTATAACCTCGAATCTCTCACATTTTATACTTCAAAAGTGTGAAATTGTCAATTCACGCATTCTACACCATCAATTTTATACACTTCAAAGGTTTAACATTGCAAACGACAAAAGTGACCGATCAATTGGTCGGTTGACCAAGAGTGTGAAAGCGCATCACCGCGCTGTAACAAAAACGGGTTTATATTTTATTTGCACGATGTAAACACATTTTATCACAGAATAAGTAGAATGTAATAAGAAGAGAAAAGTTCCCGAAGATCTCGCGGTACAGAAGCTTATACATATATACATATACACTCCGGGTATAAAACGCAAAGCAGTTTACAGGACTCGGTTTAGGGGTGCCCTTAGAGTCGTTAATAATAATCATGAATTAACGGGGCGTGAGGGGGGGGGAGGGGGAGGGGAGAGGTGGGGTCCGCTAAACCCAACGGGGAATTAAAATCACCGCGCAAATGCGAAGTTACGACGAGGATTTATTAAGGGCTCCAGTCTCTTCTGCGTCTCTGCAGTGCACCCGCGTCCTCTACACCATCTTCTTCTTCTCCTTCTTCTTCTTCTTCTTCGCGAATTTCACCCCAAATACTCGCGCGACTCTCGAAAATCGTGGCCAAAAAGAGAGAGAGAGAGAGAGAGAGAGAGAGAGAGAGAAACAAGTTTTCTAGCGACATGTTTGGTGAAGTTGAAATTTATGCGGATAAACTTTGCAATATGTACGTGTGCGCTCGCGATAAAAAATATTGCGTGTATAAATAACGCATTATTAACTTTTTAGCGATTTGTCATTGTGCGTGCGTGTGTCTGTGCAAGTACATAACAAAATGTGTACTTGTACGTAAAGGAAGATACGTGTATGTATATATATTACACCGCGAGTTATATAAATAATAATTCTTGACAAAAAATACATGTTAATTAATTTTTTGTTTCTTTTAGCATTATTTTTTTTTGTTTTTTTAATAACGGTAATACATCGATGTATAACCTTTTCTCACTGGGTGGTCTTTTAAATATAGATTTATGGAAATTTATCGATATTTGACTCGAGATGACCGATGAATTTCTATCAATCAATATTTAGATATGCAAATTAATTTTTTGCAATTAACCATATACTCGTTAATCCGCATCGATAAAAGGGAAAGAAATTCCCAAGTTTGTAACATTGCGCGATATCAGAACTTTGAAATTTAAAATTCGATTATCCCAGAGATGTACGTTTAAAAAAAAAGGGGGGGGGGATAATAGAAGAGGAAGAAAATGTTCATTCCCCGAGGTCTTTCTTTATATCGCTATACACTCGTTCCAACTATAAAGATGAGTTTTACATATATATATGTATATATATGTATGTATAGGTATATATATGTATGTATATAATGTAAAGAATTGCTGCGACTTACCTCGGGTGGAATTTGCAAGAAAGTGGAAGGTGCAATCCGAGTTATAGTGCGCGATACCGAAAGTAGGTCCTATTACTTAGCAGTCCTATATCTCCAGCGCGAAATGAGAAACCAGTGAATCCGCGAACTCGTGCGTCTTAAAAAAGTTTACCGAGGAGTCGCGTGACTCGCGCGAGTCACCTCGTTACTTACGGATAAACTTTTGGTTACTTTTCTCTCTCTCTCTATATATATATACACACCGAAATCGTCTTATCGTTGATCTCTATATGTACTCAAACTATTTGTATTATTTTAGAAGGATGAGTGTGTACTTTCAATCAATTTGATTTTTCTTTTTTTTTGTTATTCTTATAGGACTTGTTTAATATAGCTCAATTGTAGTTGTACCGTTTTGGTTTTTGATGATGCGCGTGCGTTTTGTGGAGAGGCAGGTGGTTAGATGTTTCGTTTCGTTTCACTTACACGGGGAACGCGTGCATATTTATATATAGAAATCGAAAAATTGTAAGTGACTGGTCTGTTGTAGTAAGCACCCGCGTATTAAAAAATATCATGTGAAAATCACGGTATTATATTTGCTTGTAGAATCTTGACGGAATTGTGGGTAATACGACCGCAGAATCAATAAACAACACTTTCACTACAAAAATTATTCTAATTATTTTAAAATGCAAAAATGGTTCATTTTGCATTATGAAAAAATATGATATATATAATTTATTTTTTTTTAATTACTGATTTAATAATTTAACCTCGGAGATTTTGCGACGTTCGAACTTTTACTTACAAATTTTTCGTTCTACTATACTTGGAGCTTGTAATAGCAATATGTTATAATATGTTACATATATCTCACAATTATCCGACTGAGAATCTACTGTTTTTGAAAATATTAATATGTAAATAAAAGTGACGTGTTTCAAGTCACTTGCAAGTGTATTACCTATTGCGTATTAGCCAATTCGATTACTTGTTTAAATTATTTTTAGATATCAGTACAATAAACTTTCCATTTTTCCATGTTCTTATGAAGATGAGTAGAAAAGGGCTACAATTAACAATTTTCATTTGTTTTATAATTTTGCTGTTAAATTTTGAGGTTTATAATACGGTAAAACATCGTGGTATATACGAAGTATTAAAAATGTTTTAAACAGCATTATTACTTCTAAATCGACAAAAAATACAAATATGATATTTCGTCTGGGTCATAATCAGATGTAACCCCCCTCCCCCTCCCCACCCCGCCCCTCGTACAACCATTTAACAAACCCGAAAAAAAAACTGTCCAACCCAATAAATTAACGCTAAACATATAATGCATTCCGTTTGCATTAAGAGGTGTAAAACAATAATGTAAAAAAGGGGTATAAGAAGGATTATCGAAGAAGTATATAAATAAGACACGGAGACATATATATCGAATGGTTGGTTGGCTCGTCGGTGAGATCCGCGCATTACCTGTCGAGGAGGGGGTTGTGAAGGTGTGAGGGGTGGCGCACGGTTAATGGAATTATTAAATTTACTCGGGTGTGAAGGATAGGTGCCGTAGCTACGGCTAATTGCCATCCCGTAAATAATAGACAGGTATAGCACACAGGGAGACATTTTCCTCTTGGATATGTATATATATATACGTGCGAGGCGCGCTTACCTCGCGAAAACTGCCGGGCGGGCGCTGAGTGCTCGGTAAATAAACAAATACCAAAGCTCCCTCATTATTTATGAGTCGGGTGGGCGTCGCGACGCCAACGCCCCTCGCTTCTCGAGGAGGGGTAAGCGCTATCGCGATTGAGTTACCTGCACCGTCGGGAGTTGCCTCCTTGGGATGTGACTCAACCGACCGGAACCGAGAGGTCAACTGTGTATGTGTCTCGAAAGGATGCTTTTGATTCTCTTGCGTCTTGAGATCTCTCTTTCTTTACTTTTTATAGAACGATTACTGCGGATTTGCCGATGTTCTACTGTCTTTTAACTTTCAACGAGCCTGTCGGAACTTTTATCTGTATAGACTGACAAGTGGAATATATAGGGCTAATTATTATATAGGTGTCCACGATGAAAGGAGTAAGTTTTTACCGTAAATAGAATGTTACATTTTACCTTTACGATTTTTTATTTAACGCTTTAGTTGCATTTATTGGAACATTTATTACATATTATTGTGTCGTAAAAATTTTGAATGAAAACACGTGGTGCTTCGAGTGTTTGAAATATTACTATGTTTTTTTAACTTTTATTAAAATTATACACGTAAAAAAGCATTTACGCCGTACACCACGTCTATTTACCTTACGCATTCAAGTAAACTTCATTGATTCTCAACCGATTCAAACGAAACCTTATGTATCCCCGTTATTATGAAAAATCAAAACGAAAACCCGATCGTAATCGATATACATCTTACGATGTTCCCTCGATCGTAATAAATATATCTTCCATATTATCAGTTACAGAACAGCGAAACAAAATAGAAATATATTAAAACCATAAGCTCAAGGTGTCTTCCACAAATCGTTGGGTAAATTTTGGAAAAATACGAATGTCGATGACGCGAGCGCGAAGTTTAAACTGGCAAGCGGAAAAGCGGAATATTAAAAGCGATAAGAAAGTTGCTCACTCGTAGGCGGTGTACGATGAAACGAAAAGAAAATTAAAAATAAACGGAAGGTTCGATGTGTACCTGTGATTTCTGTACATATATATATACACACATCCACTTTTACTATTCTATGATGGGAATTTCGAATATAACCGGTAGCCACCCCTCTCTCCCCCCCCCTTCTACCACCCCCATGGTTCGAATATATATATACATGTACACCAGCTCGCAAAACCTCTGGGTCATCTCGGGCTTTGAAAACGCGGTCGTCCGGATGTTTCCGCAGAAACACGAAAAGTCCATTAATAATTTAATACTGCTAGCTGTGGTTGTACACCAGCCGCAGCACCGTCAAGCGCGAAACTCACCGTATATATATATATATATATATATATATATGTATTTCGTTGTACAATTGCGCGGCCCGTTACGCCCGTCGAATATCAAAAATAAACGTGTGCACGTAAGTACCTATGTGTTCACGTTCACACACACACACACAAACACACACGCGGAGATAGAATTTAACGGCCGTGATTACTAACTTATACGAGCGTTCGTTGCATGCATCGGATACGTTTTTCTTTCTTTCTTGAACCGCGGTATCATTCTTATGTGCTTTTTTCCTATATTAAAATTGTGTATAAGCACTCGAATCGAATATCTCTTATCTCGATCGCGAAACTCGAATTTGATAATCAACCGTTAATACACTAGTAATGTGAAGATAGTTTTATAGAATATCTTGAAAATTGAAATTCGAGAAATTTTGTGAAAATATCCATATTGATGAGAATGGACGAAACGAAATGAGAGAATACGAGTTTCTGTATTGAAAATTAAGGGTATTGAGGTTAGGGGTATATATGAATAATGTAAAAATAAGAATTAATTTTTGATTCCTCATAGAGGAAGTTTTGTATTTGTAAAATTTTTTGATTCGCTTGAAACTTGTTATTAGTATGTTTTAACATATCAGGAGTCGAAATCACGTGTTTTTACAAAATGTCTGTATGGACGTGGGTGTGTGTATGTGTGTTGTGTGTCTATGTTCGTATGCCGCCTTTTTTTTTAACTACTCGGTCAATATCGCTCAGCTTGCGTGTGTAGTTTCCTTTTTATTTTCTGAATTCCGGAAAAGACTTTAGTTATTTATCTCTCAAATAGTTTTTGTTTTAAAAACAATTTTCAAAAATTTTGATATTATTAATTTTTTTAATTGGACCAAATGTACTTTATGGAGAATACAAAAACCTATCTGCTCGATTTTGGATTGACAAATTATCTCAAGAACCATCTAATGGTCATAAATAAAATTTCAAGTAATTATATCGATTAGTTTTGATTAAAAAAAATTAAAACTTGAAAAATTGTGATTTTTAGATCGAACGTTTTCAGGAGTAAAGATAATTTATTCCACTTGAAATTTTCGGAAAGGATAGTCTTCGGTCCCTATTGTTTTTCAGTTAAAAATATCCATAATTACCTAAGTTATTAAGCATTATATATATAATTGTACAATGTTTACTTGCTTGTATCTCTAATAGACAGATTTCAATTTTGTAATAAAGAATGCGTTTTTTTAAAGGTTTTAAGATTAGGGATAAATTAATAATATAAAAAAAGGATTTTTAAATGCTTCATTTTTCTAAGGTTTGCTAGCGAAATTGAAGATTTTCAGGTTCGGTAAAAATATAAATTTTGGAGTAAAATGTATTAACTTTTTCTTTTCGTTTTTATTTCGTTGATTAAAATCAAGATTTTCATAAAATTTGGAAATCGTATTTCAGTGTTCGAGATCTTGATCGTTATTTTTAAATTATTAGTGGATTTGCGAGTATTACGCGTGCCGCCTATTGTAGTTTTACTTGATTATTTAAAATTTCTGATCAACCTCATTGAAATTTCTAAAATCACTGATACTCAAATTCGATTTTCGAGATCGAGATTTTCACAAAATTTCGATCGATATATTTTCTCAATATTTCGGGATCGTTTTTTTATTTTCGAGATTCTTGAACGATATTTTTATATTAGAGTAGATAACATTTTCTTTGTCATCCGCGCAATATTTATTTCAAGAGAATGTTATTTGGTCTTGATGAATAAACCACACTTTTATACATTACCATGTCTCGTCGTCGTCGTTATCATCGTTTTTCTTTATATTATTATAGATTATTGAATATGTATACTTATTGTACACACACCCACACGCACACACACACACACACACACACAGACAATCGTTTTGAAAACAGTCAGTGAGCCAGTTATAAATTAAAATTCCTAATAATCCCTCGTTTGTACTGGTTCAATCTCTCGCATATATTTATAATTTAATTCCATGTATCGCGCTGACAACGTTACAATACGAAATGCTAAATAAATCCCTTTTTAAGTTGGCACGAGGTGTCGTTTAGTCGTATGACCGTCAATTCAACGTCATACAAGCCGCCTACGCATCATCATATTTTTTTCGAAGAACGACTTGCATTAACTCGCGAGATTATGCATATACATGTGTCACTGAGACAAGAAACATTTCTTTTTAATACGTTGTTTTTCCAATTTCGTTTGTCAAAATATATTACCTCGTATTTCCCTCTCGAAAGTGTATAGTCAGAATTTGTATATAAAGTTTTATTTACGATCTTATAATAAATTGTCGATGTAAGGTCAGTTATTCAGTTTGTACGACTCGCAGGAAATATTGGGTCAGCTTTATGTCATCGATTTGATATCATAAATGACGAGTGGATTATTAATATTTTTTTCTTTGTATAATTAAGTAACACTGTAAATAATACATACAACTTTCAACGAAGTAAATTATAAGAAAAAAGAAAAAAACCGTGTGTATTGAAATATTTGCTGCATCGAACACCAAGTTCGCGGAGTTTTAATGGATGCACGTATCGATCGAAACGTCGAAGATTCATCAAACTTTCGGCGAATCGAAAATCAAATCTAATCGTCAAGAATTCGAAACAGTTGTGAAATAACAAATGATCTACTAAATATTTATCAATCCCTTACCGTAAATCGAAATTCATTAAAAAAAAAAACCCCCCGATATTTCCGCGTAACGTTATATAGATGTAAGTGTATACGTCAAATGTTCGAAAAGTTGTTGAAAATTCTTGATTGACGTTGGGGAAACAAAAAGAAAAAAGGAACGTCCGGATGTGCAGTACCGAGGAAGCCGACGAGCGACAGTAACTGATGAGTCTTCATTTTGATAATAAAGTAGAATAAATAATATTAGTAAATTTTGCGTTTTCGCGGTGGAGAGGAACCCGTCAAAAGTGAATGTGCGTCGTCGCCTTAAGAAAATTGCGAGCGCACACACATGTACATGCATACATATATATACATATACACACACGGTGTGCGCATTACTGTCGCTCTTGAATATATAAACTCCTCAACTCAAAGATAATATTGTCCTACGTTTTTCGTAGAATCGAATATCTCTCGATCTACCAGTTTCTCTTTCACTCTTTATACTTTTTTTTTATTCTTTGTACCTCTTCGCTTTCCTCTAACGTCTTCTTTCTCTTTTCACGTTTGTGCATGCGATTATATATATATGCACGATGTAGCTCGTCTCTGTTCTTTACTCTTCGTACACGTGGTTTTTCTCTCGTTTCAATTACTTCGGTTATTCCCATATACTTTTAATTTAACTATTCTTCGTTACCACGGATTTTCAATTATCGGGTTACTCGTTTCGATTTCCCCGATGTGGACGCTGGGTTTTTTTTTTGGAAACTTCGTTTTTTTTTTTTGAGATATAATCAAAAAATTTGTGCTTATTCGAATTTTATGTGTGAAGGTGAGCTTTCTATATGTAATTTTTTTTATATATGTAAAAAAATTGTTTTTCTTGCAGAAGCGTGAAAACTAGTGTATCAACAGCTGAGACACGTAAATTTAATACAAGTAATCTTTTTTTCTCACTGTAGACTGCTTTATCGAGTTTATAAGCATCTTTACTCTGTTTTTTTTTTCTTCAAATATATATCTCTACAAATTGGTCATTAGGTATAAGATAAGCCAGGGCATCTTGGAAAAGTTTGGGTCTCAATAGAGAGAGCCCCACTCCAAGGTTCAAAGTGATCTTTAAAGACCCAGAGAGCTGTTTATATTCCGGGACACTTAACTAAATTCGATCCTCTTAAACTTAATTAATTAAGTCTCCTGTACAACTTCACGCTAAATTATATAATCGTTATTATCATTATATCATTATTATTATGCAAGAATGATTAACACTGCACAGAGACGTATATGCAAGGAAACGGAATATCATAACAATTCTCGTAGTTTTTACGTTAATTTAAAACTTGATTGTCTCAAAGGAGTTTGTTGTACCTCGCTATCGATACACGTTTAACTAAATTCCGTTTCTATGCAGCGGTATACATATATACGGGGCATTCCATGTGAAATCAGCAGATTAAAATTTTAAAATTATTGATATTCTTAACTTCTTTTTGAACCTAGAATATGTAAAAAAAATTTTTAGATGCTTTACTTAGATAGGAAAAAAGTTATTAATAACCAAAATATGTATTTTTTGGTTATTAATAACTTTTTTCCTATCTACGTAAAGCATCTAAAAATTTTTTTACATATTCTAGGTTCAAAAGGAAGTTGTTTAGCAGAATATCAATAATTTTAAAATTTTCATCCGCTGATTTCACATGGAATGCTCCATACATATAACCCTGATAACAGATTCGAGTTTAAGGAGCGCGTTTGCACAATCAACTTTGTAAAAACGACCACGGGATATATCTCGCAAAGTGAAATTAAAGGGGAATAATAATAAGATCAGATCGTAGAACCTCGCGGTGAAGCATCTAAAGAAACAACGTAATCCCTTTTTATCGCGTCTATATATAATATATACACGCGCTTGCACCGAATATCTTAAAACGATCGCAAAATCAGATTTTCACTCATTTTTTTTCTTTTAATCGCCCGAGTTTCCTCGTATACGCGAGCGTATATATATATAAAAAAAGGAATCGCGCACGCATCATCTTTTTTACTCAAAGAGGGGGAAAATGTACGGTGGAGCTTTGAAAAATAAATCTGAATAAGATGACGCGCCGATATATATATATATATATATAAATACGCACGCACAAGGCGTTACGCAATATTTTCCCTATCTATATAAGAGTAAACGTGGTGGTGAGGGGTATAGATATACATATGTACGAAAGAAGAAGCAAACGTAATATTCCAGATGGGTTTTATGTGCGTTTTGGCTGCTTAGGTAAGCTCTAGTATATATTCTTTATTTTACTTTATATTCGTATGCCTATACACCTTTTTTCACTCTCTCTCTCTCTCTCTCTCTCTCTCTCTCTCTCTCTCTCTCTCTCTCTCTCTTTCTTACTTCTTATCCTTTATAGAGCTTTCCTTTTTCTTTTTATCTTCTCGTACTGAATTCAAATATGTATATACGTGTGTACCTTCGTTTAAAAAAACGAGGTTCTCTTTTTATTTATGGGATACGCGGAGGTCGTGGTGGTTGAGATATACCCACCGTGTATACATGTCGTTGATGATAATTCGATCTGTACAACTGGAGGGATCAAGGTGTACTTGTAAAAATTTCGGTGGATTTTATGTGCGTTAACTGTAATGTTTCGCTGCAGCTTTTAGAGAATTAATATTTCTTTTCAGTGTCTTCTTCTTTTTTTTGTAAAGATATTATTGGATTGTAAAAATAAAATTAAGCAAAACGGCATGAACTAATTTTTTCAGTGCGAGAATGTTGGTACACCAAAGTAATGTGACTAACTAGGTGAGTTGTCTGAGCTTCGTGTGACGAATCCGTGACCAAATTGTATACTGTGTTTTCTAATATATGAGGAAATTCGGAATTTATCAAAATTATAGACCAGAAAATCACGCTTTGAATAAAAATTAATTGCTTATTATCCAGAAATAAATGGAGGTATACACACTCAAATCCATAACCATAAGAAAGCTAAGAGATTAAGTACTTCGAATAAAGGAAATATACTCCTAAATATTGATTTGTGTAGACATTTGTAGGAAAAACAAACAGTTGATGAAATTTTGATGAAAAATTTAGTACTATAAGTTTGTTTTACTTTCTTGATAAAATTTATTAAATTTTCCAAATCAATATCTCTGAACTTATATTTTTATCTAAATTATTTGATCTCTGGTTTCTTGTAGTTTTAGGTTTGAGTGTAAAGGTCTGCAACTAAAAAATGATTAATTCGCTATTAATGCTCTGCTATTAATGATCGATATTTGTTAAAAATGCACTTGTTGAAAATACATTCCCCAGTGGTGGTTGTATCGATCGGCAAAGATCGGGAATCGAACTCTGAACCTCCGCTCCATTCTACCGATGTAAAATTTACATTTACTTTAAGCTTATAATTTTTTATAAAATCGGATTCAGCTATTACCGGGACCAATCGTACTTTACGTTTTCAGACACGCTCTACATGATGTAATTGCTGAAAATACAGTAAAATAATTCTATAAATTGTTTTTTTTATAAATAAACATAAAAAATGCGATTTTTGAGAGATTTTTTTTAAATGTCAGGGTTAGAAAAAATACCTTTTTTATGCTAAAAACTATATGTAAACTGTGCAATTAGATCTTAAACTTTCAAAGTATGCCCATAATTTTTTTTTTTAATTATGTTTTGTGGAAATGGCAGGTTATGAAAAATAATTATAATATTATAGACTCATTCAAACAAGAATTATGAAAGTTTTTTAGTGTAGGCAGTCTTAGGAAGTTTGAATTTTTATAAAATTGCATTTATATGGATAATTAGCACCGCTGATTATGAATCTGTAATTAGACTAACAAAATTCAAAATGGTGGATGCAATATAGTAGACAAATTTTTAAAAAATCTACCATTTTTCTAGAAAATTGGTAACTAAGGGTTTCCGGTGCCGCAGTTATTTATCATGTGGAAAAACCTTACAAATATTTAAATAATATTTTAAATGACTACAGTGAAACGATAAATTAAATAATTGAAATATCGAATAAGGTTTCAAAAGCGTTTTTTTCTGTTTGTAAAATCGTCGGTTTTTGTAACCGTTTTTTTTTCATTTATCAAGAAAAATATCAATGTGAATAAGAAATGTTTAATAGAAAAAAGTTTTCTTATATTGTGATGAACATTTCTTACATGTAAAATTTCTACGTAAAATCAATATTTATTTAGATAATGTCTGAAAAGCTTCTTTTATTGTACATTTTAGGCTTTTTCAACTGTTTTTTTGTACTTTACTTTAAAAATATTCATTTAAGCGAAAAGTATTGCATACAAAAAAGTTTTATCTTATGCAGATAAAGATTTTCTATATTTAAACTTTTTACAGTACAGTTAATATTTGTCTTTATAAAGTACATAAACGGTTTTTTTGCACTATTTTGATACTTTTATGCGTTTAACTTGCCAGTATTTAGTTGTACATAAAAAGTTACATTACAAATATTATCACATATTTTACGCTTAAACATTTTCTATATTTGGATTTTAGATTATTTAATTTTTTTTATATAATTTCGTAGAAAAACGTTTTAGCGCCGTTTAAAAAATTTTCAGCCAAATCGGCTGAGTCATAATTCGATTAATTTTATTACATACATACACATGTACATATATTTTTAAAAACGTTTAAAACGGCTTATTTCCTTGGCAAAATATGTTTTCATGTATAAATAAATAAAGATTTATGGTGGTACATATTTCGCGATGGTAAAAATATAATGCAACGATCGTGCCTAAAAATTGTACATATACCAAAGAAAATTTCGCTCTTCTACAGCTATGTGAATTGTTTACCCTTCGCGTTGAAATAATTCACGAACGACTAAAAAATAATGGCACACACGTCACAAAGAAAAAAATATTTCAAAATAAGTTGTATATACCCTTTCTTTTTTGTATCATTTCTGTTTGCCAATTTAATCTGAAGAAACGATAACGCGGCATCGTATCGAAAAGAAATACTCAACAACATCTTGTCGATTGCCCGGAAGAACCACTGCATTTTTCTACAATATCGAGCAAAGGGTCGAAGAAACGTAGAATGTGAATAAAGCGCGGAAAAAATTTTTTATTTTTGGTTACTTCACGTAGCAACGATACGTTGGACCTTACACCCTGGTAAATGAAATTGCGCTGTACCTTTTTATTTTCTGTATAAATATTTAAGAAACTACGTATAATATCAACGTCAGTCTACATTACCGTCATTAACGTGTAAAAAAAGGTCCTTCTCCTTCAGCCCGACCCTTCGTTACGATCCCTTTCGGTGTCTCTCTTATACATTTTTTACAGATCGGACCGATACCCTTCTCGGTTCTCCATTACGAAGGTTACGAGCTCGATATATATATATATATATATTCGATAGGGAAGCGTTATTATCGTTGCATGCGCGAAAACCGGCGCGCTTGTTCCTCATCTTGTATATAGACCTTTATACCTATTATACACTGCAAATTTTGATAATCCTTCGACGAGAAAAAGAAAAAATAAATACACGCATATACATGTGATAATCCTTTCGGACCTAATATACCCCTAGTAGAAATATGGGAATTTTAAATGGTTTGAAAAAATAATTTTTTAAATAATAATTGCACAGAAAAATTTGTTAGAATATAAATTACTATTTATGAAAAAATTGCTATTAATAATGGTGAAAATTGCCATCATTAATAGTAATTTTCCCTTGATGTGAGGAAACAATTTTTGGTCGGTAATTATTATAGTTAAGCAACCCTAGTAGAAATGTGGGAATTTTAAATGTTTTCAGGTTAGAAATAGCCATATTTTAAGTCGTAACCAGATCTATCGATCTTTTAGAAATTCCTTAGTTTCTACTTGAAAATCGTTTCCATTTCTACTAGGGGACATTGTAATGTGCATAGATGAAAAATTCTTAATTTAAAAAATTACAACTAAATGATTAAAAATAAAATTACAAGTAAATTATTAATAGCAGTAAATAAAAAAAATTACATTAGTACTTTTAGATTAATAAGATACGGTAATAAACCAATTCTATATTTAGAAACAACCGTGGTGATAAAATTCTAAATTAATTCAGGTCCTGAAAGGGTTAAGAATCAAATTCATTCATATACTGTCGCGAATTCATTTAATATACATATACTACTTCCTTTACGAATCTTTAATAATATGATCTGTCGATATATATATACATCCTCTTTTTACGCGGTACGTGTTCTCCCAAGTTAACGAGATGACGATGCGCCAACAATAATATAATATACAGATTAACCTGTGGGCTTCTGATGTGTATATATGCAGAAAAGTGATTTGCAAGATGAGAGTGGCAGTTTATGAGGTTACTTCCTAGTAGGAGAGATGGAGATGATAGAAAATACGAGGACTTGTCACTGAGAGTAATTGTTTCGTGTCACGGTCGCTTCTTCTACTTCTCTCTCTCTCTCTCTCTCTCTCTCTCTCTCTCTCTTTTTTTGCTCGTTTTAGTGGCTTGTTTTATGCTCGTATATATATACCTGCAAACCGATGGTAAGCGACTCTCGACTGCCTCTGGTTATGGGGACAATGATTGACGTAAGTATCATTTACTTAATAAGTCTAATCAATCACAGTGTAACTTTAGGTGTATATCAAATGATGTTTATTTTATTCCAACTAATTGTATGTAATACGTAATCCAATCGTTTAATAATAAAGAAAAAAACACCTTCTACCTGATTTACCAATCACACTTTTGCAATTATTATCTCGTATCTTCAATTTGATGGTTTTTTTAGATACTTGAACGATAACTTAAAATTTTTTTAACCAAGAAATAAATAAGTATATGAATCTTAAAAAGTTTCTCAGCAAGATCGGAAGGTGTTTTTTTTTACCATATTATCTATACATATATCTAATTTTAATTAAAAAGGGCCCTGCAGAAAACTTAGTTGAGTGCGGGGTCTCTGTGGTATTTGTTTGAAAGTTTGAAAAAAATGTTGTTTATGTAATCCTGAACAATAGTTCACAGTTACAGATGAAGCATCCTTTTTGCTCTGAGAGACTCGAAAGTGTGGTACCTCGAGTATCAGCCAGCTTAGATGCAAAGCAATATATCTGCATGTGCGTGTGATTTACGTCGCCCCTTGATTCGATAATTACCGTCACATAATCAATTGTTGATCAATTAAGACAAATCCGTACGTTCATAGAATAATTTTGTATTAAAAAGGCACAGGTTGTATCGAAATGTACTATTTTGCAACAGTGTGCGTAAAATTTACGCACTGTTTTGAGTGGGTAAATAGTACTTTACGATGCAAGTGCGCGAAATAGATGAAAGACACATAAGAGCCGATTTTGATAAAGAAGACTCGTACGTGTGGGTCTCACCTATTCCGTGCATGTGTCTTGTATACTATTTTTTATCGCAACGCGAGCGATCAAGCACGGCCCTCCTTGAGGTTAAAACCCGTGTTTCGCGCACGGAGTGTTACAAATGACACTTTTCAATACTAGTAGTTAAAATAAAAAACAAATCTATTATATTATTCTAGAATAATAATCTATTTTACACATAATGTTGCAAAAAAAAATATTGTATGCAACTCGTGCGTAAGTTTTCACGACGCAGATCACACTAGAGTGCGTGAAAACTTATTTTACGCACTAGTTGCATAAACTACTATTTGTTACTATTAGTTATTTAATAATTTTTGTTAATCGATTAATTAATAAAATGTGAAAGTACGTGTAAAAGTAAGAGTTGAGTGTAAGTACAACATGTTGGTAGCTGAGTGGACTGAACGAAAGGAATAATTCAGTTATACTACACGGAGAGAAAAATTTTAGTAAATTTTACTAAACCTTCATGAACACGGTAACAAACTGCCAAAATGCAAAAAATTACTGGACTTTCAGTAATAATGAGTAGAATTTTATTACCGCGTAGTGAAAGTTTAGTAAAATTTACAGGAATTTTTATAAAATTTACTGAAACCTTGCTCTCCGTGTATATACCGTTGAAATCTGATGACTTACTACATCACACAGTAAATTTAATTAAAATATATTAACTTTTGAAATATTTATTTCAAATTTTACTACGTTAATTTTTCTAGAATTATATATTTTTATATTTTCTGAATTATACATATATATATATATATATGGCTCGGTCGATAATGTAGGGAGAATACCGAATTGATTAAAATTGTACAACGATAAAAATGAATATGAATATTAAAAGCAAGTTACGATATATATGTATGATAATAATATCGTCATCTCGGAACGACACTTTTGATCGTTAATGAATTCGCTTAAACACTACATCGTCGTCGTGTAAAAGTGTAAAATTCATAGGTCGTCGAGTACCGAATCGAATTCGATCAAACGAATCAGAAATGAATTTCCAAGGGAGCAAAGTATAATTCAAAGACTCGAAGTGCGCGTATAGGCTACTCCCAGATGAGCGAGAAGGATAAAGATAGATAGAGAGCGAGAGAGAAAGTGAGAGAGTATTAGGAGGAAAAAGAGGATAGAATGTATATATACGACTGTAGAAGTAAGTTCTCCCGGTTTCGTATGGAGCTCTCTCTCAATCAATGGTCCGATCCGCATAGCCGGGATGCACACGCAGGAACCCGACCACGGCAGTTGGGTCATTTACCATTAACGGCACCCTCGGGAAATCACGTGATCGAGCCGCTCCAACGGGTTGCCGCGGTGTGATTGCCACTTGCCGCTGTATGTATATATACGTACTCCTCGTACAATCGATCGATTCGCGCTCTCCACCCCCGCACAAAGAGACGCTCCTTTCTCGCGAGCATTCTAACGATGCTGATCGATCGAATTTGGATTGTGTATACCCGTTATGTACCTCGAATTACTCGAACCAATTATGCATTGACGCTGTGTTACTTTTCGACGTCGCGATTGTTGATGTGTAAAGAGGAGTCGTCTCGAATAGGTATTTCGTCGATAAGAACCGATGCGGATCTTTCTGCTCTTTTTTTACTTCGGTTACGAGTGAAAAAGAGTCGTTTGAGGTTTTCGCGGTGAAGTGAATCAATTTAGTGTTTCTTTGTTTTTTTTTTACTTTAACGTTGCATTCGAACAAAAGGAATCGGTCATTGTGGTCTACAAAGATTATTGGTTGCCGCGTTATTTTTAGATCAAAACAATTTTGCATCTTGCGCGACCGATTCGTATATACCGGTGTATATTATCGAGGATCTATTCCATTTGAAAATGTAAAATCTGCGTTTTTTACTTAAAAGTTCGAAAAATTAATTAGAACGTCGAGTTCACTCGTCTTGCAATCGAATTTCGACTACAACCCCTTTTTATATATACACAGAAAAAAAAACTTTGTTCCAAAAAGTATACGTAAATTTTTTGGGTAAATATTGCCAATTCTAAAACAAAACACGTACTCGAAGCGCGAAGGGAAAAATTCCTATCCAGTATAAAATAAAAATAGTCATTGCGCGATTCTCAATTTTTCTATATATTTAACATTCTAGACAAAAATTGTAAAAACAACGAAATGTCAACATTTGGATAATTTCTATTAAACGTACATCACCGTGTATACAAAAGTTGCAACAATGACGAATTTCACATAGCCTCTTAAAATCCAACGATTTAAATAATAATTAAAACTTTGCCTTTTGCTCGACCAAGTTCCCAAGTAACATTCCACCACTCCGGCAACGTAAGAACGTCATCCATCCAATATAAAGTGCATTCCAATAAAATACGTTCTCGTATTAAAACTAAGGGACGTAAAAGAATCATGGATCGGTAAAACACGTCAGAGATAAATAACAGGAAACTAAAAGAATTGAAAAGACAGTGCTTTAAAAACTATATGTTCGTATATATATATATATATATATATCTAGTTTAACAAGATTCAGGTTCGATAGAAATTGAAATGAACGTTTTATATGTGTATACATGTATATTTCGCTTAACGTTCACAATTTTATCTGGGTCGGTAATCGAGAATTTTGGCAAAATCTACGAAATCCGGAGAGGAGAGACTGGGAGTCGTTCCAAAAGCGTCATCGGAATGGTAGCCTACGGATAATGCGATTCCATGTACTTTTGGCATACAGTCAATGAGGGAAAAAGAGAGGGAGAGAGAGAGAGGAATAATGAAAGGAAGTATAGTAACCGCGCGAACAAATAAATTATCGATTAAATATCTAATTATACGCGGAATATATGTATATCGAATTAACTCGTATATATACCGTATAATACTCGCTTCGACAAAAGAAAGAAAACACGCGTGTGATTAATACGTTATTTCAAAAGTAATATACTGGCCTCTCTATTAAAATATTCGTCGATGAATAACTTTAATAGAAGTGAGCAAGGGGGAAAAATTTATTTTTAAAATTTTTAAGAAAATGACGGTAAACCTGGAATGAATGAATTTCACGATAAAATTTTTACTATGAATTCATGGTGAAAATTGTCGCCTGGTGTCTGGTGATATTTATAATAAAAATTTCGTGACAAAAACTTTAAGATAATGTCACGTTGATGATCAAATTACTTTACGAATTGCGTACGAACTGAAAGGGTTAAAAAAAATAATCAGACCCTCCGGCTTTGCCCTGATCTATCAAAACACAAAATTTCCTCAATGATCGGTACAACACGAGAGTAAAAATTTTGAAATCTTTAGGGTAATCGTATCCGAGAACTTCAATTTTCCCAACAATTGTTCTCGAAATTGTTCTAACAATTAATTTAACAACTAGCACTTCTCTGCCGATAACAACCAACTCTCATGGTAACAACTGACTTTGACAACCCCTTAAAAGTAAAGAAACGTCGATTATCTGAAATATTCCTCTTTCTCTCTCAGCGTACCAGTATGATATTTTATAACGTAAAATTCTAAGGCTACAGTTTTGCATAATGGACACAAGAGAAAATAATAGGATAGGCTAAATATTCATTGAATAACCCAACTGCGGTACAATGCACGTTTATCCTTGGAAGTTTATATACAGAAAATCAAAGTAATAAAATCGGTAGTTAACCGATATGTTTCTCCTATTTGTATTTCCATCGGTTCGAACGGCTCCGAAGGTATTAAATAGAGGCGGAGGCGCACTCGGTGGATATATATATAGAGAAGAGTTAAACCCTTTAGCAATAAAGTTACAAGAGACTGGGCAATTCTAAACTACTTAGAGGGAGTACTAGCTATAACTCGTATAACGTCGAAAAGGTCTCCTTACCCATCTTTCGTGGATCGCTCGAATACGAGTTGAATTTATCACTCGTACCTATACATAGAATGTGCGGAGGATGGAAAGAGAGAAGAGAGAGAGAGAGAGAGAGAGAGAGAGAGGACGTGGAAAACGCGAGTTTAATAATTCATCTATGTATACCCTCTCTCGTTCGTTCGCTTGGCGAATTGAAACTTTATCGACTTTACCTCGGTATGACCCCTACCGAAAAAATGCTATTCGACTTTCGTAGAAAAATTATTACTACCTTCTCAGCTTCTTCATTCGCCTTTCATTCTCCTTATTTTCTTTTTCCATTCTCGAGATTTGGTTTATTTACCTATTTTTACACATCTTTATTCCTATTATAATAATTTTCAAATCTCGAGTTATATACCTTTTTCTTGTACCTTTTGAGGATACCAAATTTTCTGCAAATAATGCTAAATTTTCATTAACGCGGTGACAGACTGTCAAAATCCAAATAAATTACTGAATCTTTTGTCAATTTGTTACTGAAATTTCTAGCAATTCTTACTGAGAGAACTACCATTTTTTACTACAAGTTCAGTAAGTTTTTGCATTCTGGCAGTCTGTTACCCTGTTAGTGAAAATTAATTAAATTGTGCATAAACGTACAGTTACACTGCAAACAACAATGTAATTGATAATTGAAAAATATATAAAAAATAATAATAAAGGTTCCGCTGTTAACATCGAAGGAGCTTCTTACATGAATTCGAATTCGATTGGTATAATGCAGAAATAATGGATTATGAACCTAATTACAACAAGAGAGTTTTACATAAAAAATTATTTGCATTAAATATGTAACAATTCAAGTATTAATTAAAAAGAAGATTAAAATGCTCAATTTTACGATTTTTAAAATCTTAGTTTCATACGATATTTGTTGAAGGAGGTTGTATACCTGATGGGTTACCGACCGAGCAAAACAGATATTTATTATATTTTATAAAACAAAACATACAATTTTATGTCAAAGCCGAATACAGAACAGCACTAGATCATTCAATTATAAATAATTCTACAAAGTTCCAGGTCAGTACAACAAGGACACCCTCAAACATTTCTGCACCGAAAATGTACGATTGTTTGTGATTTTTCGGTGATCTGGAACTTTGTAGAATTACTTATAATTGAATGATCTTATGCTTCTGTGTTCGGAATTTGCGTAAAATTGCGTATTTTTTTTTAAATAAATGTAATAATTATCTTGTTTTGCTCAGTCGGTAATCTATTGGATATGCCACCCCCTTAAGGGGATGTGACACCCAAATTGCAGAGAACTACTTAGAAAATCCCAAAAATTTTAAAACCTAATAATAAGGCAAATCTGAAAGAAATCATAGATACTGTTTAAAATAAATAGAATAGCGTGATAAAGATATTTTTACGAAGTAATTAATTATTAATTAATAATACGAAAATATGGCTGTCAAATATCTCGTTGATTTATCAACAAGAAAATTTGAATAAATTCACATAATATCTTTAAAGGAAACGCAACATCGTTAAGGGTTTTTCTATTTTTTTGGGGTTTATATCCTGTTAAGGAGGTGGCATACCTTATAGGTTACCGACTGAGCAAAAATAGATAATTATTGCATTTACTTAAAAAAATATGCAATTTTATGCAAATCCCGAATACAGAATTATATTAGATAATGAAATAATAAGTAATTTTACTAAGTTCCAGGTCAATATGATAGAACACACTAAAAAATTTCTGCATCGAAAAATTACGTTAAATCGTACATTTTCGGTGCAGAAATTTTTAAAGATGTCCTTGTTGTATTGACTCGGAACTTTGTAGAATCACTTATTATTGAATGATATAATTATCTTTTTTTGCTCGGTCCGACACCCACTGGGTATGCCACTTTAGTTTACTTCCATCAGCTGTGTATAAATTCAAACACCAGTCTCTTTATTTCTTAATTTACATATAAATTTTGTATTGACAAATTGATTGTTCTTATATCTATATAGCCTTTTTAAAATTATGACAATGTAATCAATAAATTGTGAACTTATTTTTATGGGTACAACATTGTTTTCATTTTTTTATGTTAATAGTACATAAAATCTGTTTATTTCTTATAATTTTTGTGATGAGGTTGCGGCGTGCAAAGCCAACGAAACATCGGTTATTAAAAGTAGGTATTTTTTGGAAATTATCGACATCCTTCAGATAACATTAAATATTTATTTAGAAAATTATTATTGATCGTTGTATATTCGAACGTACAACGTACATTGTAATTATTAATTTTATACAAAAAACAATCGTGCGAACACAACGATCCCGTTATTCACACTTCGAAATAATAAAAAAATGAAATACAAAGTCAATTTATCTTAACAAATTTGAGGTGTATGCCCGCGTGAGGTCCAAGTAAAAATCTTCTTCTGCTACTTTCGTACGGTACGGGCGTCTGGTCGCATATGTCAATTTTGTAATTTTTCAATATCGTTATCAAACCGACCTTAGATTGATAATTTCCGAATCGTGCGCCTGTTAATACAAATAAGAAACAAATAATTTTACGTGTATGTACTTATACAATAAATTGATAAAAAAAGAAAAATAAAAAAAGGGAGAAGATGAAGTTTACCTATGCAATTTCTTGGTCCATCTCCAAACGGTAGGTAATGCGATGGGTGTCTATATTTAATGGAATCCTCTTCAAATCTTTCGGGATCAAAAATTTCTGGATTTGGATATATATTCGGATCTCTGTGAATACCAAACACTGGAATCCAAACTATTGTACCTTTCGGTATCGTAATGTGCGTTCCGGTGAAAGTATAGGATTCCGTAGCTTTTCTACTTAGGAGCGGTGTTATTGGATACTTACGCAATGTCTCTAAAATGTTATAATTTATAGACTGAGCGAACGTCCATGCGATTAGAGAACGTATTTTGTATAGATTTTTGTTTACCGCTAAATACTTTGTGGAGGTATTTCAGGTTCGCGATACTCGAGAATTCTAATTTCCCGTTATTTTTCGACAATTCTTCATTGATCTCGTTTCGAAGTTTATCTTGAATATTTTGATTCAGGGCTAATTCGTAACAAGCGTGGCTCATTGTGATCGACGAAGTGTCAAACCCAGCGAAGAAAAATGCAAACGCTTGAGCAGTCAGGAGTGTGTCCGTCAATTCTACAAATGTACAGTATATACGTTATTAATATTAACTACAATAATGTGTAATAAGCGTTAAATTTACTTTTTTTTGTGTACAACAAACTAATTGTTTTTATCTTTTATAAAAAGGCTTATTAAATAATTAAATCCAATCGTCGAATATATGAGAATTTAATAAATATTTATTTCAGTTTAACCAATTTTTCAGAATGTTAAGGTGTCAGAATTTTCCTATACATACAAAAGCGCTTCGAGTATGTGTTTTATTTAAAAAAATTTTTTCTTAATGCCACTTCCATATTTAACCAAACCATTTAGATACTTTTATTAAAAAATTGTTTTTCAAAAGGTACTAAGGGGATGTCGGACCTTAGAATAGAAATTTTCTTTATTCTTCTTTTAACGGAATGAGGATCAATTTTTCCAAAATGGGACAACGTCACGATCTCGCGATTGCTTTAAATAATGCATATAATTTTTTCAAAATTTTTAAATACTGCTCTTTTACGATTGAAAATCACAGACTCAGCATTTTTTACCTAATTAAAAACATTATTTTTTCTTAAAGAATCAATTGCTCAAACATTTCTTGAAGAATTTTGTTCAGGTTTTTAATTCACTACACTGAGAGAAAGGAATATATTTATCAAGTATTATTATTTAAATCTATTCTTAATTGTTAATCTTTTATTGATTTCTATTTTATCTAAAATCTTAAATTCTAGTACTAATTTTGCACCATTTATTTGTCAGCAAAATTTCTTTAACTCAGCGTGTATTTTGAACAAAGCAACATCCCATTAAAGTGCAATATGCTAATCAACGTACCAATATCCATTTTGTCCGAGTTCTCTTTCATGTCGATCAACAAATCGACAAAATCTCCTCTCCTAACACGATTCTTCTTCCTAAGCTCGATCGTTTGAATCATCGTGTTTATGAAAAAATCGTTTATCTCGTGATCGTACATAATCGGTCGTAGAATATTATACAATCTAGGAAATATTTGTTTGAACCACAATTTGAATCTCCTCCACTTATCGGCGTGAATGAATTTCCTCCCAACTTTACGAAACTCACTGTTCTCGTCCTCGAGAGCTTTCATATCGATACCGAAGACACAAGCACCAATGACGTCAGTGGTGAATCTCGCCGTTACCTCGCAACACTCGAGCACGTCGTTTTTCTCGTGCATCCGATTCAAAATATTCTCGAGATGATCAGCGCACTCCATCAAAATGTAAAACATCTCCTTCAACTTAGTCGCGGTGAACATTGTTGTTTGCTTGGCCCGCAGCGGTTTCCACCTAGCGTACTCCAAATTTATTAAATTCAATGACAAAGGCTCGACTTTCTCGAACAACCGAACGCCACGACTGGCGAACGATGAGAAATGTTTTATCAGAACGTCCTTGATCAATTCGGGATCGTTAACGACGGCTACAGGTGATTTCATGGCGAATATACCAAACAATGGGTAATTCTTGTAATTTTCGTACTCTTCTTTAATAAATGTGCTTGCCGATTTTTTCCCGAACACAATCTCTTTCAGGTTGCCGAATATGAGTTTTGGTTCCGGTCCCGGAATTCCTCGAATCTTCCAGAAGGTGAACGTGGACGTCAAGTAATAATATAAACCGAGGACTAGCAGGATAAGCCCGCAAATTATTTCTATAATGTTTATTTCCATTGCGACTGTACTCCAAAGTTTACACTGAAATTATTGTTACAAAGACAAGTGATTATTAATTTTACGACAGGAATTATTGTTACACTGAGGAAAATACGAGGATACAAATTAGATATTAATTATTCTATATTCACTGATTTTGAGAAAAATTTGCTAGTATAAATTACTATTTTAATGGTAAAATGACGACAGACTTGCACAATTGAAGAAATTGCTGTTATAATAATGGCAATTCTTACCACTATTATGTCAATTTTTAATATTTCTTTATAAACAAAAGAATACATTTTTTTTTAAATCATGAACGCCATACCCTTAGGTATGTTTTGAACAGTATACTCAAATTTTTCAGATTTTTAAATCAGTAATTTAAATATTACTTTTTTTTACGTTGAAAATTCATTCCTTTTTAGATCAATAATTTTTATTAAAAGATTTTTTTTTTAAATTTGTACCTAAAAAACTGATTGAATTTCTATTAGGGTATATACATGGTTATTTTTATACACGGATAGAAAATTTTGAGTAAATTTTACTAAACTTTCACTAACACGGTAACTGACTGCCAAAGTGCAAAAAATTACTGAACATTTAGTAAAAATGTCTATAATTTTAGTAAAAATTAATAGACTTCTCAGTAAAAATTGCTAGTAAAGTTTATTTACTGAAACTTTCCTCTCCGCGTGGAAACAACTCTCGTCTTCCTTTCACCACAGTCATATTTAAACGATCATATTTTTAATATTCTACACATCCATAAATGTATTTTTTGTAATTATAGATTAAATTACCACAGTTAAACAATACTTCGATTCCACAAATTACACGACGATATAAACAATGTTTTTATCGCTCGGTCAGTGATCTTAACCATAGTACCACTGTATACCAAATTCACCGATATAATAATCCTTTCAAATCAATTTCTGCACTTTTTCTAAATCAACTCGATATTCATCGAAATATTCACGAAGCACATAACCTACAAATCCACCGTATATATTTTATATTAAAAAACTATACTAAATATAAATTTAATTAATTACATCAAATAAATATTTTATATATTAAAACACACACTAAAAATTGATCGATACAGGCGACCCGAATTAGTATACTCAATCGCTAAATATATGTATATAAATGAAAATAATGATGAAGCATGTGAAGTATTTAACGAAATTAATATTCGTATATATCATTATACCTTGCTTTAACTAAATGTTTCTTTCTTATACATATACACGGTATAACCTTATCATCGGTGTGTATATACAAGCTATCATGAGAAAGATAAGCAACCGCTGAAAGTATATATAAATGTATTTTACGTATATATCTGTGTATCAACTCTTTCTTCATAATTATCTCTCCAACCAGTATCAAACTGCAATTAAATGATAACAATATATTCAATTATTTAAAAAAAAACATCTTATATGTATATTGTATCAATTTGATGACAATGTCGCAGCATCTTGGTTAATCTACAGGTAATTTAAATTGACTTATTTTATTTAACGGATTCAATTAGTAATGTATTTTCAACAAGTGCTTTCTTAACAAAGACGTCGTATGACCTCCGTCGCTGATTAGCACCGATTTGGGAGCATGAAAAGAGCGACGTTAAAATAATAAACAAAAAAAATTAGTAATGTAAATCTCGACCAGTGTCGAAATATAAATGATATTTGTATATATAAATAAAAATATATAAATATATTTGTCGACACACAGATAAAGAGTTTTTCTTTTAACGTCAAGTTTTAACTTCTTTCTCGTTATTAATTCTTATTAAAAATATAAAATTAATAATATACAAAATATTTAATAAATATATCATGAAATTATAACTTATTTTTTATAAAAAAAAAATATACATAAGTGTTTTTTAATTTGTTATTACGTTGCGGTAACAAATATATTATGTACGTTATATTGAATTTTCGGTATATACATTTAAAAAATTTTATGAAATAATATCGGAGTCGCAGTGTATATATACAAGTATTTATTTTATACTCGAGCTAAAAATCCAAAGTAATGTTCGAACAGATGTTATCTTGAAATCTATGACTTAGATCCAAGTATATGTATTGTACGTTGGGTTTTACTATTTGATATTAGAAGGCACTCCCCTATAAGCTTTACGAAAATCCATAGACCAGATGGTGTGTATCTTTTCCTTAAAACCAATGACAGCTCATAAATTTACTTTATGAAAATTTACTTTTTAATGATAAAAAATCTATATTATTTTTACTAGTATAAGAAAATATAAGATATTCCATTACGGACTAAATTATTTTAGAATTATTATTGTGAAATTGATTATAAAAATACGATTTAATATACATATATGAGGAAATGAATTTTTCTTTACAGTCAAGTATTAATTGAATTGGTTGTTAATAGTTAAACTTGCATTTATTTACATTTTAGCAAAATCTTAATAATTAAGAACTAAGCGATTTAATATCGAGAAAATCTAATTTTATTACCATTCGAATTTAATTACAATATTTTTTTCTCTCAGTACGGCATAAAAATTATTGACTGTATTTAATTTTTACATAATTTCATTCGTCATGCACAGAAGTTAGGCTAAGTAATAAATATTTGCGTTAATAACGGTTGATTACAAGGATAAAACAATGTTTAGATACATATATCGAGAAATATCGTATATATCATGTTAAGGGGATGTCGGACTCAGAAAATGGTCATTATTAATACTTTTTTTATAGACAAAAGAATACATTTTTGAAAAAATCGTGAATGCCATGCCGTTTAAAACAGTACACTCGATATTTTTCAGATTTTTAAATCTGTAATTTAATTATGATTTTTGCGTTGAAAATTCGTGTCTTTTTCGATCAATAATTACCGACCGAAAATTGTATATTCAATTATTATTAACATTTTTTTTTTTTTAAATCATAATGTCATGCCCTTTTTTTGTTTAAAACTAACCATATAAATTTCTTTAGATTTTTAATTCAATATTTCCAACATAATTCTTATGTTAAAAGGTGTAGGTGTATCCATGTAATTTGAGTCCCGTTGTCGATTCGATCTTATCAATTAACCCACTGACATCTAATAATTACAGTTACGAAGCAAATAAAAATTATGAATTAAAACATTAAAATATATTAAATATATCATTACAATTTTTAAATTAAGATGCCTTACAAATATTATTTGAGTAGAAAGTGTATATGTGTAGAAAGGGTATCAAAATCAACTTTAATCCTCCCTATATTTTTAATTAATAAAATACAACAATTTTCGAAAAAGTACGGAAAGACGAGTCTACTTACAAATTGATCTCTCTAAAAAATTTGATTAAAGTATTTTAGTCTCAAATTATTTAAAAAGGTCAATTGTTTGTAAACAAAGGTGCGTCTTTTCGTACTTTTTAAAAAATATCAACATATTATATAAATTGTAATTGAATTATTTGTTAAACTCGGTTAATAAAGTTATCAGAAAAGTAATTCTTTGAGAGGAAGAATCTTTCTTATCTGTTAAGAAATGTGGATTAAAATACGGCTAAAGGCACACGACTTAATAATAAATTTTTCTATGAATCGATTTGGCATTTACAAGTAAGAATTGTGATTTTGATACGAGTTCAGTGAATTAATCAAATTTCACAATTGATATGTATTACATTTAAATGAAATATGATTATATTTAAGATAATTAATGTCGAATAAATAAATTAAGATTAAATTTTCACATATCTGTAAATAATAATTTATTTGTATTATTATTAATATATCAAATAAGAGTTTTCCTTGCGATTCTAAATGTTCTAAAAATGATTATTTTCTTCAAGTTATATTCTCTAACTATTAAAAATTATGTACTTCATATACAAGATAATTTCTTTTACAAAAAAGAATTTGTAATAATAAAGGAATATATATCTTAACTATTAAAAAAGCGAAATTAGGAAGGATAAAACTTGACTTTGTTACCCCGTTAAAAAAACTAAAATTTATTACAAAAGTATCAGTGATTATTCGCAATGTCCCCAAGCTTCGCCGAAATCTATGAGAATTTTTATAAGAAAATTATCTCCGATATTTAAAAAAAATTACGTATCCCTCAGTGGTGAGTATACCAAACGGTCGATCGCGCAAAATAATTCATCAGAAAATCGACGTATTCGCATCATCCTTCATCTTCATTTACATCCACGACTTATATTGATGATCGAACAGCAATACGCGTTCCAGTAATATATCCCGTCGATAAGAACCAAAATTATTTTTCTCTCTCTCGTTGAACGTACAAGAGGAGCGTGCAATACACGACCCCGGAAAAAATGAAAGAAAGAACGGAGAGTTTTGTGCATGTCGGTATTAAAGACTTATCCCTGCGTGGCAAACTTGACATCATCGAGAGATACAGCAATGCGAAATAATGGATTACCTTTACGCGTGTGTGTATGCCTACTTACATATACACAATAAGTCAATGGGTGCGAGAAGAAAACCCCCTCCCCTTTTTTTCGTGGTATTATGCGCAATATGACGGAGTGAGGATATATAAGCCATATAGGAATAAGACTTTATGGCCTGCAACAAAGACGGATCTATGTATATGTATATATGCACATGGTGGTGTAGTGCGAAACCACTGCTTGCACACATCTATATAATGCGTGTGGTCCAAAGGGGACTGAAATTTATATGTACAGGGAGAGAGGTGAATATTTATGTAAAATCCAAGATTTTCTGCGATTACTATATCACGGGAATCACTCGATCGAATAGGTTATTTCAAGATTTTATTTTTAGTTTTTAATAACTTTCAGGGTGTTGTATTTTACACCGGTTCAACTAATTTACGTTTTATCGTGATAGAAAATTAATAAACCGAAAACCTTCGCTGAGACGTTAAAGAATAAAATATTTAAAATTGTTAAAAATTAATCGATTTCAATTTTAATTAATTATTTTACTTAAATGTAGCTAACGATTAGTTTATTTTTTAACTCATTTTCGCGTGTATACCCAGTTAAAAATCTGCAACGTGGAGTAATAATGTAAATTAAGGTAGAAGATTGAAATATTTTATAAAATAATTTGTTTATTTGTGTTACCAACGAAATGACAATTATTATTTATTAAATAAGTTTATGCAAATCCTTTCGTTTCTGCAGTATAAACGTAAAATTATACATGCGACAATGATTACTTATAAATGTGCAAGTACTTTTCCTTGACAAAATTTCAATGTCGATCAGTTCGAACTTAAAAATGTTAATAAAGCCTAATAAAATTATATATCTGACGATTACATATAATTTGGCTAAAAATCCTAACTTTTTCAGCCGAAATTCAAAACATTCGGTAGCTAAGCTAAAAATTTATTACGTTTTCTAGGAGTGATAATTGTACGAAATGATAATTTAATTATAAAAAAAAGTTTAACCATTAAAACGTATTGCTTAAAATTTTCTTTTTTTTATTATGTCTCACTGTATTCTCCAAATACCTAAATTTAAATTTAATTCGTAAACAAAAATATAATGGTAATTAAGTTAATCACTACAATTTTTATATAAAAAAAGTCGTTAAGAGAATAAAATACAATTACCAGAATTTTCTTTTACTATTTATTTCATTGATCCATAAAAATTAAATAAAATATTAGACACGTGTCGGCTTTACCGTAAGAGCGATCTGCAAATACGCGGTTAGTACGCTAATCCGCAATGACTCACTACGTAGAAATTGTATATCTCATATATATATATATATATATATATATATATATATATAGATCGAGAAGGTTTGCAAGTCACCCGTGGCGCAAACGATCATTTCATACATTTTCCAATATTTCTATATATACCATACACCAAGAGATGAAAGTGAAGTGACGTATGTTTCTATATATCTATACACACAGACACACACACACATATATGATATGCCCAAGATTTGCGAGATTGCACGGAATATATTCGCGTGTGGATGATTCGTATAAGCGTCGACGATTGGACGATTGGCGTTTATTAAGTTGCCCGGTGAAGAGGAAAAGGGAGTGAGACGAACCTTTTGTCAAGATGACGAAGCGCTTAACACCCTGCATCTCCACCTCCTCGGAATCGCCAAAACTCGGAGAATTCATATTTTCATCTCGTTTAAACGTTTACGAGCGTTGTATATTATATAAAATTACATATATATATATATATATATATAGTAACTAAAAAATTCTAAAAATTATATTGAAAATTCTTTTTTAAGAAGGTGCCTATTGAAATTTTTGTTTTAAGAAGTTGCTAAAAAAAATAACTATTTTTTTCACTTTTAAAATTTGTGACAAAGGCTTTGATGTCTTTAATTCCTACTTATTTTTGGTATCTTCATCATACAATTTTTTCTGAATCGGCACACTCTTCCTGCACTAAGTCGACGATATAATTGTGTATATATATATATATATATGTCTCTGTTATACTCAATTTTGGACATATACATACTTACTGTATCCGAGATTACTTATTTTGCGATAAATTGCGTAAGCACATATGAAAAGATAAATTGTATCATTCGAAGGACTGATTGCGATATGGAAGTGTAATTTTGATTTTGAGGATTATGATCTTTAATACAATACACGATACACGAGATAATAAAATTATTTTAAAGCATTTAATACGCTGAAACCTATATACACTCTCGAACATCAGGAATTAAATGAAACTTTAATAAACTACTATTATTGTATATTTGTATATTTGCACCAGGATCATCTGGATAATTCAAAACTAATATCCAGAATTGCTTACAGTGACGTTTAAATTAACGGGATGTCGGACCCAAGTTACAGGGATCTACACCTTTCAACATAAGAATTATGTTAAAAATCTGAACAAAATTCATATGGGTAGTTTTAAACAAAAGCGAGGGCATGGCGTTTCGATTTTTTAAGAAAAAACAAATTTAGTAATAATAATCAAAAATCATAATTAAATTACAAATTTAAAATTCTGAAAAAATTTGAATATATACTGTTCAAAACATGTCTAAGGGCATGGCGTTCAGGAGTTTTTAAAAAATGTATTCTTATGTTTATAAAAAAGTATTATAAATGACCATTTTTTGATTACTTCCTTACACCATACTCTCACCGTTGGAAAAAATAAAATAACGGCTATTAATATCACAGTCGAACGGTCGTTCGAAATATTCCAATAAGAGCATTAGAAGGGATGAAATAATAGTGAAACTAAAGCAAACACGATTTACAAATTTGAAATTCTATGCATAGACTATGCAAATGAGCGTGTATATATATACATACCTATTCAATAAACGTAATTGGAATTTCCAAACTGTATACAATAAAGAATCTTAAGTCTAACGACGCATCGCATCGACCAGTCGAAGAAGCTTATAAGCGATTCTCATATATATATATATATATATATATATATCGTTCACATCGTACAATTATGAAAATATGGATATATAGGAATAAAACCTGTTTTTAAAAAAATATATATACGAAAAAATCCGAATTTGGAATGTAAATATATACAGAAGCGCGTATTTATATATAATCAAAAACTTTGGTCATCGAGTATAATCCAACATATACGAATACATTATTTCGAAAAATATTATCGTTACCATAGCATATTTGGATTATATATATATCTGTGAAGGTCGATGCACGTTGTATGATCGATGCGATGACTTTACCAAATTCGCTCGGCCTGTTCGGAGGTAACGCACCTGCGCGCTCCTTTTTTTCTTCAACTATACACGCGTTGAATATTATGGATAAAGGGAAAATCGAGGATTTGCCGGTTTAATACCGCTCCTCGACGTGTATATATATATATATATATATATATACATCGAAAGGTCCAGATGTGACTTTCCTCGATTCGGACGGGCCACTTTGTGACCGCTCAGTTTCGAAAGAAATCCGTGAAGGGGATGTATATGTATACTATCTTTTTTGTATACACGCGGAGAGAGCAATTTTTTTTGTTTTCGATGAATTTTTTATGAAACCAAGCGTGAACGAAATCAATACAAACAACGTTGATCGAAGAGGGTGAACAGCATCACGTCGTTTTTCTTTATGCCCTTATGTAATACATTAAACGTGTATATGGATGTACGCTTCGAAATTTCGCTTACGTGTAAATAGATATTTTCACTTGCGCTATCGAATTTAATTGAATTTACATATTTTGTCGGTTATAGACGATTAATCAATTTTACGTTGTAGGTTGCGGTATACGTCGGTGGAATGTGTTAAAATGAAACCGAACTATTCGTTTATTGCGAAATTGAAAATATTTATAACCATAATTGAAAGAGTAAACTAATAAATGAAAAAGGCATGTGATTGAGCCAAATTGGAGAGACCTTACCTGTAAAAAATCCGAAAAAATTTAAAACGTAATTACAAGAAAAATCTGAAAAAAAATCGCGGATATGTTCAAAACAAATAGTGACAGAGTGATTTTTGCGAAATAATTAATTATTAATTATTTATACATGAATATAAGCATTTTTAATAAAAATTTAAAAAAAAATTCATACAATATTTTTTGGGGTTCACATCTCGTTTACACTGTTTTCCTTAATTCTTCTCAACTCGATTTCACTATTATACATTACATATATTTGTAAAAAAATAAAATTTTGTAATGATTAAATATTTACAATCTTTTTAGAAAATGTTTTTTTTATTTACCAATTATTAATAATAAATATTTTATAATTGAAGTTTGTTAGGTTTTGAACAAATTTTAATAATTTATTTTAATACAGAGTTGAAAAATTTTAATAGATATAAATTTGAATTTTCCGGCTACGGCATTGACGTACTATATAGTTTAGAAATGTCACAGGTATCTAGATGGACGCACTACGAAAGTTAAAATTTTTTTCTTGAACAACGTCTTTCATATCTTGATTATTTTTATCTTTTCATCTTTAATTTAGCGGCTTCTTGTGTGCTTTATATTTATTTATTTATTATTTATAAAATTGATGTTCGTGTTAACAAAATTTTTCTATATAGGTTGGCAGACCTCGCCAACGAAACGTTGCTAAAAAATCTGTGTTTAAGATTTTTTCCCCATTGCCTCCACCAGATCGATTAAAAAAATCAAACTATTAACATGGAGAGCGTTCAACCTATTTACATTAAAAATTAATTTCTGTAATTGTTGCTCATAAACAACATGTGAGAAGAAAGGTAAAAATTTTATACCCTCAACGTTTGTGCAAAATAAAAAAAAAATATTTTCTTACTCTTGTTCTTCTAATTATAATTATATAGAGCGACGCGTAAGGTGCAATGATTCAGCACACAATGATGCAACATTGACGAAAAATTGTAAGTAGCATATATAAATATTCTAGATTAATATACACACGTATTTGTGTTGAATGATGTTAAATAAATTGTTTATATATGAACGAAACGTCGGCAATTAAAATGATATTTGTGTTACGTTAGTTCATCAAGGTCGATATATCAACATTCCTTCCTTTAAATATAAATGAAAACCTTTATATCTTCGTTTAATAAAGTACAATCCACCTAATGATAGGGTATAGTGGATCGAGTAGTAGGTAGTTCTTAAAGACCGTACAACTTGAACTCGAACTCTCATTTCATTTTATCTGTTACATAAAACAGCAAAAGCGCAGAAACAAGTCTCTCAATCATCTATATACGAAGAAATGTCCTCGTAAAAATGAAGAGAGAGAGAGAGAGAGAGAGAGAGAGAGAGAGGAGGGAAGAGGAAAGATACCGTAACTATTTGACCGCATTCGAAGGCTGAATTGAATTTGTGGGACGCGCCCCCGCGTATCATGAAATTCAAAGTCTGTATACGTTTTCCAAGCAAAGGCGAGGTAGGACGATATAGAGAGAAGTGGACAGGAGAGAGGTTCGACCACATTTACCAAAAGGGACTTCAGAGGAAGTGACAGCCTCCTGCAATTTCTTCGTCTTTCCTATATATACATATATATATGTGTACTCTCACGTGCGTTCACCCTTTTGAAATGGTGTACGAGTCGACTTCGTGCTCTACTAGGCCACGTGTGTATATCTACCCTCGAAAACCAACTGTACCAAGTCGAACGGAAGTTCTATATACCTAAGTTTCGCGACCCATAAATCCGCGAGATATTTCAGAGGAGTTATATTTCTTTTCTTTTTTTTTGTTGTTGTTGTATACTTTCAATTTGCAGACGCGAGGGGAACAATTTACTCGTTACTCGATCTTTAGACTTCTATACCATTTTCGTTTTCGAGGATTTGGATATTATAGTTATATCTTAGCTTGTGTATATATATATAGTTATTGATGATTCAAGTGAATTCGGTGTCGTATGAGAAACAGTAATTTTCATATTTTTGTGTATATACGCATTTCACGAAACTTTCTAATACGTTATACAATACCGCGGAAAACAAATTTTTCAATACGTTTTGAAATTTCCATGACATAAATAGAACCTCTGTGAATTACAATATATTTATTTCTTAATGGGATATTTATTTCTTAATGGGCAGAAAATGGCAATTTTCAATATTTTTCTATAAACAAAAGAATAAATTTTTTTAAAAATCCTTAACGCCGTGCCCTTAGGCATGTTTTGAACAAAATATTCAAATTTTTTCAGATTTTTAGATCGGTAATTTAATTTTTATTTTTGTTCTGAAAATTCATGCTTTTTTAGATCAATAACTGGTCGAAAATTGTTTATTCAATTATTATTAACATATTCATTTCGTTAACAAAACGTTATGCCCTCACTTTTGTTTAAAACTACCAATATACATTTTTTTAGGTGTTTAAATCGATATTTCCAAGATAATTCTTATGTTGAAAAGTGTAGATCCCTGTAATTTGGGCCCCGACATCCCGTTATAAACATTTTCATAAAACAATCAATGGAGGTGTACTTTTGATAACTAACTAAAAAAAAATCGTCTTAATGTACCACGTTTTTATTATGTTATAAAAATATTTAAATCGGAATAATTTGTTAAATTTACGTATTGAAAACCCAGGCAAAATGTAAATAGTACAACATTTTTCCTAGTACAATACGTATTACATTTTGCGAGTAATTGAATGTTTTAATATATATAGAATGGACGAAAAATATTTCGATTTTTGTCCTCCCGATGAAACACTTCTTCTATCTTTTTCTAACTATTTATGCGAGTACAATCCAAATTTTCTCTTGTTTTCAGCTATTTCTCAGCTTTTAACCATTGGATTAAGTTTCAATTTAGTTTTGATCCTATAAATATAACAACAGTTAGAAGTATAATAAAATCAGACATTGTACGTTAAAAATGAGTTGTAAATAAAATTAAACTTTAAAAAATCACTTAATCTATAAAAAAAATTTTATTTTACTATTTCTCGTCTAGTTAGAATAATAATATGAATGTTTTGGAGTTTGTTCATTCTATCAAATATTAAAGAAATTGGGCAAAAAGGCAATTTACCAAGCTAATCGTTATATCAATTTTTATTTATTTTACTTAAATTTTCGGCATCGCGACTCCCGAATTTGACTCAAAGTTCTTAACAAGTGATCCAGGGTGATGGCCAAAAAAATTAAAGTACACGTACAATTCGTTATGAGGATAGTTTATATTTTCGTTAAATTTTATATAAAAATAATTAAAATATTTTAATACAAAAAGATAAAATTATAAAAAGATAGTTTGAGTATTACATCACAGAAAGTTAGAGACGTAGGTGTTATTCCAATGACTTGTATACGTGTGTAGCTGATCGAAGTAAATAACGTTAATCACCAATTTTCATTTGCAGCACATTAAAAAAATTAGATCGCTCGACAAGCGTAATGTTCGAAACTTGACTCTAATTAAATTACAATCATATACATATTAAGCAGACCGGCGCACCGACATTTTCAAACAGGAGGGAAGAATAATGTTTCTTTTGTGGTCAACTGGTGTATGTATCTCTCTGATATTTTATTCATTTATTATATTAAATCAATATATTTTGAATTTTTTTTTATTAAAAGTTTAACAAATACCTTTTATTAAATAACGATCTTTTAACATTAATATTTCAAATAACGTTATTTTAACATTTTAAAATATCCCACTATTGGTACACTAAATACATTTTCCTCGTAGAGATAAAATATATAAGAACTAAACGTAAAATATTCTAAAATTAGTAAAAACTAATTAAGTATACAGGTTTTACTTACGTGACAATTAAATTACACCGTAGCAATTTGTAAATAATACATATTTTTCGTATTTTTCTCAACAAACGACGCAACAATCTTTTCTTTCGAAGAGATAAATTATTTCAATACCCGCACTGTCGACGATCAGCTGTGACAGAAGGTCAACGTGCTCTTTAAAAGCAGAAATTAAATAACAGACATAGATGTACATCGTTGGTAGTAGGAACAATCATTACGCTTACCAACTGTTGGCAAAGTTGCGATCTCAATTACGCATGACGACGATTCTGAAGTGACATTATATGCATTTGTAATATTCGTGGAAGAGACTGTTATTACTACTGAATAATATTATCTTAATTTTAACGCGAAAATTCCAAGGAATTGCTATCTGTTATTCCGGTTATTAGAAATAGTAACAGGTTTTTAAGTAATTATTAGCTAATTTTGTCAAAATTTTAAATTTAAAAAAGGTAGTTTTTTATAGTTGTAACAAATTAATTAATTGTCAGCTGTATATGTTATTTGTTTGCTAAGATAAAAATAATTTTATTTACTCTTCAATAGGTTACACATATATTATATGAGGCAGGCCAGTGAAATTCGGATAAATCCTGCGCGGCTGAGTCACCGATTTTATCGTCAATTTTTTTTCTAAAAGCACCTTCAAAAAAGCAGTTTCAAACTATATTTTTCGTAAATACTTAATGAATTTGCACCAAAATTTGACAGATTAAGGTAACTTAATCTATTTACTGGAATTACGCAAAACAAGTCAAGCATATTTTGACTAGTTTAAAATCTTTCTTAACGACTTTTAATCCATGTACCTTACATGTAATGCACTTGTTGCTTTTGTTTAAGCCGTCAGATTCAAGATCTTAAATGATAAATGTGTACTCGTGATTAAGTAAATACTTTTTTACCCTGATCATCTAAAAAGTCTAGTTTATTAACCTCTACGAGTGGAGTAAAATTGTATTTTATTCCTTCGATCACTTTATTTCCCGTAGACTCACTTTATTCTCCATAGATCCATTTTATTCATCGTAGACCCTCTCTTTTTGTTTTGAACACTTACAGTTTAGTCGTTTTCTACACATATAAAATTAAATATATTATATTAAAGTAAATATATATCAAAAAATGTTACAATATTGAACAAAATTTAGAAATTAAAAAAAATAAATTGTTACTGCAAAAAGTGACTTTTCAAATGATCAGGTTGAAAAATTTGATATGCACTTCGGGAGTAAAGGGCGATTATTCCTTTACCTATTACCTAGAATAAATGCCTATTTTACTCCCTAAGTGCATAAATAACAATATTAATGGCACAATTAAAACATTTTCAAGGTTTCAATGCAAGTTAGGAAATAATCATCGAGTGCGCTAAATTTTAAGAGACTATTAATTAAAATATACGCTTGATGGAGTTCAATATAATTTATGATAGAAAATAATTACAATATTCCCGTATGTATATATCATATATATATACATATATATATATAAATGGTCCGAACGGTACAAACTATAGTTTTAACCGGGTCCGTAAAGTCGCGTACTTAAAGTTGGTTGTCGCGCTGAGCTCACCAAAATGCAATGGCTATTTCGTATAGCTGACAGGGCGATTAAGGCACAATGCACGCCCGGGCATCGGCGAAACGAGATTCATTTCATACGGCATAAACCTCGCATTTATGCGAACTCCCGCACCACAGAGAGAGATAGAGAGAGAGAGAGAGAGGGATGGACCGATTGCGAGGTATCGCGTGATGTTGATGAATCGGTTATGGTTTTATAGTGCCCACGTTCCATAACGCGCGTACCGGCTCGCTCCTCCTCTTATTTTTTTTTTACTTTCACGAACGTATTGGTTTATTTTGATGGGAGCGTTTGGTAATAAAATATATATACATATACATTTTGTAGTATAAAATATATATTTTTAAGTTTACGTCAGGAATTTCGTAAACGTGTAATTGAAAATCGATAGATGAAATTAAAATTTGTGTATATGAAATTTAAATTATTTATCTCGGAGGTGGAGATTCTTGTCGTTTTTGATAAGGTACGTTTATCATACAAGTTATTGTTAAAATACGTTTTAAGAAAATATTGCTTTTTGTTATATTTGTATTGTAAAATATATATTTATATACTATATATTATTTTGCATTTAAAATATACAATACTATATTTAAATAGCATTTTTGCAATTTTTTCGTTTATTCGAATAATTTGGAATGAAAACTAAAATCTTGTAATAACTTTATATTCTTTTCGAAAATATTGGGTTTAAGAGGCGACGCGACACTATTAGTGTTGGTATCAATTTTTTTATTAACAATAGAGATTTGCCTTTTTTTTAAATCTTTCTGTATCATCCTTTCTCTCGCTATGAATTGATCTCTGCAAAGATTTTTTTTGAATTTTTGAATACCTATATAAGTGATTGAGATTATTTCGGGTTAAACGGAGAAAAATGTTATAATACTAATTTCTAGGTTTTTTGTAAAAATTGTTATATTATTGAGGAATTTGGGAACAGAGTGGACAAATCATAAAAATTACTATGTTACGTAATAAAATTTACTATAAAATTTGGCAAAATTTAATAGATTTATAGGAAAAATGAATAAATTTGTAATAAATAGTTACTATGTAACATAGTAATCTATATTATTTGTCCACTCTGTCCCTAAATTCCTCGACTACATAACAATATTTATTATAACATTTTTCTCCGTGGAGTCGCGAATCCCGATTTTTATACCCAAAATCGTTTTGTCGACGTAAAGTGATTTATTTATTATTATAAAAAAATGTTAAATTAATAGTTTCAATAAATTATCAAAATCCCTTAATTAACACTTTCAAAGAAACGGAAATGTAATTGTCAATTGGGTCACTCCGCAAATAAACATCGGTACGACTGCTCTTCTAAAATCGAATCTAAATAATTATATTTACATCACGTTGAATCGAATATCGCACTGTATACACTATTATCTCGAACTAAAAGAGCACGTATATATAATACACCCCCTTCGTGTAAGAAAAAGAAGAAAAAAGACAAAACGAAGTCGAATCTAAACGATTAACTTTCCAAATGTAATAAATTTCGAAAGCATGACTACACCGAAGCAACATGCAGAACAGGCTAATTTCAAATAATTCACTCATCCCCGAGGTAACTCGAACTCTATAATATACATATATATAATATACTCTATATATAAAATTTCACATGGTATATAATACAGATCGACATCTTTGTTAAAATGTATAACGCGTGGCACGCGCGTGCGAGACAGCTAATTGCCCGTCGCGGTCATGCGTGAGAGATCCTCGATTCGATTATTATATTCCACATGTGTGTGTACGCGTATATACAGCACGTGCAGTGCGTGAGACTTTTCTCCCTTACACACACATTATTGCGCGCGCGCGACGTATTGCATGCGCTAACCCCATTTCGCCTAAATTTCTAACGGTGTAAATTTAGCGTACAAAAAAAAATAAGAAGAAACGCCCATTTAAGATTCCCATCGAGATTTATCGCTTATGTTCTCTTTCCCTTTGCGCAATTGACATTCAACTGCTAATTCGTTTGTAGTGCCCTATCTACATTTATATATATATTGTACGATATATATACATATACGTCGCCGTATAGTGTTGATGATATTCCATATACCCAAAGTCATTATTGTTAATGGAATTTTCCTGTTTTACAGTTGGACGAGACAATGAAAATATGATTTCGAACGCCGTTCGAATAATTTTGATCGGTCAATTGGATCTGTGTTTATATGCGATGGATATATAGGGAATTGTATCATATATTTGCAATTATTCATAAATATACCTTCGTGCACTTGCATTTATACGATTGCCCGATGCTACATATATGCTTTACATATAAACGGATTAGAGTAATAAAATATATATACATAATTTAATAATTAAGGGGATGTCGTACTCAGAAAATGGTCATATTTTACATTTTTTTATTATAAACACATGAATACATGTTTTAAAAACCCTGAACGTCAGGCTCTTATAGGCATGTTTTAAGGGGGCGCCAAAGCCACTTTAGAAGTTCAAATTTCGCGCCGAAAATGTAATCGATTATTTCCTATAGGATCACTGAGAGAAAGGAATACTTGAGACAAATGACGTTTCTTAACTGTTAAGATCTGATGACTTAAATATGGGCAAATGAATATTTCTTTATAGTTAAGTATTATTTCAATCAGTTCTTAACAGTTAAACTTTCATTCGTTTCTATTAACGTAAAATTAAGTTCTTAACAGTTAAGAACTGAGCGTTAATACTTAAGAAATATCATTTTATGACAAGTCAATGTCAATTTATAGCAACAAATGCACGATTACTTTCTCACAAATATTTCTTTCTCTCAGTGTATTTATTGTAAAACTAATTATTTTAAATAAAAAAAAAGAGTTGTCCCCCCTAGCTCTCATAGAATGCAACATTTCTGCCAAGCGAGAGTAAATGATATTGTTCCGTTTTCTCGAAATAGTAGGTGAAAACCTTCCAAATGCAATTTTGCAAAATTTAAGAAATTTGAGTTTTTATAAAAATAAACAAGAGATGAAAAATAGAAAAATCTAGATATCTTTTTGATTGGCTCCAGATTTAGTTTTCGTACAATAATGGATACAAAAATAATGGAATTTAAAGTGTAATTGCTTATTTATTTAAAGTGTATTTAGCTCTAGAACGAGGAGTCGAACGTTTTTTTAACTTATTTTTTCTTTAAAGTTAGCTAGAGCATTTTATGTAAAAGAAAACACGTTTTTTTAAGTAAAAAAAATTTTTAAAATAAGAGAGTTATAAAATAACTTTATTAAAAAAAAAGATGCGATTTTACTCAAAGTGTATATCTGTAAATCTGTAACTTAAAATGAGATTTAAATAAAAATTTCTTTTTAATAAATGTTTAATTATAAGTTTCAGATAATACAATATTGTTTTAACTATATTATTTAATTATTTTCAAATTAAATTTACTTTTAAGATATAAAATTTTACAAGTACGTACAATATTAAAAAAATAGAAAAAAGTGATTTCGTTGGCAAAATTTCCTATCCTTTAGACGTATGTTCCGAGAACGTCCGAGAATGATTTCGTCGTACACATTATTGTCAATAAAACATATCTTTTTGATTTCGTTCACAGTGTAAAATTTTTAATTCGTTATAATGAAAAGTTTTATAATTATTGAAACATTGTACCCTTGAAATATTTGATCAAAAAGACTAAAGGAAATCTGACGATTAAAATTCACAGTTCGTTACAAGTTTAACGAAAATCGTCTCATTTTATATATATAGGAGTCTCGTCGCGTAAAGGGGCTATAGGATCTTAATTTTCGTGGTTGTTAATCGAATCATTTAATTTACGGCCTTGTATCAAGACTGTCAACCACCTCTTTCCCTCTTACTCGTCAACCAAAAGTTAATTGACATCCAGACTGGCCCATGCATTAGATTACATTTCATTATTACTTTTTAGATTGAATTATTGTTGGTCTAAAAATATTGTAACTTTAGATACAATTTTTTATTGTCATTTTAAGTAATATTATTAATTGGTTGTGGTAAAGAAAAAAATCGATAGTTGTTTCAGTCAAAATAAAGTAGTTGATCTAATTATTTTATTGCTCGGAGTAATTAATGTTTTTTCCAAGCCACAAAGTCCACTTTATATTTCTTAAAAGTAAAAGTAAAATTGTATTTTATTCTCTAGGAAATAAAGTAAAATTGTATTTTCGGTAGATGCTTATCAGTCTTAAAACTCATTTTTTAGACCTTGCATCATATACTCTCGTTAATATAAAAATAGTTACAAAACACATTTTCAGTTAAGTTTTGAAATTACTTAGCATACGATTGTCCAAAAAATATAAAATATAAAAAAAAAATAAAGAATAAAATTATCTTTGATTGACTAATAATTACCCCTTACCGGGATGATTTGTGTAAAATAGTTATTTATGCACTTAGATTTTTAATGTAATAAATTTAATTATATATTTGTAGAAAAAGTCTAAACTAAGTGTTCAGAACAGATAAGTAAGTCTTCGATGAAAAAAATGTGTCATCGATAAATAACATGGGCCTACGGGGAATAAAATGAGTCTACGGGGAATAAAGTGAGTTTACAGGGAATAAAGTGATCGAAGGAATGAAATGCAATGTTACTCCACTCGTAGAGGTCAATAAAGTAGACGTTTTAGATGATCAGGGTGAAAAATATTGTATACACTGCGGGAATAAAAAGCGATGATTCTCCTAGACGAATTTAGCAACTTTCATTCACGGGAAGAAATACCTACTTTACTTTCTTAGTGTAAAAATAACTATTACAATATGATACTTACGATAACTATATTTTTCTCAACGACACAATAAATAATATTTTCCATCCTACGAATTACCAATTTATTACCAAAATCGTGTTCAGAGCTGGGCAAGTATTCATCCGCAACTTTACGTCGAATACTTTTTAAAAATGAAATATGAAATTATTATGATAAAACAAAATTAGATGAAACGATATTTTAGTCACTTGAAACAATTTAACAAAATATTCGATCAAAAGGTATTCGACGAATACTGATAATCAAATACTGTTATTAAATTTGTTCTTTTAATCAAATATAAAATCGTTTTTAATTACAAAAAAATGTTAAAAACTTGGTTTTAATTGGAAAAAGATTTTTTTGTTTGCGTTTAGAAAGAGAAAGAAGAAAAAAATATACGAAGAAAAGTATTTGTCCAATACTTTTCGAAATTGCTTTAAATGACTTTCTTTTTGTTTTATACCTATTTTTATTTCATTTTTTAAAAATATTCAGCGTAAAATTGCGGACGAATACTTGCTCAGCTCTATCCACCATGTTGTCCTTTCTACAAATTTTAATCCTTATAGTAAGCAACTTTTTCTTCCACGTTCATTATGTTTGTTTTAAAATCCTAAATAACAATAAATACGATTTAAAAATAATATTCATTTTCATATAACCGATTTATACAACGAACAAATTTTTATTAGTTACTATTTGCTATGTTGCAATATTACACATGAATAAACATTTCGTAGAATTACACGAATAAAATTTTATCTCAAAATTTATTGTTCGAAGAACACACACAGATTTATTCCATATACAAAATAAAAAATTCGTACCCGCATATTTTTGAAAATGTGCAAAAAAAAATTTCTTTTTTCCAATTATCTACAATTCTAATATTACTTCGAATCGCAAATGCGGAATAACAAAAATAATGTATATTCATAAATTGTTTACGCTTTGAAAATGTAAACACTTATCGAAATTACTTATTGAAATAAATTCATAATTTAGTATTCACCTTGAATACACACATACACACGCGCGCGAATTTTATTAACAATGCAATAGTTACGCTATTGCTTATACAGGTATTATCTATAATATAGATGATAATTACAACGTCACACGCGCGTTGTTAACAAATTTTTTTTTATGCGCCTATCACCAATTCTCTCAGTCATTTATAATTTATTAATATGATCCATATATAAAATAAATATTACAATAAAATTTATATTTACACTAGAATTGAAATTAAAATTTATCTTTGTCGTTTACAAAGTATTATTATATATATAATTTTCTTAAAAGAGCACGGTAATTTTTTTAATCGGCTTATCGCTATTCGGATATTACATTTATATAGCGATTATCTGTCTTAAATTGTTGTAATACTGTCGTCTCTTACGTAAGACAACTTATCGATCAACAACAACATCTGTTTATTTCCAACATAATAAATTTTAAACGTTTACGACTTTGTACATTTAAATAATGATTGTTGTAATGAAGGCTCGAAGATATATTTCGCGATAATTTGGCCAATTTCGAGAAATAACGTCATACATTTTTTAGAATAAAAATTTTATAAATTTTATAATAAAAAAATACATTGGGTATAATAGGATTTAATCTTACAAAGATTAAATTATTACGTGACAAATGAAAGAACAATCTATCAATATTGCTTAACAATATGGTTTATTAAAAATTTATTTACAATAATCTGTAACAACTACAATAAATATAAACAACTAAAATTTACAATTTAAACATTAAAATCCTTACTGCCAAATGTTAGAGAATTACCAATCTTAAACACCCTATATGTAACATAGATTGATAAAAGACCAAGCAGTCGTTCATAAATATTGCAAAATATACATGTGTACACGAAAAAAAATGTTGTAGTAAATATTATTATGTGGTATAATAAATTTGACAATACATTTTAATTGATATTAGTAAATTTTATTATACATTTTTAGTAATTTTTCACCATTTGTCAACACTGCCCCTATAAAATTTACAAGAATTTTTTTGAAAATATAATGGATATACGTAGTAAATTGTTACTATACATTATATTAATTTTTACCTTTGATCAACCCTGTCGCGTAATAAAATTTATTAAAAGTTTAACAGGTTATTTATAGTAAATATTACTATAGATTAATAATTACTTTTTACCATCTGTTAACTCCGTTCCTCGATTTCTCAAAGACATAATAATTTTAACTACAACATTTTTCTCCGTGTATAAAAGAAGAAAAAAAAAAGTTTAGGACGAAACCATGTGTCAACAAGGTCGTGGCAATCGGAAAAAGATCCGTAATGTGTAGGTGACTCTTGAATCTCTCTACTCCCTCTTCGATAAGTTTGAAAGCGGCTCACGGATCGTTACCCATTCCGGTTGGATAATCGCGAGCTAGGGCACAGATTCGCCTCTTCCAGACGGGTAATAGCCTCAATAACTTTCTTCGCGCGCTTTCCTTTGACTATTTTCTTCCTTTTCGTTCGGTGGTTTCCCAGTTTTCTTTCCATCTCCCTATACCCCTCTTTTTCTTTTGAAGGGGGAACCAGGATTATTTTTTCGCTTGGTCAGAGATCGCACGAGACTCGTTTGTCTTACTCCGCATTCGCGATGACAGCAATCTGGTTGAGTACGCGACAGACTGGATTTTACATATGTGTGCTTTAAATTTGATGGATCGATGCTAACTTTTCCTTTCGTTTCGTTAGACATTACTGTTGCACTCTATCTTCTTTTTATGACGATCCACAGTGTAAATATTATTAACATCATCGAATGAACGTTTGGATAATTCAAGATTGTTCAATTAGGTCGAAACGAAGGATGCAACTAATTGTTTGTTTGTAACGGTAGAAACTCCACTAGTAATTCTTCTTTAACCATTGATACGAAAGTACTTGGATTCTTTTTCAAAGGAAGATTTTTCCATTCCCTCGACATCTTGAACGTGTACCTCAGCAACATCATCGCTAACAATGTCTTTACCACCATTATCCCCACTCGTTTTCCTGGACATATTCTCGGACCTTCGAGGAATCCCAAATAAGTGAATTTACGTATGTTATTTTTATTCTCCGGGCTGAATCTGTCCGGATCAAACTTTGTTGGATTAGACCAAAATTCTTCGTCCATGTGCAAACTACCCGGTGCGATCAACACTACGTCGCCTGGTTCCAAATGACACGTCAAATCATCGTATCCTCTCAGTGTTATCTCCTTGTTGCAAACTTTAGCGACATCACCAAATGTTGGATTCATCCGCAGCGTCTCTTGAATGATATGGTTGAAATAAGTCAGCTCCTGCAACGCATCGTAAGTCAATTGATTGTTAAACTTTTCCATTACGACGTTCAATTCTTTTCTGGCTTTCTCTTGAATCGCAGGGTTCTCGATCAGCCGATAGATAGTGTACGTCATGACGGTTATCAACGTTTCGTAACCGTCGAAAAATATCGAGGTAGCTTGAGCTATGAGCATGTTGTCGTTTAACTGGCCCACGTCTTTAATCGAAAATTGTAGAAAATCGGTATTTGACTTCGAACTGAGAACTACGGATTTGATAAAATTTAGAGTGAGCTTCCGCAAGTACGCGTCGGATTCCTTGGACATGAATCTTATGCCCAAAAGGTTAGCTAGATTCGGTAAGAAAAAACGTACGATCAAACGTACTCCTTGGATTGGCGTTGAATTGAAGAATCTGTGGCTAAATTTGTAAAACGAATAGTTGTCCGGTGAATCGTCGAAACTTTGACTGTCAATCCCAAATGTGGTGGTCGCTATTATTTCGCTGACGACTCTCGACATCAAATCGTTCAACTCGAACGTAGTGGTCATTTTTTTCTCCATGAATTTGTGCAATTTCTCCGATGCGTGGATCGTGTTGTCGAAGATGAATCGCAACTTCCTCCCCGAGAAATTACTGTTCAACAGGAATCGCGATTTCTTCCACACGTTGTCGTTCGCGAGGAAGACGTACTTCGAGGCGATCGGGTCCAATCCATCGTTCACCGACAACAAATTGTTCTGGAAACTCGAAAAGTGGGTTTGAAGCACTATTTTTATTAATGTCGGATCTCTTATCAGTATCGCCGGCTTCTCCATCACGTAGCACCCGTACATACTGGTGCGACCCATCTTTTTGTACAGCTTCTCGATCAGCGAGCCGAAATTCTCTTGCACGAAGAACAACGGTAACATATGCCCAAACCCGGGGATCGGATTAACCTCGTGCGGCACATTTTGGACTTTCCAATAATTGTAATTCCTCGTCAGGTACAAGTAGATACATATCAACACGACGACCAGTAGCAATGCAAACACAAAACTCATAATTCAACGTTCTCTGTTCACTCGAACACTACACTTGTCAAGGGGGCAACGAAAATTATCGTTTTTTTCTTTTTACTACAACGCTTCGTATCGTGTTGACAATATGTTCGTACTAACAAGTTTCTTGTTCGCTTTGTTTAAAACTGCCTTCAGCATATCCCCCTCCCTGCTCGCACATTTAAGATTTCCCGATAGTTTTACTTAATCGTTCCCGGAAACTTTATTTCTTTTTCACCAACTGTCTATCTATCTCTCTCTCTTTTTCTTGTCTATTCACTTTTTTAACACCATGCATATGTGGATTTTTATCAATAAATGGGATTCACAACGAATAGATATATGTAAATAGATTATTAAAAAAAAGAGGTATTTAACGAAGTACTTGACATTTAGTTTATTTTTATTTTTCCGTAATTCGAGCTTTGAACGCACATTAATTATACCGTTTAATTGTTTTTACGTTGACAAGAACGTTTACTACTATAGTATAAGCAAATAATATTATAAAGTAAAGTGCTTTCGAGTTGGATAAATTTTTAACAATATTTTCTTGAACGTATATGTACATGTTATACGTATACGACGTTTCTTGTGCGCGCGGTGTAATTTTCATAATCGTAGTTAATTTGATTAAAAATCATCCTTGTAAATATTTTCCATGTTTATCGGAATTGTACTTGAAAATGTATGTATAGAATACAAATGGACATTTTAATGTGTTTTCAATGCTTTTAATAAAGTTTAAATTTCCTAGCAAGGTACATTTCTTATTGTTTTCACCCTTGGATCATTATTTTTCTTATTGATATTATTGGAAGGAAATTTGTCAAAAATATTTTTAAATCTGTTATAATAACTTGTTCTTTTGGTATTGACTATTTCGATAACAGATACTTTTGGAAGGTTAAAAGTAGATTTTAAATTAATAAATATCACTGAGAAAAATGTTTCATTGATTTAATAAAATATTTTGTTGGAATCAGTTAAAAAAAATATTAGTTCGAAACTAAAAAATAATTAACATTTACAAATAGAATATATATTTCTTTTAATTAAAATTTTTTCGTACTCATTGATAATTCTTTCAGTTATAAAAAAAAATATCTTTTAGAATGTGTTTAATAAAATATTATATTGAAGAATTTCATTTTTTATAAGAATGAAAAGGCTCTTTTCATTCCAATAAATAGAATAATAAGAATAAATAAATATTCTTCATGTCCACTATTATTAAATAGTTATAAAGAAATGGAATGAATCTGCTACTAGGGATGTGAGAAAAAATTTTGTGGAAAAATCATTCGATAATGTTCAGTTACAAAATGTTAGAGAATTGGTGGATAATAGTATAAAAACCAGGGTCTTCTAAAGTTCTTTTAAAAAAAAATTATTTAATTTAAAAAAGATAAAATATTAAAATTCGTATATTCTACGATATTTAACAAACTGGAAATTTGATATATAAAACATAGTTGCAGTAAACTTCAAATTTCATAACCTAAATTTAACATTCTGACGTGAAACATAAAATAGCAAAGTTGATAGATCAAAAGATTTCGAAGTAAAAAAAGGTAGTGACTTCGAATCTTCACAATTCAACATATTTTTAAATAAAAATAAATTACCACATTTTTTATGTTTTTTATGCAACAAATTTTAAATAGTTGAAGAAGTTAAATTTTCATGATTCAAACCTCTCAAGATCGTTTATATCCATATAATATTTCGCATCCAAACATTTTCCATTAATTTTCATATACATTTTTTTTCAATCCTTAATTCATTTTTCTTCAAATCATTAAATTAATCGTTTGATCGTACTATAGGAATAATAATAACAGAAGACACCGTCGAAAAGTCGAAAATGTCGAAAAATAAAGGAAACCATAAAGTATTAAGTATATATATATATGTATGTGCAGTATATATACATTGTGTGTAAACGAGGTACCAGGGTAAAACTAACGAGATTTCCGATCCCATTACTACTTCGGGCACTTTTAATAAGAGTGATATAATTAACGAGTGCCCTTTTAATTAGGAAATTCACCGAGTGACTGTCGTCGAGTTTTCTCTATATATCTATCTCGCGGGGGCGCGTGTGCGTGTCTCGCGATGCATAAAAAATTTAGATCGGTGCGACGAGCCGTGTTTAACGTTTTAATTTCCCATGACGCCGTACATATATACATACATACATACATACATTCGCCTTTTTAACTCGTTCTATATATATATATACATAGGCTTGTTTTTTAATCGTCGTCGAAACTTTTTCGATCGAAGCCAGAAAAATATTCCTGGCGGTATATAACAAAAACACACCTATTTTTTTTTTTTTTTTTTGAGAGGTATGGGTAATTCTATTTCGTTAGGGCAAACAAATTTTCTGACGGGTGGCAAAAGAGAGAGAGAGAGGGGGGGGGGGAGGGGATTATAAGCTCGCGGTTTTGATATTGAAAATATACACTGTATATATATATATATGGACTTTAGTCGGTGAACGAACGAAGTTGTTAATTGAGTTGGTGTTATACCTTTCACATCTATAAAATACAGAATAATATTCATGTACGAGAGATCGAGCACATTTTGTGCGTATATATCTATACGTGTTATTATTATTTATTTTTATTTTTTCTTTTACACGTAATATAGTTACCCAATTTTCTTATTTTTTTTCTATACGAATATGGTTTTACTAATTAATTTGATGTACAATATTTTATTTTATTTTATCGGTCGAACGAAACCGCACGTGCTATGTATAAACAGTATTGAGTGTGTATACCGTGTTACGTACGTAACATCGACGCGCGGATCGGCGCGTGTGTGAGAACGGTGTAGGATGACCGAAACGCGAAATATCATGACGAATGCAACTACAACAAGTAATCGCGGACGGTGGCCTAGTGGTTAGGTCTCGTGACTGGAAACTCGCGGATCCTCGGTTCGAGTCCCGGCGTCCGATCAATTTTTTATTCGGTCCTCTCCTATCACCTTCTCCATACGCAACAACCGATAGTATTTTTAAACGTATAATTTATAACTTTGTCAGACCTTCGAGATATAACGGATCTTGACCAAACTGTAGGTTATGTTTTCTAATATATAAAAATATGAAGAAATCCAGATTTTTGGATCTTATCGGTCAAATTTATCAAAGTTATAAGTATATACCACTCAAGGAAATTACGTAAAAATATTATTTTCGTTTAATCGCGACTTTTATTTGGGATCAAGTAGTTTAGATTGAACAGCAAAAAAAGTACGCTCAAAAATACTAAGGAAGTAAATACTAACAAAGTGTATAATTAAAAATTTATTTGATTTTTCAGATTAAAATTACATCGACTATTTTTCCTATAACTTTGTTCGAAATCAATATTTGTTGAGTTTATTGTATTTTTAACCGCGAAATTAATTGATCTCGGCTTTCTCGTGCGGTTTTGATTTTGAGGGTATACCCTATGTATACATCTATACTTGTTTCCGTGTTATAAGGCATTAAAGTGACAGCAATTTTTATTTTAAATTAGCTTTAGTTACACCTGTAACTTTAATAATTTCAAGCGTTTTTGGATCTAAAATTCTGAATTTCCCGATATGATATTTGTAAAGAAGAAAACGTAACCTAGAGTTTGGGCAAGATTCATCACCCGGAGGTCTGATACACTCCTATACTAACAAGGGGAGTATATTTGACCTCCAGGAAACGTATCTTATCCTAACTTTGGTATGTCTTTTGTTATATAAAAATGTGAAGAAAGCCAAGTTATCTCTTGCCAATGACCACTTTTACGAGAGTTATTCGACATCTAATAATAATATCAGTAACCATTATACTTCCAATTTGATCGCTTACAACTCGGAAACAAATAGAGATAGGCACTCAAAGTAGATATGGTTTGAAAAAAAAGAAGGTCAAACTGCTTAATTTGTTGCAAAATTATGAAGAAAATAAGAAATTAAAGATTATTAGGCCAAAAAAAGACAATAAATTTTTCATATTAAATTTTGGTTAAAATTATTATTATTATTATTATTAATTATTATTAAGTTATTTTTCAAACCATATCTACTTGAACTCAACTTTCTTCTGGTTTTTGGTCAGAGTGTCTATCTCTATTAATTTCTGAGTTATAAGCGAACAAAGTGAAAGTAATTTTTACTGCTATTATTATTAGATATCGAATAACTCCCGTAAAAGTGGCCATTGGCAAGAGATAACTTGGCTTTCTTCACATTTTTATATTATAAAAGACATACCAAAGTTAGGATAAGATTCGTTTCCCGGAGGTCATGTACTCCCCTTGTAAGAGGAAATGCATATTGTAAAATATCGTTAATTTCTATATATATATATATATATATATATACATACAAGCAGAACATTTCACTTTAAACGTATATGTATATAAAGCGCGTGCCTCGTTTCAAGAAAAGGGGAGAAATAAAGGAACGAAACGTCGTACACCTGAGTCCCGAGTTTTCTCAAAACGATGAGACCTCGAACAACGATAATTTTTAACCAAAAAAACCTTACACATACATACATATACGTGGTTATAACGCGAATAGATATACACATACACACATCCACCAGCTCGCTACACCGGTGTATAAAAGTGAAATAAACGCGGAAAAAAATAATGTATATACAGGGGATTAGAACTCCGGAGAAGAAAAAGTAAAGTATATTTCACTGCGTTGGGGGTATATAATAGCATTAAAACCCGAAAGAGCCACACCCGCGCTATAGCTACTTGAGTGTGTACCTTTTATTCGGTTTATTTAACTTTTATATATATATATATATATATAATGTGAGGCCCGTCCGCGTTTTATCCTTCTTGGACTTGTATACACGCGGTATATGTATATATATATATATGTGTGTATAAACCCCGTGGGCTAGTGTCCAAACGCTAAACCCTTGGCAGAATGACGTCCCTTGAGTGAATTACTGTTTAATGAACTCAAAGTATATGCCAATGCCAAGTATATATATATACCTATGTAACCTCGTGGTTTCCTTAAGTCGAGACTTCAAAAGCGAAATATCTCTTATGTATCCTTTGTGAATTGTTTTATGTTTATATATATGTCGGAAAAACCGAATGGAAACTTTACGCGCGAGGACGAAAGTATCCGTATTTATAATACAAGTATTTAATTAACATCAGTGAAAAATATATAATATTTGTTAATACAGTAGAATGTTGGTTTGTATAGTTACAATGTATATATATATAAATAATTGTTAAAAAATATTTGTTAAGAATTCGTACAAAATTTTAATTGAAAGATATTGATTTTAAAAAAAAACTATAAGATATTTATTAGTTTCGAAAAAATATTTAGTCGGGACTATTCCTTCATAGAAAATAGCCCAGTTTCATTGATCAACGTCGTGTTATCAAACAGAAATATTTTTAGTTGATGTATGATTATACGTAAAATTTAATGTAAAAACCATATATCTAAAGAATTTTAACAATATTAATAAAAATACTGTTAGGAGTATATACACGTGCAATCAATTTTTTGAATTAAGAAATATATTAATTACAATACAGATAATTTTCTCTTTCAAATTGGCTATATGTACCGATGAATACTCCTATCAGGATTCAGTGAAATATCCTATTTAAATCATTATCGTTTATCTTTTCAGTATGGTACAATCGTTTTCAAGGTAAAAAATTACTACTTGTAATTTAACGTAAAACTTTATCTATATTATTTTTAAAATTGAGTATATATGTATATATGCTTATATGCACTTAAATGTAATATTCTATAATCAATACCTTAAAATTATCAAAATATATTGTTTTTTTGTATATATATATAATTATGATTCCTTAAAAATACTAAAATATATGTATATATAAAAGAATAATGTAAAAATTAATACATTTTTCGATAATTATCGTCGAAAATTTTAAAATGACTTAAAAATTAGTAAAACAGTATAATATTCAAAATTTAATTGTATACGTGTATAAAGAAAAATCATGTCTATCAAATTAACAGCCGATAAATTTAAAATAACGAAATATCAATAGCCTTTGTTATTCCTTACTTTTTTTCGAACTTTGTTCATATATATATCTTTTTAACGTAACGCAACAGAAAATTCATCTGTAGTGACAGTTTTATACAACTGTTCTGTGTAAATCAGAGACTTAGAAATAATAATTGCATGCGAATTTTAATGTATGGAAAATTGTTGAAATCGCCATTAAACCGGCAATTTTTATTATACAATTTAGAATTTTCTGTTGTGCACGTGCAGGTACATTTCTTTTTTACGAGTGCGTGAACTCCTCAAAATGTAACGAACAAATATTGTTGAGATTTTTTTTTTGCACACTTTCCTTTTTTTAACACACTTTCTTAAAATACTTAGTATATTAAGGGGTATAGATACTGATTGAATTATATATACTGAAATAAATAATAATTATTAAAATTGGGTAAAAATACAGTTTATAAAACATATTCGACATGTAGTTGAAATTGAAATCCTTATAAATGATCGACAAACATATCTTGAATTTACTGTTAGGAGTATATACCACGTGCAATCAATGTTTTGAATAAAATATAATTACAATACAGATAATTTCTCTTTCCAAATTGGCTATATGTACCGATGAATACTCCTATCAGGATTCAGTGAAATATCCTATTTAAATCATTATCGTTTATCTTTTCAGTATGGTACAATCGTTTTCAAGGTAAAAAATTACTACTTGTAATTTAACGTAAACTTTATCTATATTATTTTTAAATTGAGTATATATGTATATATGCTTATATGCACTTAAATGTAATATTCTATAATCAATACCTTAAAATTATCAAAATATATTGTTTTTTTGTATATATATATAATTATGATTCCTTAAAAATACTAAATATATGTATATATAAAAGAATAATGTAAAAATTATACATTTTTCGATAATTATCGTCGAAAATTTTAAAATGACTTAAAAATTAGTAAAACAGTATAATATTCAAAATTTAATTGTATACGTGTATAAAGAAAAATCATGTCTATCAAATTAACAGCCGATAAATTTAAAATAACGAAATATCAATAGCCTTTGTTATTCCTTACTTTTTTCGAACTTTGTTCATATATATATCTTTTTAACGTAACGCAACAGAAAATTCATCTGTAGTGACAGTTTTATACAACTGTTCTGTGTAAATCAGAGACTTAGAAATAATAATTGCATGCGAATTTTAATGTATGGAAAATTGTTGAAATCGCCATTAAACCGGCAATTTTTATTATACAATTTAGAATTTTCTGTTGTGCACGTGCAGGTACATTTCTTTTTTACGAGTGCGTGAACTCCTCAAAATGTAACGAACAAATATTGTTGAGATTTTTTTTTTGCACACTTTCCTTTTTTTAACACACTTTCTTAAAATACTTCTAATATAAAAATATGAAAAAAGCCAGAGTCGCAGACTCTAACAATCGTTTTTTCAAAGTTATACGCTGTTAAAGCAAAATTTCCAAAAAATAGAGACTTTACTTTAAACGCTTGTAACTTCTAACCTATCAAATATTGACATTCAAACTAAAGTTTAATGAAAAGCTGAGATAAAATAGATATATTTTAAAAAAAAGTACGTTCAAATCCGTTAAAATGGAGCAGTGTTATAACCGAATAAAGAATTAGAAGCAATTTTAAACAAAAATTGGGCAGTACAAATTTTACTGATTTTTTTAAGCTAAATTTCTTCAAATTCTTTATTAGGCTATAACTCTGCTCCATTTTAACGGATTTAAATGTATTTTTTTTAAAATGCATCTATTTTATCTCAGCTTTTTATTAAACTTTGGTTTGAATGTCAATATTTGATAGATTAAAAGTTACAAGCGTTTAAAGTAAAGTCTTTATTTTTTGGAAATTTTGCTTTAACAGCGTATATATTAAGGGGTATAGATACTGATTGAATTATATATACTGAAATAAATAATAATTATTAAAATTGGGTAAAAATACAGTTTATAAAACATATTCGACATGTAGTTGAAATTGAAATCCTTATAAATGATCGACAAACATATCTTGTATAGATCTTCCTAGAAAGTCATAGTCTTATTAAAACTACTGAACCAACAATTACACGTCCAAGTTTTTCAATTTGCTATAGGTATCTATGTCATCTCACATCTCAATATTGAAACACATTTACTAAGTTTATCAGGCAACCGCAAGTTATTTTATTCAGTTCTTTTAAATGATCAGGAAATTAAAAAAAAATTACTTACTTTTGCGTAATAAAAATTGATAATGAGTTCCAGTATTAAAATGTAAGGTGATTTTTAATTCTACAGTTATTCACCTGGATTTTACGACAATTGACTTTTCAGAAAGACAATACCCATATATTGAGAGAGAAAGGAATATTTGTCTTATATAAAAAATGTTTCAATTTTTGTGGAAAATAAAATATTTTTCTTAACGGAATGTAATAGTCAAGTTATTACCGACCGAGTCTGTGGAATCGAAAAAAAAGTATTTTAATTGGATGAACATTGTAAATTACGATAAACAAATACATGATTGCTCCTCGCTTCTTATTCATCACTGCGTTAAATTTCATATAAAAATATCAACGCATTTAAAAATGGCTGCAGAAGGAAATGTAACTGTTAAACCTGTGATAAAAAAGTATGTATTAAATTTCCTTTCGCAGCCATTTTTTAATGCATCGATATATTTTTGTTTAAAATTTAGTGCAGCGTTAAGTAACACTGAAACAAAGGGCAATCATGCCTCTGTTTTACTTAACGGGATATACACTCCTATTTAACAAAAGCAATATTTTTTTTAACGAACAGTGGATTTATCACAAACACTTTGCAATGGTGTTATATTTCTTTAAAAGATAATTTGTAAATTTTTTCAAATCTTTATAAAAACAAATCAACGAGATTTTTGGGCTAACAATATAAAATCGTTATTTCCATTAAAAATCAATTATTTCATAAAACTCGCACTGTAATACAGTATTTGCGATTTTTTTTCAATTTATTTATTTACCTATAATAATTTTTTCGTTTCAATTGACTCGGTCGATAAAAATTGACTTTCACATCCCTTTAAGTGATATATATATAATGCTTTAATAATTAATAAATAATCATTTGTCTTTTCAAATCTGTGACAATTTTAATTTAATTATTTTTGTGTAATTTAATTTTAGAATATTTTATAAGTATTTTTAACAAAGCTTATGCAGTAAGCACAACTTAAAATTTTTAAATTTCTGTCAAATCTCTGTTTTAAAAACTATATTTTCACGCGGTTTCAACAACCGTTATCCATTTCAACATTCAATCAGTACGTACTCCCTCGATCAAACTAAAACGCGTCGGCTGATAACTACGTAAAAATGTATATAGATATAATAAAATTTATTAGCTTTTTATCGATATTTCGTAAATTATATCTTCTTCATTCTTTCTTTTATCTCTTCAAATCTGCGATTATAAAATATCTAAAATAATTTTGTCAACGTAAGCTGCAAACCAATTTGCATAGTGTCAAAAGAATAAAAGAAAAAAAAATAGAAAATATATAATTAAGACGACGCTAAGTCATAAAACGCATCATGACGCGCAGGGCGTACAAAAGTTCAGCTTGCATGCGAGCTTCGAAGATGATCAAATTCACGTGAACCTGTAACGTACAAAAAATAAATAGAATATTATCATTCGCACATAAATAAATACATGAATTACATTATGGGGATGTCGGACTCAAAAAAATGGTCATTTTTAATATTTTTTTGTAAACAAGAGGATAAATTTTTGAAAAATTCCTGAACGCCATGTCTTTAGGCATGTTTTAAACAGTATACTTAAAATTTAATTCTGATTTTTACGTTGAAAATTCATGTCTTTTTAGATCAATAATTACCGACCGTAAATTGTTTATTCATTTATTATTAACAAATTTATTTTTTTTTAATGAAAACGCCATGTCCTTGCTCTTGTTTTAAACTACTCAAATGATTTTTATCAGATTTTTAATTTTTAATTCAATATAATTTTTATGTTGAAAGGTGTAGATCCCTGTAACTTGGGTCCGACATCCCGTTAAAGAGCAAAGTTATTAGTAAACAAAGAATTAAAATAATAAATATAGTAATATATATGTATATGTATATATATACCTTTTCGCTCTGTTTGAATTCGGTCATGATGCTCTCGTAATCCTTTCTCGTAACGCGTTCGGGGTAGCAAACGGCATTTTTAATGAATGTTTTAAGACTCCGCTCGAGGAGCTGATTGACTTCGTTATAATCGTAGTCGTCGTGCTTGATCCCGTAGAGGCATTGGATATAATTCCAGATGGCGTGTCGAAAACGCGAAGTATCGACTTGGTTGTGCTCGCCCATCGTGTTGTAGGTTAGGTTGTAAGCGGTCTTAAATTTATCGTCGAGGAGGTTCCCGACGTCGTTGTATAGGCTGTTTACGAGAGAATAACCGTGATCGTCCCAGGAGTAGTCTTGGATGCGAAACGTCGGCGCGCTGTTTAATTGGCCGCGCTGAAGACGCTGAACGAACCGATCGTTAATGTTATTATTGTTTATCATATATATATATACATATTTTCCGTGCGATATTATAATGAGGGAAAAGTGGTAAACACGCGATCGGAACTTACAATACGTTGAATACTTTATATTAACGGATTAATTTATATATCAACGGGGAAATACAAGTTTTTAATGTGTGTACGTGTCGGTCAAGTGAGTTTCGTCGATATACACATTTTAATCGAAAACGAATGTCAATGCATTCGCAAACTACTTTATAATGGGATTTAAAACACTATAATTAGACATTTTAACGGTTAAGTGAGATATCGACGGCAACCGTTTTACCGACGAAATTATCGATATACGCGCGCGCTCCCTTGGTATACGAATTTTTTAAGAATTTTTTAAGTCAAAAATGGCCAAGCGTCATAAAATATCCAATAAATGCCCAGTCAATTCCAAAATTAGAGTTTCGTTTAACCTTCAAATGGTAAATTTCTACTAGGAATCTGACTCAGAATTTTGAATAAAATTTTTTTTTAATATATATATATATACATTTTGTCGCGAACGAAAGAATACATACATCTTCAATTTTACCATTTATTATAGAAATTTTTAATTGTGCTGCTTTTTCGTCCGAGGCGTCGGTATATACAACGAAAAAGAAACGAATATTTATAATTAATTATTAATGGGATGTCGAACCGATATTTAAGGATGTACACCATTCAGTATAAACGCTTATTTAAACTAAAAATGATAAAATTGGACATATAATGGCAAAATTAGAGTCTTATTTAATCATTAAATGTACTGTTTAAAACATAAGTAGGGGCATTGCGATTGTCTTTGTAGAGAAAAGAAATCAATTTTGTAACACTAATTGAATAAATAAATTTTCAGTCGGTGATTTTGAATAAAAAAAAAAAGTAAAAACTTTAACGGGCTGCCAAAGTGAATTTTTATCCTCCCTATCTTACCAACCGAGTTGAACAAATAATTAAATTATAATTTATAAAGTATAGTTATTTTTAACAAGTTTGAGAAAACTCAACTACGATTATAAACGGTTGACCTCTGTGCAATATTTCAGACTAAAATGCAATCGGGTTATCAAGCACTAAAAATATGAAACGGGAGTATAACAATAATCAATATTTTTTGGTAACGGACGTTTCTCGAAAATTCAATTAAATTTTAGTTTCAAATTTCGCATAGAGATCAATTGTTTGTAAATAAAGGCGCGTCTTCTCAAATCTTCTACTTTTTCGTATACTATCATATTTTATTAATTATACTATTCAAACTTGTTGTTTAAGTCGGTTGGTGAGGTAAAGAAGATAAAAATCAATTTTGGTGTCCCTTTAAAAGCAAACGTTATACGGTAATAACAATTAATTAAAATTAACTTTTCTGACTACAAAAAAATATAAGCATACCTAATTGTTACCGACCGAGCGAAAATGGTTAATTATTACATTTATTTAACGAATAATATCAGAAGTACTCGATTATTCAATAATTTATTACTTTACACAGTTCTAAATTTATATTTTATCTATATACTTATAAAAATATTTATACCACAAATGTGATAATTTTTCGTGAAAATTTTTTTAAAAGTGTCTTTTATTTTTTATTAATTATCAAGTGCTTATATGTATTTTGATTTTCTTTTAAATACTATATATATCGCTCGGTCGGTAAAAATAACAAAATGTACATTATAAGACTTCTCGTTATTTTTAATAGTATTACCAACATTAATATACATTTAAAACGTTTGTAAGAAACGTAATACCTTAGCAAAATCCTGATAAATAAAACTCGGATCATCAATGAAGAGGCCGATATCAGTGGTGAGTACCGGATTATCTCTCTGCGGAGCAATAGTTAATTCTGCCGATTGCTTCTCAATAGTTTCGAATCTTTCCGACAACTCTTCCTCGGTGAATTCGATTGATTCCGATCTCTTGGTTAGATCTTTCATCCTTTCCATCAGCATCTCGACTTTCACCTCTTGCGTACCGACTATACTCGGTGGCGACGACGACGAAGATTCATCTTCAATATTTCAAATTAAAAATAAAAATAAAATAATTTTTCAGATCGCTTATAAAGATACATACCGCTATGTATATAAGAAGAAAAAAAAAACTCTCACCGTTCGACTCTGAAGTTTTGTAAATTCGTTTAGGGATACTAACGTTATCCTCGCTAATCGAACTATCCGCAGTATCCGTGTCCTTATCCATAGATTCGCAAGAATGATCCACGACGTTACTCAGGTTCTTACTGATACCGCAAGAAAATATAAAAGAGGACAGCGAATGGAAGTGGACCAGTAAAATTATAGCGTGTACCAGTTCCGATAACGACCAATTGTTTTCTCCTTTGGTAAGATTCTACAAATATAACGAACGTACATATAAGTAACTCTTGTTAAAGTTGAATTAAGTCTTATACTGTACTCCAAAGTTTAATAAACCGTATATATGGAACATTCCACATCAAGTGGTAAGAACAAAATATTAAAATGCACCAAATTTTGGGTACACATTGCAAATGTTTTTTCAGAATACAGAAAAAAATTTTTAGGTACTGGAATCTATTTGCTCAAAAGTTATTCTAACCTCAAAAAGTGAACTTTTTCCAAGTTTTTTTTCAACACCAGCTGGGTTAACCGCTATTAACTCAAAATCTATCAACTTTTACTATAGAACATTATATGTAACATTCGTTGCTAATTATGTCTAGAATTTATCCTTCTGGGTTAGAATTTCTAATCTCAAGGTTAATGTTACATAAACTGCATGTCAATATTCAACTTGAAAAAAGTGTAAGTGCGCCACAATTAATTTTTTTATCCAAAAGTTTAAAAGAAAGCTTGGAGCAATACCTTTCAAATGGTCTGTAGCTTATTAGTAATTTTTAAGTCTGTAAAAAGTTATGATAATTTAAAAAATCGCAACATTTCTTAGAAATTTAAATATAAATTACCATGTTAATTTATGATTTAGACACTTTAGATCAAACCGTTTAAAAGGCATTGCTTTAAGCTTTTCTTTTTAGACTTTTGAAAAAAAATCGATTGTGGCGCGACCGTAATTCAAGTTGAATATTGACATATAGTTTATAGAACATTGACATTAAGAGTAGAAACTCTAACCCAGAAGGATAAATTCTAGAGATAATTAGCAACGAATGTTACATGTAATGTTATTAGTACAAGTTGATAGATTTTAAGGTAAATAATGGTAAATACAGCTGGTGTTGAAAAATACTTGAAAAAACTTACTTTTTGAGGTTAAAATAACGTTTGAACAAATGGATTCCGGTAACTAACAATTTTTTTGTGTTTTCTGAAAAACATTTCCAGTGCGTACCTAAATTTTGGTGCATTTTAAAATTTTTATTGGCCACTTGAAACACATGGAATGCTGCCTACATATATATACTTTTATATACATCTGCAGAAATATAGAATAACGTTATTCAATACAGATTTTTCATAATAAATATTATAAATTTAAAGGTTGATCCTGTTATTAAGTAATAGTTGTACAAATTAAGTAATAGTAACTACAAAGTTATCTAATTTTATCTGTTTAATAGATATTTTATACGCTTGTAAAAATATGTTGTGAAAAAGGTTATTAAGTTTCTACAAGGAGAGAAAAGTTTCAGTAAATTTTACCAAACTTTCTGTAAATTTGACTAAAATTTCACTGACGCGTTAACAGACTGCCAAAAATTAAAACTAAATAAAAAAATTAAAAATTAAATAAATTTAAATTACTAAACTCGTTATCAATTTGTTACAGAACTTTCTACTAATTTTTTATTAAAAGTTCAGTAATTTTTTTTGCGTTTCAGTTTGAAATTTACTAAAATTTTTCTCTCCGTGTATATTTTAGGTTTAAGTTAGTACGCAGTAAAATGTTAAACAATGATTTTCGACTCTTTAATTTAGTTTTAATCCGGACCAGCGTAAAGAAAATATTTTTTTCTCTGCTGGATAATCATATACATTTATTGTGTAAAATGCTCTATATTATTCTCGATCAATAAATTGAAATAGAAATTTAATAGATATATTTTTTGTTTGAATAATAATTTTTTCTTTTTATGTAATTAAAACTCTTACACGATAAGTTATTTGTTTAATTATAATAATTTTCCTTTTCCTTTTGTTTATACACTATATACATATATATATATATATATATGTAAAAAGTAGGTAAATTTCGTAACGTTATATTATTAATAATGGATGCTTACCTCGATATTCGATTTACTCAAGAGCCACGGTCGATGAGCGAGGATCTTATTAATTTCGTAAAGTTTTTGAAGTTTCGGCGGTATCGACTTCAAACCATGGAGCCATGACGGTTCACCACCGTGTTCGAGATATTCACTTTTGAGCAGGTTCATTAAACAACAACACTGATGTCTTCCTGCAGCCTAAATAACACGTTTCTCATATCTGTCAATAAGTGCTTACGATATCAAATTATAAATATAATCCTATATATATTTTTTTTTCATTGTTTTAATAATACATTATACATTTTTTTTAAACAACAAAAAAAGGACTTTATCTTACATATTCTCGTTAAATGGAAGCAACAATCGAATTGTTTATATATATATATATATATATATATATGTATATGATATACAAATATCTCACCATAATACCAATGACATATCGATAATCGTAAGAAAGTGGACCGTCCCCTCTTAAAATAACGTTGCTCGTTTGCTCGAAGTGATCGTAATATTTCGGATGATTACTCATTAAATTCAAAACCTCGTCCATTATGTTCGATGACGTATCCATATTTTTGTCGTGCGCGCGTAATCACTTAATTTAACGATTCATTAAAAGGAGATAGTGGTCACACGTCGTAATTAACGTTGCGTGGAAAATTAATATTTAACGAACGCATCGATCGAGTTGCGTACGCGCGATTGACGGTCGAGCACACCGGACGAAATGACAAAAAATACGGAAGACCGGTTAACGTTCGCCAAAGTCATCGAAACGGTCGATTTAAAAATTTTAACGACACTCCGATTTTACACGTAAATCTGTGTACTACACTTTTCTAATCGTATTCTAATGGATATGTACATATATACACGCGTGTACGTGTGTGTAGATCATTACATTTATAATTTCCGAGAATCCACGCGCAATCTTGTAAACAGACAATATTTACCGGTTGTGTAAGCTCGCGTGAGTGTCGGTAAATTTGAAAATTTAATCAATTTTCATTGAATTTTAAATATCCCCATATAGTGGAAATACAATCGATTTTTTAGGTATAAATTGGACATTTTTTTTTAAATACGGTCGAAAAAATGAATACATGGAAAAATCATTAACTAACGGTGTGCTTATGTAATTAAAATATACAAAAAATGAATAATTATTTTTTTATTCATAAACATAGAATAACTGTATATTTATTTTTTATTCAAAAATATAGAATAAATGTATAATTAATATTTTATTAAAAAATACATCGAATATAGTTGTGTATATGATTATACTGATACATATATATATATATAGTGTATTATATCCATTGCACGATGTTGCAAAAATACTCGGGGTGTGTGATACACATATTGTGAGTGTATAACGTTAACTATCGAGTATATATATAGTCACGGTTATGTGCTTGCGGGAACAAGGTTTTTCCATTTTTCACTCCGGTATAAAACTTACGTGTAACTTTTCATGCGAATTTCCCAAAGTAATGCAAAAGACTATATGAATTTCCACGGTTCGTCGGTTGTCCATCAACCCGTCACAAAAACCGTTCGCCTCCACCCACCCCCGGCACGTGAAAGCACCGCCATTGAAGAGATCAACCCCTCTATATATACATATATAATAACGAGGAAGTTGCTATATGCGAGAAACAAAAAAAAATACCACGAGGAGGAGGAGGAGGAGGACGACGACGACGACCAAGGGAAAAACATTTTCGGAGTCCATTTTATACCGCGCGCGCGGAATGTCGAGTTTCCTTCTTCCTCTCTCTCTCTCTCTCTCTCTTTCGAGGAAAAAGAGGAATACCAGTATATATAGAAAGAGGGGAAAATCATTTGTGCCGACCGCAGGAACCGCGAAAAAGCGCCGGAGGCCACGCGTCCGAGCTTTTCTCTTTTCTATATACATATATGTGTGTGTCGGTATTCGTGCGGGTAGGAAAACTCGGCAAACAATAGCTTTTAAGTAGCGCCGCGAGACCAACTCCACCGCTTCGGAGACGAAAAATATTTTAATCCGAAACTCCATCCGTTTCGCTTGATACTTTTCCCTCCGTCATACCTCCGATTTACCTTCTTTCTTTTTTACCTCTTTTTTATATATACTATCGCTTTGTATTAATTTTAATAACAATTTCATTTTATTCGATGTTTTTTTTTAACGTTTTACACGTAGAATATCCGAGATTAAACGTTTCTTATCGTATGATTGATGGAATGTTTAGTAGAAATGAATAAATTAGTGAATTTAAATATATAAGGGATTGTAGGAATTGGATTTCATTTAATAGGTATATGATTTTTTTCTGTATAGTTATAGATCCATTCTTGCAAATTTCGTCAGGAAAATTGACTGATTTAATTAAAAGTTCAGTAATATTTTGCATTTCGGCAGTCTGTTACCGTGTTAATTAAAGTTTAGTCAAATTTACTAAAATTTTTCTTTCCGTGTAGAGGGTAAAAATACATGATTTTCTGTTCTGTATAGAGGGAGTAAAATAGCATTTTGCAGCCGGAGGATTAAAAAATATTGTCTGTGTCACGGGCGTATAATTTAAGCTATTGATACAAAAACTACTATTCAATGAAAATTTATGAAAAAATAGCAAAAACTGAATAAAATTAGCTATTTTCACAAAATTTTCATTGAAACCGATTATTCATGAAAAAATACAGTCAAAGTGTGACTATTCTGTCCACCAACGTTCGCCATCCAAATTATTTATATACCGTTCGTCACTAAACAGGAAAAACTTTATTTAAAAAAGAAATCATTAACTTTTTGCATTTTTTTAAATTTCAAAAATTGTAATTTTTTTTTAATTAAACCGGTTAGTTTTCCTGATGACATTTGAAAGAATGAATCTAAAACTATATAGAAAAAAATCAGCATATTATAAAATAGGCTACGATTTATGCATCAAATAATAAATACGAAAATCGAAAAAATATGTTTGTCCGTTTGGGTGTTAATGGATTAATTGTTAGCTAAGTTTCAACAAATATAAGCTAAAAATTATCTGATTTGAAAAACTAACGATTATCTTATTTTGAGCTAAATCGTACCTAAAATTAACTACAAGTGCGAATACAACCTAAAAACACATCCAAATTGGCATATTGATTACATTACCAATTATATAATTATTTACGTGTGCATAATTTATTATAAAGTAAATAAAATTATTTTATAATTTATTAACCACAAATCTTAACATTTTTGTATACCCATCTTTTGGACATACTATTACATATAGTTCAGCATGTGACATTTAGATTTAACTTACGGTACAACAGCATTGCCAATTTTTCTTCCAAGAAAGATTTTAAAAAATTTTGAGGTTATGGTAATTCTATTAAATGTTAAAAACATTGGCCAAAAAAGCGTTTCATTACATAATATTACCAACAATTTATATTATACCTATAACTCTAAAATTGACACTTGTACAATCAAGATATTTTTTTTTTTCAATTCAAGTTAATTTTTTTTTAACACAGTTATTTTAGAATCTACATTATAATTAAATTATTGAATTAAAAATATATAATCCGTAGTAAAGTTGTCTCTCAATATCATTTCTCCGCATTATTAAAAATACAAGAAAAAAAAATTCTTCACTGTCAACGATTCTGAAGGCAATTGAAAAGCATGTAATAAAACACTCATATATTACACCTATAACAATATATACCGAAAATATAATCATTTCCGATCAACCTATCAATTGCAACAATCGTAATAGAAACGTACAAATTTTACACATTGATGCATTAAAATAAATGATTCGACCATTTCTTTTCTATTATATATACCTATATCCCTCAAAAACGATCGATCCCTAAGAATATATACGCGTTCGCTAATCGTCCACAGCACACAAAGCGCGTCAAAATATTTCAATCAAAAGGAAAGAAAGAAAAGGAAAGGTAAAATCGAGAATTCTCAAAAAAAACCATAAGGGAATCGTATAAATGTACGTATATAGATTAATAGATAAATGTATATATATATAGTTTCTCTTTTAAAAAAAATTTCCGTCGACGACCATTCATTAATTTCGTAAAGAACACACGAAGCATCTTTTACCACGGTGCGCTTCCTCTCTTTTTGTCTCCCCCCCCCTCAGCTTTTCTACCTCCCTGTGCGAAAGGGATGAACCCCTCGGACAGTAGGGATCAATCGAGGAGTATATATCACCGGCTCGACCAAACGAAGAAGAAGAAGAGGAGAAAAAAAAGGGAAGAAGACACAAGAGGGTATTGTAATAGATATTTAGAGAGTTCGGTAGCAGGTATATATAAGGGATTCGGAAACGACTTTTATTTCTCTTATTGTATATATATATATATATCTATATCCAGTGCGAGGAAATAATTTTCACCATTAGCGGTATTATTTGTGATAATAACTTTTTGTGTCACAAATTACGTTATTTGTCAGTGTCACATATGAGTATACATATATAGATGCGCGTGATGATAAATTACGAATGTACCGTGTATCGAATCAATTAAATCATCATTTTTGTAATTAAGTGAACTGAGGAAAAAAAATTTGATCGATTCGATGAAATATTTTATTAAATATGTACATTTTAAAAAATATTTTTGTTTGTAACTATAATGAAATATATTTATTTATAGGTTCGAACATAAATTTCAATTGAAATATATAACGACAAAATATATTTTTCAGTTTTATTTTCTCTTTAATTTTTTTCGTATACCATGTGATTATTCTCATTTTAATAATACGTAAAATGATTTTATAAAATTGTGTATCACACGTTATTTTTGATCGTGTAATTAATATAATAAAAATTTCTTGTCTATATAGTCCGAAGCGGTTAGCGAATTTCACGAATGAGACGTTGCGAAATGGGATTTTTAATTTTGTATAAATTAAAATACCTAAACCCGTAAATCTCAGGAAATGAAAAAATAATATACTTTTCAAGTGTTAAAGACAAGTATTATCATCGATAAACAATAAATATTTCATTTTTGTTAAAAAAAAATTATTTCCCTCAATGCAGTAAATATATATAAAATAGTATTAATTTATCATCGATCAATCAATTCGGTGTAAAATATGATATTATATATTGGTTAAGATTTACAGTTTTCCCCCTTATACGGAGCTCGGGTAATAAGCCATATATGTACATCTTATTATATCACAATACCATAACTCTTTTGCGGGCGCAATGATGCCCATACGGCACTAAGATCTCTCCTTGTATATATGTGTGTGTGTGTGTATATATATATATATTTTCTATTGAGCTATAAAAAATTATTACCACGTTTTTACACCCTCTACTGACCAATGATGCCTATAATGGCATCGTCGTATCCTTACAAGATTCATCTTCAAGAGAATTTCAAATCTAATAAAAATTTATAGATTCTAATATACTTATAGTTTTTTTCTCCTCTCTCTCTCTCTCTCTCCCTCTCTAACATTATAAGTATCGATAATATTTCATCAACGACGTCGACTAAGTTATAAACATTATTTAAATGCTTCTCTTCATTTATTTTCTACATACACGCGGTGATACAATTATTATTATTAACATCGATGTACTGGTTGATTTGTGTAAATATTAAAAAAAAGAAAATTAAAGCATATCAAGCCGAACGATGCGAAAGAAAAAATAATGTATCCCTGACGTTTCTATGAATACAAGATTGCGAGTATGTATATATAGATATATATGTATATAAGCGTGCAATATACAGACTAACGACTCGATTACGTCGTAAAGCAAAAAAAAAAGATGGATATTATACAAACAATCTTTCTTGCGTAATAAAATAAAATTGCCTCAATTTGAACTCGCTCGAGAAATAAAAATGGTATCGCAGGTGAAAAATGTATAAACTGTATAAGCCAAATGCATCCGAAACTTCATTTTACGACCAAACTCTATGATACCCCCCTCTATCTCTCTCTCTCTCTCTCTCTCTCCGTCTTTCTATATACATGTATAAGAATAACAAGTAAGAACTTAAAACTTATCACTCTATACACTGTACTGAAAGTTTGATATACATATATAAAAAATCAGTAAATATACAGAGAGAGAAATATTGTGAGGGGTTGGTCTTCTATATATATATATACACGTTGGTATTTAAACGAACGTTGTTTCTCTGCATTAAAGCTCAAGGTAACCCATAGGATCGAAGAGAATCGGGGTGAAGGGAAATCCCCGAGAGTACCGTCGCCGTCTGCTGCCAACGTTTTTCGATGAAAGAAAGAGAGAGGAACCTCCTCGTGCAGTATATGTACATAAACTGCGAGAGGAGAGAAAGTGTGTGTGTGTGTGTGTGTGTGTGTGTTGTGCAGTATATGTATATAAACAAGTGATACTGCATTGCGCACGGTCTGGTATAGAGTACTCTGAGAGAGCTTGGATGGGCGACGCCTGAGGTCTCCATAAACAGCGCTTATATTAGTTATTTATGTACCTTGGGTGAGCCTCGCGTCATTACTGTTCGAGGCGGAAAATTTCGTGGATGGTTAGTACGTCCGCGGTCGCGAGCGCAGCGAGCGGCCAAGGATGTTACTACCATCCACGAAATTTGAGCCGAGAACTGTAATGACGCGGTGCTTACCCATGGTACGTAAACAATTTTTCAGCCTTATAATTCGTACATACGACTCTTTCGTTGCTCACAAAGTAATTTATTATACATTTAAAAGTAATGTAATAAACACTTTTTTAAACAATATAAATAATTATATATTATGTCAATAATTTTTAAACATTTGTATACTGACGCTTATAAAACATTTTAACTTTTTAAATTCTGCATTTAGTATCAGAGAATATTAAATATTTAGTAATTACTTATTATATTAATCGTAACACTGCAGTTATTAAAGATATAGGACTCATTTTGCGTTATTATATATATATATATATATATATATATATATATATATATATATATATATATATATATATATATATATATATGCGGAGACAGACTGACACAATCCAAAAATTTACTATAGTGTATAATAAATTTAACTGAAGTTGTAGTAAATATTACCAGAATTGTAGTAAAAATTAATAACTTTCTAGTAAATTTTATTATACACTATAGTACATTTTTGGATTGCGTAAGTCTGTCTCCGCATTACTAGACAACATTATAATTTTTACTTCAACTTTTTTTCTCCGTGTATATATATACACTATATTATTTCTAAAATATAATATTCTAATATATATGTATAATATATAGTACTTCCGTATCTGAGCAATATTAAGATAACTATGATTAAAGTAACGCAAACGTTACGTTTAAACTAGTTGTGTTTACGTTTGAAAAGCCATAGATATATCTCCGATACATGTACTACGCGTTTCAAACACGTTGACTCTATACCGTTCGCGCGGCAAAGGTTATATTGCTCGCCGCATATATCCTACGGAGCGCTTTGCATACAGCCTCCTAGGATGTATAGACACCTTATACGTCCTAGGAGGATGTATAGAGGGCTCTCATACAAGCGAGGAGCCACTTGTATGTACGCAACGTATTTACAAGCAGAGCGCGCTCTGCACGTAAGAGTCGTTGTACGAATTAGTAGGCTGAAAACATATATATATATTTGCATCATCCCCTCTTTGCTCATTTGGTGACGAATATATGCGAAGAGACTCGCCGCGGCGACCGAAGATGATGCGCGGGGTACGTATTCTTGGTCAACGAAGTAAATATATACATTCGTTACCTCATTCATTTCGTATTATTTTATTTATTTATTATTATTATAAAGGGTCATTACCGAACAATCGAAAAATATGTGTATCTGTATATGATTGAATCCGATGAAAATTTATTTAATTTATTTTCAATATTTTGTGCACTATAAAATGTGGACGGTATAGATGCACCGTACTATCGGTATACCCAAAATATAAAATGTAAAGTCAACTTTGATTCTCCCCCTATATATACCTCGTATGAATCGAGTTAAACAAATAATTCAATTGTAATTTATATAATATAATAATACTTTATAAGAAGTATGAGTAGAGGTGCGTTTCTTTACAAACGATTGACATTGATCCTCTCTGCGAAAATTCGAAGCACAAGGCATATTTGAGTTTCCGAGGAACATTCCTTACCAAAAATATAAACCGAGTGCAGTAAAAAATCAATAAACAACACTTATTCGTAAAGGAATGTTTCGCGGAAATGTTGATTATTGATTTTTTTTTTACACTCCCTTTATATTTTTGGTAAGGGTTGTTTCTCGGAAACCCAAATGTCTTTTAGACGGAAATTTTTTTACATCGGTCGATTGTATGTAAACAAAGACACGTATTTTCCTATACTTTTTCGAATATTGTCGTATTTTACTAACTACAATAATTGAATTATTTGCGTAACTTCGTTTATATAAGATAGAGAAGGATTAAAGTTAAATTTGTCACACCTTAATTTAATAAAATATTTGATTGTAATATATACGTTCGGAATGATATAAACGTGTCCAACAAAAATATGGGAAATTTGAGATAAAATATTTATTAAAAAATTTCTATTTGTTAGAGGTTTGGATAAACTTAAAATAATGTCGTATGGGTAAAGTTAAAAATAATTTTTTTTAAACTTTTAAAATTCGGATTAATAAAAGAAACGTTTATTCGTATTTTTGTACATTCGATCTTCTTCTACTTCGGAATCACTTTGAGCTATTTTACTGTTTATATTATAGTATAGTAAATTTATATTATAGCCTGTTAGTTTAGACGGAGAGGCTCGAAATAGTATATAAAAGGTTAAAATTCGAATCTCAAATTAAAATTTATATCTTTAATTTCTTTATATTAATCCAACTGTTTCTAATCGTACCTAAGAAATAACTTTAAATTTATCTAAAGTTGATAAAAATAAATGTTTAATTAAGGAAGTGGCATACCCGGTAGGTTCCCGACCGAGCAGAAAAAAATAATTATTGCATTTATTTAAAAAAATATACAATTTTATGAAAATTCAAATACAGAAGCACTAGATAATTAAATAATAAGTCATTCTACAAATTTCCAGGTCAATGCGACAAAGACACCCTAAAAAATTTCTGCACCGAAAATTTACGATTATTCCTGATTTTTCGGTGCAGAATTTTTTTAGGGTGTCTTTGTTGTATTAACCTGAAACTTTATAGAATGACTTACTACTTAATTATCTAGTGCTGTATTTAGGATTTGCATAAAATTGTATATTTTTTTAAATAAATGCAATAATTAATCTTTCTTGCTCGGTCGGTAACCTACCAGGTATGCCACTTCCTCAAGAACACGAGATTTTGTCTAAAAATTTTATTGAAAATAACATATTTTTTAAAAATCTGAATAAAATTTACTAAGAGTATTATTTGGGAGAGACAAACGTTCTGATATTTAACAAAAATATTTTTTTTAATTATAATTTGCAGATCAGCTCAAGTATCCGCGGTATAGGAATATATCGGCATTGTCCGGTAAAGATCGCTATAAGCTACGCTCGAGTTTGACAAGACGGAGATTTTCTCCAAACTCTGTCGCTCTCTCGTTGGAGACCCCAAGAACGACGACGCACGACTCAACAAGACCAGGTCCTGCGCAAAAAAAGTTATAATTCCAATGGGTCCTCTTCACACGATAAGCCTAAGTGGTTTCAGCTATCTCTAGGATAACCATTCCGAATAATACATTCACTCGCATATACTTCAACTATTCTTCGACGCTTTTCAATTGTATAAATATATACCATGGTTGAAATTAGAGTCTTAATAAGAAATTCATTCATTCGAATCGAGAACGTTGTATATTATAGAATTTTATATGAATGATTGTATTGATTTTTATATGAATATATGGGTGGTTCTCTGTGACATCGAAGATGAAAAAAATAAATATTTCTATAACTGTGGGAATATGTTTTAGAGGTATCCAGTAGTTCTCCTGAATTTTTTCAGATTTTTTCTGGGCCATTATTTTAAGTTACAGAGAGTCAAAGTTGACATTTTAGCACTTTTTTTTATTATATGCCCATTTTCATGAATTTTTAGCTCCCAGGGGATGCATTTTTCACTAAAAACATAAGTATGACTTTTTTTGTAAAATTTTCCGAACTTTTCATTAAAAATATTTTTAAAGACATAAATGTATGCTGTCACACTCTTGTAAGCCATTTAAACCTTAAATAGTGAAAATCAGCAATTCTGCTCCGGACTCTGGTAACCTAATACTGTCTAAAAGATGTCTTTTTATAGTCAAAAACTGCCTAAAAATTTCCAGAGTGGGTCTAAATCATTAAGATCACTTATGGTCAAAATATCCGGGAAAAGTGCCCGAAATATTAATAGAAATGTATATTTGTTGCCTTATAACGATGAATCTAGTAGCATGATCATTGCAAAAAAATTTATGCACTTACCTTGGAATGGTAGAAAAGTATCTCCACTTGTTTCAGTATCCATCTAATCCCCTGTAAGCTGCTAAAAATACAAATATTATTATAAAATTATAAAAAATTATTTTTTAAACATTTATAATGCTGGATATTTAGTTTTACATCCCTTACAAGAATTATAATACTAATCTGAAGGATTACTATAAAAGTATCAACATTATTATTATTATTATTCAGCAATACATTGTTTAGATTTCACAAACTTGTCACTGTCACGTTATCATATTATTCATTATAATTATATATCCGATTTATTTATAAAACTTTTGTATTAAATACGTATATTCAGTTATTGTAATAATGATGTTTATATATTTATAGTAATCCTTCAGATTAGTATTATAATTCTTGTAAGGGATGTAAAACTAAAAATTCAGCATTATAAATGTTTAAAAATTAATTTTTTACATTTGTATAATAATATTTGTATTTTTAGCAGCTTACAGGGGATTAGATGGATACTGAAACAAGTGGAGATACTTTTCTACCACTCCTAGGTAAGTGCACAAATTTTTTTGCAATGATCATGCTAATTGATTCATCGTTATAAGGCAACAAATATACATTTCTATTAATATTTCGGGCACTTTTCCCGGATATTTTGACCATAAGTAATCTTAATGATTTAGACCCACTCTGTAAATTTTTAGGCAGTTTCTGACTATAAAAAGACATCTTTTAGACAGTATTAGGTTACCAGAGTCCGGAGCAGAATTGCTGATTTTAACTATTTAAGGTTTAAATGGCTTACAAGAGTTTGACAGCATACATTTATGTCTTTAAAAGTATTTTTAATGAAAAGTTCGGAAAATTTTACAAAAAAAGTCACAGTTATGTTTTTAGTGAAAAATGCATCCCCTGGGAGCTAAAAATTCATGAAAATGGGCATATAATGGAAAAAAGTGCTAAAATGTCAACTTTGACTCTCTGTAACTTAAAATAATGGCCCAGAAAAAATCTGAAAAAATTCAGGAGAACTACTGGATACCTCTAAAATATATTCCCACAGTTATAGCAATATTTATTTTTTTCATCTTCGATGTCACAGAAAACCACCCATATATATAAATAAACTCGAAATACTCAATCTATCGAGAATTTAAGTGACACGTTATTTCGAATATCTTTGTATATCGTACTTATAATTTTAAGAAATAACGTATATAAAATATTACAAATTCCGTGTATAACCAATTGGGATAGTATTGTTACAAAAACACGTTGAACGTTAAATATTCGCCAAACCTAATTTCATACGAAATTGACACAAAAATAAATTTTTTCATTTCGGACATATCTATTTTATTACAAAAAAAATTGTATCCAGATTAAGTTTTAAAAAGAAAACGGACTGTAACGACCTCTCTTTAATTGCATCCGTCGTCTTCATCCGATCGTCACGATTTTTGAAGACCTAATTACACGCACATCATACATTTCGCTTACATCACCAAAATAAATTATTGAAACAGTATACACATACATATATATATACACAATATTGAATCCACATAATCCATATCCCATCGATTACGGAAATAACGCATCGCCTTCCCATAAATTTTGATCTCGCGCATACTTTATACGATTACCCGAGATTAATTTTAATCGCGGTCATAAAACACACATTCTCTCTCTCCATGTATGTACATATACACGCTCGCGAACAATACCTCTCGATGAGCAACGATTACGAAGCTTATATTCTCTCACACCTCTATATCTCTTGTATATATATATATGCATATTACTCAGCTATACGTGTACACACACACACACACACACACATATATATATATATATATATCATTTTATTATTTTTATCTCGGTTAGACGGTTGGATGATTCTGTACGAATCAACGGCGTTCCGGTGCATGTTGTTAGTGTGTGTGTGTGTGTGTGTGTATACATCTATATACCGTTTTCTCCGAGTTTACCTCGTTTCGAGTTACTTTTGTCCCTTTCAATATGCATCTAAACTTCTCTCTTGGTGTGAACATGCCCATTCGTTGTTTCCTGTTTCCTCGTGTTTCAACTGCCTCTTCTATCTCTCTCTCTCTCTCTCTCTCTGATAATATTCGCTTCGTATCGCACACGGTTTTATTGTCGCCCGCGTCTATACATATATATATATATGTATATGTATATGAACCTGAAATATGTTAATTAGTGTTAAATTTAAATTTAACAACTATTTGTTTTGATTTGATAACTGGTGGAAATGCTATAATGAGCTTTTCATATAGTTTGTACTTTAATTAATTCATTACCTTTTAATAATATGTAATGTTAGGGATTGAATTTATGTAAATATACGGATTTTTATTTTTTAATTAATTTTCTTTGTCATTTGTTATACATATAGGTACATATACATATGGGTTTAATGATAAAACCGGTGTGTAATGTGAGTTCTCGAGTGATTTTGTTTATCAAAAGGAGACAAGGACACGTGTATATTCTATATATATACGGAAAAGTAAAATTCTCCATTAAACTTTCTTTTCATCGTTATATTTGTATATATAGCTTACGCAGATACTTACAATATACACTTATTCACTACAACTGACGTTTGTTTTTATATATTTATTTTTTATGTGTTTAAGAAGGCGCTCAAACGATCCTCACTCTACTCGTTGGTAAAGTACTAAATTCGTTCTCATAATTTTTTTCTCCTTCGTTGCTTCCTCACCCTCTCTATCTATCTCTCTCTCTCTCTCTCTTTATCGCTTCTTATGGTATATGGAAAATTCCTGGCCGCGAACTTTGTGAAATTTGCAAAGTTGCGTCTATATATGGTAGGCTGCACGGTGTAGTTGGAAACTGCGAGCTGCAAGAAGAACGGATTTTTCATCGGAATTTTACGCTTGAATTTTCACGAACGCACATTATTACTGATGCGCTCTTATATTCTGAGTTATACGTGTTTGAGAAAAAAAACGCCTCTATCCTGTAATTGCTCATGTCGACGTGTTTTTTTTTCGATTTACGTTGTAATAGTTAAATTCTTGGGTGAACTTTTTAACACGAGGTTGGATATATATATAGCGTTTATACTTTCTCCAACCGCATGCTATTTTTTGGGTTTGATTATCATTTACGATATACAACTTTTTCTTAAGGGGATGTCGGATATAAATTACAGGAATCTGCACACCATTCAACCCAAAAATTGTATATAAAATATTGAATTAAAAATCTGAACAAAATTCATGCGGATATAGCTTAAAACATAAGGAAGGTTATGACCTTTTTAATTTTGAAAGAAAAAATCATTTTTGTTAATAATAATTGAGTAAAACCATTTTTTGTCGGTAGACGGAAAAAAATTTCTGATAATTTTTACCCTGTAAAGTTACTAAACATGAGACGAACTGCCTTTTCTGGAAAAAATGACCCTGTTGCATAGTAAAATTTTTAATCAAAAACCGGGTAACTTTTTCCATAGAAAAGACAGTTTGTCCCACTTTAACTATCTTTACAGGGTAAAAATTATCAGGAAATCTTTCTCCGTGTAATTATTAGTCAAAAAAGGCATAAACTTTCAACCCAACCCTGGTAGAAAATTGAGCCTATTTCTGGTCAGAATTTCCGGTAAAAATTTTTGAAAATAAGATATTGTTAGAAATCCTTTTCAGAAAATTTGCAGAATTTCTAGATATACACCAATTTAACATGTGTTGACCAGAAATTCTGGTCAGAATCTGCGCTATTTCCTACCAGGGAAACATCGAAATCATATTATGAGTTTAAAAATATTGAAAAATTTAGGTATATTATTTAAAACATGCCTAAACGCCTGACGTTCGGGTTTTTTTTTTCAAAAATTTATTCATTTGTTTATGAGAAAAAGTAAAAAATGACCAATTTTCCGAGACACCCCCTTAAGCTAAAAAACTAGCAATGTGAGATCCGCGTTGACATTATAGTTTCTGAAAATGTTAAAATAATAAACAAACATTTTTTAGCGTGGAAGGTATACGTATAGTTTCTTATTATTTACCGTTATGCAAAACTATAACTAAATACAGCCGCGTTTATGTAACGAGTTCGTTTTAAATACACTGCTTCCGACATTATTTAATTAAATTTTCATACAACTTATTTCAAATTTTTTATATTTTGGGAGGTACATCTTATGTCATGCTATATGCTGTTGTTTATTATTTTTCCTTGATAAAATCTACATATATTTCAACTCGATAGTCAATAGAAATTAAGGGGTTGTCGGACCCAAATTACAAGGTTCTCTATACGTTTCAATAACTGAAATATTATGTCTAAAATATTCCATGAAAAAACTGTAGAAAATTCACAGCTTAACCCCACTGGTGTATACATTTTCTGTAAAAATTGCATTTATTTACTAATTGTTTAATTATAATAATCTAACAACACATAATCTTAAATTATCAGTAGAACATAGAATAGTAGCGTGAGCTTGTGACTATCGCAAAAGATTATAAACATATATTCATATATACCTACCTAAAAAAAATTACAAATACAAATAAAGAGATAAATCGAGGCAGGACCTTATCCCTTGATATTTAAAGAAAAAAAAAAAGGATTTTCAAATAATAATTAATGTTGTTCGGTAATTATTAATCAAAAAAGATACAAAAACCCTGATTAAATTATCGATAATTATGATAGATACAAATCTAGAAAGGGTAAAACATACTTAACTGCCTTTTTTCAAAAATTCATTCTCCTGTTCATAAAAAAACATTTTCAGAATCTGACATGTCGTTATAAGAGGATAAACCGTCATTTAATGTACACACTTACAGACATTAACTGATTCATCAAATTTATCTCTGAATTTACATATTTTTTCTAATATACGAGTTAAGGCCCACATGTGCCCAAAATAAAATTAAAAATAAAAAACATATATTTGAAATATCCAATGTAAATATCTGTAATTTGTATAACGAACTTCCCCTTAATGAAGTTCATCATCTGGATACGAATTTGTAGTGCAACGAGATCGTTTAAAACGGCAATTCTCTAACTCTAATCGAATGTTTGATCAAGTACGACGTATATAAAACGTGTCGTCGGTACTTTAGCGAGTGCCCAACTTTCAACACAACCGCTAACGGATCAAGTAAAATCCCCGAACATCGAGGTACTCGGGTGGAAACGAAACCACACGACACTACGGCTGCTCAAGCTAAACACGCAAGGGATTCACGCGACTTATCCGCTTGTGACTTTTGTTGTGAGATAACCTTCTAACTTATGAAAGCTTGAAATTCACCGTCATTTATAATTATATGTATATATGTACGTATCGCGTCGTCTCGCGATCGCTCAGTTTATTCGGATGCTCCCGAGACTCTCGGTGTCTTACTTTTACATATATTTAGACGAGCTTGACGTAAACGCATATACAATGTGTTGTTCAATGAACAAATTATTTGTAAATTTTGCCAGAGAGGAGAATACGCTGTTGCTAAGAAGTTTGGATTTAGATAATATATATATGGGCTATTTCACGTCAAGTGGTGTGATGAAAATTTTAAATAGGACTAAATTTTGAAAATAGGCTGGAAATATCTTTCAGAAAATAGAAAACAATTTTTAGGTGTTAAAAATAATTTGACTAAGAGTTATTCTACCATAAAAAATGGAAATTTTTCAATTTAAAAAAAAAAATTACTATTTTCAAAGCCATTTATATCAAAATCTATTAAATTTTTTTAAAAACAACATTACATACAGCTTTTGTTCTACATAATCTTTAGAACTTATTTATACCCAGGTTACAATTCTTAATTTTAAAATCACGAAGTAATACAGAAATACTGTATAAAGTGCATAAATTATTTATATCTTTTTAATTGTAAGGTTAAATGAGATTCACAAATTAATACATTGAGATTTCGAGGTTAAATTCAATTGACAGATTGATACATTAACATTGAGTTTTTATTATTTTATCAAAAAATATAATACAAATGTATGCAATATAAATAAACGTATGTATACTTTTTTTTAATATATATAATCACTGAATCCAATGTTGAATTTTGTTATTAGCAATAATTAATTTTTCTTTCTGTCCCAATTTTTAACGTTACAAAGCACATCACTTAAGCATGCTATTGAATCCTTCTGTGTTATAGGTAGCTCTGAATCACTTTTTACACTGCCACAATTAAGGTTAGGTAAATCATTTAAACACTTAGTAGCATTAGACACATTTTGCAAAACTTTTATCATTTTTTCTGTCTCTGTATATTTTAGAGCGACGTTTGCTATCCATCTGTAAATAGTATATTATACAGAAACTATCTTATAGTAATACGACACCCGGAAATATAAAAAAAAAATTGATTATCAAAACACAGCGACCACGTCACAATTGATTTTGATCTAACCACCGCTCGGAAAATCACATTTTTCAATAAACTACAAATTAAATATCCGTAAATTATCTTAATTCACAAGACAGTCGTAAGCTTTTCTTAACTGTCGTTATTTAAACCGAAAAGTATTAAACTTCGAAATTGGCTTAATTTTATTTTTAGTGTAGTCAAACTTTTAAGCGGCGGTGTATTTAATACTTGCAAAATCTTTCTAGATCAAAGTTGTACATACGATTTGCGAAGTTCATCCCGCAAAAATGTTTCAATTTAATAAAAGTAAACAATTGCTTTTCCTCTACAAATTGAGCTCTTTTATTGTTTAATTTTAAGTTAATGCGTGTAATAAAATAGTTCTTTGGTTATACGTATCCGTAGAAAGCATAATAAAATTTCAACACAAACTTAATCACCTGAAAGTAAAAGTAAAATTATTTATTAAAATATATAGTATTTTTTTTAACTACCTTCTTGTTCTACCTTTTTCTCGTTGACTAAATAATTTTTTAAATCTATATATGATATATTAAAAAAAAATTTTATTTTCGTGAGATTGCTTCTTGATTGTATATGTTTCGCTTTGTTGGTCAACCTCTGTCTTTTGATTTTCTGGTTTGTTATCACTTCTTTTTTATGTATTGTAGTATCAGACCTCTGAAGATTACCGAGCTGAAAAGAGACGATAGAAACAGTAAAATTTACTTTAAGGTAATCAAGTTTGTATTGGAATTTTATTCTTATATAATTTCACGTCTTAATATCCAATTATATGCACAGTTTTGGAATATTTCACCTTGTCCTTTTTTTCTTTAATAAGCAATTTGAATCTCTAATGAGATAGTATGTTGCTATAATAAAGTACATATCGTTGTGAAATCCCCAAAAGGAAAAAAAAGAAAGAATGAGTAATTATTAACCAAGTGAATAATAAATAATTGGTTGAATATAACACATCCATATATAATTGATTATCAAAAACACAGCGACCACGTCACAATTGATTTTGATCTAACACCGCTCGGAAAATCACATTTTTCAATAAACTACAAATTAAATATCCGTAAATTATCTTAATTCACAAGACAGTCGTAAGCTTTTCTTAACTGTCGTTATTTAAACCAAAAGTATTAAACTTCGAAATTGGCTTAATTTTTATTTTTAGTGTAGTCAAACTTTTAAGCGGCGGTGTATTTAATACTTGCAAAATCTTTCTAGATCAAAGTTGTACATACGATTTTGCGAAGTTCATCCCGCAAAAATGTTTTCAATTTAATAAAAGTAAACAATTGCTTTTCCTCTACAAATTGAGCTCTTTTATTGTTTAATTTTAAGTTAATGCGTGTAATAAAATAGTTCTTTGGTTATACGTATCCGTAGAAAGCATAATAAAATTTCAACACAAACTTAATCACCTGAAAGTAAAAGTAAAATTATTTATTAAAATATATAGTATTTTTTTTAACTACCTTCTTGTTCTACCTTTTTCTCGTTGACTAAATAATTTTTTAAATCTATATATGATATATTAAAAAAATTTTTATTTTCGATGAGATTTGCTTCTTGATTGTATATGTTTCGCTTTGTTGGTCAACCTCTGTCTTTTGATTTTTCTGGTTTTGTTATCACTTCTTTTTTTATGTATTGTAGTATCAGACCTCTGAAGATTACCGAGCTGAAAAGAGACGATAGAAACAGTAAAATTTTACTTTAAGGTATCAAGTTTGTATTGGAATTTTATTCTTATATAATTTCACGTCTTAATATCCAATTATATGCACAGTTTGGAATTATTTCACCTTGTCCTTTTTTTTCTTTAATAAGCAATTTGAATCTCTAAATGAGATATTATTTTGCTATAATAAAGTACATATCGTTGTGAAATACCCCCAAAAGGAAAAAAAAGAAAGAAATGAGTAATTTATTAAACAAAAGTGAATAATAAATAATTGGTTGAATATAACACATCCATATATAATTGAGATATAATCTCATAATTCCCGTAGAATTATTTTTTAACAACGTAATATTGCGCACGATAGGTAAATGTTAAGATTAAGTAGGGAAAAGCCTCAGGTAAGTAGGATCAGCGTAGCTAATGGGAATTACGAAATTTCGGAGAGCATAGGCTTCCCATAAATTTCGGAGCAATGGCATCAACTTCCACATAACTTGGTTTCAAAGGTTAGTACTACTAGCCGCTTCGTTCCGATCCTATATAGGAAACGTCGTTAAATTCAATAATTCTGATTAGTTGTACAATTTCCATTTCTTTATATACCTTCATTTTCTGCAAATGTAATCCAATTTACATAGCTGTCTACGTATAAGTGCGCGATTAATTTTTTTTGTATATTTTTTGTGTATATAGTGTACGTATAACGATTTTTCCGTTTAAAAGGTAATTAAATACGTTTGTAGAAAAAGGGCCGAGTAAACAAATGTATATACCCTTAAAAAAAAAGAAAAAGGTACAAGGTGTATATATAGAGTAGAGCGATAAGATCTGAATTTAATATGGCGAAGAAAATGTAGGTCAAGAGAGGAAAGGATGTTACGGGGGATGTACGATGTATATGTTGGCTCTCGTTCCATCATTCTCATCGTCTTCTCTTTCTCCGTTAAATGTAAGGGGTTACTCACGATGTTACTATTCAGACCTGTATATATTACTATATCACTTTTCTCTTTCTCTCTATGAATCCTTATATATATCTGTTCTTATATCTGCACCATTTCTTTCTCTCTTGTATGCATTATATCGTCTTTCGAAGAACAAGGTACACATGTAACATCGCAGTGAGAGGAAAATTTTTTTGACTCAGCTACTGCGACGGGAACGTCTTGCCTATACAACAAAAATATTGTATAAAGATTATTTACATGACGTAGACCGTTTCCTCAGGTGTTTTTAATGATATAGCACACTGGACTCCCTTCCTTCCTTCTTATCTTTTTTAATGCTGACCAATATATTTCGCTTTTCCATAGTATATATATTTATTTTTTCTTTTTTTACATTTTTTACTTCGTCAGGGTTGACGTTTAATTGCCTAAAGGCGAGATGAAAAATAGAGGAGAACGTCTGCTGTCGTTCTTCTTCTTCTTCCTTTTTTTTTTATTTCTTTGTATTTATTTTTACTAACCGTGAAAAAGTACTTGAAATCCTTTTTTTTTGTTTTACTCGTTGGGCCTTTTGTGTCGTTGGAAAAATGTTCCCTCGTTAAGGTAACGCGGATTATATTTTACATTCTAAATTTGGCCTCGATTTTTTTCCCACGTCATTTGCCCAACCCCGTTGCAGTTTAGATACGTTCTCTCTCTCTCTTTTTTATTTCAGGGAAAAAAAAAATTTAAATATTGTTTACGGATTTATTTGCGAACCGTGACATTTTTCACTATTTTGTCAGTACAGCGAGGTTTACCTAAATATTGCATTGTTAAATAATCGTATATATTTTTTTCACGGTTCTATATATATAAAGCCAACTCATTGAATTACCGCGAGTTCGATTAATCCTTTTTATTACATTGACACGATTATAAATGTATCTACAACATCGATTTATATATATCTATATATCCGTCTGTAGTTCACAGTTGGATCTGTAATTTTTTATATACAAGTTCTAGATTTTTGCACTTCTCGGTGTAATTCCTACTCTCAACTAGGGTACATATATCTTCCGATACGTGTAGTATATAAATTTCTTCCTTGTATAGGTCAGATCTACACATTGCAGTATTACGGAAAATTTCGTACCTTTATAATATGTTAAGAAAAATAAAAAATTTATAAGCGCACGAAATTGCATTTAAACAAATTTGTAATTGCTACGCATCGCGTTGGTAAAACAGATCGAAAACTTGTCTCCAAAAATTTGAAACGTTTCTTTAACATTCGGAATCCAAAAAGGAGAACGTCCCTAAAACGTGGAAGTACCGCTTATCGGTAAAAATTTTACTTTTAAAATCGTTGGAAAAACATTTCGAACTGATTTTAAGTAATTCCCGTCAGGTTTCCAAATTTTTAAAAAATAACGTTCCCGACACGTTTTAAATAAAGTATGAACGCGATAATCCCACACAGCACCATCGACAGTATATATACATCGACGAGGAATAAAAAAAAAACACTGCGTTAGAAGTTAAAATGATTGAGGCCATCGTGAATTTCTAACGGTATATTTTCATCGAGTAATATTTTACAATATGAAATGACGTCGTCGATATAACAAATAACAACCATGGTGTATAAAGTGTCATTTTCTAAAGTCAAAAATTGAAGAGTTCATGATGTAGTCAATGCGCTGTAATAACTAGTACGACGGCGTTCAAATTGGGTCAGACGTATATCGTATCAATTGAATGACTGCGAGCATTCAGAAGATCCGGCAATGTAAAGGTCATTCAAATGTACACTTTTTTTTAATAAACGAAAAGCAACCTCATCCTTGTTAGACATTCATACTGATATACGATTGAAACATTAGAATGGGTATTTATAACAATATTATATACTTATATTTTTTGGATTTTTTTTATACAATATTTTTTACAATTTTTTTTATGTTATCAACTAAAGTTAAAAAATTACATAGATTTTTTCATTAAAAATTAATTTATTGTTCTCTACGAGGAAAATCGTTCTCGAAATTGGGAAGACTTCGATTCTCAGTCCCGGAAAGTGACGTCCTATTACGAGTAACTCAAACTTATCGAAACATATTATGATGCTCTAAGTTTAAATAAAATTGTAATAAAGAAATGTAGAAATAAAAAAAAAATTACAAAAAATTATTAATATCTAAACTTTGAAGGAAAGTCATCGATATAAGGAATTTCATTTCTAACGCTAGATGTACAAAGGTTTTTATTGTCATTTGACCCAAAAGTAGAAAATTCTGTGGAATCACTCGTATAATACGCAATATTTTATCCCACAAATATTAAAATTGAACACATACAAGAACGTTACAAGTACAAACTTTATATTGTGGACTGCCAAAAATAAACTATTATTATTAATATTATTATTATTATTATAAATATGTAAATATTAAATCAACAATAATCCATCAAAGTTAATAATTTCAGATTGAAACAAATAAAATATAATCCTGACGATAATTGAATCTAGAAGTAAAAGAAGAGAAAAAAGAAAAAAGAGTGAAGGAAGCGTAAAAGAAGATGATCTACCGACCATCCCGTCAAACGAAGTCTTAAAAAAAGAAGCCTATGACCTAGACAAGTGTCTCATTATCTCGAGGGCGAAGTGTGAAAAAAAAATTTTTAAAGCCCCCATAACCTTTCACCTACGACCCCATATCGATCAATTTTTCTCGAGCGAACTTGGAAAAAAGAGGGTGACGAAGAAGGAGGAGGGAAGGAGGACGCGGAGGCAGGAATAAAAAAAAATAATCATCCATAGGGCGTTTCAAATTTTACGATGTCTCTCGCGATTTTCCGCGGTATATATCCACTCCTCAAGGCCATTGTATCGGTGTGGTGGCGTCTCTCGCCCATGTGTGTGTGTGTGTGTGTGTATGCTGCAGCGTAAACCTGGGGTGTATATATATATATGGACGCGTAACGCAACGTTCGTTCGCGATAATGGTATAAGGATAAGAGCCTCGAGAATTCGCGAGGAGGGTTAAAAGGTGCAAAGACCGATAGATGAAGGGGTATAGGAGGGGGAGGAAGAAGTATGAACAGGGGTGCAGGGTATATGTATACATCGGTGGGAGGTTGTAGCACGTAAAAAAGCGATTCATTTTACAACGCGCACAGCGTTTCCCTCTCCAAACCAGTAATTTTCATGGGACGCACACGCTTATATGTGCTCTCGAATATCCACCTGTGCGTGCGTGCGACACATTAAAATTTGCAATCTACCCTTGCGTATATATGACTCTCTCTCTCTCTCTCTCTCTCCCTCTTTTTATACGGGGGAAACCTTGAGTGCCCGATGCTTATGCGCGTCGTCTCGCTATTACGGTTCTTTATTTTATCTTCTCTTTTTTTCAAAGTTGCGAGGTTCTCTGGTTTTAGGTATTAACCACCCGAAGTCGATGTATTTATCGCTCGATGCGCGTCCTGATAATTGAAGAAAAGAGAGATATAGGAGATTAGGGTGATAATTTAATAATAGTAAAAGGAATTGGAATTACAGTTCTAGACGTATGTGTCTGTGTGTGTGTGTATAGGTGTATATTTTGTTGCGACCATGCTAATTTAACCGCGCGATGGCCGAAGATTGTATACGATCTGTTGATTACACGCAAATGTTTACGCATGCCGTTCATCACGTATACCTTTTATTTTTATCATTGTGGTGTAATGGGCGCCTGTTCAAGGGGGTGTCTATATACATGTAACGCTTTCCTCCCTATTGCAAATAAATAACGAAGACTGAAGTTGGACTCGTATATATTTACTTAGCATATACTCATCAATCAATAATTTTAATTAAATTTTGGAGTAATAATACCTTGTTGTAAGAAATGCTAATTTTTGTTAACAAAGAAAACGTGCACGCGCGCGCGTGCGTATGTGTGTGTTTATGTGTGTGTGTGTGTGAGTTATTCTTGATGATTGAATTGGTACACTAAGGCAGATATACACACAAAAGCTTATAAGCGATTGGAATTTGGATTAATCGTATTCGATTTAAAATATTAATCTATTTAGGCAAAGATCGTTGCACGGGAGTGCCGTATATTTTCATCATCGCAAAAATTTAATACCATAAATTATTGTTTATTTACACATTAAAACATATTTTGTCAAGAAAATAAGCCATTTTAAACGTTTTTAAAAATATATGTGTATGTGTATGTGTGTAAAGTAATCAAATTAATCGAATGACTCAGCCAATTTTGAACTGATTTGGCTGAAAGTTTTATGGTATCTTCTACACACAAGTAGAGACATAAACGTTCCTATTTCGGAACAAATTGGTCGAAGAGGTTTGGAACAACACTTTTTAAAACGGCGCTAAAACGTTTTTCTACGAAATTATATAAAAAAAATGAAATAATCTATTATATAAATACAAAAAAATGTATAAATATAAAATTTTTGATAATTTTTGCGCTGTAACATGTTATGTACAACTGAATACTCGCAAGTTAAACGCATAAAAGTGTCAAAATAGTGCAAAAAAAACCGTTTGTAAAAAAGTAAAAAATCTTTATCTCAATTATTGGATAAAACTTTTTTGTATACAACACTTTTTGCTAAGATGAATATTTTTAAAAATAAGAATGTACAATGTACAAAAATGGACGCTTTTTATACTTAATGTCAATAAATATTGATTATACGTACAAATTTTAAATGTAGGAAATGTTCATCATAATAAAGGAAAACTCTTTTATTGAGCATTTCTTTATGTCACACATTGATATTTTTAAAATTAGTTATATAAAAACGATTAAAAAAGCCGTCGATTTTACAAATAGAAAGAAAACGCTTTTGAGACCTTATTCGATGTTTCGATCATCCAATATTTCATAGCACTGTAGTCATTTATAATATTTAAAAATTAGCAAAGTTTTTCTACATGATAATTAACTGTTTCTGTTCCATCCTTTTATAAATTATTAAACAAGTCGGATTCATCATCCAATGAGCAGTTTAAAGTTTTCGTATTCTATCATAGTATTGGTCTTCGTATAGACACTTACAGCCGTCATATTATTTTGCTTGACTGAATTCTGTAGAACCTTCTGATCTCTCAATTTAGATGTTTATAGTTATTTTAATTTGCAATAGCAAGTTTTTCTTCTTATAGTTTCTATAGTTGCAACGATCTACAAGTAATAATAGAATAAAACTTTGTTATGTATATATTACTTAAAATCGAGTTACTTAAAAATATCAAATTTTTAAAATTTATATTTAAAATTTTAACAAGACATTATTAGGATTTACGTAAATTTAATTTAGAAGTGTTTGTCTATTACTCTAATCTTGGTAATTGAGGCAGCTTGACCAGCAACTCCTGCTTCACTGATTGTGACACACGTGCCCTTTTGGTGCATTATCAGTGCTAATCGTAGTTACAGTTCCTTTTGTATCAGTTGGCTTAAAAAATAAACATAGAGGAATATAAGTTTGTAATGATGACAAGAGCAAAAAAATTAGTAGAGATTTTTTTAATTTTGAAAATCATTCACTTGAATTTTAACATTAAAATTGTGTATGAATATATTTTAACTAATACCATGTCATATGGACATAATATAATTTAGTAAAATCACGGATTAAGTATATACAATTAATTTGTGATTAAACCAATCAATGTCTTAAACAAGACTTGCTGCAATAAAATAGTGGCATATCTAAATACTGTACGAGGTAAACATCTTCATCTTCTTCTAGTGCATATTCATATAATTTGCATACAAAATAAAAATAATAAGTATTGAGCTTTTATTTAATCTAGATGGATCATCAGACAGTGGATAAAAATAAGACATTTTTATGAGTGTATGAATCGGAAAAAACTGGAAACCTAAAGAACAGTAGCAGAATCCATCCAATAGATTTCTTTCCGAAGATAATCTATAAATGAAAAGAGGATGATTTTTTAAAAAAATTAAAAGTTATTATAATTGATTATGTGTAAATAAATAAATGAATTATGTATATTATTACCAAAAACTTCCGTTGTACCTAAAACTGTGAATGAGATATGTGATAAATTAATTTCACATCGTTTTGAAATATTTTTACTCTGCTACAGCTTCGTCGGCATCACAGTACTTTGAATGTGAAATATAATCTTAATTCGTATTTTATGCTTGTAAGAATATATTGCCTATAGTAAAATAATGTTCACAATATATATTAATAAACAATGTTTCAGCTTGACGAGGATGAAGGAAATCCACCGATACACGTTAGTAATTAATAAGAATTTTTTTAATTTGTTCATCCACATCGAATATAATATTTTCCATTTGATAACGAATAAAAATTCAAATTCATACGGTAATTTATAACAATTTTTTTGAATTATTTCATTAATTCGTTAATATTTTATTAAAATTCATGATCCATCGTACTCTTTTAACGTACACTACATGGTTTAAAATGTACAATTTTACTTTTCAAAAGTGTAATGATCGACACACATTTCTCAAATTCCACCGTTAATTTGTACACACCGAAGGATATATAGAATGTAAATATATATCAACCTAATTAAAAATACCAGAATGATCGACAGAGAATGGAAATTGGTTGTCATGTGAAAGGTTAGCAAAAATTTATCAAGATATCGGGATGTATAATAGACTCCGTGAAATGGTATCGAGTGACAAACAATGGGGAGTTTCGATTGTCGAAACTCGTCGAAAAATATATGTAAACGCATTAAAGGAAAGCAATTACATAATAATAATACAGATAGAAAAGATCGATCAGGGAAAGAGATCGGATACACACACCGATATAGACAGTGAGAAACAGATCAGAAGGAACGCAAAGAAGAGAAGGGGACGATGGCGCTTTGTTCACCGATACGATACCTCTTAATATTCATTCGACGTGGTGTGGCACCACCCACGCGACCTTTTGTAAAGTGGGCGCACATAACACAGATTAATCGAGAAAAGCCGTTATACCTCGCAATACGTCGGAGACTGTTAATTTGCAACGCCGAGACTCGCGTTATTAATGGCCAAAAAGGAACGTGCAGTGTGATACACACACACACACACACATATATACACATATACATATACATATACATACGTCTATATAAAAGTGTGTGTAGACGCGGTGCGTGCGTATGTACACACATTGATGTTATGGTCGACTGGTTTTGTTGCACCGATTGTGCACCCTGAGGAATAGTCGGAACTTTTCGGCGTGTGTGCCTGTTCTAGGCAACCCGAACAAAGATTTATGATCTCGTTCTCTCTCTCTCTCTCTCTCTGTATATATATATATGGTTTTACCATCTCTATACCTCAACCTCTCTTTCTCTTTCACTCACTTTTTCCATTCACGCTTCAATTTTCGCGCGTTTTTCCTTATATATATATATACTTTGTCCGTGTGAGTGTACATAACTGTTTCGATATAAATTACTTTTTCTTTCGTCTATTACGTTTTCCTTATATTCCCCCTGTTCTTTTTTTTTATTTTCAACACAACTCGCCTCGAATGCGATTTCTATATTTCTCCTTACTTTTTTTATTATATATATATATATATAGGTATGTCAAATGTGATTAACGCTTATATCGTGGTACATTTTGGTGATATAAGCGTATTGTTGTTCCCTTTTTTCTTTTTTAATCAACAACTCGATGTCACGGAGGTTTATTAATAATTAATTGCATAAATTAGGGTTAAATAATGCGAAAGTTGTATCGACTCGATGATTTGCAATCGTTTTATCGAGCTTTTTGGTTCTGACGTGGGATTGTTACATTTTATTTTCTATATATATACACACACCCAATGTGCACAATGTTAGAGAGGAACGTGTATACATTTATTTCAGGATATTTAATAATTTATTACAATTAGCCTTTGTTCAATTATTAATCTCTTTTATATATAATTTTATTCTTATTTGTTTAGTTTTCTGTCTTTTGATAAATAGTACATTTAACTCAAGCTTTATAACTAGTTGCTTTTGTATGTGCGTTGTCTGCATACACTAGTTAGAAATAATTTTGGAATTATATTATTGTATATATTTTCTTAATGCGTAAATTTGAGTGAATTTATTGCGTCATAAAAGTGTAATAATCTGCGAGTGATATTTACCGCTTATATGTTATTATATTAAATAATATTATTTAAAAAATAATAATAAACAATTATGTAGTATACGTCGATGATAATACGAAGGTAATAAAAAAAATGTAAATTTTTGTATTACCAAGTTTTATTATCTTTTTTTAATGAAAATAATGAAAAATATTTAATTTATAATACACGTTACCTGTATGTGCAATAATATATATTTTTCAGTATAGACATTTTTATTAGCTTTAAACAATACTTACACGTTATGGTAAAAAAATGAATATTATATTTTATATATTAAATATAGTTGTAAACTATTTTTTTTTTTCATTAAGTAGTGTCGGCAAGCATTAGTTATGTTAGGGGGGGCCAGATACTGTAACTCTCACCTTATAAAATACTTAAAAATTAAAAATTTTAATTAAAAGATTAATTCATGATAATACAATATATATTAATATCTGGTAGATGCGATAATAAATAAATTATAAAAAAAAATATATGTTACTTTTTATAAAATAAGATATTGTTTTTGTCAACTTTTTGAAACTGTTATGCATGGTTTATTATTCAGTTTTTATTGTATTAAGCTGCAATTTTGAGAACAGCTTCTCTTAGTTAATTGTTAGGAAACAGGTGGAATAAAAATAATGAAAGAACTTGTTTAATTTGTTTCATACATTAATTTAGTAAAAATTTTGCTAAAAAATAAAAAAAAGTCTATAAATATCAAATTTTTTTGTTTTATAAATTTATTTGATATTTATATAATTACGTTTCAGTTACTTTCTATAACAATTAATTTAAAGAAGCTTTCTTCAAAATTTCAGGCCAATTGAATGAAAATTAAAAAATAAACCTTACGGCAAGTAAGACTAATTTTGGGTCATTCGTTCAACCAAGTCTATTTTATCAATTTTTCTAACCACCACCTTAATTTATGCACATCAACATAATTCTGTATATTACCATATTAAGGGGACAAGCCTGGGTTAACATTGAAAAAGTACTATTCAATATTAACAATTAATCATTTTTTTTTCTTAATTAGTATAAACATAACTATTAGTTAAAAATTTTTTAGCCAATTTATTTATAATATAATTATTTTAATTAATTATGAGATTCCGTACTATGATTTTTTCCCATAATGGTCTTACCGCAGGATATCTCAGTAACTTTTAAATATAATTTAAATCCACTTAAACGGAACAGAGTTTCAATAAAAATCTAAATGTTTATATAAAAAAATTATATAGCTGCCTTTTACACAAGTTTTCAATTTTTTAAAATAATTTGGTATGAATAATTTTTTATTACAATGTTAACACAGTCTGTTCCGCTAAAGTGGTTTAAAATCATATTTAAAAGTTATTTTTAAAATTTCAGCCTATTCGAAGAAGTAATTCCTGAGATATCCTTGCGGTAAGTGCATTATGGAAAAAATCAGTGTCTCATAATTTATTGAAATACGATTTGTTTAAAAAATTAAGAAATGTTTTCAATCGTTATCAAAAAATTATAAATTTTTAATATTAAATAGTTTTTTTCAATTTCAACCCAGGCTTGTCACCTTAACTCAAATTATAAATTAAAATGAATTTTACAGGTAAAACAGTATATGATTTTCTTGATGATTCACACGCCACTAATTTAAAAAAAAAATAAATAACAATCATTCTAAAACTGCGATCGTTCCCTTCAACGCAACAAAGAAATCAATCTTCCGCTATCTAAATGAGGAAAAAAAAAGTTCAAAATTCACGTGTCCACACATTATAATCGCGTATAAATGAACACGTTAAAGTTAATTTGTAGATTTGAATGGAAAGAGCCACACCCCCCTCAAATGATTTATACATACATACCAAGCACAAGAACCCCCATTACGTTCCGCAATATCTCAACGCTCCTGTCGCATAGACATAATTTTCCTCTCGCGTCAAAATGACAGTGGAATGAAAAAAAAAAAGTAGAAAATCGAATGTCCAGTGTTAATGCGGCTCCTGACTTTTTGTTTGGCAAAGGCAAAGCGAACCGCGCCTATATATACATATATAGACATAGCTATAGGTATATACATATATGTATAGACGGGGGCATTATTTTGCAGAGGACCCCGGGGGACCAGCCGTTATTGCGCATTGATCTCAATTTACCATGCCGGTGTACGGTCCCGAAGCCAATGAAACTTTTCCACCGCTTAGGGAATACTCGATGCCTTTACTATCCCCCTCCTCCTACCAATATCTCGCTCTTGCTCTTTCTGCGTTACTCTCGGGTATATTATCTCACGACTTTGGCTTTCTTCGATGACACCCGAAAATCCTCTCCTCGTATAATACACCTCAACGATCTCGTAGGTGTCTGTATGTGTGTGTGTGTGTTTGTATAATATATATATATATATATATATATATAGGTATATACCGAACAACTATTAGTCACTCTCACACATAGTGGTAAACACGACAATTTGTAAAGTTTATTCCGTTGACGATAAGAGGGAATTTGTTAAAGCTCAAACTTCAAAAGTCTTGGCAAGTATGATATATATATTATTACGCGAATATTATATACGCAATTTTATATTTATAAGAAATATATATTTCTATATTATGTTATATACCACATGTTTAATGCACATCCACACACACACACACACACATACTTATACTTTATTATATAATTACATTAACAACCAAAATCTTTATTTATCAATTCGCTTGGTTTTCATATGAAATATAAATATATATACAGATTTAAAACTCGATTATACTCGACACCTTTTTTTTCTCGATATTTTTTCTACTTTCGAAGAATAACCCTCTCTGTCCTAACTTTCTCTCTTTTTACCTTTTACGTTGCTCTTCTTCCTGATTTTTTTTTTTACTTTTTTTTCACTACTTTTTTTACGATGGTCGCCCGCATAGAAACCAACGAATTCATCAAATTCACATCGGAAACGTTTTTATAGCAATGAGTGTTTCGGTCGTACACACATGACAATGCATAAAACCCGGAAAATCTTTTTCTCTTTCATATCGTGTGTTTACACTAAAATTTTATTATGGATTACGTATAAATGTGTATACGTCTATATGGAATTACATTGTATTTATTTGTACTATTCTTTGCATCATTTTAATTATGCGCATTTTTTTGTATATTTATATTATATTTTTACGATATTAATTGTATTTAATTATTTTGTTTTTAATTATACGATACGTAATGAAAATGTGTGTATGGATATGAATGTATGTATATATATATGTTTATTTATACTATAGATGTATATTATTAGATATTGGTGATCGATGAGCCTACAATATTTAAGTTTATTACAGTGATACTGCAAGTTTTTACTAAATTCCAAAGTTTTTATATATTTATAGACATTGTTTTCACAATGCGAGCTCTGTCGGATATATTCTTATGAAATAAGAGCATATTATAAAACATTGGAAATATTTGTTGCAAAACTCTGTCATATGCATTATTTATGTTGATGCTAATTGAGTGTAAAACACGGTTATTCTAATAACAACGACGAGAAGAATTTTGTAATATAGTTTTTATGATAATAAAGTCATACTTTATTTGCAATTCGAAAAATATAATAAAATTAACAAGAGAATTTATATATTTTTGACTAGAATCCATTTAATATTTAGTCAAGACAATTTTTAATACAATATTTTGTTATCTTTCAAAAAATGATATATATCGCGAGGAATAAAGAAAATACAACACTTTCGTACTTTTTAATACAAATATTTTATTACGATTAAATTAAAATTGATAAATTTTAAATCGATCTATTAAGAGATTCATAAGTTTTATTAGTAATTAAATATATTATCATTTATGTTTATAACGTATTGCTAATTTTTTTACAATATATTGATAATAGTTTCGATTTCTACGCGGGTTTTTTTTATAAAAAATTAGTAACTCACTAAAAGTATTCGAGTGATTTTTCGCTTTAAAAAGATTATATTTAACTCGAGGCGATCCGCCAAAATTGTATAAACGACTGTATAGACTTCTAGCGATTCATAACTCTAATGAAGAGTGTGATTGTTTTAAAGGATTCAATAAATGACTACGATAATCGAGTGATTGTATTATATAACTATAACCTCAAATTTAATAATAATAAACGTATTTTTTTTTATAAAACTATACATAAAAATATATTATTATATATTTTTTTCTATCGGGTCACTGAAAAAATTTACTTAACTCGTCAGTCATCTAATACTTAATAATAATAATCTAATAATACTTCCTGTAAAAAAAATAATAGAAACATGAATATACTTAATCATAATTTATAATATTAATACAATTTTAAATACGTAAGTTATGATAATGTTTCATATATATCTTTTTGTCAGAGATATCTCTGAAATTATTGTCGATCTAACCTCTATTCTACTGCCAAAAAAGTGATAATTAAACATTTTTACTCGAAAATGGTTCATTTTCTAAATAAGCCTATATGTTATGAATGAAAAAATCACTCGAATATTTTTAGACAGAACAAAGACTGTATATCTCGTGATGTGCACTAAGCCACTAAAATTTATCTCTTTTTGGAATTTTACATGGAATATCAACTGGTTGCTAGAAAACATTCGATAAATTAGTCGACAAAACACCTGTATATTAATTTGTTTTGTATAATACCAAATACGTCGACTGGGAAGGGGTGGACTGATATTTATTTATTTACTTTATCTAATATATTTAATTAAACAAATATAACTGTATAACTAAAATTAATTAACTAAACTTAAAACTAAAAAAACTGTATAAGATTTATATACTGTAATAATATATAATCTGAAATATTTAACAATTCGTATAATTATTTTTAATTATCTTCAATTTCAAAACAAATATCTTGATATTGTATGAATATATTTATTTGCAAATGAATTTCACGCTATATTTTATCAGTTATATAATATATATCATGTAAAAAAATACTAAAAATTCAAAGTATCAATAACACATTTTTGAATATTTCATCCCGTTATAGAAGCAAAAGTTGTACGGCATCTGTTTATTGCTTAAGGATATAGAATAACATCAAAAAAATTTTTTTTTGTTCTCCATCTTTATATGATCTAAAACTTGTATGGCATTTTTACAGTAAAAATATAAACTTTTATGGAAAATATAAAAAAGACAGAATCATTTTAACCAAAGTTATGTAAAAAAAAAGTGACAAAATTAGTGTTCAGTGCTAAAATGCTTCCTTTGCGACACAACAATTTTTTAATTTATTTGATACTTTTTATAATTATTCTTTCAATTGATTGTTTAAATTTTATGCAGGTTTTTATTATTTTAACAGCTTTTTGTTTATAGAAAAAGAAATAATTTATTAAAAAATAAAATTTGTTTAAAACATTGTTACGTTGGCATAGAAAATTTAATTTTTAAATAATATATTTTTTTGATAAAAAAAATAAACACAAGCCTATATAGGTAAAATTTAAACAATTACTTGTATCACGTACACAACCGCGACTAAAGTTGTATGTGAGAGGGAGTCTGGTGACCGGAGAAATGAAGGGTTCACGATTCAAAGCAGCGTGGACGGTAGTCTAGTGGTCGAGGCACGGGTCTCGCAATTCGTCGTCGCGATTCGTAATGCGGGTTCGCGTCCCGTCGTCCGCCTTTTTCCATTTTTTATCCTTCTCATACACAACACCCCGCGATCGGAAAATAGTCATGACTAGCAAAGTCAGATCATAAGGCCCACGTATGGTTACCACCAATGACCCATAATACGGCGCGTCAACCGGGGCAGTACCCGGCTGGCCCACAGTAAGGCTAGCCTTACTTTTAGTCCTTTTCGAAACCTAATGTAAATATTTTGCGATTTCATTTGAAAATACATAGGGGCCACGAATGGTAAGTTATAGGCAAGCAATGTCGGGATTCAAAACTGTTATGATCACTAAGAAGTCAGCTAAAGGAGTTAATAAGGTTATTTCTTCTTATGATTTCTGGTAAGTGTGTGTCTATACATTTTCGACGGATGCAGTTGAAGATTTTAATAGTTTTTATATGCAGATTTGCAAAACAGAAGAAAAATTATACAATCAACTTGTAAGGTCTTATGCACACGTATATTTCAACACTAAAGAAAATGTATTTTAATAGATTCTATATTATATTTACAAAATATTTTTAGTTTTATAGTATATAAATTTGACGTTGACATCTTCACTAAATGGAGATCAAACTGAGTCATTGACTATGGCTCTTCAAAGTTTTTCTACAAGAGATTTGCTATATTCAAATAACAAAAAAAGTCAGAGGAGAAGTTACTGTTTAAAGACACAATTTTATACATGTGTTCGAGGTATAACCTTTTTAACCAAAAAAACCCTTCTGACATAAGAATATTACATTTTTTCACACATACATTATACTTATATGATTATTTTATGCATTTTTAGAAGCAGTGATAATACTTTTTAACCCATTAAGTCCCAGCGCGAAGAAATGTTACTCTTACGTTTGAGTTTGAATAATTTGATAAAAACTACAATAAATTAATTCGGAAATAGTCATTCCTATTATTTTCGGGTGTGCTCTACACAATGCAATGGTTTAAAATATTGAAAAATTTGATTTTCAATTAGTAATTAACAAATTAAAATAAAAAATGCGTTTTTGTAAGAATTTTTTTTTAATATCGAAAATTACAGGGAGAAGCAATTTTAATTTTATGGTCGCATATAAGCACAAAAGTGCACAAACTATCATATCTTTTCTAAAATATTAAATTTTTATTATACCGATGTTTTTGGTGTTTTTTTCACTTAAATCATATAAAGATTAAATTATTTTGTAAAATTGCATTTAAATAGTTTATTTTTATAAAAAATAGCAATAATTAGTATGAAATATATAAACTAATAAGTTTAAGGTTATAAAAAATCGTTCTTTTGCTATTTTTCGTCATTTTTACACCAAAATCCAATCACATTAGTAAAATATCGTTATATTTCCTAATGATTGAGTAAACTACTTACATATTAAGAATTATATACTACATAAAATTAAATGATAATGCTAACTCATTACAATTTTATATATAATTTTATATGGTTTAAGTGAAAAAACATCTAAAACATCGGTATAATAAAAATTCAATATTTTAGTTTCGGTTTTTCGGCCGCCATTTTGCGAAAAAAAATCATAGATAAAAAAAATCGACAGATTTGAAAAGATATGATAGTTTGTGCACTTTTGTGCTTATTTGCGACAAAAAATTGAAAATTAAAATTTGTAGTGTCTTGTGTAAAATTATTCAATAAAATAAAAAGAGATAGAAAAGTTATTAGTGCAAATTAATTATGTAAATGAATAAATAACTATTAACTTATACAATAAAAGTATTATTTTTTTATACGACTAATTTTATAGTACAAATGTAAACATAAATTAATGTACTTATATCTTTTAATAACTAATATATTAATTTTAAATAACAAAGAATTTTTAATTATTTTATGGCTTGCTTTATGTAGGCCCTACAATGCATGACCGTAAATAAAACACAATCGTTTTGAGGATGGCTTCCCTATAGGGACCTCATATGAATAAAAAATTATTTTTGCCACATTAGGGCCGTATATGCTACAACCCCGTTATGATCCAAAGAGGGCCCTCGTCCGATGCCATTGTAGGGCTGTATCATTTTTCTAAGGCACCATAGGCGGCCCTGATAAACGCCATAAGTTTATTTCCGATTGGGACTTGAAAGAACAATCACAAAATATTTCAAATAAATCAAAAAATTGATGAGACGCAAGGAGTAGCATTTGGTACTAAACACTAATTTTGATCAAATTTTCTGCATAACTTTGGTTAAAATAATTTTGCCTTCTTGAAAATTTCCAGAAAAGTTTATATTTTTACTACAAATATGCCACAAAAGTTTTAGATCATAAAGATGAAAAACAAAAAAAATATTTTCAACACTATGTGCGAGAAACTAGCTTTACGCATACTGACCAAAATGACGTATGTGTAAAACAAGTTCTCGTCACATAAAAAAATATTGTAAGGCACTTGTGCGATCTGATGACTTTTTTCGTGTGACCTATATTCGAAGTCGCTTAACAACTAATATGGGTGAGTCTGAAGGAATAAAGTGAGGAATCGTGCTAAGGTATAAACTAATAAATAAGACATAATAATTAAAGTAAATATAAAAAAAATTAAATATTTATTAAAGCATTTGCCAGCGTTAAGATAAATACGTGTCGAATTTAAATGTTCAAAATTTCAAAACACTACTAGTAAAAATAAACATTTAAAATATTTGAAAAGGACTTACCTATATATAAGCGCAAACAGTAAACCTCGACCAATCCAAAAGAATATTGGGGTGAATTTTGATAATTCTCCAACATTTTAGCTAAAAAGTAAACAAAGATATCATTTTCACTGTGAAAACAACCTACCCATTACTGTCCCATATACAACCTAGGTAGGCCTGGATTCTAAAGGTTAAAGATTGTAAATCCTTGTCGTCCATAGTTGCCAAAGTTGTCGAAAACCACGAAAGCTGGTGGTGCTCGTTTGATATATAGAGTGAGAGAATCACCCGTTATAGACTCTGTCTCGCGGCACCTGCAATCAACAAACGCAATGTAAACAAAGATAAGCAAAGGCCAAGACGGTCCTGGATCGTATGGGTATATGTATATATATATATATATATATATATGTATACAAAAGTCCGGGGTGCAAGGCAGGCGCAGGGTTCGTGTATAGCCGGCTCCTCCGCGCTACTGCTGCTGCTGCTGCGGTTCCGGTTGGTTACCGGTGTCGCCGCCGGGTCACGGGTGGCGCTGCCCACGCGCCGCTCGCTGTGATACGATCGTCAGTCAGTCGCGGGACGCCGCGCGGGAAGACTGCACATATACGCGCGTACAAATTCTCTTTCTCCCATTCTCGCTACGTGACACTCGTCTTTTATTTACTTTTTTTTTCGTCTACCTGTACCACGTTCGCGTGTGCGTTTCACTTTGTCGGCGTTTACATTGTACGATCGCGCGATATTCGGCATATTGTCTATCTTCCGTTTTCTTTTTTACCCGATATATATGTAGATATACGTGGATTACCGTCTCGGTATATGTATACAACGAAAAATAATAATATATACAGTGTGACCGAACTGTTTTGTTTACCTTCTGTTTTCTTTTTTCTTTGCCTTCTGCTTTTAATAGTGAATTACACGGTGCGGTGAGCTCGTCGTGTTTTCTTTTACGAGTGCTACGACCTGTCCTCATCAAGTTGATATATATATATTTTTTTTGGTACCACTTGTTATCTCCTGCACGTTGACCGATTGGACTACTCGACACTGTAAATACGGTATTATCGGCGTTCAGGTGAGCACTCGTTATTTTATCTTTTTCTCCATAGACACGTCTATTTTATACAAGAACACGCGTATATAGTTTAAAAAATTTATTTTCATCTAAATATTTATGTTGGGGATATATAGAGAACTTGCGCCTATCGGAATGACGTCTGTACCCACGTGGTAACACACTGCTCTACGCGCTTAAAATTACTACGAGAGTTCGAAAGCGTGCGTTTGTAACATTTAAACCTGGCGCTTGCAGCTTTTCTATTATACATCGTACACGCACGATGTATATCTAAAGCGTCACCATATATAAGGCTTTTTTTTTATTAAGCTTACTCAACTCTCTCGTTACCATATATTGTTTGTTTTTCTGATTACGCATATTTATTTATTTACTCTTATCTAAAGGTAAAATAATTTATAATTAAAAAATAAATTAGTCCTTTATGTTTATCTCTCTCACTCTTTTTTTATCAAGGATCCGCACCGATAAAACGTTATTAATTACGATATTATTTATACACTGCACATTCTCGTTCGCGCGTATATGTGTATGTGAATATTATTTTAATAACGTACTAATAACTTTATTGTTTCGAATGAATATTTAAAATATCATCCATATGTATCAATATCCGGCATTATATGCGTTTCAATGGCTGATGTGTGTATGTGTGTATATGCATACGCAACCTACCGTACATATTTACATTGTATTTGTTTACCGTTTCATTTATTATTATTATTTTTTTTTATTATTAATACGAATTTAAACGAAAATATGATTTTTATTAAAATAAGTAATATTAAATTGATCAATTTTTTTTTATCAATACTGTTTTAATTCACTCTAAATGTACTTGTGTGACTAAAATCGGGCATACGTTTATAACGCGTTGTATTAATTAACGTTAGAGCGTTAGAAGTGATATTTTGTTTAAATGTTAAATAGTATATATATTATTGATCGAATGTTAATCGAGTGTGATGATAATTCGTTAAAAGTTTGTTAAACATTTTAATTAAATTTAAATTTATCTATTTACTCGTTCTGCTGCCGCGGCTGTCGACGGGATTATATGTATAAAAAAAGAATGTTCTAAATATTCAAATTACTTCGTTAGAATATCTTCGACGTTTAATTCAACACTTTCGGAATTTGATTAATTCTTTTTTACGACTTCGTCGATTGAACGTAACTGCATTGCATTCTGCGAGTCAATCCAGTATAGTTTTAAACATTTCCGGCGTTCGAACAAATTTTCGCGTATACAAGTTTTTCATTATTATGAGGAGGCTAAATCCTCCCCCACCCCTTTTAGTTATCCGACCGTCTTCGTATTTTCAAGTTTTTACAAAAAAAGCGGTAAAACTGATTCGTATCGTGGTTTGGACTGATCGATAAATAATATTGACTAGGGCGCTCTTCTTTTTTTTTAATAATAATTGTAATAATATAAAGTAATTTAATAATTTCTAAGCTACAGTCATTTTGAGGTTAGATTCGAGCGCGCTAACAAGCCTTCGTATTTCAAAGTTTTTGGAAAAAATATTTACTTAATCGACTCAATCTTAAATGAAAATGGTTCATTGCGTCGAGTTCTACGGCTTTATACTACTATTCGTTTGTTTTTCTTTCACCTTAATCGATTTTACAATAGTTATAAATAAAACAAAGTAATGTGATTTTTGCTTTATCCTCCTCTTAAGGGGATTCCGTATATATATATTACAGATTTCTGTATTTGATTTTTCAAATGTAGTTTTTAATTTTTATTTTCTCTAAAATTTGCTTACCACACGCACAATTGTTACACGTCATTCACGAATCATGGCGAAAACTTCTACATTAGAGAAAAATATGCAAATTGAAAGATAAATTTGATAAATTATAATATCGATTTCTTTCTTTTAACCGTAAATGCCATTATGTACACGCAAATTTAATAGAATCTCACAGTACTTCATCACGAAATTAAACGCGACGCAGAAAGATGCTCACCTAAATTTAACGACGCTTAAGTAAACTCGTGTACGTAGGAACTAGATGCAAAAAAAAAAGAAGCAAGAGAAAAAACCCATATACGTTCCTGCAAACACGTTGAATCCAAAGAAAACGTGAAGATGCATTCACTTACCCTCGATATATTAACAATCTGACGTAAGATATACACAGATATATGTAAAAAAAAACAAGAAGAGGCGAGCGTTGTGTACACTTGTAATCGAGCATATTTCACTCAATGCGCCTTTTAAAAATTGCAACACGTGTGTGCATGTGCGTGTGTGTGTGTGTACATGGCGCTAGACAAGCGCAGAGGCTGTGTCGCTAGTGCACACACACATATACATATATATGTACATACATCTCGCTCGTATGAAATTTGCATTCATTAGATATAAAAGTGCGCGCTATGTAAATCTGTAAAATAGAGCCGGCGGAAATAACTTTGCGCTCGCGCGATTGCGCAATCCGCCCATATATTTACATATTTAGCTCAACTTTCATGTAAGCTCTCTCTCTCTCTCTCTCTTTCTCTCTCCCTCCCCGCGAGTATTCGACCTAAACGCTCGTTTTTTATTTACTTCATCCCGAAGAAAATAAAATGAACGCGAGAGAAAGAGAAATTAAATTTTCGTTATGTGTGTGTGCGCGTGTGTGATGTCGAGCTTTTTGAAGGGATTAAATCGTATTCGCGTATGTAAGCATGCGATGTCCGCGTGGAATGCAATTGTAATGAAGCAAGTTTGTGTAAGTTTATGGAAGGTTGTTGTAGGTTTATGGATTAAATCTTTGCGCGTCGTTCCTATTATTTATGTGAATTAAAAAAGGGTATAGGAGTCATACCATTAGACCTGCTGCTTTTCTTTTTAAATAATTATAACACTGTTTTAATCGTCATATATATAAGGCAATTTCCACTCGAAATTTTACTTAAGTTAAGCTTCATTCGTTACTTTAAGCTCTCTGCAAATCAATAAATATTTCACCTAATTAGCTTACCCAATAATTATCATTATTTGACTTTTAAATGTGTATTCCTGCATATACACACACAGACACAGACACACACACACACACACACACCACGGATTATTTAGATCCCAAGTTCGATTGTTCATTTGATAATTGAAGATTATATAATAGATATATATATAGGCGGAAATGTGTTTATTTAATAATTATTATTCAATGTTGTGTTATTGTAAAGTAATATTCGCGTAATATCCTGTAATATTATCAACATTTGCCAGAGATCAAACATGTATATACATTGCAGATGTTGTATAAATTATGAGACAATCATTATATATTGTATAATTAATTCGTAGTGTATTTACTTGCTCGGATGTAGAGTTACAGTTAGAACAACTTAATCTCGATTTTTAAATGGTATATATACTGGAATATATTATAGAGATTATTTGTAATTATATATTCCTGTATGTAAAAGAGATAGGAATATTTAAATAGGGTACACGATGAGAAATTTTGTATTAAAAATTACAAAATATTTTGTAAAAATTACAGTAGTTTCTAGTAAATAAATGATAAATCATAAATGACAAACTAAGAAAAATTACTACAGTTTATATTAAAATTTACAAAAGTTATAGTAAATATTACAAGAATGATATAGTCATTTCTCCCTCATTTGTCAGTCTGTGTTGTCTGTGATTTGTTTATTAAGCACTATTGTCATTTTTAATCTAAACTTTTTCTCAGCGTAGGAAAATTACATATAATAGGAACTGAGTACCGGTGTAATGTTTTTCTTTACGTCAGTGTGATATGAACCTGAAATATAACATAACCTTGAAAGATTAAAAGGTAGTTTTTTTTAAGATACGTTGTTATACAGTAAACTCAACGATTATTGGGAAATCCTATATTGGTTTCTTATTTGTACGTATATATACAATTTTTGACATTAATTCGACGCCTCGTACGAAGAAAAGCGCAACTTAGATTTTCCCATTTAAAATAACATTATCAAAATCTAAGTTGTGTTTTTGTTTGATCAAACTATATTTATTAATACCGTTTTCAAAGTCAAAAACGAGACACCGCATAAACTTACAAAGCAAAAAATGTCCTAAATTATTTTTTTTTTCACTGATTGACTGGCAAACACCTGACATATATATATATATATATATACTAACTCGAAGAAAAATAAATTGTGAAATCGATGAAATAAATAGTACTGCATTAGGAAATTTAAACCTTAGCTAAGTGAAACTGTCTGTCTGATAAAAAAATTATCGATACATACTAAATTTTGAAAATTTCAACGACAAGTTGTTGTAATACTAAAACAATGATAATATAATTATAAATTTGTTCTACAGCTTACCATGTATAATAAACAGAATTAAAGGAGAATCCCCATGAAATGCATTGGAACTACATATACAAACTACGGTAAACTTATGTGTGTGTATATATATATACTCTCAATACGAAAAAAATTAAGTTTTTAATGGTTAATTGTAGTTTTTTTCCGTAACTCGAATCAACGAAAATCAAGTCAATAAATAGTTGAAAAACATGAGAAAAATTATGACGCACTGAATTAAAACTAATTATATTTATTTTTTTTTTATTAATTTAAATGCAAACAACGAATTAGATCATTTCAACTACTATTAAGAATAAGATAAAAAAAGGACAAAGCAAAATTACTGTAAAATAATAATAAACTAAAAGATTATGACATTTTGAGAAACCTCGTAAAGTAAGATAAAGCTCAAGCTTTTTCGTACATACGGTGCTTATAGTGCGCTATAGCCTGTTGCTTTTTCATTGAGGGTTTCTCATCCACGCACACACATCTATATATCTTGCATCATTCTATATATATATATATGTATATGTATATGTATACATACCGGCATACGTTAGCCGCTTGAATTTGCCGCCAGTCGATTCCATATGTGTAATTTACTTCCGTTTGTATCCCGATTTACGTAGGGAATGTTAATTCCCTTGCGCTTTACCCTTCGCACGCGCCCCCTGTATATATATATATATATATATATATATATATATATATATATATATATATATATATTTATACGGATTTGCATTCGGATGAAAGTGCGTGCGCGCGTCATTTTTAATCTTTCGTAAAGCTTGTTTATATGCCCACTTATACACAACCGATCGGGATGACGAGAGATGTCTCTCGGTGTGATTTGCGATTTTTCTTTTCCTTTTTTACGAAAATATATAGTATATATCAAAGACTTTTTTTTTGCGGTTGACACACGTGAATATTATTAACGGTAAGCGGGCCAAGAATTTTTAATACGCGTGTACGTCTAAGTGATATTTATTTTTAGACGCAGAGTGTGCAACGCCAAATATTTCAGTGGTAATTAAAATTTGAAAAAAATTTTTTTTTTTTTTCAATTCTAAATAAGTTGAAAATGTCTTTATTGGACTGTGAAATTGATGAACGCGCTGGAGGAAGACGCGTGTACTGGATGACTAATTAAAAATTATACTCGTTATAAAAATATATCGAGATTGTAATACAATTTCTATCTATAATATAGAACTACTAGATAATGAAAAGTGAAATAGCATCTTGTTTATTAAATCCGTACGTATAGAAGCATGTACATGTACACACACCTATATGTATTATATAGGAAAAATGTTAAATTGATAAAACGATAAATCATTCGTATATTTACCGTGCGCATATTAAAAATGTACAATAAATATATATCGCAAAAGCGAGGTTAAATTAAAATTAATGAAAAGAAAGATATAAAGATAAAAATTTTTTACTTTATTTTACACAACACAATTAATATATATATACACTTCTTTTAAAATTCAATAAAACGTTTCATGATTTAGTGAATTCCACATTCACTTACCAACGTACTGTACAATATATACGAGCTCGCAAAATCCATAAAGATCGAGGCACTGTAGAAGTTTAACAAGTCGGTTTTGAAGAAAGGCGTATACATACAGTTTCATCTCTCTCACACACACATATATATGTTTACCTATACATATTAACAGCCGCGTGTTTTGGTTTTACTCGCACCCACGAAATCAATGATGATTTATACATTCGAGGAGGGGGTGATAGAGAGAACGCGAATGCGCCAGGTACTTAAGCGCGTTATTGGATCGCATCGGTGCGGGAGATTCGGGAATTATTGTGCCAGTACATATATACGGCCCCCGGTGATTTAGAGGTTTCTCATAAGGCGATCGTATATACGAGCGCGAACGCTTCTTTTTTTTTCTTTCTTTCACTTCTTCTTTTTTTTTTTCACGTACTTTAGCGTCTTGGTTGTGGGAACTCTCTCCGCGAGGAGCCCGAGACGCTTAATTGGCTTTATCAATTTATTGGGTGATAAAGTGTGCTTCATTGCTTGTGATTCTTTTGTTTCGGCAGTTTCATTCGAGAGTTTGGTAATGATACGGAAAAAAGAGATGAGGAATTATATTTTTATTAAAACTTGAAAAATAGAGGGTGTTACTTATCTATAATATGGTATATATATATACGATTCTTCTTTTTTTCATTAAGGGGAGTCCGTACAAATTACAGATTACTGTAATTGATTTTTTGAATATAGTTTTTTATTTTCATTTTTTCTAAATTTTTTTTAGCACGATTGTTACACAGAGTAGAATATGCCGCAATTCGTACAATTGAACAAATATACAAATAGAATGATATATTTGAAAAATCAGTTAATGTCGGTTATGTGTGTATTTTAAATGAAGATGCGACATACCCTTAAGGGTTGTTAATTATTTAATTCGTTTAATCGTCTAATTTTGTGGTTTATGTATACTGCAATCGGAATATGAAGGAGTGTTTTTATTAGATTATTTATTTATTTCGTGAAAATCAAAGGATAATTATCATTTTACATAATCAATACAAAATATAAAAAATAATTCACAGATAGTTATTATATTTTATAAACATTTATTTATTTATTATTAATAACATTACTTTTAACCCGAACAGACGAAACTTATTTTCGATTTTCGTAGTTATTGCATTGATGCATAAATCGTAGAGTATCATAATGTTGACTTTTTTCTATGTAGCTATAAATTCATTCGTTTAAAATTGACCTATCTCGTCTAAATAAAAAGTTATGATTTTTTGAATGTAAGAAAGTGCAAGAAATTTTTTTGTTTTTTTTTATAAGTTAATTTTTTTAATTTTTCCGCGCTTGAAAACAAAAGTATCATTATAACGGGATGTCGGATCCAAATGACAGGAATCTATCTATCCACCCAACAATTATATCTAAATCAAAAATATTGAGTTGAAAAAATAATTTTTTAATAACAATTGAGTAAACAATTTTTGGTCGGTAATTATTAGCCAAAAACAAGCATAAACTTTCAACCCAAATATCGTAATCAAATTATAGTTTCAAATATCTGGAAAAATTTAGGTATATTATTAAAAAAAAGTAAAAAATATCCATTTTCTAAGTCTGACATCCCGTTAAACACTATATATTTACCGTATATATTTTGGTTTTTTTTTATTACTAAATATTCAAAAAAAAATTTGATAGATGTGATAGCCAAATTACAGGGATCTACTTTTAAAAGCCCAAAACTTTTCTGAAAATTTCGGAACTACAAATCTTAAAAAAAAATCACACATAACGTTTGGGTAACATAAAAGAAGCTGACAGAGTGATTTTTTTAAATAATGTCGGTAATGATTTGGTGTGAAATTGATTATTGCGGCTGCAAGAAAATCTCAATCATTTAGCGATTAAAAATTTTGCGAAAAATCATACGTACTATTCAAAGCAAGTATAAGAACGTGACAGAGAGATGACTATTTTAAGATTCGCATCTCCTTAAATAAGAATAATAAAAAATACCTAAAATTTGCTACTTATGAAAACTAATAATTTCAATAATTTATCAAGTAAGTCCCACGATTACTCAAAAGAAATTGTAATTTTCACTACGATTTTTGTCTCCGAGAATCAATCCGATGAAATAACAATAATAATACTACTTATCGATTTATGCGCCTTTATATATATAAATAAACTGCACGTTAAGCCCAAAAACCGGAAGTGATTCATTTCTGACGTAAGATTCATTTAAATTTACATTCCATTCAAAAATTTGGCGCCAGTCACTTCGTCACTATACATTTCTTATTTCCTTACACACGTGTATATATACCCTTTGATTATATACCAACCGTCACTCGGACCGAATAATAATAATCCAAATCAGCATATAACGAGTAATTTAAAAGAAAAATAATCAATTTTGACATTAATACTTTTCGTTGCCGTTGTTACCCGAAGCTCCTTTTGAATTAGCGCATCCGGGGAGGTACGCGCGTGTGTACGTTAAAAAAAAACAACGTAAAAGAAATCCAGTCACGCTTTACGATTGTTCGTTTTATTGACTTACGTCTCGGTAAAGTGGTATTTAAATGATATATGGGTGATGCTCGCATACGCGTGTGCGTTTGTATGTGATGCATACAGACACACAGATATATATATATATATATATATATATATATATATATAAGGATTATACGAATGAAGCGCCTTTCGGTCAGGATTAGCCTTTTGTACAATGAGAAAATCTCTCGTTGGTCATTTTGTCCTGCATTGTACAGTTGCAATTGATGAGTCAAGCACAATAAACTATCTTCCTAATCAGTTTTACGATCGCGAATATACACCACCTAATGTTCTATATATAGACGGGTTTGTACTACACGTTAAACTTTAGTGAAACGTTCTTCTTTTTTTTTTTTTTATTGTTTTTACGCGCATATGGTATTAACGTATATACGTCGAAATTAATCGCATTTATATAATGCGGCATTTATGAGATCAATTGATTTTTAAAATTTATTTAAGTATATACTTTAAATATTTTAGCTAAGAATCGTATCAGTGGTACGACGTATTATTCAAATTATTTTACAAAATTGAATAAATTATTAATCTTTAATAATCGCCGTATATTACAATTAATAGTATGGCCTATACTTCGAATTCCAAAATCGTTGAAAGAATTTCAATCCGTATAATCTCCCGCGCCACCAAAAAAAAAAAAAAAAAAGAAAGAAAGAAATCCCATCGAAATAATTAGGTACTAATAAATTAAATTGATTTGAATGGAAATTCCTAATTACGCAAACGCCAGTGAAAAAGTCTTGCGCCGAGGTTCATAAATTAATCCTCTGTATACCCTTTCTTTCTTTCTCTCTCTCTCTCCCCGGCCCGAAACTGCTTATTATAATCGGTAAGAGTATAAGAGGTGAATGAAAAAAAAAAGGAAAAGAAGGGGGAAAAAAGGAGCGAAACAAGTGGTTCGAAGCGAGAACAAGGGAGAAAAGAAAGAAGAAGGTATATATAGGTATAAAGAAAAGTAAAGAATTGGCGAAGAGTGGGCGAAATCACTTTGCTCGCATCCGAGGGCGCAAAAACTGGTTTTTCTTCGTCAACGGCAGCTTGGTGTGTCCGCGAAACGATTGATTGATTTGTGGAGGTGCGCGGTGTAGTCGTCGGCGTATTCTCTCGTAAATAAAAAAAAATACACCGTACTACAACCGGCCGGTAGCGTTGAGTTACTCTCAAATGATTTTCTTTACCTTTTTTTTTTCTCGCGATCAGAGAGAAAGAGAGAGTGTTTACCCTTTTACAAACCTTGCGCGCATTATGGCTACACACGTGCTGATACTCCTATATATATTTTTTTCGGTCTTCTTCCTTCTTTTCGTATATATATATATATAAAAATATTGTTGTCCTTAAGCGTTCGTATCCTCGTTCCGTAATACGTCGTTTTCGATTATATCGATTTAATTGATCAATGAATCGATACACGTACACACACTCGTATAGTTTACGTTAACTCGTTGATGTTTTGAATTAATTAAAATTCTTAACAACTTTCTTCGTCGTATTTTTTTTTCTTTTCTTTTGTTTTTAACGTATAACCAAGATTATTTATTACCCCCACTTTTATTATTATATATGTACGGTTATGAACGATATTGCGCGCGTAAATGAAAAATAAAAGTTTATAGTTTTTATCGCAAATCAGCCGTAAACAATCAGAACACCTCGGTTCGTGATAATAAATAATTTTTAAATTACTAAATCGAAGTATAACGAGAGAAAGAGAAACGCATTGATTCTTTTTTTTTTTTGTATACATTCTCGCGCGAGATAACGTTAATTGCGTAATTATTGAGTAATATCTATATCTATACACTTGGCGCCAGTTCTTATTTCGAAACAAGGTGAAACTGGAATTTTCACGGTTGATTAAAATAAATTAATGTAAGAAAAAAAAACAATAATAATAATGTAATAATAATTACAACGATTTATTGAAACGTATATACGTCCACCTCTTTATGAAAAGTAAACGGTTCGAATGTATATAGGTGTAGATTCGTTATCGTAATTTATAATTGACCGTAGCCGCGCGATTTGCTGCTTAATAATCGTATAAATACGTACAAATAATGTTGTAAGTGTTTATTGACGCACGGTAATAGAATTATGATAATTAGTAATGAATTCGTTGGGTGATGCGTATTTTTTTTAACGGAATGCGATAGTCAAATTGGACACGGAGAATAAATGTTTAATTTAAAATTATTCTACTCTCTAGCAAAAGAGGGACAAACTGTGAAAATAATAAAAAATTTTAAAATTAATGATAAAATTTGTCATATTTATCCTAATTTTTGCTAGATCTATTCTATTAAATTTTACCATGCAGTGTAGTAATTTTTCTCACATTGATATTTTGTCCCTCCATTACTAAAAAGTATAATCATTAATAATCAAAATTTTTTTCTCCGTGGAGGGATAAATTTTCGAAACGTCGAAAATTGTCAGTAGAATATGAATAAGTAAAAAATCTGAATCGAAATTGAAATAATTATTGAATAATTAATTTTTCTGTTAATAATATTAAATTATCTCACTTTTGTCGATAACGATTGGGTATTGAAATCAAATATTAAGAGGCATGCGATGTACACGTAACTGGAAATGTCCCGGGTTCGATTTCTGATGGTCTCTGCCGATTGATACGAGCACCACTGGAGAATGCATTTTCAACTGTTGCTTTCATAACGAAGACATCGTATGATCTCCGTCGCTGATTAGCAGCATATTGGGAAAAAACGAGCGAAGTTAAAATAAGATAAACAGGAATTTCAAATATTTACATGTATAAAAATTATTAAAAAATATTGAAGATGAAAGCGTTATAAAAAAAAGCAAACCTATTGTTAATTAATAACAAAATTAATATCGATACTACAGTTCTCCTAGATATACATAAATCCACTTCTTTTTTTAATTACAACTAATTTTATGCAATTTTCGAGGTCGGTAAGGTAGGGAGGATAAAACTTGGCTTTGGCACCCAGTTAAGGGCAGATGAGTTAGATTAAGGAAATATAACAGAATTTATTTTCATTTCTCATTTTCATGATCTAAAACTTTTGTGTAATATTTTTTCGTATAAATATAAATATTATTGAAAATTTTCAACAAGGTAGAATCGTTTTAACCAAAATTATGCAGAAAAAAAGTGTCAAAATTAGTCCTCGATGCCAAACGTTCCTTATGTATCATCAATTTTTAGATATATTTGAAATTTTTTGGGATTATTCTTCAAAGTATTTGCTACAACTTTACAGAACCTCCATTCAATTTAAACAATTTTTTGTTTATCAAAAAAAAAACATGTTATTAAAAATGTAAGTCGCTAATGGCCTAGTTGTCGATGTAACTCTAAATAAATGAATAAAAAAAAAAATATTTTTATGTTTTTATATAATTTATTATTTTTTTATAAACATAATACTGTTAAAATAAAAAGGCTTATTTTATTAGTAATTGCTTCTGATGACGGTGTAATAATTATTTTAAATAATTAAAACTAATGGTATATCCGTCCAATAATTTTTTTATTTCCAACGTTTCGGCCATCTATTTATTATCGCCCTCTTCAGGAAAAATTCAAATCTTACAATTATCGCGAGCTAAGCAAACTCTTTATCAAAAGTTTGCAGTGCATCTTCGCCGTTTTGACAAAGAGTTTGCTTAGCTCGCGATAATTGTAAGATTTGAATTTTTCCTGAAGAGGGCCATAATAAATAGATGGCCGAAACATTGGAAATAAAAAAATTATTGGACGGATATACCGTTAGTTTCAATTATTTAAAAAGGATTATGTAAAGTTTAAGCGATTAGCCCGAACAATACTGACAAAAAGTTTCGAATGAAATCGAAAAATTGATGGGATGCAACGAGGAGGTTTTGGTACTATAAATACTAATTTTGTTGAAACATTTAACTGCGTAACTTAGGTCAAAATGATTCTGACATGTTATAATTTTCCATAAAAATTTATATTTTTACTACAATTATGTCATAAAAATTTGTATAAATCATTAATAGATAAAAAAAAGTTATTACATAAATTAAATTTTGGAAAAATATTAAAGTATATCAGACATTAACAGTATCCGATTTACCTATAGATCGATTTCTTTAACAACAGCTCTCGTGAGTACCTTTCATAGGCTGGCTCGCACTCGCGGTGGACATCGACACACCAATCAGTAAATCCAAATGTAAAACTAAGTGAAACGCTATACACAAAATTAAACGTTCACATCCGTATAACATTACAATGTATCACGCACAGATTTAAAGAGTAAGATATAATAAAAAGGAAAAGGTAATTTACACATACATTAACCCGAGAATAACATAACACGATATACGTATATATATACGTACCCAGGTGAAACTCCGCGTGGCAAACATATACGAGAGGCTCGCCCTTTTCGACGTTCAAAATTTGGAAACGAAGCGAAAACACGCACACCTCAGGTGGAATCAACCGAAGTTTTAGCCATGAAATGCACCTTCTCTCTCTCAGTATACGGGACATACACATATACGTGTGTGTGTGTGCGTGTGTGTGTGTTGGGTATATATAGGAATATAACCTGGCACACACGGCGTACTACAGTAGTTGCTTTCGACAGGCCGCGTAAATAGAAATCGACTACAGGACGACAGCATGACCGTATATACATATATGTATATGGATCGCGAGTAGAACCGGGAGTATAACACCAACTCTCACGTACACGTATACACACACACACAGATAGACATTGGTATACGGGTAGGTGGGCAGGTTTGCACTAGAGGTGCCGATGTTTGCGCGCGCGCGCACGCGAGGGGAAGGAGGAGTGAGATCCCAGCTCGAGATATCAGAGGACCGAACGAAATAGACGTAGGTATAGTAGACACACACAGAGACACGTCGATAGGACCTATACATTGACGACGGAGACAGAATTACCCGGCGTGGGAGGATTAGGGTAACGAGAGATTGATTGATTGAAACTATTAATGCTTGGATCGCGTTGCACCGGCTGGCCACTCGATTGGAAAAATCTTGCCAGCCAGGTATCTCTATATATACACTTCCTGAAGGTACCCTGTAATTAGTCGATCTTTCGATTACGGAATTTCTCTTTTCACGATTAACTTGTATACGCGATAATCGTTCGAGCTTGAAACTCGCGTCTCTCGATGATGTATAACAACTTGTGTCTACGCGTGTATAGATTTTAAATACTTAAAAGTATTAGATTTTTCAATTTTAATTTGAATATATATATATATAATATATAAACGAATAACATTTTTACGTTCTGTGACTTGTATGATACCTTGTCGAATGGTTTTTTTGGCGTTTTGTACGTCGAGGATTCAATTTAATTATAATTCAATTTTTAATATATCGGTTTGTGGTATTTACGGCCGTTTAAATTGAAGGATAATGCACCTTTTTATATTTTGCCCACTATGGTTGCTGAAATTTCCCAGAGCATGGCCTATATTTAAAAAATTATTAAAAATATCAATTTTACTATTGTATGTGTATCTATAAAGATATGTCTGTCATCGCGTTTTCAAAATGTTTATGGTCTTACCCTAATATGTAAAAACGCTTAAGGGGATGTCATACTAATTACAGATTTCTGTAATAGATTTTTCAAATATAATTTATAATTTTCTTTTTTTTATAATTTTTTAGCATACGTACAATTGTTACATATAATAGAATGTGCCTTAACTCATACAATTGAAAAAATATGCAAATTGAATGATACATTTGAAAAATCAGTTAATGTCGGTAAGTGTGTATTTTAAATGAAGGTACGACATCCCCTTAACGATTCTTTAGCTAATATTTCATTAATTTTGGAGTCATAAACGTCATACTCTATCGTTATTTCGTTGTTAACAATAAAAATTCATTTTTTTCACATATATTCATATTATATTATCATACTAATTGCGAACCTATAATCATAATTAAAAATGTTAATAAATTTTTATTATTGATATTAGACAAAAATTTTCTCATTTATTTAATTTTTTCAGTTACGCAATTTACTTAAATTTGGTTAAGAAGTGCAAATATATATATATACGTTTCCGATGTATTTTTCGACCCGCAAACCGAATTTTATATCATAAATATAATAAACCCGAATTCAACCCCTATAATGGGGTAAGAACTACCCTTTCGTTATCATAATCATATGGGCTAAATAGTCATTCTTCGGGATGTAGCTTGCCATTTTCAATCCGTCATTTTGAATTTTATTCTGTACATATCCAATGGTAATTTCTTAATCTCGGATGATCAAACAATATAGACTCGTAGTGTTTAAAGTAAAAGTTAATCATATCAATTTTTCCCCGTTACAAATTAAATTCATAATGATACAATTTTTTTCATACATTCATTTATAACAAATACAAACAATACTAAATCCAAAGAGTATCAGATTTTTCAAGTTCAAGTATCTTGTCTAATAGAAAGTGTAAAAAGAAATGAGGGAAATGTAGAAAAAATCAGGTGCCTATCAGTAGGCTTCTGGGACCGAAAGGGTTAACGCGTTGACCAACGAAAATCGTTTTAATTTTCTACTAGAGTGTATATAAACATATTTTTACAAACAAAATTTTTAATTCTCAAAAGCGTCGGATTTTGTTTAGTATTGATTATACACTCTTACATCTCTCATACGCAATTAGTATCAAACAGGGTTGCAAATAATTAATTACTTTTTTAAACTCGCCTTTAATGCACAAATCGTTATTGATTTTTTAATTAAACAAATAATTTTTAATTTAGTTTAAATTATTTTATTAATATTATTAATTATTATCTCATTATATATTATTATAGTATAATACATTATATAATATATTATTTTATTAATTTTATTTATTTAAAAAATCAAAAATGATTTGTGAATTAAAGTCGAGTTTAATTCATAAGTAAAAAAAATGAATTAAGGATTTATAGATTGGTGCAATTAATTTTTTTGCAATCCTGGCATCAAAGGAGTTCCAAACGATAACGCAACGACATTGACAATAATTATTTGTGTTCAATCATTGGAAATAATAATAATGGCGAAAGGAATACTAACCTTGGAATGTATATAATTAAAAGATTCATTTCGATATACACGCACACTCGTCGTTATAAGGTGAAAGGGGAAATAACGATCAATAATAGATCGGATTAACGCGAAGAATATGGCGATGGATAGCGATAATTAATTAGAATACCGAACCGTACGCGGCTGAAGAAGTCGAATACAAAGGTGCGAAATGGAAAAGAAAAGGTACATAAGAATACATACAGCGAGAACGAGAGGGAAATCGTCTATTAAATATATAGATATAAAAGTATACAATCTGGGATAAATAATTATAGGGGAAACAAAAGGGAGAAGAGTAGTAAAAGAAAGGCGTGAGAGCTGGCGTATAAAGACGAGATTGAACGACAGTAGATGCGGGATATCTATAGAGATGAAGGGAGATATATATACATGTACATGTACGTGCGTACGTGCATGCGTGCACACAAACACACGTGTTTATATACGAGCCAAGTGTGTTTCGAGGCCCCTGGGAGACTCCGAGGCTCTTCCATTGATTAGCAAAGCGACCATTAGCGAAATTAATGGCAGTGGAGGATCAATAGCGATGCTAACGCTTCAAAACAGCTGGAATGCTCTAATTTGGTATTGCAGCCGCGCTTACTCCACGATATACACCATCGATGCGCCAGTGCACTATGTCTATATCTATGTATTTACACGACCACTCGACGCACACACGAACGTCTCCACCTATTTACCAGTGTGTAGTTATCGCATTCTAGCCTTCTATCAGCCCCCCCCAATAATCGTGATACCGTCACCTGATCCTGATTCACTATTTTATTATTGGGAAACGTTAACGTTTGAATTTCAATCTTCCCTCGGCATTTCTTTGTTTTACATTGCCGTCAACTCTCTTTCGATTATCCTCTCTCCATATCGTTTTGTATTATTCCGCGAGATTTCAAATGTCGATGCATCGCGGATTCTTTTCTTTTTAGTATTTTAAGACCATCGCGGAGGAAATAGGATGCAATGTGCTAGAGTAACGTAACTTTTTTTGGTGAATGTTAATTAGCTACATTTTTTTGCTATGGTATTTCCACTTTTTGATGAGGTTGTCACAAATGATAAACTATTCAGTGTACAATAGTTACATTTTATGCGAATGTTTTAATACATTTTAAATATATTTATATAAGACAGATAAACATTTTGATTATAGGTTACAAGAGTTTTTCTTATGTAGCTGTTACGTTTATGAATTGCCCTGAAAAATTTAATGACATTTGGCAGTAGACATAATTTAACGTTTTAAAATATTTTATTTAGTTAAATTACTTTTGTGTATACTGAAATTCTTGCGATGAGGAATCGCTGTTTTCTACCCACGTTTATGTCGGTTTAAGAGTACGTTACTTCTTCGTTTATAGAAATTTATAAAAAAAATCTATCCATGTGTACGGAATTTTAAACAGAAATATTTATTGGTTTTTTTTTCTTGAGAAATTTCTTATCATAATTTGTATAATTTAAAATTGTTGGTATAAGGAATTGTTGCTAAAATGTGATGCATACCTAAAATATGATGGCACAGTATCAGATGCAAACTCGATTATAATTTATTGTTGTTGTTGTATAATTATATACGGTTTAGATTGATCAAACTCGCCGTGTTAACGAAATTAGTTATTTAATGAATTGAAAAGGTATAAAAAATAATAAATTTTTAAACAAAATTATTTTTGTCCGAGCTACACGTCGGAAACTTCATCATCGTCTCAAACATTGAGTACACGAGTTGACTATAAATGTAGGAAGTATAACGAATTTTTAGAATTCTATAAATTAATTATGTCAACTTTTACGTGGAATTTCATAACGATACGGTAGGAAGGATAAAGCACCTGTTTAAATCGTTGTATGAAAATTAATTTATAAAATTGCTAGTTAAAAAATATAAAATATTCGTCGTATCGGAAGTTTTTTTTCTTTTCTTTCAACACGGATATATATATATCGTTGCGCATCGCGATTTTCCAAGGGAAATTCCCGCATAAATTGGGAAATCTTCTACGAATCGTTCAGTTGCGCGTGGATCCGTGAAAAGATCCATCAACTCGAACAATGAACGGGTCGACGAGGCGCGAGATAAAAAAAAATAAAAACGGCTGCACAAGGAGAATCGTCGAGGTTCTAGATCCGATAAATCGAGAGAAGGGAAGTACTCTTGTATTAAATGTGTGAATTTTAGTTGTGACGCGGCGGTGGGAAGAAAAGGCTAATACCGCACCGCAAGTGCGCTCGTCCTTTCTCTGCACCCTTATCGTATGTATATATACATACACTTTTCCTCGCTTATGCGCATTTTACTTTCTCACTGCATATTCTTGTATTTTCTTTTTTACGATTTCACTTTTTCCTTTTCCTCTTCCACCCACTTGGTCGTTTGCCTCTTCACTTTCTCCTTCGCCGGCAGTTGTCTCTTCTCAATTGGCGAACAGAGGAATTCAAAGTAGACATTCTATACAGAACTTTGGACGACTTACATATTTTATGGAGCGTACATTCCTGCCACACTTCTCGCGCGTTAAGCGCGCACGAGGAAGCGTAAGAGAGAGAGAGAGAGAGATCGACTGGATTTTCCGAACGAAAAATTCACACTGTTATTTTCTCAAGTTTGAGAGATGCGATCAATTTTCTTGTTTTAAATAATCGACCGGAAAATTCTTTTATTTCCTCGAATTTTACAAATCGCTTGGTAAATGGAGTGCTATAATAGTGCTGATTTTAGTGTCGATATTGAATACTGATAGACAAAAATATTTAATCTAAATTGTTTATCATTCGTATTTAAATGCACTTATATGATACGTTGTACGTAGATTATTCTTTAAATCTTTTAACGTTTTTAATTTTTCTATTTACTCTCAATCTATATATTTATCAATCTATTTACAATTTTGACAATTATTTTTATCATCGAATGATGTTAAACCGAATTTTTATTATCAAAAAATGACAGGAAAAAATATGTATAGATCATAAACAAATTGAATTAACGAATAATGTAATACATATATAGGGATTCATAATTACCTATAGGCAATCCGTTTAATTTGATTAAAATTGATAATTCGTATTTACGTTTTTTGGCAACTTTTTTAAAGATATTTACTTCAAACTTTGTGTAAAACCATGTTATATCATTATCTAACGCTTCTATATTCAGGTTTTCTATAGAATGGCGTAATATTTTCAACAAGTACAAAAATGACTTTATTTTGGTCGGTCGGTAACCGTTAAGGGGATGTCGGACCCTAAAGTAACAATTTTTTCTTAATTTCTAGTTCAGAATTTCAACATGATTTTTGGGTTGGAAATATTGATATTTTTTCGATTGGAATTTACCGATACAACATCGCTCACTCAATTGTAAAGAAAAAAATGATTCATTGTTACAAATCCAATTACCAGTCCCTCCCAGATGTTCAAAACTCTCTTGGTGAATTTTAAATTACGTTTTTTGTACAGAATTTTTGGGTCGGAAAGCGTAATTTGGGTCCGACGCGTCCTTGAGGGGGTGGCATACCCAGTGGGTTATCGACCGAGCAAGAAAGGTAATTATTACATTTGTTTTAAAAAATTCGCAATTAAATAATAAGTAATTATACAAAGTTCCAGGTCAATACGATAAAGACACCCTAACAAAATTTATGCATCGAAAAATCACGGATAATCGTACATTTTCGGTGCAGAAAATTTTTAGGGTGTCTTTATCGTATTGTCCTGAAATTTTATAGAATGACTCATTATTTAATTATCTAGGGCAGTTCTGTATTCGAGATTTGCGTAAAATTGCGTATTTTTGTAAATAAATGTAATAATTATCTTTTTCTTGGCTCAGTCGGTAACTTATAAGGGTATGCCACCTCCTTAATAAAAATCTTCCAAAATTACGAACCGAATAATCCTACAAAAATGCACGTAACCTGTTGAATTTAAAATCATAATAATCGCACACAATCTCGTCAAATTGTAATTGTAACACGTATACGTGCTACTATTAATACATTGTTTTCTTCGTCCTCTCGGTGATATACCGAGATTATTGCATTAAACCATCGATCCAGAGTGATGAAATCTCGTTCAATCCGTTTCCACGTAATACAACAACTTGTATACAACAGGAAGGTTGCATGAATTAACATCGAGGTTGTTCACTTTGAATCTAATCAAGAACATTCGCGTTCACAACCCTCGCATAGTCCTAAACAGTAATCGATCCATCCAGCAAGTTTCCTCTATTTATACCAATTATATATGCACTAATACGACGTAGAACGAATAAGAAAAATAATTAATTTTAGCGAACAAAAGAGGAAAATAATCTTATCTCTTTCTCTCTCGAATCTTCATTCGCGATATTTTTCAGTAACTCCTCTATACATCCCCCTCTTGTTTCAAAAGATCATTACTTCCTATCATACGTTCGGTCTCTTCGCCCTAGTTTTCGCTCTACACACACACACACACCACACATATATAAACTTTCTGTCTCGTATTCTTTCTTCCTTCCACTTTCGCGACTTTGTCTCTCTCTCTCTCTCTCTCTCTCGCGGGAGCTCGATCGCTCGCAGCGCAGCCCTTCAGCTACAAACTTTAATTAAAAAAGCGTCCGCTTCGTTCTGTATGTATGTATGTCTACACACACCCACGCACGCACTACTTCGGGTGAAACTCGTTCACTGGTGCGATCTAGAGCAAATGGAATTGGGACAACTGTCTTTAATTTCACGATTGACTGTGTGGCAGACTTTTAAAAAAGTCAAAGGACAACAACGTTTACGTGTGTGAGCGCATATAGCAAACTCGTGAAATTTGCTCATCACTTTCTTTCATTTTTTTCTCTCTCTCTCTCTCTCTCTCTCCCTCTCTCTTTCGTTATATCGGCATGCCAACTTTTCGAGTGACTACCCGAGTATCGTTAATGCCTCTCTATCTCTCGCTTTTTGTTTCGCTCTCTCGTTATTATGTTGATTTAGTTGTCCGTGTACGTAGTGGCTCGTCCACGATTTTTAAGTGCGCGGTCTCTACGACTTGGATTTGGTTCTTTTTTTTTTTTTAACGTAATAGTTGTGTATACTGTGTAAATAAAGTTAGTCGATTTTTTAAGTTGCATTGAATTAGAATACGTTTGATTTTTAACTAATTTAGTTTTTTTTAATAATATTATTATACTATTTCAAGTTGGCGTGGTTATCTTTTTCTATCGATGTAAAAGTTATCCGATGAACTTGACGTATTGTGGATCTGCGAGATAAAAAAATTTTCCGCGTTCATACTTCGCTAATAGTTAGGTATCGTGTATATTTATCTAAGAATGATGGATTGCGATTTTCCCGCAATTTATCTGCGCGTTCACCAATTTGACGTAATCATTTTTTTTATTTAAATAACGAGATCCCTAGTATAGAAATATGGCGATTTTAAATGGTTTGCGGTTAGAAATAGCCATGTTTTAGGTCATAACTAGCCATTTTCTATCGAACTTTTAGAAATGCCTTGTTTCTACTTCAAAAATCGTTTCCATTTCTACTAGAGATATTCTGCTGTTTTTAGCTAAAATTAGCAGGGTCCACTCATATATTGAAAAATGTAAACGTGATGCTGAAATGAGAATATAGGCTGTATTTTTTCTGATTATTTATTGTAGTGACATCTAGAGTTATAATACATTTAGCCTTGTCTTTTTGTTTATTAAACATTTTTCTACTTATAAATTAAATTAATAATTCGTTGAAAATTATTCTATTGATAAAAAATGTATAAAAATCTCGACCACAAAATTAGCAGGGTATACCTAATTCCTAATGTACCTAATAATACTAATAATAATAATGTTTCCATAACACGGTTGTTGCAAAATTATTTGTCTTAAAAATAATTAACGACATATTTATCGTTAATTTGAATTATATTATAAAAATGGCCAAGTGTCATAAAACTGAATGAATGCCCAATTAATGGCAAAGTTAGGGATTTATTTAACTTTTAAATGTTAAATTTCTACTCGGGATATAACATGTTTTACAGCAATAGAAAGAAATATCCATGCCAACCAAAGAGTGGTAAAATTATTACATTAATCGATATGAATCGCCTAGTGGCGTTAGCTTTTACAGATGTACAGGGAAAAGTTGATGTATCTTACTTGAATTTTTCGAAAAATTTTAATATATTATAATTGTATAATTATATATTTTATATCTTCTTTTTAAATAAAATTCGAGGATTATTTGAGAAGATTGATGTATGGATTGGAAGTACCATTCGATTCAGTAGTTTATTGATTCTGGCCATACAGAAGTCATCGAATTCGTCGTTGCAACTCGTGATTTGGAAAGATGCTTTAGATTTTTCTCACTTCGCTGCAACAGTCAACTTTTATCCTCCCTACCTTACCGACCGAATGCAATAATCGACAATAAATTTGTAAATAAAAGAGTACTCGGTAAAATGAGAAAAAAGGTGCTTTCGTTTATGAACAACCTATAAATGGAAGCTGAATTTGAAGGTAAAATATTATTGCATTATCGAGAATAGTCTTACCAAAAAATGTGAACTTAACCTCAACAGGGTGCAGACTGGAGAGTTATAGATTATTAATAAACAAAAGCGTCTCTACTCTTATTTTTACATACTATTTTACTTTATTATTAATAAATCAACAAAAATTAAATACGGTACAGCGAATTAACGTATATTGACTCTTTACAATCAGAAATCTGAACATTCGAAGCCTGTCCTCGCGTATGATACATCAAAGATAAAAGCGCAAAATTGTCGTGGACTGTTACGACTGGAATATTCGCACGCGAATGAAAATGCAAGAAAACGCGTGAGCAGTCGGAGGTGCTCTCGAATAGAAAGAAAGAAAAAAAAAAACAAAGTGGCAGCAAGGGATTAAGGTTAAGTTGGGTTTGGTGGCGTGTCGCGACACTATTAGGAACACCAGTGAAATAAGTCACTGTGCACAATCATCTCACGTTATTTCAAATTCGTTTCTCTTTCTCTTTCTGTTCCTACATGCTCTCGCCTCGAAAGAGAGAGAGAGAGAGAGAGAGAGAGAGAGGGAAAGTCTATAGTTTGTCGGGAGTGGGAATCACGTTCGGGGTGTTATTTGTTTCTGCATGAAAGCTCGGGAGAAAGGATAAGGGTATTCGAAGGTCGAAGTATTATAAGTGAACCGAGAAATGTTGAAAAAGAAGGGCGATAATACATTGCCGAGATGAAAGTTTGCCGGGAGAGTTGCACGGATGAACTTTCCCGAGAGCTTTCAAGAGAGAGAGAGAGAGAGAGAGAGAGAGAGAGAGAGAGAGAGAGAGAAGGGAAATCGATTTTTTATGAAATCGGGATTAAACGCAGTTATAGAAAGTGCAAAAGTATTATAATGACGTTAATTTATTATTCTCGAATTATATTATTTTGAAATTTCTACGTTATACTACTTTGTTACTTTATACATCTATATATATATATATATATATATCTAGACAATATAACTTAGTTGCAAATAATTCCAGAATTATATATATAAAACATCGTTACGTATTTTAAATAATGATCCACTTTTACAGAGGTTATATATATATAGACCATTACTCGAAAGTAACAAAGTACCTCGTAAAATGGATAAATTTAAAATTCACATTTTCAATTATTCAAATCTTATTTATAATTTATGAAATAGTCTGACCAGTTCTCTAAAAGATTTGTACGATATAGAGAGGTCCTTGAAAATTTAACTGGTCTTACATATTCTTGTCGAATGTACTTTACCGCAAGAATTTAATTTCCTTCATTGTTGGAAAATTAATGTAGGAGTAGAAAAGATTGTTAAAAATAATGAAGAAAATGTAAATTCATTTAAATCATTATTTTAATGGGTGGTGTGTGGTACCCCAAAAAACGGGGAAATAATGTATTTATATATATTAAACGTGGAATTCAATTCAATTGAAAAATAATGCGTTAATTTAATATCATTTTCACATGCAAACAATTATTAATTAATTATTTTGTAATATTTTTTGTATTCACGGTATTTTATTACTGTTTTGAACAGTATTTGCGTGCATTTTTTTTATAAATTTTGTGTACAATTAGGTTTTTAATTAAAATAAATCTCTGTAACGCTTTTTGATTTGCTTTAACTGTCCATGCATGTATAAATTTTTAGAAATTGATTATTGACTATTAATTAAATTAAAATTAAATTATTTAAAATTAATGATTTCGTAAATATCGTTTCGAACGATATCCTATTTGCTATTAGTATCACCTATGAATTTTTTCAGAATCTTAAACTGATTAATATTTAAAATTTATGGGTTTTTGAAGGTAGGTCCCTTTATTTTTAGTGTCACATCACCGTAATTACCTATATACAGATATCCCTTATATAAAAAAAGTGATTGCCTAATGTTGTGAAACCAAGTTAAACGGCTATGTGATTGGTTTACGTTTTGCGCATGCGTCTAAAACAATGTAGGTTAGATTTGGCAGCGCGGGAAAAACATAATGTTTGAATTTTCTTGACAAAATCAGAGTTATAATAAATCATGAATAAATATATTATTAAAAATTGTTGTTTTAAATAAATAAAATAGCGTAATATTTCAAATAATTACTGTTAAAAAAACGCGGAGCGCGCGTGGTTAATATATAAGACCAGTGAATATATTAAATTTACTACTTCGAGATCAAAAATGTCTATTTTACATCTAAAATCCATTCGTTTCATCCCTACAATATCCTTTTCTTTTATTTTTTCAACACACAATTGATATACGAAGCAATCATTCGAAATTACAACCCCGCAGGTATATACATGAATTGTACAACTATGCCGAGTGCACGCAACAGCTTAAATAAATCAACTCGCACATATATATAAATAGAAGAAAACGACAGAGACGAGAGAGAGAGAGAGAGAGAGAGAGAGAGAGAGAAGAAAAAAAAATGAACGGCCGCTAATAACTTCTCGCGAAGCGGGAGAAAAGTTGTTCCGGTAGCGCGAAAACCGGCACCCTAAAAGCCCGCGTGGAGACAATCGTATAACAAGATCTCTTAGTAAGTGACCGAGCAGAAAGAAAAAAAAAGGAAAATAAACGTAAAAAGTGAAGAAAAAAAGACGGTTGTCGAACGATGCATTATGTGCCGTACATATATATATATATATATGTATCGAATGGTCGTCCAGCACGAAAGCTCGGTCTTTATCGCGGCTATGTACGTCGAGTAATTGCGTGAGTGGGACGACGTCGCGCGCGTCTCGAGAGTCATTGCACGCGACAAACGCGATTGCGCGCGTGAGATTGTATATACTTGTACTCGAGACGAGAGGCTTGCCCCCACCGAAAATGAGAGATTGCGCGGAAATATTAACGTTCGATGTATATATATACGCTTAGATTTTATTTTTTTACTTTTCGTTGTTTATGGTATATTCCTTGATCGATCGCTTTGATTGCGCTTGTGCTTTTTAATGTATAATATACGTGTTTTCGAGATATCTACATATATATATATAAACATGTGTGTGTGTGTGTGTGTGTGTGTGTGTGTGTTGTGTATATCGCGAGTTGTTAATTTTTCTTGTCTATTTTTAATGTGTTATCGGAAAGTTAAATTCTATCTAATGGGTCATTACTTCCAAATTTTTCTGTTTTTTTTTTTACATTTTTGAGAAAAGTATATTATATTATATTTATACTAGACTGTAAATGATGTTTAATACATTTCAGTAAATTACTTCATAGTCAATATTTTTTAAAACAAGTATCACTGAAAAAAAATAGATTTTTGCAGGTATAAGCCGAATTCTTGTTTTAAATATATGCCTCAAAAGGACATATCCGATTGCTTCTTTTACAATTAAGCGGATTTTTTTTATAATCCGGCGAAATGTTCTTTTTGTAAAAAATGGGTATGAATAATTCAAACCGATCAATATTTTAAAATCAAGCAGGATTACTCTCGATTCTAAAAAAGAAAAAATAAGATTGGGGCAATCAAATTTTCTATTTGACTCATATTTAACAAGAGCTCAGATATAAAGATTTTTTTTTACATTATACATCATTTATGTAACAATGGTTTTTAAAATACAATATAAATTGATTTATTGGATGTTAATAAATGTTCTACGTTTATTTAATTTCGTCGAAGTTAATTATAATATAAATATATATAGCATAATATTAATAATATTAATATTCATTATTTTGATTTAAACAATTGTGGTTTGATTTAACGGGATGTCGAACCTAAATTACAGGGATCTACACTTTTCAACATAAGAATTATGTTAAAAATATTGAATTAAAAATCTGATCAAATTCATATGGATAGTTTAAAACAAAAACAAAAGCGAGGGCATGGCGTCCAGGATTTTTTCAAAATAAATCTTTTGTTTATAAAAAATGACCATTTTCTGAGTCCAACATCCCCTTAAGTATGTATTAAGTTATGTGTAAATATTTATCTACTATTAAATGTGTAGTTTTAATTAAATGTATTTAATATTTTTAATACATTTTTTTTAATATACGAATACAACGTTAGCTAATCTCAGTTTTTGGTGTCAGATGTTAAAATCGTATACTTTTAGGGTGGATGGTATGTGACACTTACTTTTTGCCACCCGAAAGTATAAGGCTTCTGATCTTTTCGATTTGATACTGTTTTTATTTTTACTACGTTATCTGGTTTTAAAAGAACGTATATATATTTAATGACGATTCGTGAATCTTTATATGTATATAAACAATCTTAATTATTTGCAACTAAAAATCGAGCGCGTCTTGTCGTTTTCATCGCAACCGATTAATATTTAAAATTAAACAAACAATATATCTATAAAAATGTGCGAATGTAATAAAAAAAATTCAGGAAGGCGGTACATACAACTTTATTAAAAAGGAAATAATAGTAGACATGCAGTGTCAAGGATAGCGTGAGAAAAAGTATAATAACACGTATAGTGTAACACGTGGCGTCAGATAGGAAAAATGTACATCAGGGTAAAAGTATACATATATATAGAGAGAGAGAGTCGTCAGTGGTGCAGTATAAGGGTACTCATAACGGAACGTAAAGACGACGATTCCTGAAGTGTCGAAGTGACCGAGTTTTCCTTCGGGCACTCATTCCTGCTCCTTCTTTCTTTTTTTTTCTTCTTCTCCGTCATTTAAACCTCTCGTAAAGAACGTTACAGCCTAATTTATAGCTCGACTCTGATTAGTCGAGTGCTCAAGCTTGGTACAGTTGATTCGTCACCTTCTTTTAATATACAGGAGACGTCATCTCGCGTCTTTCCCTCATTCCCTCCACTCTCTCTCTCTCTCTCCTCTCTCTCTCTCTCTCTTTTTTTATCGCTCCGGGTTACGAGCTGTTATACTGTGCTTCGACGGTCTTTAGCGTGTCTTTATTAGCTCGCCCCGGAATTTGCATGCAAATCGGCCTAGTCGTTTATCACCTTGGGTTTTCGCTCGTGTTGGAAATAAAGCGTTACGATTTCTTAATTATGATAAGGGCCTCGTTATTATAAATTTATATATATATATATATATATATATATACACGTGTTACACCTTTCTCTCTTCTTCTTTTTCTTTTATGTACTTTTTATGGATGCGTAATCTTTGATTTATATTCGCAGGTTGCAATTATTACGTAGATTTGATACCTAACCTTTTAATCAAATCTGCTCGAATTATATATTATTCGTGTTTTTTTTTATGTTTTATTTATTAAACAAGTGTGTAGTGCATGATGTTATTCAAATAATGTTCAAATAAAGAAATGTGACTGATCTCCTCAATTTGCGTAAATGATCGTTCTTTTTTAATTACAACTAATTTTATGTGACTTTTGAGGCTGGTAAGGTAGGGAGGATAAAATTTGACTTTGGTACCCCCTTAACCGCGGTTGACTGGTGGATCATTTTTCAGTTTTCGAGTCGATCCTGGTGCGAGGAGTCAATTCTTGATGCAAACGCATAAAAACCACGCCATTGACGAGCTCAACTTCATATTCACAAACCTCTAGAGGGGTGAAAAATAAAGATAGAGTTGCAATTTTCACTTGTGGAAAAAACTTATATCTGAGAATTTTGTGTGCACTGTTAATTTCATTTTTTAACTCAATTTGCACTTCATATAATTTTCTGAAGGGGTGAAAAAGTAGGTTTGGGGTGATACTTTATTTTCACGAGAATCTCAGATTTGTAGGTATTTCATATTACTGATTTAATTTCATTTCATAACATATTTTGGACTTTTTAACTTTTTAAAAAGAAAATCGGAAGGTATAAGATTCTCCAGTAAGAACAGTTGTAATTTTGAGGTTAGGATCAAAAATTTCTCAAAATGAACTATATTTATTGGGATAAAGTACACCAACAAAATGAGAGTTATTCAAGTAAATTATAAAAATGCCTGTTATTTTTTATATAATACTCACATAGCTATCACAACTCAATGTTCCTCTTTTCAATAATTTTTCATACCTATATATATATATATATTCCATATCTATCGTACAATTCAATAATAAATAAATAAATAAAGATTAATTCACGGAGTTGGAGAGATCGTGAATAGAGTAAAAGTCAATAAATTGATTTACCGTACAGTTTGAAAGACACATTGTATAGAGAGCAAGTGTCTCTTTAGGTGCGTGCATGTATAAAAGGGCTGGTGGTAGCCTCGTAAAGGACGCGCGTCATCGCCTAAATGTTCGTGCAAAAGGTCGGGCTCGTGCGCACATAATACACCGAAAGGGAAGAGGTATGGTATGCGAATATAGGTGCACACGGGTGTAACAGGCCTGCGAAGCGGCAAGGGAACGCGACTATATAATAAATCTCGTAAGTGCTCGTCGCTGTCTCCGTTGAGCCTACCGTCTCTCTCTCTGTGTGTGTAAACCGTGTGCGGACACATCACAGCGCCGCCTTTTCGAGGTCGGCTTTTGCGCCCCAGCAAATTGCAGATATATCCGAGAGAGTGTGGATGTGGATGTTTGGCTTTGGGAAGGTACATTGGTCAACGTGGAGTGCAACTGCGAAAAGTGCGGTTTGTTGTATGTACCTACAGCGTTACTGTATCACTTCCACGCGTGCGGAAGATCTCGTTACACCTTGTTTTACACCGCGGATTTTACAAAGGCCGTTGTACCACGCGTTCACGGTGTTTATACCATTTTACACTACGGTATTCCTACTTCTATCTCTTTTTTTTTTTACTGTCGAGATTACGAGATCTCTCTCGGATACGTTTCGTGGGGATTATAATTGTTCCAATTCACGGAAATTGAGTGAAATAGTTTAAACTGACGAAATCTTTTTGTACTTCAAGTGGAAGCTTATTATGACGTGGATCGATGTGATGCCCAAGTCCACGAAGGTTTCATCGATTTTAATCGATAATTATCAAATATCATAGTGTAGTTTATATTTTTTTCATGTATTTTCTACTCGATCTTTATGAAAATTTGTGTATATACAGGGTTTTTTTAGATCGTTGATTAAAAATTTTCAAAATTCAAATTGGCGGACTTCAATTTTTAAGACTTGTGTGTTTTTTCGAAAATGGTTTTACGCATAGGTCTTTTGGGGTCGCTGATTAACAATTTGATATCAAATTTTCAAAATTTAAAGCGACAGATGATAACATAAAATACAATACATTGCGACATTTTTTGCGTTACGCTGTTACGTTTTGCCATATATATATATATATATATATATATAATGCATTTTTACAGGAACGTTTTTACCAAAGTCAAAATAAAATACATAATTTTTTTTTTCTAAATTTACGTCCGCCATTTTGAAATTTAAAAATTTAATATCAAATTCTTCATCATCGACGGCGGTGAATTACGTTCACATGCAAATATTACGATGAGAAATCGCGTCTTACTTATACATATCTATAATTTTGAGCTATTTTATTTTTTGCCGCGTACACTCGGTACTCCCGCGTGTGTTATGTAAATATACAGAAGGCGGTAAAAGGCATTGAAATTGTTACGTTATATTTTCTCGACGCACTGCGCACCACGCGTATTCGAGATGATAAACCTAGGAGGACGATCGGTTTATTGTATCCCCTAACCCCCACCTCCCACCCCCACCCCCCTGGTCCAACCCATCGCTCACATCGCAAGACTGAATCGCGTCACTCTCAAAACCGTTATCTCCAAATACATAAACAAACTAAAACGAAGCAGTTTATTTTACGAGGTACACTCAAAACAAAACTATATAGATATTATCTTTACTCCGAATAATATAACACGCAAACGTTACGTATCGTCTACATATACATATATACATACGCGTATACGTGCACACACCTATTTCAACATTTACTTACACTTACGCACCTTTAAACCTGTTTATTTGCGCGTGTCGGAAAATTTACTGTATATATATATATATATATAGTGCAACTTATGGAGTAGGTGGTTTTTCAAAAAAAAAAAAAGTTACAAGGAGGGAGGTACAGATGTGCGCAACCACCAAACCTCCGATTAAATGTTCGTGACCGAATTTCCTGAAAGCACATCGCATTCGCCTCGCGTATCACTGGGACGCGAGGAGGTAGTCAATTTTTTCTTTTTTTTTTCGCCGATGCAACGCGTGACTTTTTGTAACGAAATGAATTTTCCTCTTTCGCCCACATGAAATTCGGATGTAGTGTACATAGAGTCGCAGGCTCTTTAATATCAATTTAGATAATTGTATTATATTTTATTATTTTTAACGTACGTACCGATAAAAAGTAGAAGTTTTGAGTTGGTTTTTTAGGCGTTCTCATTGATGTAATATATTTTGACTGATTTTGTTTAAAATAGTGCGCATTCAATATGTAAGTGGGAAATATACATTTTGCATTTTACATTTTATGTAGACCATCAGTTACAGCACGTTAAAATATCTTAGTGGCATTGGGTCTGAAATTTCCATCTTTGTTTTCAACAAAAAAAAAATTGATCAAAAATTGAGAAAGTTAATTAATTGCGCTATTATTAAAAAAAATACCCTCTTGTTGCGATTTTTATGTATCATAAAAATAATAATTAGAATTAAATATTTATTCGCGGAGGGTGTGAGACGAAAAAAAAGGCACGATGTACTCGGCCGGGACTCGAACCCTGTCTTGTGAGTTTTATTGTGAATGAATCAATTCTTGGTATGTTAGCTGCATCATGTAGGTTTTTGCAGCTTAAATACTTTTTATAATTTGTTTTTTCATCTCTGTAACGTCCTGTACATGCTCTTAAACATTTTCTTTTAAATACCCTTAATGTTTCCATAACCGAGGCACTTACGTTAAACCAGATTGAGCATCCGTATGTGATTATTGGTCTAATTAGGATCAAGTAGCATAAAATTTTTATTTTTTTATTTAGATAATTTGAGTAGAGTTTTTTACTGTTTGTTTAGAAAGCTTTCTTGGCTTTGGTTAATTGGATATCTACATGTTTGGTTAGATATATATAGTAGTTTGTCTTAGATTAATCTCTAGATATTTATCAATATCACTGTGTGGGATATGTATATTAAAGCTTTTTATGCCGAATAGTTTATAGTATTTTTTATAAGTTGAGGTTTGATTTTGTATTTTTTTATCCTAAATAAAATTTCTTCACATTTTGAAGGGTTTATTTTTAATATTTCCAGGTATTGTAACAGTCGTTTATTGTGTCAAACAATAATTGTAATTTTTCCTCCATTCGTTTAGATTCTTGCCTTTAATATATACAATTAAGTCATCAGCAAAGAAAAGTGTTGTAGTATCTTCGTAGTCTGTCGATCCCAATGTCATGTCAGAGGTTTGCGAGCTAATTGTTGTGTAGAATTTTTTACTGTACATCGTACTGGTAAATATTTCTAATAAATGCAGCCCTTTTTATTTAATTTATAAATTAGGCCTTTCAGCCATATTGTATCAAAAGCTCGATCAAAATCTATTTAGCTACAGTGTAATTGTCATTTAGTGCATATTGTATAGGAGTACTAAGTTTTCTTAACCCGAATTGGGTACCCGATTCGAAAAAATTGTCAAGAGAAATTTTATTTGTTTGTTCAAATATTTTGGAAATATTTGGTTAAAGGCTGATTGGACGGTAATTTGATGGGTCAGTGTAGTTTTTATCTTTTTTTTATAGGGTAGATTCTGACCATTTTCCAAGGACGGGTGCTCCGTCCAACTGAGCTACCGATGCACATGCACATTTCTTTACCGAATCGTCCTCGTATTGTCACACGATGCGCTGTTTAATTCAACCGCGCTTATACGTCACCCGTGACACTCCATAAAAATATAATACAACTTTTTATCGATTGTTTTTTCAAAAATCGTAATATCAAATATTTTCCAATTTTGTCGAAGTATAGCGATGGAAACATTAAGTCGATTAATCATCACTTCTAATAATCACTAACAATAAGCAAAGCTGTACATGAAAATAAAAATTGTTATAATTAAATTCCCAATATTTTAAAAATTAAATTGCATTTATTAATTATTTTTTTAGACATATGTACAATTATACTTCTAATTAGTAAACTTTATAATTAATTATAATTCACTTATCTCACTTTACAGTTGGATGAAAACGTAACAACGTATAACTATATATTTATAATATATTTTAATTTCGTAAAACTATATAATTCCTCCGTAATTTTTTTTTACTAAATTAGTCTTATCAAAAGGTATTTTTCTTTCCCTTTTTTCCTTTTTTTTCAAACGAATGTGGCAACCTAGACTACTGCAATTCTTTGCACTTTTTCTCACGGGGGCTACGAATTTTTAATCTGATGCTGCGTGGACAGAATAAAAATTTAGTCTTGGTGATTAGAGCGAGAAGTACGGTAAGATAATAATTAAGAAAGAATAAATGTGAATTCTAAGATAAGGTAAAGTTAAATCATTGATAAATACCGCTCCCTCTGTCGTTAATCCCGAATTATTTTAATTCCAATTACACACACATATATACTCTTTTTTTCAATTTACAATGCGGTCACGCGCAATATTGTAAATTTTATTTTAAAAAATTATTACTTGACTTTGCACTAACACGTTCAAATTGAATTGTGTATAACCTTATAAATTTACACTGCGTCGGGTAAATTTAATCAATTTTAGCGAAGGATAAATTTAATTACGTCAAATGTATTAAGGTTAATACAATCATTTTTGCTGTCGTGGATTATTTCATTGTTACTATTGGCGTATTCCCCATATTGTTGTAATAAAGTATTTGTAATTTAAAAATTAATACTTTTATGATTTTTATATAGCCTTGTACGTTTTTTTTACAAAAATATGTATAAGGTCCATGAACACTAAGAAACACGTAATTGAACGTATAAGGCCCAATTTAGTTCATTTCTTGCTTTTATAAGTACAAACTAATATTTGCATTGCATTACATTTTTTTGTATTGTCGAGTTAATCAACGTGAAAATATTGAAAATGACAAATCGATGGTGGTTTTATAGAATTTAATCATCAATTTCCATATAATCATATTCAAATTAGTAAATATAGGAAATTCCATTATGAACGAAAAAAAAATTATTTAAGAAATGATTGATACAAAAAGTAATAAAAATAGTGAAATATATTGTATTAATCGATTGGTTAGTATAATTTTTATTAATAAAAATTGTGTGTTTATCTTGAAGACATTGACGAATCTTGGCAAAGATATACGTTACTTATATCGTGAAAAATTATTTATTTTTTAAATTTGAATTTAGAAACCTCGTCGTTCTTCAAATATTTGATAAATTATCCTTTGAAAATATACAAAAAAACAAAATATTTTTGTCTCGGTGATTCGTATTAAATTATATGAATGTTTTGTAATTAGTTCACCGGTATTAGTAAACGGTACTGTAAACAAAAATATCCATAACTTTTTTAAATATTCTTCCACATATGGATAAATTACATACTTATGCAGTAACAGTCTACAGGTGAATACTACCTCGTTCCTAGTATAAATGAAACCATTTTTAATTTAGTGGAAAGTAGTTTTTGGACATTAATTACATAGTTTTCGGTCTTTTTTGGATATAAACGAACAGTGTTCGACTAAAAAAATGTTTGATAAAAGCTTTGAGATTTCCAGCAAAGGACTGAGATCGTATTTTGCATTTTAATGTTTAAAATTTAAAATTTACTTTAGCAGCGAAGGTATTTGACTAATTTATGTCAATTTCGTTCGTTCAAAATACTGTAAGCTTCCGAATGACGGAAATACCAAATATTACATCCAAAAAATGTCTCGTCAACATTTTCGTATTTACAAATATGCATACGCAAAAAACTTAGGTAATAAGCAAACCTACACACGTTTGTTATAAAAGATTATAAACTACTCTTGAAATACAATAGGTAAAAATGTTTATTGATCATTTTAAAGACGCTCTAGACTATTACATTCAGAAAAACAGAATAGTCTACGTTGACGATTGGTAACCCAAACCGTAAAACAAACGATCCCGTTATATATATGAAATGTGTACAAATAAAATCAATAAAATAAAACATCTGCAAGCCCCATCCGATTAGGGAAACAAACGAAACAAAAATCGTTATTATACATAAACAAAATATAAGTAACATCTCTACAGATAATCGAGCGCTAATATGTACGTACCACTTGATAATCCAATTGATCCAAGTACGAAAAATTAAAAAAACACACACACACAACAAACTATCCGGAGAAACGGTTGTGCATGCACAGTAAGAGAATGTCTCGCGAGAATCCACGGTATTAACCATTTCAATTCTCCCCCGCACATATATACAGACACACACACACGCGAAAGGTAATGCAATAACGGTAAAACAAAGTTTAACGTGGTCTCGTGTATATGCCCTTGTCCATCCACCGAAACAACGGTAGGAAACGAGCAAACGACCTCTTTGTCTATCTCTCTATGTGTACGTGTGTGTGTCTATAAACCGGACCGCTTACGTCGGTAGTAAAGTTTGACAAACGCTGGCCGCCCCCGAAGGATTACCAGGCTCGCGGCTGCATAAACTGACCCTCGAGCGAACCTACGCCGTAATCACTCGCAAATAATAATTGCTCGAACAGGTGCAAAACCGACCTCTCTCTCTCTCTCTCTCTCTCTCTCTCTAGCTCCCAATTAGAGCCAAGCTGTTAGATGGGGTAAAACGTACCGTTTATATAGTATAATCTTCGATATATATATGGGTGAAACCTATCGTGAAAATGGGGCTAACGCGCGCATGATTCCGCGTTTACAATGTTTCGCGCATCTTGGTGCCCATTACAATGATTAAATTATATTTATATTATTTTTATGTAATTATTAATTATGTTCATTGTGTTTATTTACCGGTATTTCCGAATCTGCAACACTTCATTTCAAATTAATATTGGTTCTTTTACACTTTGTCCATTATGGTTCGGTCGAGTTTCCTATGGCTTTTTCGAAAATTATAAGCGTTTCGTAGTGGACGAAGACTAGTAGGGAGTGTTCTTTAATTTAAAATCAATTTTTCGTTCCGAAAGACCAATAAATATATTTTATACGTTAATTTTATTTCATTTATATTAATCCGTACATATATTTAATATTAAAATGTTATAATAGTTTGACATAATTTTTCTTTATTAACAATGCACGTACCGAGACTATATATATAGCTATTATGGTAAATAATAACTAGCTTACATGTGTTTGTCAAATTTAACGAATAAATATATAAACAAATGATGTAAAATTAATTGTGTATATTTAAGGAGAAGTCGTGAAATCAAATGAGGAAAAGCTATAACATTTTATGCGAATTTTCTAATAAAAAGTTTACAACTGGTCATGGTACGTCTATTAGTGTTAATGTAAAATTTTATTTAGTTAAGCGGATGAAACGTTTAATAATTTAGTGCATCTTTAATTTTAATAAAAATTAAATATTCCTCTTTAAATACACATTATAAAATCAATATAAAACTTTTCATGAAAATGATTAATATTAAATTCCCAGAAAAATGATTAATATTTAAACGTTAACAGTTCATAAGATCGCGCTTAGAATTATATGGTCGTATGGTAAAATTAAATTTCTTAAATATTTGTTTGAATCTAAAGAAAATTTATTTAATATTTAATAATTAAATAAGAACAAAATTTTGAGTGTAAAATTAAATAGTTCATTTTGTTACTTTGATTAATTAATTTGTAATTAAGAGATTCGGGAACTGATAATGTACAAGTATTTTTTTCGTACAAAAATCAAATCAGTTTATTACAATAAAAATGAATAGTTGAATAATTTAAAAAAATATTAAAAGTTTCAGTAAGTCATTTACATGTAGCCTCATGCGCGTCAAGGTATATATTTTTTAAATTAGAAAAATCATAAATTAAAACAGTGGCAAGTAATACAACATTACTTAAATATGTGTCGTGACGTTCTCAACCTCTTAAATCAAGCTCGTCTTTTTTTAATCAAATAATTTAAATTTCAACACAAATATGTTTGATTGAAGCAAAAAATTTTTTTTCAATTTATATACACACGTATATATTAATTGACGATTCGCTGATTTCTCTCTCGGTTGTGGTCATTAAGGCTATGTATATTTTTACGTGAAAACCGCGGCGCCGTAATGTTTGTTCTTTTTTATAGCGGGAAAAGTTTTAAATTTAGTTTACAAGTTTACCTCGGTGTAAAAACTGCGTCAGATTTATATTATTGTATGGAAATTAACATTGCAAGTGTTACTTGAGAACGATCAACGTTATCAATCCCCGAAAATTAATTTACGTTTACGTTTTTAAGATTCGATCTTCTTAAATAAAGATTAAATCTGCTTAAATAAAAAAAAAAGATTTGATCATTGCATTCTGTATAAATATATAAGGTGCACACCTTTCGAACGTACTACAGTTAAATGTATACGCATCATCTTGTCGGTAAATACTCTTTTTTTGTTTACGCTTATGTACAAAATTGCGATTTAAACAAAAAAAATTCAAAAGTCATCGTAATTTATAAAACTTTCACAAAGGTAAAACCTTAACTTTATCATTTGCGAATGAAATTTCACGCTTAAGGATTTAAGATCTACAAAAAGTTTTCGCGCGCTAATTCAGGACAAGATTTAACGATATTAAATCTAACACAAAGCTTTTAACTCTTTTTTTCCTTATCTCTCAAACGAAATATCAATACGCAGTTATTTTGCGCGTAAAAGGAAAAAAAAAACAAGGAGGCGTGGGGGAATAACGAAACTCGGTTAAAATAAACAAAGCGTACGGAGTTTAAACATTTGAAAAATGCGCGGAGGAGCTTATTAAAATGAATACACGTAGTTCGAGTTGACAAATGAAGGGAAAGTTGGTTGGATGTAACTGGAAAACCTAATATAAAATTAGTCCAAGGTATATACATTTTGTGGGTTTTCCAGGGAAATATTTCGTTTCTAGGGCGAAAACGAGTTCCCTCGCTCCGTCTCTCTCCTTCTCTCTTGGGGGTTGCCCCCGCGAAAATGTAGGTTGCCGAGGAAAATCGCTTTGGAATGTCGAGAGGCCGCTATGCGGCGAACCCTCATCCTCCTCCTCCTCCTCCCCTTACCCTCTCTAAGTTTTAGAAACGAGTTTCGTAAGTGTTTCCGAAGTTTTTCCCGGAGCGAATGTGCGAGAGTGCGAGAGTTCGTTAAACTTATTGTTTTACCCGGTATAAAATTTACCATACGCTAAAGTTGTAAGGGGATTTTCCGCTAGTTCGATGTACGGTTAAAAACAAATTTTACATTACACGTCAAAATCGTAATATGTATATATATATAAAACTTTATTGTCGAAAGGTTCGCGGTTTGTAATTATTATGTGAAAATTGAGATGGCCAAATGTCATCGTTGGACACAGATACTGAATTAAGAATAAGAATAGGGTATTTTATAATCTAATGACAAGCCATTTACTACCGATTTTAAAAAAGGTCGAAATTATACATAATGTTGTTTGAATCCTACTGGAGATGATGAAGAAGGAAAAAAGAAAAAATTAATAATTTATTGTTAGTTAAGGTTAAATTATTACTTTGAAAAAGTCTCGATCGGATGTTGTGAAGTCAATATAAACATTATATGATACTAAAATACTAAGGTTAGATTTTACAGGATATTTGACTTAAGCGCGGGAAAAACGTGATGTTTAAGAGGGCCTTGAACACGTTGTTACACCTGTAAAATTGATGGACATTAAAAATATCAAATTAAAAGTTTAATTCACGATAATACAAAATATATGTTGATGGAAATAAATTAAAATATTGTTTTTGTGAATTTCTTTTTTCCAAAAATTGACAAAATAGAGTTTGTTTAGTGAAGAACCCAAAATCAGTCTTACTTGTTGTAAGGTTTATTTTTTACTTATCATTGAAATGACTTGAAATTTTGAGGGAAGCTTGTTTATATTAACAGCTAGAAAGCAAGTGGAATAATAATAATAATAATAATAATAATAATAATAATAATAATAATAATAAAAACTCTCTCGTCATTATTAAAAATATTATATTAACAAAAGTTATGTTAAAAAATGAAATCAAAATTGTATCAAAATCAAATTTTCCATTAATACTGAACATTATTAGAATATACTAGTAAAAAGTTGAGAGCTTGTTTTAAATTAATTGTTAGAAAATAAATTGAATGTAATTATAAAAATATCAATAAAATCTTATTAAATAAAGAAAATTTTTATTTTTATACAATTTTTTTTCCTTTTTTTAGCAAATTTTTTGGTAAAGTATTGTGTTAAACAAATTTGAGTATAATTTTTTATGATTTTCGTTCCACTTGCTTTCAATTAAATTGAAGAAGTTTTCCTTATCAGGCCTATCCAATGAAAAGTCAAAAGTAAACCTTACGGCGATTGAGACTGATTTGGGTCCTTCGCTGAACAAAGTTACTTTGTCGATCTTTTAACCATAATGTTCGAAAAGTTCAGAAAAACAATATCTTCATATATGAAAACTAACATATTGTGTATTATTACAATGTATTAAAATTTTAATTGGAATTTGTAATTTTTAAGAACTTTATATTGTCACGGACATCGCCGCGCGACTTGGGCATATGAGAAGGAGTCAAGTGACAGATAAGAAGTGGGTAGCTCGTGTCGTCGATGCTCTGTCCGGGTGGACGGTAGCTCGACGGTCAGAGCGCGCGATTCGCACGCTGAGGTCCCGGGGTCGAATCACGCAGTCCACCTTTTTATTTCTCGCTTCTCTCCTTTTCATACGTAACAATATGGTGAAACAGTATATCTGATACCCGTCTAAATTAGCATAAAAAGCATCGTAATAAATCACGAACAATTGTATTAATAATAACTGTTGTTCCAAATGAATAAGTCATCGTAATATTTAAAATAACAATTTAATTAATTCATAAATGTTTTTAAAATTCAAATAAAATTAATTATATCGGTAAAAAAAGTAATAGTTTATGATTATAACTCAAGTGTATACACATAAATAAATAAAGAAACGAGTAGCACAGTCATTTCGTATCGAACGGTCTCCATAAAAATATTAAATCTCCTCATTATAAAACAATCGGATCTCGAATCCTCGTACGAAGAACAAGTAAAACGCGACATTAGCATAATAAAAAGAAAAACCAGCCCAAGAAAAAAAAAAGTTCATCCTTATCTAATCCAGGAAACTCGAAGGAAGTCAGGCCGGTGCAGGTTTCACCCAACTATTCCCAATAAGGCGAACAATCCGCTATAAACACAGAGACACGGATACAGAGAGGAAGATACGTACGTATATATCCTATAGGAAACAATATCGCGGTTGCATCAGACACGACTTGTATATATAGACCCTACCACCTGTTTAGAAGGGCACACGGCGCGAGGAAAGAGAATTAGATAAAGTTGCGTCTGAGAAAGCCAAGAGTAAACATTTGGTGGCAGTTAGGCTCGGTGATATCTCGGTAATGAGATAAAATGGGTGTACACGAACCTTCCGGGTTGAAGGTTCCTTCGAAGGTTTTAGCTACCTCTCCGTACACCAGCGAATGCTTTTCCTTTTCGTTTTCGTAGGTTGCGGACGGTCGGTCGGTCGAAATCTCGACGCCTCTGTTCAAACTTGCTTATCTTCCGTATGTGTGTGTATATAGGTATATATCGAGTTGAGTTGCCAAGTCGGATTATCGATTGTTATACGCGTACAGCGATACACCGAGGTGTGAGAAAACTTTTCGAAAACCCGGATGATCGGAGGATGTAGGAATTATGTTTGGATTACCCTCCTCTTCGATAAGTAATGTCTACATATATATATATATATATACATATATATATCTGTATCTATATTTTCCTCTACCAAACTGGTTTGTATTGCTAATTGTAAGAAAATATTGATTTATATATATATATCGTTGTGTTTTCTTCGTTTACACTTATTTTCTCTCTTCGAATGGGAGAATACAATACATTTTATTTGAAGAAAAAAAAAAATAAATAAACACTGTGGAATATACAACAAGTGCGATGTACATAATTGTAATTACACGTTGCACGCACGTTGAAAAGATGATTTTAGAGTTAAAATCAAAAGTATGATAAATAAGGATATAAATGTGTGCCTAAGAGAGAGAGAGAGAGATCTTAAATTGTTCGATGCTCAAGTTAACCATCATCACGATATCTCACGACGTAATTGGAATAGCAGTCGAGTTAGCAACATTTTCCAAGATGTATAATTTTCTGTACGTTAAAAAGATTTTATATTCCTCGCGCGATGGAGCGTTAAATCACCCACGTTGATTTATTATTCGTATATACGCACACATATCTATCCAATTACTATACATTACTGCGTGGAACATTTTATTTGAATAACCAAAATGTTTGACAAAAAAATGTGTAATTCCCAAAAAAAAGGGTAATAGCTTGCGAAAAAAAATTGAATTTGATGCGATCAGTACCCTAGTTAGAAATTTGACTATTAATGTAACGTTTCTTAATTTATCAAGTGTCATAAAATATCGAACAAATGCTCAATTAATATCATAGTTAGAGTTTTATTTTATTATATATTATTAGAGTTATAAATAAAACCTTTAAATTTTAGATTTTTACAATGAGAGGAAGAAATATTTGAGACAAATTAATTTTCTTAAGGTGGTGTCAGACTAAAAAAAATTAAAATTCCTATTTATTTTTTAATTAATAATGTGTTGACTTTTTCCAAAAAATCTCTTTGTAACGCTCTTCTATACTTACTTTGAATAGTACGTATGATTTTTTTAAAATTTTTTATCACTAAATGATTAAGATTTTCGTGCAAACGCAAAGATTAACTTATCACCTAATCATTACCAACGAAAAGTGATTATTAATTTATAATTTATTTAAAATTAATTGGTTAAAAAAAATCTATCTGTCAGCTTCTTCTATCTTACTCAAGTGTGAAGTATGAATATTTCTAGATTTTTAGTTCCCTAATTACAGAAAATTTTTTAGTGTTTAAAAGTAAATTCCTGTAATTTGGTTATCGCATCTCGTTAACTGTTAAGATCTGATGACTTAAATATGACCAAATATTTCTTTACAGTCTAGGGGATGCTGGACTAAGAAAAGGGTCATTTTCTCGTTTTTTACAAACAAATGAATACATTTTTTAAAAAACCACAAATGTCATGCCCTTAGGCATGTTTTAAACAGTATACTCAAATTTATTCAAATTTTTAAATCTGAAATTTAATTCTGATATTTGCATTGAAAATTCATGCCTTTTTAAACCAGTAATTACCGACCAAAAATTGTTTATTGAATTATTATTTAAAACATGACTTTTTCTTAAAATATCAAAACATTAAGCCCTTCCCTATGTATTAAGCTATCCGTACGAATTTTGTTCAGAATTTTAATTCAATATTTTAGATTTAGATATAATTTTCATTTTTCATCGTTTCATTAATTATTATTTGAATCAGCTCTTAACGACTAAATTTGATTAATTACCTATTAACCTATAAACTCAAAGATTAACTTAATAGTTAAGGACTAAGTGTTTTAATATCAAAGAAATATTTTATTACAAACGAATGTTTTATTTTTTTTCTTAAATTTCTAAAAACGAATGAACGATTTATTTCTAACAAATATTCTTTTTTCTCAGCGTGCTAGGGTAATTTGTACAATACATGTGTAATAAAGTAATGAGTATATATTTACAAAAGCTATGTTTAAACCGATTAAAAGAAACTGAAAGTATACATTATTATATAGGGAGTAACAATTTTCTGAGTGTGAAGATGTAGAAGGAAAGAGACGTGAAAATGTACGTACAAGAAGAAGAATTAAATAAGAAGAGAGAGAAGAAGAGAGAGAGAGTGTGAGAAAGGTATAGAGATAAGGGTATATAGGGTGTGAAACAGCAATAAGAAGTGAGAAGGCGGAATTCAATTATCAGGACGTTTTACCCCAGAGTTCGGTGAAAGTGAAAATTTTACCGCGAGTAAGCAATCGTTTGGATCTCTCGAGTCACTTGGAACTGTTCTTGCTTTTAGGGAACGTGAAAATCAGAAACTTTGAATTACCGGAATTACTACTTTTTGCCGATTAAACTTTTGATTGACTTTTTTTCTTTTTTCTTTATATCTTTGCGGTTAACGCGAAGTGTCAATATTGTTTATTACATCTACGTGTATTTAAATATAATAAACCGACCATTTCTTTTACGACATATATTTCGTGTTGTATATTATTACGTTGTTTGTTGCGAATCAATATACTTTACATATTAACCATATATTCGACGAATTGGTGTATATGTACGCGTTTATCAAACTTCGTATACTACGATTAATAAACCTATATATATATATATATATACATATATATAATTATACGGAAATTAAATAAAAAAAGTATGTATAACAAGTATAATAAAAACAACACATTAAACTTTACACTCTACAGCACCATTCGGGTATATGCAAGCAAAATCCTTTTTTTGAAAAATTACTTTGTACACAGTTGCGTATATATATCACTCGTCAAACGATTATTGCAATATTTCAATTGTTGCTATTATAAACCGAAACAAAAAAAAATAAATAAACGGGAGTCTGCCAAAAAAAAAGACAAAATATATACATATCAATTTCCGTATCGAATTGTAAATAATCTGCTTGGTAAAAACCAATATTAAAAAAAGAGGGAGATGCGTAGAATGAAAATGAAAAAGGAAAATCCGTACACACACACACGCACACACAGACAGACACTCGTAAAACGTAAATTTGGGAATCATAAAACCTGTTACGTGTATGTATATATATATATATGTGTGTGTACGCAGAAAAGTGAAGGTATGGGGTGGGGGGTGAGTGTAGTACGCGCAAAATAAAGCAGGTAACATGATTAATGGAATATATCCACAAAAGCCCTTCGCGTTTCCGAGCTGGGGGCGCGCATAAAAAGAGCCTCGGCCTCGTAAAAGCCTCGAGGCTATATACCCGCGCGCATCTCGTATTCTCCACGAAAGGGTCGCGCGCCACCGATATACATGTATATACCGTATGTATGTGCGTGCATACTGCACACACCGACGCGGATGCAACACACGATGCGTGTGAGGGAGGGCTGTGTGTTGCGAGTCACCGAGACCTATGTTTCGGAACAACTTTCTCTCTCTCTCTCTCTCTCTCTCTCTCTCTCTCTCTCTTTCTCCTACTATGCGTTTGCATTGGCACGTACACTGAATATTATAAAATTTTACAATACTCCTATGCGTGTCCTGTACGGCACGATTTCGTTTTCGTTATTAAACGGCGTTTTCTATTCACCCTCGAAGCGTTGTATTTATATAATTAATTTAACCAAATAGCGATTTAACATTGATGTACATCGATCAATCGACGAGTGTTTACGTGTATATACAATAAATTAATGGTACTCACATCCGTAATCACATCCACTTGTAATCACATACACACACATCACATATGAGTGTACGCAACGTAATGTGATGATCCGCAGCTATCTTAGATGACGTCTAACGTACGTCTACGCATCAACGAGTATATAAACTCCCATCATTGGATAGTCCATGTATACTGTCACTTAATAAATCGACTACACTTTACTCGATTTATTGTTACTAAATCTCTCACCTTTCCTCATCCAGGGATAGAGAATAAAACCAACCTATGTAACAATACAAAGATAAATATTCGTAAATGCAATTTTTACAATTATTATTTATTATCCATTAATTAGTATTATTGATATTGATATTTATTTTTATTATTATTATTATTATTAATCTTAGTCATTATTATTGTCATTACTATCATTAATTTTTGTCATCATCATCATCATCATCATCATCATCATTATTATTTTTATTATCATTATTTTTTGTCATTATTATTATTATTATTATTATTATTATTATTACTGCACGTAACACATATTACGCGCTGAAATTGTTCGCGTGCATGTATACGTGCGTGTGCTCGCGTATGTGTGTGTACGTACATAGTCGTGATTTAATTAATCACAGTAACTTTGGTAAACTGTATATAGCGACTATAATAATTAAATTTAATTACTAGCACTTAAGCCTACCTTTAAGAAACTCTTCTTTATTTATTATATTTACATGTGTATATTATATCATTAGCCCATTACAAATACAAATAATTACAACGAATCGCAGCGAACGTATCTTATTCTAATAGTACATAGATATATATATATATATATATATATGTATATATACGGAAGGTAAATTACGTATGTTTCGTCACAGTATCAGGAAGATGATAGTCGTCGTCTGTCTCGTCTCTTTCGTCTCTCTCTCTCTCACGGAGTACTCGTATATCGCATCGGCGAAGAGAGGCTTACGCCACCCTCCACGCGCGCGGAAAATATACGAGGGCCGAAAACGGCTGTTTTACGCGCGGACGCGTCGCGATAAAAATGATCCGCGCCATCGCGCTATATACGTGGACGCGAGTTATGTACGCGCGAGGGTTGAAACATGGTATGGGAACGGAAGGACGAGAACGCGGAGAAAGTGAAGGTGGGTGGGTGGTGGTGGTGAGATAACGCGGAGAGGTTGGTTTTGTTACGCGACTACGCTGAAACCGCGTGTTTTTTTCGTTTGTCACCCCGATTTCATCATTTTTCGGCGAGTCTGTTTTCGTTTACAAATATATATATATATATAGCGACAACATTAAATTTTTTAGTGGACTAAGGAAATTTCTGTCGGTTTGATGTATAGGGAATTTGGTTAATATTGGTGTATTGCTGTCTATAAGTGATACATGACTATGTTAGTAATATTACAAATAAATTAAGAGTTTTGCAATTATGTTCTTCTTTGCTTTTCTAGATAAAAAATATTTGCATTGCATCAAAAGTTAAAAAAATTTTTTTTTCCAAATTTTTGTATTTTTACTGTATTTTTATACTTTTTATCCAAAAATAGCCTTTTTCTACTTAAAATTTTTGTATAACCCTTATACTTATACAGGCAATAAAAAAATTAAAAAAAAACACCTTTATTTTAACGGGGTGCCATAGTCAATATTTATCCTCCCTACCTTATCGGCAATCGCGATTGACTAGTAATAAATTTGTAAATAAAACAGTATGTGAAAAAATAAGAGAAGAGGCGCCTTCGTTTATGAATAATCTAATTGTGTGCTGAATTTGAAATTGAAATATTATTGCGTTTTCGAGAAAAGTCTTACCAAAAATGTGAACCTAACCTCAACGAAGTGAAAAGATTTGATATTTGTTGGTAAGACTTTTCTCGAAAACGCAATAAAATTTTAATCTAAAATTCAGCACACAGTTAGATTGTCAATAAACGAAGGCGCCTCTTCTTTTATTTTTTCACATACTGTTCTACTTTTTTATTAATTAATCATCAAAAATTGAGTATGGAATCCCGTTAACAAAAATGCTTATTACTCTAGGTTGCCAGGTTTTATTTGAAACGTTCGGTATAACCGTTGAACACGCGTAGGTTTTTCTACCGTACGTTTATTTCTTCTTATTTGGCATAAAGTCGAATCAAGTTAAAAAAAATAAAAAAATTGTACATAAAAACGTAATTTTTATTATTTTCATGTTTTCTTTTTGAATAAAAGTGTTTGCTAAACCGATATATGTGGTTCTACGATAAAACTGTTAGATTTAGCCGATTTTGGTTTAGATATTGTAAAAGTGATTGATGGATAGTGCAAGACGCCGGTATTTGTTCTAGTAATTTTTAAGATTAAAATTCATTGATTAAAAAAAAATAACTACAATTCAATTGAATAATTAAAAAAGGTATATATTAAAGGTAGAGAAAATATGAAAAATCTTTTTTATTTTTCAACTTAATGAGCTAAAATTTTAATCATTTTAACCAAAGTTATGCAGAAATATGTATCCAAATATTACTGTTCGGTACTAAACGCTTCTTAAGGCACATCCATTTTTCAATTTATTCGTTCAAGTAATTGTTTATAAAATTTTTGTTTTTTTACTTTATTTTTATTTTTCACAATAATTTTTAATGAATAAATATATCTCTCCGTATACATAAACCCCAAATCGTTACTAAAAAATTACAGTATATCTCTTATAATTGTATGAAATGCAAACACCCACGTAAGTGATCCCAGAAGTATAAATAGAAGTACCTATGCGGTAAAGAAAAATGAAAAAAAAAAATGGGAAGGATGTGGATTATAAAGCGACAGGAAAATTGATAGGTATAGATTTAAAAAAATGAGTAGAATCAATTAAATCTATGATTGTTGTACCTATCGATTGGTCGTATATTCTATTATACGTACACGAGTATAATTGGAAAGAAAAAAAAGAAATTTATTTGACCGGATATATGTATATATAGTGTGGTTTCTGAAAAGTTTCCCTGTAAATTGAAAAGCTTTAAATTCTCTATTGGAGCAATTGAATCAATCAGCAAGAGGGGTAAGGGGAGGACCTAGAGTAACAAAAAAATATTCATGCAAATGAAAGAGTTGATAACTATATCCAATACGAAAACGACCAGAAATTCTTTTCGGTTATTTTTATTTATTTATATTTTTATTTTTATTTTTTCGGGGTCGAGAAAACCTCGGATTAGTTTTTTGTGTTTTTCAAAATATTCATACATACACACGTGCACTCGTAAAGAGAAACTATGTGTTCGACGATTCAATTTATTGCGAAATGTAAATATAATTTTTAATACAATTATACTTAAATAATATTTAAATTTTACGATATAGTTCATATACGTACTACATTTATTATTTTCTATTATCTTGAAAAAAAGTGTACGGTTGCAACAACCCAAATGCAACTTCGAAAAAGCACGAAGTATTCGATAATTCGAAAAAGAAAGAGAAAGAAAGAAACGAACAGAAAATGGTGGGTTAAAGAACCGCCTGGAAAATGGAGTAAACGCAGAGAGAACGAGAATACGAGTATAGGTATATATATACGCGAGAAGAAAAAAAAAAAGAAGAAATTACCGCGTGCCCGAGGGCCAACCTCCCCCGTCATAAAACGACAAAGGCCAAAGTTGCATGCGACGGAGTATTGCTCGAAAATAGTGGGAGTCGAACACGTGGCAATAAACAATTTGTTACCGCACCCACTTTTTTTCTCTCTCTCTTTTTCTCTCTTTCACATTTCTCATCTTTCTCCTATATATACCTCAGTTTGAAAATCGCGTTGTATATATATACGGCTCTCGAAGAAAAATGGTTGCACGCAACGTTCTCTATATTTTTGTCAAAAATATATATAGGCGAATTTGATTGGGAAAATGGTTTGTAAAATATATTTATAGGAATAAAATAATAACGCGGTCGGCTTTTTTTGGGTATAGGTTATACACGAACGTTGTTATCGATATATATATATATATATATATATATATATATATATATATATATATTGGTTCAGTGTTGTATTATTGTAAAGCAATGCTGATAGGATATCTGGCATTGCATTTACCTTGTTCGATAAAAATAAACGAAAACAGGATTGAGGAAAAGTTTTTGACCTATTAACGAGTAAGTGTTAGAAAGCTTAATACCGTATCATACCAATTTTCTGATCACAGCTATATACATATAAGAAAATAAATATTCGAAATAAAATTTTAATAAATTTTTAAAAGTATGTATTTTTTCTTTTTTACTTGATCTATTATTTTATGAGGTTGCCCAAGTGGTTTTTAATAAAATATTATTCATTTTTATTAATTATATTAACAAATATGTCAATAATTACGTATGATATACGCAGTGTATGACTTATTAAAATAAATAAATTGCGATGATTGTTATATTTTAACATTATATTAATAATTTTATAAGCCAACATCGTATGGAAAATAATTCGCTAGTTTTTATACTACTTTTTTTCTATACACATTTTACAAAGTTTATATCGAAGTATTATAAAATTTTTTTATATTAAACATTGTGTATAAACTATGTACACGAACTGAAAAAAACGTAGTAGTAAAAATTATAATTGTTATTGAATAATCGAGAAACAAACTTGACGTATGTATCATGAAACATTATACACTGCCAGTCACTTACTTTTACCCCCCCTGGAGCAAAATAGGATAAAGTTTAAAGTTTTGTATCTTTGAAAGAGATCATCGTACAAAAACCAGTCGGAGACCATTTGAAAGCTTATTTTAATACCTTTCGATTCGCCTAAGTCACTTATAAAAAATACTATTTTTTGAAACTATTAAATGGCAATAAACTAGTTTAACAAAAAAAATTTTTGGACACCTTTTTGAATTCAATGTAGTTTTCAAAAGATTGACGAAACCAAAAAGTTATCCAGATAGATTTTTAGCTTTTTTCAACAGCTTTCGACTGGTTTTTTTTTCATTTTCGTAACTTTATTTTAAACAAAGTTACGGTAGTTTTTGCTCGAAAATAGCCTTTTTTTTAAAATCTAAATATATTAAAAACTTTTATAGATACAAAAAAATGATAAAGAGAAAAAATGTCACTTTTATATCGTAGAATATGAAAATGTTTTAAGTAAGAGCAAACAAAAAAATTTTTTATTAACTGTATATTTTATCTCTGCAGGTCGATTTTTTTCAAAGATGATTGTACTTAAAAAAAATACAGGTAATAAAAAATTTTTTTGTTTGCTCTTACTTAAAACATTTTCGTATTCTACGATATAAAAGTGACATTTTTTTCTCTTTATCATTTTTTTGTATCTATAAAAGTTTTTAATATATTTAGATTTTAAAAAAAAGGCTATTTTCGAGCAAAAACTACCGTAACTTTGTTTAAAATAAAGTTACAAAAATGAAAAAATACCAGTCGAAAGCTGTTGAAAAAAGCTAAAAATCTATCTGGATAACTTTTTGGTTTCGTCAATCTTTTGAAAACTACATTGAATTCAAAAAGGTGTCCAAAAAATTTTTTTTTAAACTAGTTTATTGCCATTTAATAGTTTCAAAAAATAGTATTTTTTATAAGTGACTTAGGCGAATCGAAAGGTATTAAAATAAGCTTTCAAATGGTCTCCGACTGGTTTTTGTACGATGATCTCTTTCAAAGATACAAAACTTTAAACTTTATCCTATTTTGCTCCAGGGGGGGGGGGTAAAAGTAAGTGACTGGCAGTGTATCTAGTAAATTATACTTATAATAAAATAATCATTTTCATAATCTGTCACAATAAAAATGCATTGTCGTAAATTATATAGATTATTGTGTATATTTTTTTCCAAACATCCATCAACAATATAACAATATAACAATATTTATTTTCGTCAATTATTGAAAAATATGTATACTTGCTAAGAATGACAAAAAAAGATAGAAAGGACTCTGGAATTTTGAAAAATGTTTAATGACAAAATTAATATTTTGAGAAATTTTGTGCAAAATATAAGGACAGTGGATTATTCGAAATAAATGTCCATTAATGATGATAATATTTGTCTTTCACTCTTGATTGTTAATTTAAAAAATTAAAAGGATTATTTTCCAATTTCTTGATGGCGATCAAAAGGCGCGACAGCGCCTGACGCAAGTATAGCGCGAGAGCCATTATAGACAGCTAATTTAACCCCTCAGATTTTGTATTCATTATTTTGTAAAATTATTCTCAGATTGGTAAGCCTGAAGAGGTTAACGAATTTTACCCAAGAAACAATTCATAGAACATATAGAAGTCGGTTTTTTATTTATTTAAATCTTACTTTTTTAATAGTATTATATGTTTTTGATATTTTTATTTTATTTCTTAAAAAATTGGCCCTAAAATAATTAAAAAATATTAACCAACGGACGTAGGTTCACATCGACTCATCGAGGATATCATCTTAGTTTTTCTTCCGATGTTTTAAGGGGACCAGTCTGTGTTAAAATTGAAAAAAGCTATTCAATATTGACAATTAATCTGTCACTTTATATGTCACATATAACTTTTTAATTAATTACGTGACTCCGTACTCCGATTTTTTTCCGTAATGGACTTACCGCAGGATATCTCTGGATCCACTTCATCAAATAGGCTAAAATTTTAACAGTAACTTTAAGATATGATTTTAATCTACGTAAATGGAGCAGAATTTGAATAAGAGTCTAAACGTATATATAAAAAAATTATTTAGCTGCTTTTTATATAATTTTTCAATTTTTTAAAAATAATTTAATAAGAATAATTTTTTTATAAAATGTTGTTTTATTCAAGTGGATTAAAATCATATTTAAAAATTACTGTTAACATTTCAGTTCATTTAATGAAATGATTCCTGAGATATCCTGCGATAAGTCCATTATGGACAAAAAATCAGAGTACGAAGTCTCATAATTAATTGACATAGTTATGTGACATATAAATTAGCCGAAAAGTGTTACATAAAAATAAAAGAAAAAATTAAGAAATGTTTTTAATTAGTATGAAAAAAAATTATTAATTGTTGACCAAAAATTGCTTATTAATGCATTTATCCATGGGTTCTTGAAGATTAAGAAACGATACGATCTTAATTTCAAATCGCTCAAATTCTGCAAACTATATCACAATTTCTTCTATAGAAACATCGTAACATTTCTCTCACTGTAGACTTTTCTATGCGCATATACACGCATAAATAGCATACACTGGGAGTAAGACTCGTTAACGTCCTTGTGGGATGTAATAATCGATCGTGCCAGCACGATTTTCCTTAGCTCCCTTTAGCAGAAGAGAAAGACGAAGTACTCGGGAGACAAAGATGAAGCGTAGGCGGACAGATGGAACCGGCGATCCGGTGCAACAATAATCCCCTGGTTTGTCCAAGAAGATAAGCTTCTCCTCGCGTGTATACACACTGCACGAAGCGTCTTCTCGACAGTTCGTACAAAACCTTTCGTCTTCGTCGATTAATAAGCCATTTTTAACCTCTTTTTTACACACACACGCACACGCACATGCACACATATAGATTTAACGGTAATATTCATGCACTGAGAAAAAGTTTAGATTAAAAATTCCTATAGTTTTATAATTAAATGTACTATAATTCTTGTAATATTTAGTATAAATTTTCTATATTTTCCCCAGTTTGTCAGTCTGTGACTTCTTCACTAGACACTATAGTAATTTTTAATACTAAATTTCTGTTCGTATATGTAGGATACTATAATTTTGATATTTATAAATTTTCATTACAATTTTCTTGAAAATGCGTTGTGTGCAAAGCGAAAAGATAAATAAATTTGTATATGTATAACAACGTGGCGTTCGTGTGTATACGCGTAAAAGATTAACAGAAAAAAAAAATATATATATATATATGAACCTATATATGTACCTGTAGTATATCTTATCTCTCTTTTATAGTATGCAGTCTTTTTTTTTACTGCACATACATATATATACACGATTATTCGCCGTTTCCGCATAGAGTAAAAGTCACTTTTTGTCCCAAAAAAAAGAAAGTTTGGATAGAGCCGTTGAAGACAGTAATAGTGATCGGTAATAATCGATATAGTAATAGTCGTCGTTACACTTGTAAATTATTTGAACGGTAAAATTGACGAATGGAACATTTTAACCGTAAGGAAGAAACATATGCGTAACACGTCTATAACGATTTACGGAACGTCGATTATACATGTATGTGTGTATATATATATATATATATATATATATATATCGCGGTGCGCGATATAGGGATTATTTTCCTTTTAAAAACATTTATTTCTCGCAACAATGCCTCGCAAAATCGGGAATTCCGTCTCGGAAACCCATTTAACTTTCGTCGTCGAATATCCATAAATCAACGTTCCCAACGCGCGTGTATATAGAACAAATCGCGCGCGCGCGCGCCACAAAAAGCCTCGAAAGAGAGCCGCGAATTTAAGGAAGGTTTCGCTTCACCCCCTCTTTCTCACTTGTGTGTGTGTATATATATATATAGGGATCTCCGACCATTAATCGGCAATTTCACGAGATTAATTAAAAGTGACGAACGGCTGTGCGACACCCGACCATTTATCCTCTATTCCGCCGATTGGTCGTGCATGCGGCCTATATTATATGTGTATATAGAAAGCGATTGGCTACGCGGGATCCCGCGAATATGTGTACCTTTGTATATAGAAACGTGTCGATGAAAGGGACGAGGGTCAAAACAAAAATGCGTCGAGTAAGAAGCGACACGCTGAAAAGCATCAACCTTTCATTTTCTGGTCTTACATGCCTTGTTTCACGGAGTTCTATATACCTATATATATATATATGTACTGTCTATAATGCCTGTCTGTTACCACCTGGTTTTTATAATGTGCCCGCAGATTTTCGACCGCCGTAACGAAATGAGATGAAAATCACGCGTGTATACGAACGTTAGTCCTTGTGGAATGTGCACCTGCACGTTTCGTTTAACCGACTTTTTTTTTTTTTAATGTATCTCTTTTGTGCATTGTGGGATTTTATTTACGCTTTAATATACGCTTTTGGCAATGTTTATGCAAATGGAATGTTTATACATTTATTTATTTATTTATTTATTCAATTTCGAATATTTTGGCTTATTTGTTTGGGGTGTTGTGATCATACTTTTTTTTTTTCTTAACATTGAAAATATACATATAAGGTTTTATTAAGGATTTCGCATTGGTACAATTTTTCTCACTTATTCACGGAAAAAAGTGTTATAATAAAAATTAGTATGTTTTTTGTAAAAATTGTTATATTATTGAGGAATTTGGGAACAGGGTCGACAAATTAGAAAAATTACTATGTTGCGTAATAAAATTTACTATAAAATTTGGCAAAATTTAATAAATTTATAATAAATAGTTACTATGTAACATAGTAATTTTATGATTTGTCCATTCTGTTCCTAAATTCCTTAACAACGTAATAATATTTATTATAACATTTTTCTCCGTGTTGTTAGAAGAGCACATAAAAATTACACGATTTATACATAACATTTCGACAATGATTGTGCTTCCTTTTTTCGTGTTCGAAATACCGACATTTTTTATCCAAAAAAGAAGTGTTAAAAATTCTGGAGTTTTAAAAAAAAAGTTGTTACAACTATTTGAAATAAAGCTAATCAGCCATTATGGACCATGGAATTCGAAATAAAAGATTTTAAAATATTGAAAATTTTTAAAACGCGTTTAGTCATAATAAGTTAGAGCGTTAAAAAACTTATTAAAATAAAATAATTGGACGTTTATGTCAAATCAAAGAATATCAGTGATATCAGTGATATGTTAGATAGAAACGCGTTGCAAAAAGGCTTTTAATTTTATTTATTTATCGTTAAATAAGAATTATAATAATAACAACAACTATTATCTTGCAAACTTCAAAAACATGGTATTGTGAATTTGAGAAAATAGTCGTCTTAACCGATCGCAATATAGCAAGTAATTAATTATTTTAAAATCCACTACATACTGTCCATTACAATATCACGATGATTTCAGAGTTTGAATAGTATTTAATGTGTAGCTACATCGAGATATAATCATAAAAAAAAAATATTTTACGAAACACTTGGAAATAATAAATATATATATATATATATATATATGAATGGTACTGGTTCGCATTTATATACAGTTGTGAAATATTCGTATATATATACATATTAATTATACGAATGTCTACTGAACCTAGTGAAAATACAAATATATGTTGTATGTATATATATATAATTGGTAAAGGCACGTTTGACCTTATTTCCGGTTTGGTGCAGTCGGAGCTTTACAGTGCGCCTTAGGTACTTAGCAATAATCTTCATCAAAGTAGATATATCCAAAGAGCTCACGTAAATATTATACGAATAAAATTGAAAATCTTATTAAACTCTGGAAGCTATTAAAAAGTAATCCTAGATAATTACTCATCATCATCGTTTGTGAAGAAAATATAGTTTTAGTTATATATACATATACATATATATACATACATACATACATACTCTTAATTTTAAATAATTAATCCACATTACCGTTGCATTGCGAGCAATTAAATTAATGCTCGTCTTCGCGTTATAATTGAAAATTTACGAAAGATTTATAATAAACTATTCTCTTTCCTATGTTTTTCTTTTTATCGTGCACGTATATATAAACACACAAAAATCAGTTATATTTTTCTTTAAATTTATCTTTAAATAATTTTACTTCGAAGAAAAAGAATTTCGTTGTAACGTTGAGTCAATTGGAAACTACTGTGTATCATATTGTTTTTTTAATTAATTTGACATGTATATAAGAAAAAATTAATGTATCAGCTACGCATCGACGAATTTTAATTTTTTTTTCATTCCAATCTTCATGTCCTTTCCTATCTCTCTCTCTCTCGATTTTCCATCCCGCACTCGATCATGGTTTTTTTTGTTAAAGTTCCCAACCCTTTCACGACTGGGTGTCGCCGCTCCCGAAATTCTTGCGTCGCCCGGTCGTTTTCCTCACCCGCGAAATTTCATAGCCGCGTCGGCTGCGGCTGCCCGAAACTCCATTAATCACGACGAGCGTTCGCCTCCTCCATTCCATCCCCACGGCTTAATTAAATCATATTTCCCCAGAAATCATATTTCGTCTACGGGGTTCAGATATCTATATACATATATATATATATATATTTGCCGATTCAGATTTTTGGACACGTTTACTCGATTCCAACTGTACTTAAAAAAAAAATCTATAATACTGTAATATCGCAACGTTTCTTTTCGTAATTTTTATTAACGATATGTATATATATATATATACACATACATACATACATACAGCTGCACGGTCGTAAAGATAATTACTCGATTTATATAAAGGTGAGCGCGTTGCACTTTTACATTCGTACCTATATATTTCGATGTATATGAAAGAAAAAAAACGTCCGAGCTGATAATCCTGAAATAACCGTTAAAAAGTCATTCGGTTAATCTAACCCTACAGTCGTAGTATTGTAGTTCACGAGAGATGCTTAGAATTGCACCGAGAGAGAGAGAGAGAGAGCTGATTCTCGTGAGAATTCGCGAGAGTTGCATGAGTATGGTAAAATTTATTCATGCGCACGATGCAACCGACGAGTTTTCTATTTTATTAGTGACGTCACTTATTGCAATTGGTACTCGGTTTTTTGAAAGATAAATCGAATCAATGTAACCATTGTTAAAATGTAAATGTATGTTGTTGCTTTAAGTCCAATTGCAAAGCATTTCAAAATTAGTAAATTAAACATTAATTAGTAATCGGTAAATTCAACTTATATGTGGGTTTCATAAATACGTATACTCTCACAATTGTCAGTTACATAAAAATTCTTGGAGAAACATGAAAGTTATTCAATTTGATGATATATCAACATTTACAACCATTTTGAGTCGGGTATTATCGATCCGTTGTAATGGATTTTGCGATTTAGACACCCAAAAGAACTAAAGTGTACTAGGTGTTTCATCAAAATCAATTGGAAAACAAGAAAATTATTTCATTTGATCATAATAATTATGAAAAGCAAAATTTTCTCGCTTGCTTATACTCGCTCGTTGTTTGATTATTTTACGTTTTATTATAATTTATTTTATTCTAATTATTTGTACAATAATATACGATTAACTATACGAATGATAAAAGATAATAAAAGTTATTAAAATATGATCTTTTTAAAATGTTTTATATATTTGATTATGTGCGTGTGTGCATTTTAAGGACTGCAGTCATATATATTTATTTGGTATTTACATTTCTTGGTAATTATATTAAATTTTTATCTTGGTAAAAAAATAGACCATCCAATATAATTGGTTCATCGTCTATTGACCATTGTAGCTGATAAAAAAAAATTAGACCAGACATTCGTTATCGTTTCACCAAAATATACGTTCTGAAATATTCTAACCTCAAAGATTGCTTTCAGATTTTTTACTATATTAAAGTAAAGTATTTCCACTTTTTACTTCAAATGATTATAAACTAAACTATATTACATTAATCAAATAAGAAAATGTAATAAATGGTTAGTAAAAATAAAGTAATAACTTTAATTAATTAATGAATACTATAATAAATACACTAATAAATACTATTTTCGGATGAATTTTAAATTTATATAAAAAAAAATAATAAATAGAAATAAATAAAACATACAAAGAGATTTCTATTACTTATTTAAAGCGCTTTCTGTCCTATATAAAGTATTAAATAAATAAGACCTTTTTCTCAAAGTGAAAAAGAGAATCATTATATTTTTTATCACATACCATACCATTAACTGGTTAAGGGGGTAGTCGAAACAAAAAAAGTAAGCAAATTTTTGTTACACTGTCAAAATTTTATTTTTGTAACTATATAAATAAAAAATTTAAGGTTAAAGTATTTAATGAGATCTTCAATTTTCGGGCCGATTGACCTCAACATGTTTTTAGGCCTTGCAATTAATTCCTATGCTCGACACCTGAATTTCCTGACTTTCATCACATGGGACACTTTTGTTCGACGAGTATTGTACCAAATTGAACATAATCAGGCTCAAAAGGAAGCTATTGAAATATGTAGCTATTAAGAATTTTTTAATAAATTATTAGACATTTTGGTGCACAAATTAGAAATTAAGACCTATCTAAAAATGTTATCCATAAAAGTTTTAATATGTTTTAATATAAAATTCAGAAAATTGAGGTGTCTAGCATTGGAATTAATTGTAAGGCCTAAAAACAACATGTTGTGGTCCATCGGCCCGAAAATTGAAGGTCTTATTAAATATAATATACTTCAACCTAAAATTTGTTTGTTTATATAATAAAATTTTGACAGTGTAACAAAAATTTCCTTATTTTTTCGTTTCACTCAGACCTACCCCCTTAAGTATTAAAAAAACAGACCATTAAAATAACTTTAAAAAAAGAAGACCCTCCACAAACATATTATAAAACTTTTTATCGATTTATTTTTAAAAAATGTTAACATTATAGTATTACGATTTTTGCTAAAGTACAACGATGCAAATTTCAGACTCATTTGACATATTAAATTATTACTACACCTATGTGACCATATACGTTTTAGAAAACATACAAAATTCAACAAACGCATCTATACTCTCTACGAAAAAAATGTTAAAAATAAAAAATTCGTAATAGACATACATCGTATGTATACCTACCAAAAGCTTAGGCGCGCATAGCAATACATTGAGAGCGTATAGGGAGGTAACAGAGTATATAAACAGCAAAAGCAGTATAACGACGTCGGTTGCGTGTGCGGTCGGTTTTGCCCGGGTTCAATTGAAACTCGACACGCAGCTCATTTGGCCTCTGCGCGGTATATATTATATAGTCGTCGGGCGCATTTTCTCCTGCTTATACTGCACGCCTGGGACGATGACACCCTACCGACACGTCCTCGGTATACATATACCTCTAGGTATACCCGTAAATGTTAACCTCGTCGCTTTCGCTTCATCTTTCGTGTTCCAAGTTCCTTTCCGTATAATATCGTTTACATTTGTTTCCTAATACACCTTAATTTCCTGACTTTCATCACATGGGACACTTTTGTTGACGAGTATTGTACCAAATTGAACATAATCAGGCTCAAAAGGAAGCTATTGAAATATGTAGCTATTAAGAATTTTTTAATAAATTATTAGACATTTTGGTGCACAAATTAGAAATTAAGACCTATCTAAAAATGTTATCCATAAAAGTTTTAATATGTTTTAATATAAAATTCAGAAAATTGAGGTGTCTAGCATTGGAATTAATTGTAAGGCCTAAAAACAACATGTTGTGGTCCATCGGCCCGAAAATTGAAGGTCTTATTAAATATACTTCAACCTAAAATTTGTTTGTTTATATAATAAAATTTTGACAGTGTAACAAAAATTTCCTTATTTTTTTCGTTTTCACTCAGACCTACCCCCTTAAGTATTAAAAAAACAGACCATTAAAATAACTTTAAAAAAAGAAGACCCTCCACAAACATATTATAAAACTTTTTATCGATTTATTTTTAAAAAATGTTAACATTATAGTATTACGATTTTTGCTAAAGTACAACGATGCAAATTTCAGACTCATTTGACATATTAAATTATTACTACACCTATGTGACCATATACGTTTTAGAAAACATACAAAATTCAACAAACGCATCTATACTCTCTACGAAAAAAAATGTTAAAAATAAAAAATTCGTAATAGACATACATCGTATGTATACCTACCAAAAGCTTAGGCGCGCATAGCAATACATTGAGAGCGTATAGGGAGGTAACAGAGTATATAAACAGCAAAAGCAGTATAACGACGTCGGTTGCGTGTGCGGTCGGTTTTGCCCGGGTTCAATTGAAACTCGACACGCAGCTCATTTGGCCTCTGCGCGGTATATATTATATAGTCGTCGGGCGCATTTTCTCCTGCTTATACTGCACGCCTGGGACGATGACACCCTACCGACACGTCCTCGGTATACATATACCTCTAGGTATACCCGTAAATGTTAACCTCGTCGCTTTCGCTTCATCTTTCGTGTTCCAAGTTCCTTTCCGTATAATATCGTTTACATTTGTTTCCTAATACACCTTACCTTTATTTCTCTTCGAAACAATTTTCTAAATGACCTCTCTGTCTGTGTGTTCGTACGTGTGTGATTTTTAATTTCGTATAGGAAAGTCAATGGTGTTAATATTTAGTTGTATAAATTCATGATACTAATGATTCGGAACTCAACGATGATACATTTTTTTATTAAAAAACATGAAATTGTGTGGATTAGGTGCAAAAGCATGATTATTTAATTATAATTTTAAATTAGTTAAAAAAATAAAATTTTAATCAATTTCTGGTTTACCAGTCCGTGCTCTCTTTTATTGTTTATACAAATACGTATTAATATGTGTAACATAATTGATTTAAGCAAAAATATTGCTCGGGTGATAGAATATTAAAGACTTCGGAGTAAAAGATCAAAAGTTTATGTAGGAATACTTTTTTTAACAATTTAAAATTAAATACCATATTATTACAACGTATTTTATGGGGATATTTGTCGAAGTTTACACAAAACTATTATGGTTAATGACATTTTCGATATACTTTTCGTTAGTAGAAATGGAAACGATTTTTAAAGTAGAAACAAGGCATTTCGAAAAGATCAATAGAAAATGGCTAGTTATGACCTAAAACATGGCTATTTCTAACCTCAAACCATTTAAAATTGCCATATTTCTACTAGGGATATGTATTTACGATTTATTACATTTTCTATAGGTAATTATTTTTGTATCATCGCGAAATTTCTGATTCACATAACAAGTGTGCGATAACAGGAATAACATTATCTAAATTAAATTAGAAACAAATTTAAATAACCGAAAAATCATACGTACTTACGAAATCCCGCTTAAAGCAATTTTTTAAAACAATTTTAATGGTTTATTATTAAGTTGCCTGAAAATCAATTTTCTGAGTCATTATATAGGTACGACTTTACCTTATTTGAAATTTTTTTCAGGCGAGTCTGAATATAGATCTTCAGAAATTATCGAATCAGTGCAGTTACAATTCGTTCGTGCGTTATATCTTTCTTATTATATTCGTCGTCATCGAGAAAATATTGATTATCGTTCTTTGAATTAAGAGTATATTTTTACCTTAAAAATAAGAATACCATTTGCAATAAAATTTGACAATTATCGGGTATTAAACTATTCTAGAATTTTCAATATTAATGAATTACTAATGGACGAAAAAAAAAATTGTTGCAGCAACAAATTAATTTGCAAAAGACTGCGAATTTTACGCTAACTTGGGAATTACAATTATTGTCCGGTAGATTAATAAAAAAAAAAATTCTACTCTTACAATCAAAATTATTACGCATTGTGTAATTAGTAAATGAAACTACAACCATAACCTAAATGTATAATAAAAATAAAATGAAAATAAATTTTTTAATTTCATTAAAACATTAAATTCATACCTAAAAATAAAATAAAATTTTTTAGTACAAAAATACAGAGTTAAAGTGTAACACATAGTTTCAGTCAACTTACAATATACTTGATAATAAAAATTAAATTCGATAGAAAATCTAGAATTCGAAGTTATCCGCAGTGATAAAATCAATGCTAGTCATTCGTTCAGAATAATATACATGCGCTGTTGTGACACCCGGTACGATTTTCACACGTATTTTTTTTTCGCTGAAATAACCGAAAAAAAAATTTTTAACTGCACTCACTCATTTAGCAAAAGTATTGATAGTAGTAGCTATATTTTTGACTGTAATAAACAAAGATTTGGTACAGAGATCATACCTTTTTTATCGCCAACGCGCAGTTGCCGTATTGATCATCAAACCTATAGTTACAATGTAAAATTAGATTTTTCCAGCAAAAATGGTAATTGGATTCAACAAAGAAATTGTAAAAATTATTTATCTAATTATTGTTTATAATTATTTTTTCCTGTGTGTATCCAATGTCCAATTGATCTTTGTCTTCTAATCCAAAAGTAACGTAAATACAATTAACTAAGAGAGTGTCTCGCCTTCGGATAATGGATCTTAACAAAACTTTGGGACATATTGTATAATACAAAAATATGAAGAAATACAGATTTTTAGATTCTAACCCTTATATTTATCATAGTTATAAGCAGTTTAAGCAAATTTTGTATATTTCATAACTCGTAAATAAGTAGAGATATATACTCAAACCAAATACAAATATTTAAATGAAATCTGAGATTAAGTAGATACGATTTAAAAAATAAATATGCTCTAAAAAAAGTGAAGTAACAACCTCAGGCTATACATACAATCAGCGTATACCGATGTCCCTGATAGTATATATTTACGTGGATTATTGGTGCGATAACTATAACGTAAAAATTTATTGACTTTTTCAGCCATAATTACTTTAATCTCTTATTTTTCCATAACTTTAAGTTAAATTAATTGAATTGATCTTATTTCTTTTTTAAATCGTATCTATTTGATCCGATCTTTTTTCCGGATTTCTTTTCCATATTTTTTTTTCGACTTATAATAAGTGATTAAAGTGGAAGTAATTTTTTTTTACAAAATTTGCTTTAAGGGGGTGGTATACCCGATGGATTACCGACCGAGCCAAAAAGGTAATTATTATACATATTTAAAAAAAAATACGCAAAATTATGCAAAACCCGAATACAGAACTGCACTATATCATTCAATAATAAGTCATTCTACAAAGTTCGAGGTCAATACAACAAAGACACCGTAAAAAATTTCTGCACCGAAGGATCACAGAGAATCGTACATTTTCGGTGCAGAAATTTTTTAGTGTGTCTTTGTTGTATTAACTTGAAACTTTGTAGAATGACAAATTGATGGTTTTGCATAATTTTGCGTATTTTTTTTAAATATGTATAATAATTACCTTTTTGGCTCGGTTGGTAATCCATTGGGTATGCCACCCCCTTAAGGGGATGTCGGACCCTAAAAATGGTATGTGTTAATGGAAAACGGGCTACTATTTTCAAAAATCTGTCAACGTCAGGCTCTTGTATTTGCTTTAAACGATATGTATGATATTTTTTAGATTTTTAAATTGTTAATTTGAACCTTCATCTTTAGATCGGAACGCTGGCTCTTTTACCACTGAGCCATTTTGCTATTTTGTTATTAAGAGTTAATTTCAGGCTATAAAGAACAGTTGAAAATATGGTAAAAAAATTTCTAAGTCCAAATTTTATGAATTCAACTGTTCTTTATAGCCTGAAATTAACTCTTAATAACAAAATAGCAAAATGGCTCAGTGGTAAAGAGCCAGCGTTCCGATCTAAAGATTGAAGGGTTCAAATCCCGCGGCTGGCTATATTTTTTTTTATTTTTTTTTATTTTTTTTTAATTTATGAACTATGGCCAACATATTGGTAATAGTTTACAAAAGGTAAGATAGTAACTATTGGCAATATTTTGGCAATATATTGGATATTGTGGTGTAACAATATGTTGGGCAATATAGTTCCAATATGTTGGCAATATATTTCCAATATATTGCAAATATTTTACAATAGCAAATAGCAATAGTATATCATATATTGCCAATAGAATATTTTGTGTAGAAAATACCGTTTGTTAAATTACCAACAAAACCTTGTTTATTCAAAATTAATGAAAACAATTATTTTTTCAAAAAATTCGCAACGTCAAGCCCTCCGTTATGTTTCAAAGTATCTTTATGGAATTTTTTTTAAGTATTTTGTTTCTTATTTTAAATATATTTCTTGAGTTGAATAAGGTAGATTCCTACAATCTGGGTTCGACATACTCTTAATTAACAGAGTCTAAAAATCTGGATTTCTTATTTTAGAGAAGGTGAGACACTTTCCTAATAAGATATAAGTCCATCCCTTAATCGTTTAAATTCAGGGTAATTATCCAGTAATTAGGTAATTTCCCAATTTGACATAGTCGATACGCATTAATCGGTTGCCTGATCCCATTCTCCGTTTTATTTCACCTATCCATTCTTCCATTTTTCCATAGTCCTCCTACTCTTCGATCTGTGTAACGACGGTTCGGGGATGTGCCGCGTCCGAGAGAATAAGCCAATCGTCTTGTCCGTTCGAGCGATCGAGCTGTACTATTCGAGCCACCCTTTCTCTCTCTCTCTCTATATATATATATATATATATGTACAACCACGGATTTCACTGTTCACGCTCGTGTGCCCATGTGCAAAATCCCTATGGAGTTTATAGGCCAACTTTTTTAAACCCCCCGTTTCTTCTCGTTACGTTTTTGTTGCGCTCCTCGTTAATTAAAATTCCTCCTTATTTACCGCATACACACGTACATACATAATGTACTATCAAATTGACTTCAAGGTGAGTCGAGAGTACTTTTTCTTCCGATTCTATGCACTATATACTTTCCTCTTTTTTTTTCTTCTCTCTTCGTGTCTATATACACATACAACCGTGCACACACGTGATTCGATTCTTTTCTCTTTGTTCGATTGGGGGTTTCGGTTCATAGCGAGAGAGAGAGAGAGAAAAAAAAAAACGAAAAAGGAAAAAAACAGGCCGTTTCCTGGGTAAAGTCGTCCTCGTCGAGCGTTTCATTTTCTTATTTGTCTCGAGTGTGCTCTTCCTCGCGGAAACACTGCACGAATTGAAAAGGTGGACTGGATATTTCCTAAGCGAACGGATATCAGCTTTTCCTCGACTTATCCTGCTTCACCGACTTTTATACTATTGCTATTTGCTATTGTAAATATATTTGCAATATATTGGAAATATATTGCCAACATATTGGAAATATATTGCCAACATATTGTTACACCACAATATCCAATATATTGCCAAAATATTGCCAATAGTTACTATCTTACCTTTTGTAAACTATTACCAATATGTTGGCCATAGTTCATAAATTAAAAAAAAAATAAAAAAAAAATAAAAAAAAATATTAGCCAGCCGCGGGATTTGAACCTTCAATCTTTAGATCGGAACGCTGGCTCTTTTACCACTGAGCCATTTTGCTATTTTGTTATTAAGAGTTAATTTCAGGCTATAAAGAACAGTTGAAAATATGGTAAAAAAATTTCTAAGTCCAAATTTTATGAATTTCAACTGTTCTTTATAGCCTGAAATAACTCTTAATAACAAATAGCAAAATGGCTCAGTGGTAAAGAGCCAGCGTTCCGATCTAAAGATTGAAGGTTCAAATCCCGCGGCTGGCTAATATTTTTTTTTTATTTTTTTTTTATTTTTTTTTTAATTTATGAACTATGGCCAACATATTGGTAATAGTTTACAAAAGGTAAGATAGTAACTATTGGCAATATTTTGGCAATATATTGGATATTGTGGTGTAACAATATGTTGGCAATATATTTCCAATATGTTGGCAATATATTTCCAATATATTGCAAATATATTTACAATAGCAAATAGCAATAGTATATCAATATATTGCCAATAGTTACCATTTTTACGCGGGTATTTATATAATTTTTGTGTAGAAAATACCGTTTGTTAAATTACCAACAAAACCTTGTTTATTCAAAATTAATGAAAACAATTATTTTTTCAAAAAATTCGCAACGTCAAGCCCTCCGTTATGTTTCAAAGTATCTTTATGGAATTTTTTTTAAGTATTTTGTTTCTTATTTTAAATATATTTCTTGAGTTGAATAAGGTAGATTCCTACAATCTGGGTTCGACATACTCTTAATTAACAGAGTCTAAAAATCTGGATTTCTTATTTTAGAGAAGGTGAGACACTTTCCTAATAAGATATAAGTCCATCCCTTAATCGTTTAAATTCAGGGTAATTATCCAGTAATTAGGTAATTTCCCAATTTGACATAGTCGATACGCATTAATCGGTTGCCTGATCCCATTCTCCGTTTTATTTCACCTATCCATTCTTCCATTTTTCCATAGTCCTCCTACTCTTCGATCTGTGTAACGACGGTTCGGGGATGTGCCGCGTCCGAGAGAATAAGCCAATCGTCTTGTCCGTTCGAGCGATCGAGCTGTACTATTCGAGCCACCCTTTCTCTCTCTCTCTCTATATATATATATATATATATATGTACAACCACGGATTTCACTGTTCACGCTCGTGTGCCCATGTGCAAAATCCCTATGGAGTTTATAGGCCAACTTTTTTAAACCCCCCCGTTTCTTCTCGTTACGTTTTTGTTGCGCTCCTCGTTAATTAAAATTCCCTCTTATTTACCGCATACACACGTACATACATAATGTACTATCAAATTGACTTCAAGGTGAGTCGAGAGTACTTTTTTCTTCCGATTCTATGCACTATATACTTTCCTCTTTTTTTTTTCTTCTCTCTTCGTGTCTATATACACATACAACCGTGCACACACGTGATTCGATTCTTTTTCTCTTTGTTCGATTGGGGTGTTTCGGTTCATAGCGAGAGAGAGAGAGAGAAAAAAAAAAACGAAAAAGGAAAAAAACAGGCCGTTTCCTGGGTAAAGTCGTCCTCGTCGAGCGTTTCATTTTCTTATTTGTCTCGAGTGTGCTCTTCCTCGCGGAAACACTGCACGAATTGAAAAGGTGGACTGGATATTTCCTAAGCGAACGGATATCAGCTTTTCCTCGACTTATCCTGCTTCACCGACTTTTATTTCCTTTCGACTTTAGTTACGCGGAAACCTTTTTTCTTTTTCATTCTATATGTGGCTATATGTATATATTTTCTCTCGTTTTACTTTATATATATATATATATATTTACGTATTATTTTAAAACTATCCGGTGCGTTAGTCTATATACCCGATGATATTATAATTTATTTTTTTTGTTAATTTATCGAGTATCAGTGTAATATTTAAAATTGTTATTTATTACTTTTAATATAGGCGAACCTTATGATATACATGTACCAGTAAATCGCTGTCAATAAAATTGGTAATGTTTGTTAATAATCAATTCTTTTATCGACTGTCATAAATTTCAGTTACAATTCCATTTACTTCGGTGTTACACTAGTTAAAGTTATTAAGACAAAATTATGAAAAGTGAAAAAAATATTACGAAAACATTCATTTAAATTATAAATTACTCAATCAAGGATAATTATATTTATTGACATTCTGGAAATAATTATTGTATTGATAAGTAGTCGAGTGCATATTTTATTATACCTACCAAGAGATCATCGTATGTTTGGGTAACGGATCGTTTCCAATTTGTTAGGATATGATTTCTAATATATATTGTTACGAAAGTTGTTTCGCTATTAAAACAAAATTTCCGAAGAAAGGCTTTACTTTAAACGTCTGTATAACTTCTAGACTATCAAATACTAATATTCAAAATTAAGTTGAATAAAAAGCGAAGATAAAATAGGTATAATTTTAAAAAAGCGCTCAAATCCGTTGAAATGGAGCAAAGTTATAGCCGAATTAAAAATTTGAAGAAATTTTAACGAAAATTGAGTACTATAAATTTGATTGATTTTAAAGCTAAATTTTAACAATAATTGGGCACTACGAGTTTTATTGATTTATTAAAGCTAAATTTGATGAAGCTGACTCCACTTATAGTTACAGAAGAAACATTGAATATCAACCAGATTTTCTTTTTAACACGTACATCTCAGAAGAATTCCACTTAAGGGGATGTCGGACTAAGAAAAATGGTAATTTTTAATATTTTTTTTATAAACATAAGAACAAATTTTTGAAAAAATCCTGAGCGCAATGCCCTTAAGCATGTTTTAAATAGTATACTCAAATTTTTTCAGATTTTTAAATTTGTAATTTAATTCTGATTTTTGCGTTGAAAATTCATGCCTTTTTAGATAAATAATTACCGACGGAAAATTGTTTATTCAATTATTATTAAAAAATTTACTTTTTCTTAAAAAGTCGATACGCCCATGCGCCCTCGCTTTTGTTTTAACTACCCATACGAATTTGTTCATATTAATTCAATATTTCCAAGATAATTCTTATGCTGAAAAGTGTAGATTCCTGTAACGTGTGTCCGACATCCCGTTAACGTATAAAATTACATTATCGTTACGTCCTCTAAATATGAAACATCTTGAAATACCGACATAAAATCAACATATAACCAACAAAGAATATTTAAATATCGTAAGATCGAAATATTGAATTAGAAAATGTAAATGTACGTATATATATACGTACACGTACACCTATACAGGTGTCACTCGTTGCACGGGGCGACTAATTAACGATCCTTGCCGCATCAGCATTGTCTCGAAACCCTTTGGACGTAATGCGTATATAGACGAAGAAAATATATATACAGATGCGGGTTCGCGAACGCCCGTATATATGAGCTATCGCGCCCGCAGACCCGACGCTCACACAAAAACACACCTTCAGCATACATATACATTCTGATGCATATGACGCACATATACGTAAATTCACTTACACGTACGTAAATATATTATAACCTCGATTCGAGGTCCAAGTGGAAATTCATGTATACGCATTCGCTGACCGGTTATATAGTTATATATATATATACACAAATATACCTATACACAACAACTCGAGAGAATCGGCGAGAGAATTTAATTAACTCGGTCTAGCTCTATCTTTATCTAACTAACCGTATATATATATTCATCTATATATCTGTAATGTACACCTATCATTGTGCTGACTAAGCTTTTGCTTCTGTCTACTTTTTTCTAGAGTCTTTCGAAATGATCGAGTAAATAGCTGAGGTTTATGATTATTAGGATGACGATCCTACAATTCTATTAGAAATCGTGTTGATATAGTGTTGTCGTGTACGGATCATTTACGATTTTCAGTGATATACTTATTTCTCTTGTACACAGAGGTAAATGTTCTAATAATTATTATGCCTTATGCATACTGAGTATACACATCACCGTGTTTCCTTTAGGAAAATATTGTTATAAGTTTTGGGAGAATTTAACAGGTGTATATAGATTCACGGAGAAAAATTTTTCAATAAATGTTACTGTGTTAAATCGTAACGCTGGGACGTACTTGAATAAAAAGGAAATTAAAATATATCAGGAATATTTACACTTATATATTTTGTAAAAGTTATACACCAACAATTTTAAATTTTATAACGTTCCGTAGTAAAAATATATGGTAATATTTGTAGAGAAATTTTAACTGCGAAAAAGTTTTCACGAGCTACCGCTAGGTGGCGACGCCTCGATTGAGCGAACTCGCAAGGTCATAAATGTCATAAACCGACTCGTACAATATAAGTATGATTTATTTATTTATTTTATATATACAATATCTCAAAGATACATATTTACTTATATATTTGTGAGTTGAATAACAATAGGATGTAACAATATATCGGTAAATAAAAAGCGGTAAATGAAACACCTAAACACGTTTTATGTGAATTTTTGATTCAGGGGAAATCTCAAATTGGGATGTCTAAAGAATACTTGCTGTATGGCAAAATCTTTGGGTGGTGCTTAGTTAAAGAAATTAAGAACTTGTAAAAGGCTGTCTCGGGTAAAAGGACACTATTGCTATACATTGGAAAATCTAAGCACAGGTAATGGAGAACAAGGTGCAAAGGGATTACTCAAATGCCTAGCAAGTCTCCTGAAAGGGAGGACTGCCAACTGTGGTTTATAAAACAATAATTAAATATTAAAAATCTGTAGCAAATGTTCCTATTAAACATTTCTACGAATATATAAATCGTATTATAATTTTTGTGCAATCTTGAATAATAAAAAGGTATTTTGGTGTAGTTTGCTGTATCAGTTGTTTCTATTAGCCAGTTGGATTTAATTTTTTTATACACGTATGTCACAAGATCAGTCAGTTCTCTCGTAATTAATTTTTATTACAAATAATATTTTTAATATATCTATGTACAAAACGGTAAAAGTCTTTTAAATTTTTATCTCGCGTGATTTACTATTTCGTGCGAAAAAAAAACATAGACATTTTTACCACGTTTTTCTCTGTGTACATTTATTCCCTTATTAATTTTTTTTTCAAATTTATAATTAAGGTTTACTTTCATGTGCGTTTCTGGAATAAGGTATTGAAACGTTATGAAAAAATATTTTATATTAAAGAGTACACACAATAATCGTAATTTGTAAAAATAATATTAAAGAAAAAATTATTTTTGTCAACCAAGCTTAAAAAGAAAATACCAGAAAATAATTTTTAAAATAATAAATCCTCTTCCAGCATGCTTATATATACACATAAGCGCGTGTGTCGTCAAATTTTACCGATTGAAATCGCGCAAACGAGATTTTCAATACGCATGCGCCTCATTAATGCAAAAGCTACGCCGAACGACGCGACATTCAAATGTTTTTGCACAATTTTCCTTTTTTTTTCGTTAGAAACGCTTTTTACAAGCCTGACGGCGGTGAAAGTTTTATTGCGCGCGGGGAAAAGCAACTTTATGACGTGGTCGTCGCGATCCCGCGTCTATATATATATATATATGGAGAATCAGCCGTGGTTTTTAATTTTCTTTAATGGCGGTTTTTAATCTCCTCTATGCCTGGTAAAGTGTCGGGGCGTGAAAGCTCGAGTGTGTATAACTGCATTTGATTCTGTATTTTTTTTATAATAGATTCGTGGTGATTTTTTTTTCTTTTCGATGAGCTTCGCGTTTTCTTTGCAAAGATATGCGATTATGTTATTCGTATGTTAAACAATATTTTTCCCGGCTTAATGAAATAGAACTAGATGTACATACGATCGCTTGCTTACTATGATAGAGCTTGACAATTGTGCAAAGTAAATTTTAATTTCGCGACGCTGTGAATGGGGCTTCGAGTTATAAAAGATTTTGTATACATACGACGAAAACGTGTTACAGTGCATCGAATTTTTCGCGCGAGTATATATCGTAGTATAACCGAAATGAAAATTAAAAGCAACCATTTTTAACATTAAAAAGTGTTTATCGATATTTCTTTTCTTTCTCCCGAAAGTACCTTTGTTACACCCGAAGAAAGACGATGTAAAAATTAGAAACTCCTAAAAGTAAATCTTTTTTCTTTTTTTTTCGCAAAAGAAAAGTAAAAGAAGTGTATTCGTAAAGGAGGTTGAAAAAGAAAAAAAAAAGAGGGAAATAATAGCCAGGAACGTTATAGTACTGAAATAACTCAATCTAAACGCGAGCGGTGTAAAAAGAGAAAATTGGTTTGAAAATGTATATATATATATATATATAAGGTAGCTCGAAGACGGCGGTGACGACACACTCCGTAACGAGTTTACCCTAGACCCCCATGAAAAACGTTAATTTCACTGATTAACGAAGGGACTTCAAACAGTATAATTTCCTCGAATAATCTACAATACACTCAGGCGCAGTTCTTTCGGCGGACAAATACGGGGAATCTCGTTACGTTAAAATCACACTGGAAACTCCTAGCGGACGAATCGTTCTAATGGAAATACAAGAGACTAATTTGAAAACGCACTCGAGATAAAGATTTCACCCCTTCCCATGAGTAAAAGAGAGCCAGAGAGAGAGAGAGAGAGAGAGAGAGAGGGTAAACTGCCGGTCGTTGTCGTCGTAGTGCAAATCTTGACTTTTCTTGGATGAAGCCCCACCGGTTATCTCTCGCCCAGTTTCCAAACTATCTTTCTATTTCTGTACTATAGGCTCCTCGTTCTCTTACCTTATCTCTTTTGGCGCTCTTCTCATTCCTTCCTTCCTTCCTTCCTTCCTTCTTTTTCTCTTTCTCTCTTTCCGAGTCTCTCGTTTCGGCTGCTTCCTGCTTCACTCACTTTAAGATATCCTACTTCTTTTTTACGTTTATACTTACGGTATTATCGCGATCATCGATCTTTTTTCTTTTTTCTTACCCTTTACGCTCGAAGTGTAACGTCACTTATCGTTTGATTGTTATGTTTTATTAATTTTCGATTGTAAGTGCGCGGAAATTTTGTTCTTATAGGTTTCCTATGTATATATATGTGTGTGAATGTGGGTGGATACTGTAGAGCATTTCGTCAGCTTAGTGAAAAAGGGTGCCGATTCAAAAATTTTTTTAACAATTGGTACCGACTCGAAAATAATTTTAAGAAGGTGCCGACTATTCAATAATATTTTTAATAAGGTACGCCCATTGAAAAATCTTTTGAAAAAGGTGTCAAAAAATAATAGTCATCGATATGTAGCGATTTAAGACGTTAAGGTGTTGTCACTATTTTTAACAGTGAAAAAATACTATTAATTTAAATTGAAATAAATAAAAGTTTCAATTTCTTGAAAAACGTTGCGTATTTTACGTAAAAATGGATTTTTCGTTTATTCAAACCAAAAGAACCTACCTGGCCCTCAAGATGTTTCAGAAATAATACTTCTACTTTTTTTTATTTATTCGAAACAAGTAAATTTATTATGGAAAATTTAATTGTTGATTTCTGAGGAATAATACATATTGTAATAAAAAGTTAACAAATATATATATGAAACGTAATTAGATATATTTGTCGAAAAGTAATTTTTCCGTGTATCAATATATAATAATTGGGGGGGGGGGCTAGAAATTTACAAATTATATTTTAATATTTCAAGTGTATCTTTCCGAGTTAAAATTTTTAATGTTAAGGTCAATATTTAGTTCGATAGACCGTTTATTTAAATTTAAAAAATTTATACCATATTTTAAACAATTTAAAACTTAACTTTGCATCTCATTTATCTATATGCTACTGTGACTCGAAAAAAAAAAACGAAAAAAAAAATTCAATGAATAAAAACTCAAATAAAATTCTAATATCTCCAACACACGAGGACCAGTTAAATTATAAATTAATCGATACGCAAATTATCCATTAAAATATCAACGATCGATAAAATATCGTACGCGACGACTATATTTAAAAATGAGATACGTGCGAATGAATCGTGGTATATGCAGGAACCGAGAGACAAAAAGCATTTGATCGTCCCAATCGAGGAAGGATGACAGGCAGTGTGCTCTGGCTGTCAAGTGTCGAGAGAGAAAGACACTTTGCGGAGGAGAAACGAGCCGCGATACAATTCAGAGCTCCGCATTATCTACTTTATTTCCATTAGGAGATTGGCCTCGTCGGATAACGCTGGGAGAAAAAGGTCGTTGAGTTCAATAAAGCAAATCGCATCTGTCCTGATTGCTTTCTTCGTGATCGCAATCTCCCAGTGAAAATTAATTGACGAGGGCTAATTCCTCGATCCAATAATTATGTAACTCCTCTACTCTCGTCTCTACCTCCCTTTTTTTTCAGACCTTTGAGAGATCGAGATATATACACATATATAATCTTCTTATTATACACATTTTTAATCGATATACATATATACACTAAAAGTATAATTATGCGTACATATAATAATTTTAACGTCTTAATATATTTTTTAATATGTTTAATGTAACATATCAATGTTTCATATATATTCAATATTTTTGTTTCATAATTTTAAATACATCGATATATACTTATGCGACGCGTACTTGTATATAAAATTGTTCATAAACTTACGGAATAATCCAAAAATTTGTATATATACCCTTTTTAAAAGGAGATACTACAATTTTTCGCGTTATTTACGATTATTGTCCATTTCTTTAAAGTGTACCAGGTATATATGTATATATACATATACGCTACCGAAAGTCCAACCAAAAAAAAAAAAAAAAAAAGTAATGGTCGTTAATTAGGGAAACATGTTAATAAAAAAAGGGAATATCTTCTTTACATTAATGTCCATACATAAAGGAGCGCGGTTTCAAAAATAGCGTCATTCAACTTAACTGCCTATATAACTTTTTACTCGTCTTAACTCCCGTGTGCGCGCGCGCGCGTGTGTGTGTGTGTGTCTCTCTGCGTACGTGTATAACGCGACATGTGTAGCGAATAATAACGTTTTTACGTCTCAAAACTCCTTCATTAAAAATGATATGCGGCCGATTATTATTAACTTCTCTTTAGTGGTTATGTGTGCGTATGTGTGTGTGTGTGTGTGTGAGTCAACCTCGTGGATGTACATGTATATATATGTATATACCTAAAAATCTGACGGGTAGATTTGGGTATAAGCGTCAATTTGCATAATGAAATTATTTTACTTTCTTTTGAATACCTGTGTTTCATTCGGTTAAATGAGCCTTTCGCTGAGAAGTGAATATAAAAAAGAAACGAAAAGACGGGCGCAAAACTTTTTTACGAAAAATAATATATAAAATCAATGTCGCGCGGAAATTTTTCTTCTTCCTTCCTTTTTTTTTTCTTTTTCCTTGATATATTAATACATTACGTGAGGTTATTTCGCTTGCTTGAATTATTTTTTTCACAAATCGTATTGGCAAGGAATAAAAAATGGGAAAATGTCTGATGATGAATGATAAGTCGGTCAGTAACATTGAATAGTCGGTAAATATTAAGCAATTCAATTAAGAATATTTACTGTTATACATTCGTTATATATTATCCCTCTCAGACCCGAATTAATTTAGAATGTTACTCATATTTTGAATTATAATTTGATTACCATGATTGTTTATAAATATAGAATTGGTATAATATTATCTTATCAATCCTACCACAATTATAAAAATTGCTATTATTAATGGTAATAAATGCCACTATTTTGGAAAAATTACCATTAATATTGGCAATATTTACCATTAAAATAGTAATTTTTACTAAAAAATTTTTATCAGTGCGAAATACTAATGTTATACTTTTTTACTATACTCTTAATAATTTACGTTATAATTTTTTTAATTAAAATTTCGTCATCTATGTACATCACCAATGTACATTGAGTCTCAAAGGGTTAAATTATATAATATTCATTATTATATATAATGAATATTTACCATTCAATTCGGAGGTTAGTGAAATATTCAGTAATCGCGGTAATAGTTATCGACTTGTCACTATTTCATAGTTAGATTAGTACATACTGAATTTTAAATAAAAAACGTAATATAAAGGAATACATATATAATTGTCGTACATATAAATTTGCACCGTTACAATTCAATTATTTTGAATATACAGCGAGTATAAATACGATTTTAATTAATCATAAATGCAATTACATATATATTATTATATTTTTTTAACTATATATTTGTACAATTTAATGCGAACACGATATGATTTTTGTATATATGCGCAATCGTGTAGGCAATGCGTTTTCTTCGAGATTCGAAGTATATCAAATGAGAATAATGTACCCGATTACTGCAGAGACGTCGAGGACAAATTCATTATACAAGCTGCAATGAGATAAAGATCGTCGTACAAGTAATTCTGGTCCTTTATCCTCGATACACCATTAATTTAATTACTCGGATCGACTAATCGCGATTATAACCAGTCAAATATACATATATATTCCGGTATATATATATATATATATCATTGATTTTCCCGTCTATAATTAACATGTGTATTCACATTACGTTATTTAAACCATTGTATAAATGTCGTATTAATCTAATAATTGATTGTAAATTTATGTTGCAGGTGGGTACACAAAGAGATAATAACAAGCATTATTCATTTTTGTAAGTATACAACTTCACGTTTCTTCGTAAAAATTAAATCGTTCTGAACGTCTACCGACCAATCTCCCAAGATGTTATTCGTCTTCTCCCCCTAAATTAATAATTCAGTGTGGAAATAAAACAACAACCGAAAAATAAGAGTGAATATTTAAGAAACGAAGACGACAATAAAAAGATAAATTTAAAAGTTTTGATATACCCCTCGGTGTATAAGTGAACGGGAAATTATTTATTTAACACTGGGGTTTAACTTGGCCACTTATACCAAGATAAACTTGCGTGGATCTCGTGCATAAAATGTTTCATTAAGCCGAATATAAAGACGTACGACGTACATTACCTATACATACAACAACAACGCGTAAATACATAAAATATAAAAAACGAGAGAAAGAGAAAAAAGTGGAACGATGTAAAAAGCAGATAAAAGTAAACAATGAGGAAAAGAGAATACACTAGATGAAAGGGAGAAAAAGACACACACACACAGACACATATGTATAAATATATATATTATTAACAGGGTAAAAAGGAAAGGTAATGTCCAAGTAACATAGCGGAAAGTTTTATATATATACACACCATCGGTGAAGAAACGTGCCGAGCTACTCACACGGGTTATATCGCGCGGTACATTAATAATTTAAAGATCTGCGGAATAAAGCGCACGACACGTTTGAATTTGATGTCGCGGAGGCATGGCGACTTGAGGAATCGCTCGCTTACCCACGCGCTCTTCCTGCACGTATCGTTTCAAACTTCTAGCATTTTCTTTCTTTTTTTTTTGTTTTTTTTTGTTTATTTCTTTTTATCTTTACTTTCTTCTTGCTCTCTTACGTAATTCTTTACGTAACATATACACTTTCAGCCGTATAGAAAAGTTTTTCTCTCTTCTTTTTTCCTTCTGTCCTCCGTTTTTCTACGACAAATCATTGAGTTCACGAGGAAATCGAACAATTCTCCGATCGTCGATAAATAAATGTACAGGTTGACTAAACGCGGACTATTATGCGACATTTTTACATAAAATAAGTAAGTTATTATTATTATTATTATTATATATGGGATCATTAATTGAATAAAAATCGAAACGTTGGCGAATTGCACTTAATGTATTATTATTATCAAATAATTTGTGATCTAATACAATTGCTACAAAATTACTAACATGTATAAGAAGATGTTTGAAAAATATTGTTAAACTGATATTATCAATAAAGGTATAGCCTGTTGAGGATGGAGGATATCCATCGAAACGTCGCCAAATAAAAACGTACATGGTTTGTTCATCAAAATCGAGAAAACCAAAACTCTTTAAACATATACTGCATGGACGATAAAATTATTCTACTATTATTATTATCATTATTATTATTACATTATATAATAATATTTTATTTTTACTGATACCGAGAAAATTGATTAACAATCTAATATTTCCTATAAAATTCATCTTCGGTAATTAACCTAAAACTATATATATATATATATATATATCGAGAAAATTAATTTAAGAATTGTACAATATTAATTAACGTTTCACGAGATGGATTTCGTAGAACGTTCTACTAAGATAATTAAATTATTTTACTAAATTAACCATTACAGTAATTTCTTAAAAATATACATTATTTCGATGAAAATTAATCGTAACGAACCGTTGAATTTCCAACAGTATTATAATCGAAGAAAAACAGCAGTTCTCATTTTACAAAAATAATTCAACTATATTAAATATTTATCCGTAAAAATTGATTCGGTCTGGAGTAAGACAAATTGAAAGAGAATATATATACATATAGTTGTATGCGTCGAAATAACGAAGAAAAAAAAAATGAAACAATTGGTGCGAAGAAGAAAAAAAAAGGAAGAAGTATAAGAAAAAGCGAAGAGATGGTCGAAATGAGAAATATGGAGGCCATCGTGTCATCCTGGGTCCTCTCTCAATCGATCCGCGACACATCTGGTGCACGTTTCACTCGCCGCACTCATCCGCATCATTCGATCTCTTCTTCCCAGGGAACGCGCGAAACTTCTGGTTGCCTCGCTTGCACTTCTCTCCTCCGACTGTCGCGGCAATCCCGCACGTCACTCATCCTATATATATATATATATATATACCTTTTCGCTCCCCCTCCAACAAAAGATCCTTTATCGAGTTATCGTTTTATACCTGCTGTCCAATAAATCCGGCGAACTTTTCTGGTCCGAGCGTTCACGCGTACATATTATATATACGGTATTTTATAATACTAGACGGATATGGTCCGATGAAGAATCCCGTTTTCGTATATTGCCGATATCAGAGTTTCACCACGATCGTTATCGGGGCGTCCCTTGATGTCTCTTTTGCGTCTATTACATATATGGATTTTCGTTATTGTCTGTCTTCCTTTCTTTTTGAAATTGACTTTTTGCTTTCTTTTTTTTTAGCGTACCGTTTTTACAGATTGTCAGCTGATCGTCGATTTTTTCTTCATCGTTCTGTGGATAGGTATAGGCGCGTGTGCTTCTTTTTTGAGAGATAATGTTAGGCGGAATAAAAATCGAAACGTTGGCGAATTGCACTTAATGTATTATTATTATCAAATAATTTGTGATCTAATACAATTGCTACAAAATTACTAACATGTATAAGAAGATGTTTGAAAAATATTGTTAAACTGATATTATCAATAAAGGTATAGCCTGTTGAGGATGGAGGATATCCATCGAAACGTCGCCAAATAAAACGTACATGGTTTGTTCATCAAAATCGAGAAAACCAAAACTCTTTAAACATACACTGAGAGAAGTAATTCTTTGTCTCAAATACACGTATGTATTTGGAAATTAGAAAACTATTTCTTTGCTCGAAAGTCATATTTCTTATAGTTAAGAAATGATGATTTGAATGATCAGTCGATACATCCGCGTAGGCGCTTTATAAAAAAAGAGAGGTTACGAGAACTTTTGGAGTTTACGCAAGATAAAGTAAAGAGTATACCGATACGCGGAGTTCGTCAAATGCATGCACGATTGTAAACAATACTCTCCGATCCTTCATTTTTTCTTTTTCTTAACTGCGTTAAAATAAAAACAAATATAGTGTTGTCGTTCCGCGAACGAACGATCAATGCGTATTATATTAATGTATTATCTTTTATGAAAACGTATCTATATATATTTCTTTAATAATTCTTAGTATCTTTTATTTATTATTGTTAAGTAATTAATTTACTAGATCTATTCGAAAATATAAGTATACAATCTGACACAGTCGGATAAACACATGTATCGGTATTGAAAAAAATATTTCGTACAAACAAAGAATCCATAACTTAACTATAAAGAAATATTCATTTAATTGAAAATCAAATCCCTGTGTATTTGTATTAAATGCACCGGATTTGAATTAAAGAATTACTTCTCTCAGTGTACTGCATGGACGATAAAATTATTCTACTATTATTATTATCATTATTATTATTACATTATATAATAATATTTTATTTTTACTGATACCGAGAAAATTGATTAACAATCTAATATTTCCTATAAAATTCATCTTCGGTAATTAACCTAAAACTATATATATATATATATATATCGAGAAAATTAATTTAAGAATTGTACAATATTAATTAACGTTTCACGAGATGGATTTCGTAGAACGTTCTACTAAGATAATTAAATTATTTTACTAAATTAACCATTACAGTAAAATTAATCGTAACGAACCGTTGAATTTCCAACAGTATTATAATCGAAGAAAAACAGCAGTTCTCATTTTACAAAAATAATTCAACTATATTAAATATTTATCCGTAAAAATTGATTCGGTCTGGAGTAAGACAAATTGAAAGAGAATATATATACATATAGTTGTATGCGTCGAAATAACGAAGAAAAAAAAAATGAAACAATTGGTGCGAAGAAGAAAAAAAAGGAAGAAGTATAAGAAAAAGCGAAGAGATGGTCGAAATGAGAAATATGGAGGCCATCGTGTCATCCTGGGTCCTCTCTCAATCGATCCGCGACACATCTGGTGCACGTTTCACTCGCCGCACTCATCCGCATCATTCGATCTCTTCTTCCCAGGGAACGCGCGAAACTTCTGGTTGCCTCGCTTGCACTTCTCTCCTCCGACTGTCGCGGCAATCCCGCACGTCACTCATCCTATATATATATATATATACCTTTTCGCTCCCCCTCCAACAAAAGATCCTTTATCGAGTTATCGTTTTATACCTGCTGTCCAATAAATCCGGCGAACTTTTCTGGTCCGAGCGTTCACGCGTACATATTATATATACGGTATTTTATAATACTAGACGGATATGGTCCGATGAAGAATCCCGTTTTCGTATATTGCCGATATCAGAGTTTCACCACGATCGTTATCGGGGCGTCCCTTGATGTCTCTTTTGCGTCTATTACATATATGGATTTTCGTTATTGTCTGTCTTCCTTTCTTTTTGAAATTGACTTTTTGCTTTCTTTTTTTTTTAGCGTACCGTTTTTACAGATTGTCAGCTGATCGTCGATTTTTTCTTCATCGTTCTGTGGATAGGTATAGGCGCGTGTGCTTCTTTTTTGAGAGATAATGTTAGGCGGAATGGAAATAATTTCCTCTCGTCGTTGCGGTTTTTCATCCAAATTTAATGACGAGGAAGATCAGCATTGTCTTTTTCAATATTTTTTATTTTCTGCATTTTTTTATATCGGGCTGATGAAGAAATCAGTTGATTATAAGTGATCACATTGCTTGGAAAGTACCATGATAAAATAAATGTCTATAATTTATATTCTAAACAAGCACTTGTATTTGATTGTCAATAGAGATATCACTAGTTATTTAAATATTTCACTTAATGGAGTGTCAACTTTTATCCTTTCTACTTCATCGACCGAGTTAAACAAACAATTCAAATCTTATTTATGAAATAGAAAAAATAGAAGAAGCGTTTTCTCCTAGTTTTTCAAATACTATCGAAGTTTATAGATTGTAATTCAATTTTTATTTTCACGGTTGATAAGGTAGGGAGGAAAAGCATATACTTTAGCAACCTCTTAATAATACAATGATTAATATATATTCGTATCTACAATAGACAACAATAATTTCGTATTTCTAATGTATCTATTTTTTTTTAAGTTTCATTGTATAATTGCGAAATAATAACAAAACAAAAAATCTATACGTAAACGGGTAATTTATTAATATTGTCAAAGACAATAAATAAATAGAATAAGGATATGAATAATGAGGTAGAGGGATCGTTAACCCCAATGGAATTCTCCACCAATTCCAATTTGTCCTTGTGGTTTACCACCAGGTTGTTTGTTAGCTCCTCCGCTGATGTGGATGCTGCCGTGATCGTTGCCCCAAACCTTCTGCTGCCCTTCGACGCTCCACGAGGATTGGCCTCCTTCTTTTTTACCATTTATCGATATTTGCCCGTTGCCTTGCGGGGATCGACGGTGGCGCTAAGAAATTACGATAACAATATTATCAAAAATATGATTTTTCAAACTCTTGACGTTATTTCTCTTTCTCTCCGGTTGCTTACGTTATTTATTTTTGGATTGAACGATCCCTGACCAGGGAATGTGGGAAATTTGGGTTGGTTCGGATGAGGCTTCTGTACCGGTGATACGTACGCGTCCACCGTGACCAACACTACTGCGCTCAGTAACAACAAAGCTGCGAGGAACTTCATTTTTTTCTTGTTCACTTGGCTGGAATTATATATTGACAATAAAATTAAGAAGGTGGTATACCCAGTGGGTTACCGATCGAGCAGAAAAAAATTATTACATTGATTTAAAAAAAATATGCAATTTTATACAAAACCTAAATGCAGAAGCATTACATAATTAAATAATAAGTAATTCTGCAATGTTACTCGTCATTATAACAAGGACACCCTACAAAATTTCTGCACCTAAAAATCTAGAAAAATCGGACATTTTCGGTGCAGACATTTTTAGTGTGTCTGTCGCATTGATCTTGAACTTTATAGAATTACTTATTATTTAATTATCTAATGCAGTTCTGTATTCGGGTTTTGTATAAAATTGCATATTTTTTTTAAATAAATGTAATAATTATTTTTTTTCTGCTTGGTCGGTATCCCACTGGGTATGCCACTCAAAATTACAGGGATATACACCTTACAATCCAAAAATTATATTTAAAATACTGAATTAAAATTCGAGAAAAATGTATACAGTTAGCTTAAGACGTAAGAAAACGCCTGACATATTGATATTTAAAGAAAAAATAATTTTTTCAATAATATTGAATAACAGTTTTTAATCGATAATTATTAATCAGAAAAGATATAAATACATTTTCAACTCAATTTTCAAACGTCCTAATTAAATTATCAATATGTATAAAAGTCGGTTTTTTGGTTTTAAAAAATGTATAAAAAATTATTACTTTTTTCGAGTCTGACATGTTTTTTTAAATATATAAGCATTCAACACGTTAATCGAACAAAACCATTTTATAAACAAAATATCAATTATTAAATTTTTTTAAATTGATTAATAAATAATAATTAAAAAATGTAAAGTAAATTTATAGTATCAGAAGTTATTACCTTACGTCTGCAAAGCTCTGCAAGTATTGCGGATAGAGTTAAACTCGACTGTGTAATTAATGTAGAGGTATCCAATTGCTTCTTTTATAAGATTATTATTATGCGATTATCAAAAGTAAAACATTGGGTAATGATTGATATACGTACTGCCGGTGCATCCCAGATTTCTGTCGAATGCTCTCCATTTTATTGACACAAATGTTACCTTCAAAAGATAAACAATGCCTAGTCAATGAAAATCGAGAGTACGTTATATTTAATAATCTAAATATATAAAATTTATTTTCAATTAAATATATCATTTTACAATTTTTAATAAAAAATATATTATTTATGTATCTGGTAATCCTAGTATAAATATCGTATTTTATGTAATATCTAATAAACAGATTGTTTTTATGCAATGAGTGAAAAATAGTGTAACAAAAATTTGCTAAAAAAAATTAATAAAATAAACATGAGTAATCTTCTTTTTTTTTAAATTACTACACCATGATTAAGAAAAATGGAATCCTTATCTACATACGAGAGATCGAATAAATGAATAAAACTTTTAAAATTGAAATATTCAAAATAGCCTGAAAAGTAAAAACTTGTTTTTAAAAAACTATTTTTCTGGATAGTGATGAAACTCTTTTTTCCGGATTTCAAACATAACCTTTAAATATTTAAATACATTTTACAAATTGTCTTATAGAGAGAACTAAATGAGTATTATGATTATCAAAATCAATTAGTTTAATTCGATACATACATAATATATCAAATGAACAAAATCGTCATTCGAAAAATAGTAATATGTATTTTATCGTTAAATTTATCGAAAAACTTCATTCTACACTGAGAAAAAGTTTCGATTAAAAATTACTATAGTTTCTAGTGAAGAAATCACAAACTGACAAATTAGGGAAATAACTATAGTTTCCAGTAAAAATTAATATAGATTGTAATAAAATTTACTATAATTCTTGTAATATTTACTATAACTTTTCTAAATTTTAATATAATAAACTATAGTAATTTTTCTTAGTTTGTCAGTCTGTGATTCATTTACTAGAAACTATTGTCATTTTTACAAAATATTTTCTAATTTTTAATACGAAATTTCTCTCCGTGTACCGTTTTAGGATCCTAAAATTAGACATATTTTTTATCTACCTTAAAATTGCGGAAACTATTGTTTTGGAAACTAAGAAGTGTTTAATATAGATTTACAAAAATTTCACTTTCAGGCCCTTATTTCGATTGAAACAGTAGCTTCATACCACCAAGAAAATCGATTTTTTACTAAGATTGTAATTTATTAATTAAACTGAATAGTAATCCTAAATAACAAATTATCTTTTTTTAAAATAAAAATTCCTAAATTTTCACGTATATACATAAGAGTATATATCAGACAACGTACCAATACACGGAAACATTTATTATTTAATCGAATTGCCGATTATAATTCACGAGAGAGGCAATTCAGCAAATCGACAAGTTTTTCACGCTCGAAAGTGACATTAAGCTAATGAACCTCTGGGTTTTATATACACGACAATTTTAATTCGAATGTTTAATATTTATTTGATTTCGTCCCGAGAGGATCGATATTCAATTTCCTTCAGTTTCCTTAGCACACTATCAGCAATATTGACACGCTCATGTATATATATATATACATATACACTACACAAAGTCTCAACGAATTGGAATTACAGTTTGAATAAAACTTACCGTTTGCAAAAGTATATAAAATTCCCTCTTGATTGATCGTAAAAAAGACACTGATTCTCCCCGATTAACGGTTTACAGTCGTTCCCTCCTTACATTCATAAAATTCGAGGTATTAACAATCCAATCCTCTTTTTATTCTCCGCCAATATATCTTTAATTCATTATTGCCGTTATAAACGAAACTTTGTTCGTATAACGATTGTGTTGCGTTTGTCGAGGACAATAAATCCAATTGTGTCGAAATAAACTTTTAAGTTAATTAACCTCGATCGATATCAATCGGCAACAACTTTTAGTCACTAATTTATATTTATGCGTTGTGTACTTTGAATCGTACTTAGCCGAAAAAATATGAGTTCATCATTGTTTTTTCGACATGGGTTAGATTGTCATTATAATAAGATTACAATTATACTGTTTTAATTGTATTTTTTTATAAAATTTTTTCATAATTTTTTGAACGTTTTTTTAGAATGTATCGTTGCGGCTTTCTTGAAATTATAAAAATCTTAAAAATTAAAAAAAGGTTTTAGAACAAGCGTTATAATAATAATATAAAATTATAACAAGTGAACAAGTTATAATATATTTTTATTAAACATTATAAGCAAAATGTAAAACTTAATATCAACTTAATATAAAGTTTATGTTCGGCAAAAGTTGATGTCAACATGCGCAATCAGAATATCCCATACTTGGAAAAATCTTAATTAGACATTTGCATGAAGTTTAGATAAACTTAAAATAATCTCTTAGATAAGTTTAAAAATATTATTTTTGAACGGGTAAAATTTTATTAATAAAAAATAAAAAATTTTATTCGGAGATTCGAACATCCGATCTTCCACTTTGAAGTATCTTACTCAACCGACTGAGCCATTTTTATTGTTTCTATTGAATAAAAATATTTTTATATTCACGTTGTTTCCATTCAATATTGCAATAAGTAACGTGATTTCACGCGGTATTAAGGCGGTCCTCTATTAAGACCTTCACGTGAATATGAATATTTGGCTGCAAAAAAAATATTTTTTTTTTAATTTTTTAGACAAACAACCTGAAAACTTTTAAAATAAGGTTTTAACTGCTTTTTAAAAAAAAATGTCTCTACGATATTTTATTGCTGAGATATTGCTATTTGTGGTGCTACGGTATGCTGGATATAAACAAAAAAAAGATGTTTACAACGAAATATAAAGATTAATTTAATTTTCGCGAAGATACAAGGTACCAATGTTCATCTTGCACGTGTGCGTGTGTGTCTATATATAGATTAATCTTTAAACTGGCATTTTGTATGTAAAGCATAATACAAATATTATACAAAAGAGGAGGATTCATCCATTTAAGCTCGTGCATAAGATAGTTAAATAAAAGTGTATGTATACAGAGAAGCAACGGAAGATGGAGGCGAAGGTATATCTCGATCGGGTGGGATAAGAAGAGAAAGAGGCGATATTTCCGCGAAAGAAGGAGGTTAGATGCATCTGGAAAGTGCAACACCTGCGCTCCCTTGCTCTCGCTCGGTCGCGAGTTATATCAAGCATGCGCAGTAACATGGCTCTTTAAGCTCTTTAGCCGCATCTGTTTAGTCCCTTGGCGCACGTGCGATCGTAATATCTTTGTAAATTCAATCGCTAAGGGAGACGTAGACGGCGATGCTGCTCTTGGTGTGCCATCGCCTCGCTCCTCTCTCTCTCTCTCTCTGTGGTTATCCATGAAACGCAATATCCTACACTGAAATGCCTTGTTATGCGGTATTGTTTGTCTCTCATATATACGGCATCTCTATCTATACACACATGATATCTGTATATCTCTCTTTCTCTCTTTTGCCTCCTGTGCAGCTCAGTCGGTTCCTACTGATCTTGGATCTTTACCTTTCTCAATTTATCCTCTAATCGGACCAATCCTTCTTTTACTGAGTTACACGGCGCGTATACGTTCGAAACTTAGTTCTTTTGACTTTTTTTTTTTCTTTACGTACATTTTATTAAATAATTAAATATACCAACGAAATTTTTTTTTATTCCAGTAATTGTAGACTGCGGAGTCAATGAAATTTTTAATTTTCTCGAGTGGAATTTTTGTAGTTTGTTTTGCGATTTTTTTGCCAGTGATGTACTGTATATTCAAGAATTTTCGGTATGAGATTTTGGTTTAATTAAATATATACATTCGTCGGAATAAAAACCAATATGTGTGATGATATGTATCGGGTTTTGGATGAGGTTATAAAAAAAAAATAAACCCGAGATTGTTTTTTTAGTTCATTTAATTTTAAGGATAGTCTTTTAGGTAGTTTCGATCCGTAGTTTTTGTCAGCTCAAAAAATGTATAATTACCTAAGTTGTTAATCATTATATATTTTTGTACAAAATGTTCGATTGCTTATATCTCTGAAAACAATTCATCAAATATGTTGAAAAAAATCGTGGAAATAGAACATAATAATAACATTATACTGTGAAAATTTCAGAATCTTTCATGGATCAGTTTTTGAGAAAAAAATTATAATCTAAAACGTAATTTTTATTAAAATTTTGTTTACTTATAAAATAGTCTAACGTGGAACTAACCATATTTTTAAAAGAAAATGTTTTTAGAAAATCCAAAGAAAAGCAAAAAGATAGTGTTATATATTATTAATTAATACCATCAAATGTTTCTGATTGAACAGAATTTTCTTATTATGAACAGAAACGATTTATATGGCGGAAATAATTAATAAACCAATGTACCTATAAGTATGAAAGTGATCTAATTTTGCAGGACTTGTTAAGTTTCCTCTAGGGAGATACCAAGAAATTAATTTTTTATCATTTCGAGCTTATGTTCAAAACCAGTAAACGACGGAAAAAGCGTTTCATTGATAACCAAAATCTATTTTACGTAGCCATTTACCATTTCTGTTAGTTCAATTTCCACTAGGGTAGTTTATTTAAACTACCGATATTTACCCCTAGATAAATTTAAAAATCGCAGTTCCTACCTATACTCCTATCAGAAATAAAAATTAATCATACAAATTCTGATATACATAAACCAAAAGATGATCCGAAACAAAAAAAAACGTGATCGATAATCCGATCAATCGCATATATACACGCAACACCTTAGCGATATAGCATCAACATTAATTTAACCTATGTATACGCTGCGACTAATTTCCTGAAAACGCGAGTTTATCGGATTATCTTAAGAGCGTCAATGTTTTAATACCTATATGGCCCGGTGCACGGAAAAGCAGGAAACTTTCCAAAGCAATAAGGAATTCCGGCTCGTTAAAAACACGATGATGGTATAAGGTCGTGACTCTTTACTGCAACTGTGTATATATATGTACATGTGTACTCATAGACACATGTATCCTCTGTGAGCTTTTGATTTGCCACTCGTATATATATATATGGTTGCTGGACCAAGTAATATTACGAGGAAGTGCACACGAGGCAGTTTCGCGTAAAAGAGAGGAAGTTTTCCCTCCGTGCTTGCTTGCTAGCTTGCTTCCCCAGGATTCGGCCCATTCCACTTTTCCTTTGACGAACGTGTGTGTATGCGGGCAAATCCGTGTAGCGAGGGAAAACTCCTGCGATACTGCGTTGTGTATGACCGTGGCTAATGGTCAACTTTACCGTGTGTGGAAATTGTCCGATTGAATGAGAAGAAGAAAAAACGAAAGAGAAGTATTTTAATCGAGAATGTTCGGTTTATCCTGTATTAAAATTATCAAATTAACAACCCTGGTAGAAAATAAGTGAAACTGTTGAGCAGACTAATCTTTAGCTAAGATCAACTGGGCAGTGTCGCTGGTTTGTCACTGGAGAAGCACTGCTTAAGAATCGATATATGAATCGAAGCTAAAATATGATTCGTATAAACATAATCTTTAAAACTATCCACCAAATCGTTTCTATGTCCTGGAAGTTTAAGTAACTGTATTGATAGAAACTTACCTATGTACAATAACTATGTAATTATATTATTTTCTTTTTCTATTATAAGTTGCTATTTAGTCATTAGCTAGCAACTGCTAAAAAATCTGACGAAAATAACACGTCGACTAGCCAATCACTGATCAACTCCCTATTTAGTTTGTCTTTCACTCTGTGTGGACTAGCCAGAAGTTGCTGAAAATTTCTACCAGGGAAGATTTACGGATATACTTGATTCGATACAGTTTTTCTACTTATTGAACGTAACTATCTTTCGAATGACCATTCAAATAATTATTGTTTCTACACAATCCACAAGTATAGATAAATGTTTAGTATACGTGTAGTAGCTACATAATCCTTTTTAAGTATTGCGAAAGCTTAAATAAGAAAATAAAATGTACGCGTCGTGAAGCAATTCGAATGATCTACAGGATTTACCACGTGAGATCGCCGTTGATCAAGATTTACGTACGTTAAACTATATCTCTTTCATCCTTTTCCAAGAGAAGAAAATTGCTATTGAATAAAAACAAAAAGATTCGCAACGATCGCTCAAAGGGATAGGTATATATAGATATTTCATTTGAACGTGCAAACTTAATCTGTCGATAACAGGCGCTTACAGATAGAAAAGGACAGAGAGTGATAGAGAGTTTATCGTTAGAATAATCCAACGTAGCAAATATACGCAGGTGATATTGAACTCGATTCTCTTTCTATGTACCCCTGTATATAGGTCTATTTGCCCAAACTGAAAATATAACAACTATTTTACGAGTCTTTGTGTAAAACGCCGGACGCTTTTCATCCTTTAGCATGTCGTTCACCAGTTTTCCCGATCCTTCCGTCTATATTTGTCTGCATTGTTTTCCGTCTCGTTCCCATTCCCGTCTCTCTCTCTCTCTCTCTCTCTCTCTTTCTCGTGGATTCTACATATATATACCTATATGTACGTGGACACATTCCATATGCTTTTATCCCCCCCTCTGCGTGGTCCAACACCGGTAGGTTTGTCGGTAAACATTAAATTTCGACATGATGAGTTGGAAAAGATAACGGTACGTATATAATAAAAAAACCCTGAACATTAGTATATATTCAAGCAGTTTTAACTTACTTATATTTTCGAGCTAAAATTTGTTTAAAATTAGTTTTTAACAAACATATATTAAATAATATTTAACAATTTTTCGCATAGTTAACAAACGTGCAAACAGAGAGTTGACGGCAAGCGGGGCGCGCAGGGAGGGAGCAATGCCCCCTACTACATATAAATGTTTCCACGTTAAAAATAAATACCATCAATTTACAAAATAAGTGTATATTTAAAAAAAATGTACACACAAAATAAATAATGTAATAATAATAATAATGATGATATTAATAATAATAACGTTAACGAGATCGAGAGACAAGCGATATAGACAAGAAAACAGTAGTTATCAATTAAGGAGGGAGGATAAGATCGAGGTAAACAAGTCGAGTAAATAACAGGAGGCATCCTCACGCATTAATTAATGCACTTACGTCCTCGATTTCGGAAAGTCTTCTCACCTCTCGCGGGTAACTTAGTTAGGTAGCAGTAGCGAGAACCGCTTAATGACGACACTTGCCTCTTCTCTCCCTCTCTCACGTTCACTTACCCCCTCGTGAATGTTACTTGGGTCCCTCTCCCTCGATGTTGCGCCAACACACACACAGAGGGAGGGAGAGAGACCGAAGAACCTCGCGAGTCGATGAATGAGCAGAGTACACCCACACGTGCAGCATCCCTCTGTGTATCTGCCTGTGCGTTTCACGAGAGTACGCGATTTCCGACAAGCCCTTGTGGACCGACCCTTGTGGTTCCTGGAATCTCGCTCGAGGTACATTCTGGCCAATGAAACGTAGTCGAGGGTTCCCATTCAAAATATTGATTTTCAATTAATGATTTATATATCTTGAGACTATTTTCAATTATAGATGTGTGTGTGTGTGTGTGTGTGTGTGTGTGTGTGTGTGCGCGTGCGTGTTCCTAGTTTTATTAACAATGGGTTCTATGGATAATCGTTATTTCTTTTATTTGAATATACAACAGATACACACGTTTAGAAAGGTTTGATTCCTACGGATTTTTCTAATTTTCCCATAGTTTTAATCCTCTCGGTCTAGAAATCTTTTTCGTTGCCGTTTTAGGCAAATAATCAAAAAATTTCGACGGTTTATTATTTGGTCCAGTGATAACGTCGAGTATTCACATGTAAGTCGTTCATTGGGAAATATTCTTTACGCGAGTATTCGAATGAATTCAGAAAATAATTTCGTGCATACTCAAAACTACACGCATATCGTGCAGTTGAAATAAAATTTGCTTATATCTACAGCATGTATATACTATGTCCACTTGGTAAAATTATAACTTTTATTTTTACAACCCAAGTTCAACATTTGCGAAAGTGCGTGCTCGATTATAGACTTGGAGATGTTATTCTAAAAATATTAAATAAGCGATCGAATTATTTATCTAATTACGCGTAATAATAAGTCCAGTGTATCTTTTGTCTTTAGCACGTATACGTACATTATCCCTGGGTTACACTGAATCAACGTACAACCGACAGCACACCATCAGTAGGGATAGAAAATCCGGGGAGACTCAGCTGGCCACGTGCTAATGTTATTTATCAAAATATATGTGCACACAAGGGCGCATTTGCGGCATCGCATGGAACTCCTATATACGCGTACTTTTGTTATGGCCACATTCAATTAAATATTAACTACTCTCTTCTTTCTTCCTCGGTATACGTTAAATATTTTTGTGATATATTACTTACGTACGAAACGAGGTCGCGTTTCGTAATGAACGATTCAAAATTATTGACGAATCATTGATCTACTGAAGGAAGGTATAAATTACCCGAAATGTGGGACAAACTCAAAAACTAATAGTTAATGTTGGGACAGATGTATTATATCAAATGAATTATTAAATGCGATCAAAATAACTGATGATATTATTAACAATTTACACTTGAATTAGCATTAAGGAGATTTCGGACTCAGAAAATGGTAATTTTTAATATTTTTTTATAAACAAAAGAATAAATTTTTGAAAAAATCCTGAACCCCATGCCCTTAGGCATGTTTTGAACAGTATATTCAAATTTTTTCAGCTTTTAAATCCGTAATTTAATTCTGATTTTTGCGTTATAAATTCATGCTTTTTTTCGATCAATAATTACCGGCCGAAAATTGTTTATTCAATTATTATTAACAAATTTATTTTTTCTGAAAAAATCAAAACGTCATGCTCTCACTTTTGTTTAAAACTACCCATATAAATTTTTCCAGATTTTTAAATCGATATTTCCAACATAAATTCTTATGTTGTAAGGTGTAGATCCCTGTAATTTGGGTCCGTCATCCCGTTAAGGAGGTGGCATACCCGGTAGGTTACCGATTGAGTAGAAAAGATAATTATTATATTTATTTAAAAAATACGCATTTTTATGTAAAACCCGAATACAGAACTGCACTAGATAATTAAATAATAAGGCATTCTACAAAGTTTCAACTCGTTACAACAAAGACACCCTAAAAAATTGCTGCACCCATGATGTACGATTGTGTTTTTTCGGTACAGAATTTTTTTAGAATGTCTTTGTCGTATTTACCTGGAACTTTGTAGAATGAGTTATTATTTAATTATCTAGTGCTTTTGTATTCGGGTTTTGCACAAAATTGCGTATTTTTTTTAAATAACTGTAATACTTACCGTTTTCGGCTCGGTCGATAATCCGTCGGGCAAGTCACCCCCTTAAAGTAACCGTAAAGAAAAAAGAAAATAAGGAAATTCGAAATTTACCATTTATAGAAAAATCGGATTACAAAACTACATTAAACGTTGAAACAATATAGCGTGTATATAAAGACATCATCGTTCACTCTCGATATATATACATAGAAACCCATTGGACTCTGAGTGACATTCGAGAATAATTCATAGAGAAAACACTCGAGAAAGACCCTCCGGCGACACCTCGCGTGTTAGTGTATTTACCGACACGAGAGAGGGAGAGACAGAGAGAGAGAGAGAGAGAGAGGGAGAGACGGAGAGAGAGGAGAGAGAAAGAGGCGCCGCCCGAATATTCAATATTAGCGAACATTTCCGCGAGACGGTCGCACGCCCACGAAGACTCTCCCTCCGTCACTCTCGCTCTTATTATACCTAAAAATGGACATGCAAATATAGAGACGGCAAGTAAAGTATAAGGAAGCTTCGTGCATTTATATGCGTGAAAATTGTTAGTGTAATATATTAATCGTTGGAAATATGGAAAACTTACGTAACATAAGTAATTACGAGGATACGTATTCAATCATTATTAATCGTATAGTTTTAACTTTGATTAACAACATTTCTCGTTAGCCGTTTAATATTATGTATATATATATATATATATATATATATATAAAGGAAATATATTTAATCTAGCCGGTGTTCGTTATATACGTGGATATATATACTATTATTATATTTGCGGTGAGGTATATGATTAAGTAAACTGGAGATCTCTCCCTCTCTCTATCTCTCTCTTGCACTCTTATTTTTCTCGCACTTCTGAGAAACTGGAGCGGCTTGATTAAAATCGATGTACCACCGATGTTAGGTATAACCAAGTGAGAGAGAGAGAGGGAAAAAAAAACTGCTGTTTCAATATTTATCTTCGTTAAGATTGAAAGAAGATCGAATGGAAGTTAAACGAGTTTTATCCTGTATATATATATATATATATATATATATATATATATATATATATATATATATACACACACAGTTTTATTGAAAAGTAATTCGATGATTAAACGAGAATGATCCTTACGCGTTTTTTTTATATATATATAGTATATATACGGCGAACAACAGTATCGTCGTCGAACAATGGAAAAAATCGTCTAAAAACAAAAATGTATTTATTATTATACATATATAAATACATTCTTCGTTATTGGAAAATTTGAATGTATAATTTAACTGATGCTTGGTAATCTTATTAAAAACTTTTCCCGCTAATTAAAAAGTTAACAATCTCGTACCGTTGAAACTTTGATTGCATCGCCCGAACGAAAAATCAGCGTATTATAATCATTATGAGACATACACACACACACACACACACACACACACACACATATATATTCGATCCAACGATGTACTATATAGATCGTAATTTAAATCATCGTTACACCGAGCAATTTTTTTACCAACGCGTTAATTAGATGAAAAACGGTTTTCTTTTCTTTTAGGTATATATTAAAATAACGTGAGTATATATTTATGTACACCAGAGGAGAGGAGAGAAGAGGAGAGGATACACGCGGTTAAGTAGAATTAGAGACGAAATAAGAGGGGAGAGGAAGTTTAAGGATAGTAAAGCTTCCGAGAAGCAAGGCCGCCCAGCTCGTTGATCGCGGTACGATCTCTTTCTCTTTCTCCCTCTCTCTCTCTCGCGCGCGCGATAGAAACTGCACATATGCAGAGAAGGTTGTAAGGAGAGAGGAGGATGACAGAAAGACAAAGAGACCGAGGAAGATTTGGATGAGCGTGCGTGGAACGGAATGGAACGAAATGAATGGGAGACCTCGAGAAATTATTATTTACTCTACCAATATTTATATCGTTTATCCTATTAGCATAAATACATCTATCTATGAAAAAATCATTAATTTTTGAATGAAGGAGAAGAGATGTGTGTGCATTGTGACGTGCAGAACTCGACGTGTTTACCTCTGTATAAATACAAATTAGTGAATGTAGGTATATATTATAGATATATATACTATACGTGTTTCATATGTTTATAATAAAATCAATTAAAATAATTCAAATTGTTATATGTGTATACTATATTGTCAATTTCATACAACCGTAATATTCAGTCCCTTATAATAAAGTAATAGTAATTATTTAAGAAAATTGATTTTTTTGTTTTAATACCTTTTTATTTAGTTCAGTACTGTAGTAAATATTAGTTGATTACTGCAGTAAAATCTACATAATTATGTTACTTAAGCGCTTAAGTAAATTTTACCGAAGTAGTTCAGTAATTTTTACCCAAGTGATCAAGTAATATTTACTACGGTGCACCAGACATAACACTTCAGTAAATTTTACTGTTAAGTAATTTTTACTTAAGTTTTCTTTTTCCGTGAGACACTAATTATGCACTGATGAGGATCGGTCACTATCACTAATAATTAGGTAAATGTTCACTGATCAATTTATTGATTATATTTACTATTATAGATATAGATATTATTGTTTAATATTATAGATGCATAGTGTTATGATTAGATAGACTATTAGACAATAAATATTTACCATTTAGTTAAATGAACATTCACTAAATGGTGATAACGACCGATCCTTACTACTATTCCGTATTCGAAGAGTAACATTATATACGCGAATGAACCATTCGTAATATATTAACGACGATTTAAGAGATTAAACCGAAAAATTCTATCCGACGATGAGCGAAACACACACGTATATATATATATATGGGAGATTCCATGTGAAGTGATCCAGTTAAAAAATAGAATTTTGTTTTAATGTATGGGATCAGTAAAAAACTACTTGAATAGAGTGTAGCTAAATTTTTAGACCTGAATTTCAATTAGTACCAGAGTTGTAGTCCAATCAAAAAATCGAATTTTTTGAAAAAATTGACTTTTTGGCCATGTTTATCACTTAATAACTCAAAAACTAACAATTTTTTCTTATATACATTAAATTTGAAAAAGTTTATTAATTTCCAGAAGAATCAGTTCAAATATTTCATTTATTTTATTTTAAAACTTTGAATATAGTTATAATCAATAAAAACCTTTATAGTAAAAAAAAGGGTTGTACGATCAAAAATATTTTATCCATCCAAAAATCTAATTCATCGATGATTAATTACCTTCAAAATAATGCAAAGTTTGAGTGCGGCAGAGCATTTCAGACAAAGTTATGGTGTTTTTATGCAAATTTCATAAAAAAAGAGAGCGAATACATTTTATGAAAAAAACAGACTAACCATATACTTGCATTCAAACAACACTATTATTCTTCAATAATACTAAAATATACTATTTTATGTTAGTTATTGATACTTTTATTTAGTTGTTATTTAAGTCTGATACTTTTAGTTATACCTGTTATATAATTGGATTTATTGGAATTATAAAAAGTTTCAGGTATTTATCCAATTATATAACAGGTATAACTGCTTATACCTACTGTTTTGTGTTTGTAAGCAACTTAGAGATTAAAATGTATCAGTGACTAACAATAAATAGTATATTTTAGTAATATTGAGGAATAATAGTGCCATATTGTTTGAATGCAAGTATACGGTTAGTGTGTTTTGTTCATAAAATGCATTCGCTCTCTTTTTTTATGAAATTTGACTAAAAACACCATAACTTTGTCTGAAATGCTCTGCCGCACTCAAACTTTGCATTATTTTGAAGGTAATTAATCATCGATGAATTAGATTTTTGGATGGATAAAATATTTTTGATCGTACAACCCTTTTTTTTACTATAAAGGTTTTTATTGATTATAACTATATTCAATGTTTTAAAATAATATAAATGAAATATTTCAACTGATTCTTCTTGAAATTAATAAACTTTTTCAAATTTAATGTATATAAGAAAAAATTGTTAGATTTTGATTTATTAAGTGATAAACATGGCCAAAAAGTCAATTTTTTCAAAAAATTCGATTTTTTGATTGGCTACAACTCTGGTACTAATTGAAATTCAGGTCTAAAAATTTAGCTACACTCTATTCAAGTAGTTTTTTACTGATTCCATACATTAAAACAAATTCTATTTTTTAACTGGATCACTTCACATGGAATCTCCCATATATATATATATAATATTCACCAAACGCATACACACCACCGAACCCAATACTCTAAAAAAATTACATTCAACATTCTCTTTCGCACAATCGAGCTACAGACGCCGCGCGTAACCGTATGAAGAAGAAGAAGAAGAAAAAAGCCAAGTCTCCTCGACGAGACGCGCGATACACCAACAAACAGCAGCAACAGCAACAGCAGCGACAATTCTTGACGGGGATAAATGTCGTCGTTGCGCCAGCTTAAGATGAATATCGAGTCATATTTTACCGAGTCCCCCCGTTAAATATCCTACGGTTATACCCGTCAAACGCACCGTTTAAACCCAACCCTTCAACCCCCCGCTCTCGCTCTCTCTCTCTCTCTCTCAGTCGACTTTTCGCGAGTGCATTATTTTAATAATGCGCTCTGCACAAACTCGACCGACAAAGAGACCCGCCCGCGTCTTTGAGATCCCTCGCTACGATCGCAACTCGAGCACGTATATGTATATATAAAGAGAGAGAGAGAGAGTGAGAGAGAAAGGAGAGAGAAGAAGAAGAAGAACCAGACGAGTTTAACGAGGAGATAAACGTCGGACGAACCCATTGCGCTCGCGCTTATTAACCTTACGACTCGTCCGTCTATATAGTCACGAGTTCACCGTTGCCTTTTCTCGATTAATCCAAATTTCTCTATTTCACTACACTGTGTGTATTTTTCATATCTTTACTTCACTCGGTGATACACATACGCCTCGACTAGTCACGTAATATATACATATATATATGACGTTCTATTCGTCTAAATTAATTATCACTTACAATTCTAATTGCCTCTGTGTTTCAGTCGAAATTAAACACTTATTCACAAATATGCATAAAAAAACACCCAACACCAAAAATATTATTAATAATTTGGACACAATTACAAAAAAATAAAAAAAAATATTAAACAAAAAAAGTCAAACTCTCTGCTCGAGCATGTTCATTACACGTACAAAATTGCTTATTCTTAAACTGCATATGGGTATATATATATATACACGGAGAGAAATAATTTGTAAATATTACAAAGCAGTTTGGTAAAAATTCCTAAACTCTCAAGTAATGTGGTAACAAACTGCGAATCTCGTAATTTTTACCAAACTAAATTGTAATTTTAATTTTTTTTTTAACATCAGAAAAAAAATTTTATTCCTCCCATATTATTTATTTTTGAGTTTATGTATATTATTCGAGTGTTATGGAAATTTTAAATATTTAAATGAAATTTAATTAGTGAAAAAAATTCTGGATGTCATCGGGATCGAACCTGCGAAGTTTGGGTTGAGAATCCAAGTCCTTACCATTGCGCCACCGCGTCACTTGCATGTGTTTCATCGAATCGTCCTTTTAAAGTAAACAAACGAACGACGCGATTCCAATAAAAATTTTATTTATCGCTTCTTTTCGGTATCTCGTGCTGTACTGTTGTTTATAGAATTTCGTAAACAGTATAGGAAAAAATCAGAGTTAATAAAATTTACAAGCTTAATTGTAAAATTTAGTACGCTAACTCCACAAATTTTACTACATTTAGAGTAAATTTTACTACATTTACTGTAAATTTTACTTAGCAGTTTGGTAATTTTTTCGGTTTTTTCGGTCTGTTACCACATTACTTGGGAGTTTGGGAATTTTTACCAAACTCCTTTGTAATATTTTCTAAATATTTCTCTCCGTGTATATATATACAGACACAATACCAAAAAAAAACGTATATTCACTTAACAATTACAAAAGATAATTTATCTCGAAAGGTTTAAATACTAATATATCACCTAGAGTGTAATTGTTGGTCACTTCAACTTTTCCTTTTTTTTTTGCAAACGATCTCGTTAGTTTAGAGACGCGGCGTTTATAAACGAGGAACTAATTGGCCGGAATAAATTTAACTACTATATAGGTATATGTATATATATACACGTTCTCTACCCCTCGTGGTCGTATATATACATAGTATTCCACAGAGTCGAGATCTTTTGGACTCCAAAGAGTAAAGTAACTTTTTGATTGATTCACGTGTCTGGAGCTAATCATGAGAACCGCTCAACCCACTGATCTTTATATCTATATCATAGAATTTTACTCAGTCTCCGTACGTACATACACATATAGAATATATACATGGCATCGGTTTTATCTATTTACTCTCGACTCTTGACGCAGTTATACTATCCTCTATATCTTTTCCTTTATCAATCCATCTCTATTTGTCGCTTTCGCGCTCTCATGTGTGTGTGTGTGTGTGTGTGTTTTCTTAATCGTCTTTTATATATATACGACATCTATCCGGGATTACGATTGTTTTACTTCGTGATTTATGATTCCCTGTAAATATCATGTATAGTTATTTTATAGTTGAATTAGGATTGGCTGTTTTTATTGTTCTATATACGAATTAATTCATTTTCTGGATGTTTGTCACGAATTTTGGAGATTAAGAAGATGTGTGAAATTAAAAAATTGGAATCCCTGTTTACTTTTTAATTAACAATAACTTCTACTTGTTTCGAATAGTGCGTTTTTTTTTTTTAATTTTTTATCACTATATGATCGAGATTTTCGTGCAGCCACAAGGATCAATGTCACGGCAAATCATTACCGACGAAAAGTGATTATTAATTTTTAATTAATTTAAAATTAATTATTTTAAAACAATCACCCTGTCAGCTTCTTCTATGTTACCTAAATACCACGTTATGTGTGATTTTTTTTAGATTTTTGGTTCTGTATTTAGAGAAAATTATTTGCGCTTTTAAAAGTATAGATTCCTATATAATTTGTCTATCGCATTTCCTTAAGATGTATATACTTCTTGTTGCAATTGTTAAATAATATAATTTATAATGTTAGTGAAGGTGGTAATTGATAAAAATTTGATAAATTGAATTATAAATTGATTGATATATTATAAATGAATTGATAAATTGAAATTAATAAAAAATCAATGTTGATACTATATTAAAATAGTTTTATCAGGTCATCATATATAGATATTTAAATTTTCCCGCCAAACTGAGATTTAATTCTTCTATTCATATATACGTGAGCTTATGCATTCGGGAAATACTGTCTGAATAAGTTTGTTTAAGAAATAGTGTACATAAATGCGAAAATTCATGTGATTCGGAGATATTTCAGCTCCAATTCTTATTTGAAAATTTATTTACCGTTTGTAGATAAGTAGCATGAATTTACCTATACAGGAACAATAATAATGATTACAACTTTAATTTCAATTTAAAAGTGTTCCACAATGCGTCAGCGCCTCCTAATCTAAAAACTTTCTTTATAATATTGAATTTTCTTATGTGAAAATTACACATTAGTTAGTAATATAAAAAATTAGCGTATTTTTTATAGAGTAAACTTGGTTTTGTCATCCAAAAACCTACTCTAGTAATTTAATTTTCTTTGATCTAACTTCAATAAATAAGCTGAATATTTGAACATTTTTCTCAGTGTATATACGAAGCGTAGAGCTTACGAAGCGTAAATCTATTGATAATGTTGATATAATGTTGGCTAAGGTGCTTTGTATCTTTAACACTAAAAGGATTTCACTTCTAATTTTATGTGCAGAGTCACATACCGAAAAAAGTAGATTTTCGATCTAAGCGGAATTGTTTTTAAATATATCCCTCGAAAATAAAATGGCTGGTTACTCAAATTGTGATTATTTTATAGAACCAAGAGGAATCTGCTTTATTTTATAGAATATTCATCTTTTTCAATTATACTTATACTCATTTTTTACAAAAAGAGAATTCCGCTAGATTGGGGCATTCAAATTTATTTATGAATCATTTTAATGATAATTCAGGTTATATAAAAAAAAATCTATTTTTTGTTAGTGCAGTAAATATATCAATATCGTCTGTTCCAATTATTCGTATCTAGCATACTCCTATAGATTTTAAATAATCTTAAGCGTGATTATACATCCTACAATGTGATTGCATGGAGGAAAAGGATTAACCATAAATATTCCAAACTGCTTAGATATTTTTTTTAATAATTTTTATTTTAACTACATAGGTAATTTTGTAAATTTTTATTAAGTACAGTTTGACATTATTGGTTTTTTTTGTTTGTATTAAATAATTAAAAATTTGACATTTTGTACAACCCGTGCCATTAATTACCCATATGCGTCATATAATATAATATGGAATTTAACTTATACACATTTCTACATCCTCATATTTTTAGGCACATATTGTACACATCGTATAAAACAGAAAAGAAAAAGGTAGAAGAAATTTGCATCGCACGCAAAATATGGTATATATATATATATATATATATATATATAATAAATATATAAAATGGTAATCCAAATGAGTAAATATATATAAGAGAAATAGTTACGTGAAATCTCATAAAATCGTAGCCCCCAATAATTTCCAGTTTCTCTCGACGTAGAGGAACAGGGAGACTCGACGATCCCTTGGGTCCAAATCCCAGTTTACATCTCCGAGCCAAAGAACGTATCCACCTTCTCTCCTTTTCACCTCCTTTCTTCCAGACTGTGTACCTCTTTTTCTTCTCCCTTTTTTTTTCTCCCTTCTGACTACATAGAATATACACACGCCGTCAGCCGTGTTATTAGGTGTTCTCACGGCGGCCGACGCGCGACACGAGAGCGCGCATTGTTTTCGCGCGGCGCCTTTGCTCGCCGGCGTCCGTTTCCTCGCCTCCGCACGGTTTCGGTTTCCCAAGGTTCGCACATGTATAATATACGTCTCCACGCATGCTCCTTTCTTTCTTTCTTTTTTTTCGACAAGGAGAGAAAGAGAGAGAGAGAGTTTTTAAAGTCTCGAAGAAGGAGCAGGTGTTGCGAAGTTATGAAGAGGATTGTTTTGGATCTAAGGTGCTTATAAAACCGCGAGTGTAATGCTTGGTGTTATATGTGCTATGTGTACGCGTGGGTGTGTGTGTGTGTGTGTCTTTTCAAACTACCATTGTGCGGATTCAGTTTCAATCTTGATGCGTTTAACTAATATAATATCTTTATTTCGATCTTCTCTCTCGGAATTGTTTACTCGCCCTTGTTTTTCGAGTTAAATACAGAGACGGTGATTTATTGATATTGTATAAGTACGTTTCTGATATATATTTCGAACTAGGTTGCTTGTTTATAATTTTGCATCGAGGAGCGGGATGATATTTCCGAGTATAGATTGACGTGTGGTTCTCAACGGAATTAAGTATTGAACTGTATTATACGTTTATTAGAAAGTATATATTATTCGGTATTTCCGAGCTAATTTGTGTTACTCAATATTTATTCAAATACTGCACAAAACTCTCTTTATTAGCAACTTACTTGCATATCGCTAAGTTTTAAATGTTGCCAGAGGTATTAGAAGTTTAATTAAGGAAAGATCGAGAAAGAAAAAAATCAACGTCCGACAGGTCGGGATCAAACCGACGGTATTATACGTTCTTGGGTTATTTACGAAATTTTTTCATAATTTATTTAGTTTATTTATTTATTCATTTAGTATATTTATTTATTTATTTCGTGTATTATTTATTTATTATTTATTTATTTAGTTTATTTATTATTTATTTATATATTTATTTATTTAGTTTGTTTATTTATTTATTTATATTGTTTATATTGTTATATATTCGAAATACACGCAAACTAAACTTTTCAATTTTCAATTATTATAAAATTTTTTGTAAAAATTATAACGTAGATAAACGGAAAGCTATTATCGTCCGTGTAGTAATAAAAATTATTGACCGATTTTAATTTTCACATAATTTCGTTCATAACGAACAAATAAGTAAGATTGAGAAATAAAGATTTACGTAATAATATAGTCACATACAAGGGTAAAAAATCTTTTTTATCTTAGCACTCCTTTAAAAATCAATCGCACTAATCGAACGTAAACGTTTATTAATTTTCTATCAATAAATTAACCTATATCCGCAATTAAAACAATAATAGATTTTTTTTAACTTATTCTCTACTTTTTTTTTCAATTTGTACGATTTACGTATATAATTGAAAAACTATTCGTGCAAACCAATATTTCTTTACACGTTATTAGTTTACTCATTTTCATTTAAAAATATTAACAAAGATTCAGCAATATATATATATATAAATAGGGGGTATTCACGTGAAGTGGTCCGATCTATTTGCTCAAAAGTTATTCTAACCTCAAAAAGTGAATTTTTCCATATTTTTTTCAACACCAGCTGGGTTTACCGCTATATAACTCAAAATCTATCAACTTTTACTATACAACATTATATGTAACATTCGTTGCTAATTATATCTAGAATTTATTCTTCTGGGTTAGAATTTCTAATCTCAAGGTCAATGTTCCATAAACTACATGTCAATATTCAACTTGAAAAAAGTGCAAGTGCGCCACCTTTGATTTTTTCATCCAAAAGTCTAAAAGAAAGCTTGGAGCAATACCTTTCAAATGGTCTGTAGCATTGTTATGGCCTCCAATTCTGTAAAAAGTTATGACAATTTAAAGAAAGACAAAAAATTCACAAAAATTAACATGGTAATTCCCATTTAAATTTTTAAAAAAATTTCGTGTTTCTTTAAATTGTCATAACTTTTTACAAAATTGGAGGCCATAAAAATGCTACAGACCATTTGAAAGGTATTGCTCCAAGTATTATTTATTCATTAGTATATTTATTTATTATTTATTTATTTAGTTTATTTATATTTATTTATATATTTATTTATTTAGTTTGTTTATTTATTTATTTATATTGTTTATATTGTTTATATATTCGAAATACACGCAAACTAAACTTTTCAATTTTCAATATTATAAATTTTTTGTAAAAATTATAACGTAGATAAACGGAAAGCTATTATCGTCCGTGTAGTAATAAAAATTATTGACCGATTTTAATTTTCACATAATTTCGTTCATAACGAACAATAAGTAAGATTGAGAAATAAAGATTTACGTAATAATATAGTCACATACAAGGGTTAAAAAATCTTTTTTATCTTAGCACTCCTTTAAAAATCAATCGCACTAATCGAACGTAAACGTTTATTAATTTTCTATCAATAAATTAACCTATATCCGCAATTAAAACAATAATAGATTTTTTTTAACTTATTCTCTACTTTTTTTTTCAATTTGTACGATTTACGTATATAATTGAAAAACTATTCGTGCAAACCAATATTTCTTTACACGTTATTAGTTTACTCATTTCATTTAAAAATATTAACAAAGATTCAGCAATATATATATATATATATACTAATTATATCTAGAATTTATTCTTCTGGGTTAGAATTTCTAATCTCAAGGTCAATGTTCCATAAACTACATGTCAATATTCAACTTGAAAAAAGTGCAAGTGCGCCACCTTTGATTTTTTCATCCAAAAGTCTAAAAGAAAGCTTGGAGCAATACCTTTCAAATGGTCTGTAGCATTGTTATGGCCTCCAATTCTGTAAAAGTTATGACAATTTAAAGAAAGACAAAAAATTCACAAAAATTAACATGGTAATTCCCATTTAAATTTTTAAAAAAATTTCGTGTTTCTTTAAATTGTCATAACTTTTTACAAAATTGGAGGCCATAAAAATGCTACAGACCATTTGAAAGGTATTGCTCCAAGCTTTCTTTTAGACTTTTGGATGAAAAAATCAAAGGTGGCGCACTTGCACTTTTTTCAAGTTGAATATTGACATGTAGTTTATGGAACATTGACCTTGAGATTAGAAATTCTAACCCAGAAGAATAAATTCTAGATATATATACACAAGTGTTCGTACAACGATTCATATTCTTAAAATAATTATAAAGAAAACAAAAAATGTTAAAATAATTAAATATTAAAATGTAATGAAGCATATCTTTTACGGGTATAAAATGAACGTTAATTTTTTAATGCATTTTAGCAAATATTTCTTGACCTCTAAGCTTATTTGCACAAAGATTAGATACGTCGCTATCTGTCTATATTCGTTCCATACGTGTATATATTTTTTTCTTTTTTTTTTTAAATTTAAATAACAAATACGTTATATAAATATTGAGAAAATGCGATATTTAACTTTGATAATCGATAAACGCGCATATCAACCCCGAGTATCATATACCCATATTATCGATATTAATACATTATTTTCTTGTCGTCGTATATACAATTACACATTTCACAACTTGTAATGGGTAATTATGTAAATAATGTCAATGGTATTATATTATCCAAATCTTCATATATATATATGTATATATGTATATATGTATATAATATAATATTGTATACACAAAAATAATGTTTTTAAAGATGATTGATGGTATTAATGACGATTAAAGTGTATAAGATTGAAACCGAAAAAAAATGAGTATAACAAGTGTGAACCTCCCTAAGAAGGAAGAGAAAAAGTACTCGAAACGTCGTGATATAAATTTAAAGTTGTGGTTAATTCACCAAGATCAACAAATCATTATCCCTTTAAAGAAGTGTCAACCTCGTCTGGATCACCAAAAAAAATGTTATTCTCTCTTCCAGCGAGTGTATATGTATACATATATATCTCGCCTAGTAAATTACGTAAGCCTTGGCATAAAACACTTTTCTAACAGAGCTAATATATCGTAAGTGTATATATATATATATATATATATGCATGTGCGGGTATATACGTTGGGTTGCATAAACACCAAAGAAATATAAATCTCGTCGCGCCGTCAGGAAAACTGTTCGGGTGGGGGTGACGGGCGCGTGTGCGCGCATCCACATATACGTATATATACACATATATATATATATATAATAACCTGGGAAGCTTGGGATGCAAATGCTTGTGGGAGAAGTTGCTAATCGCGCGATAAAAGACACTTGGTAAATCGAGGACCCTGGTGGATGTATATATATCCTATGAAATAAATTACCATGAGGTTTAACGTGTATATGTATATGTGTATCGAGAGATTTCCTACCATGCACCGTGAAATCGGCAGGTGTACGTGAACCTACACTTCCCTCTCTCTATATCTTGTTTGAATAATGCGATTGTCGAGAGTCTGAAGAGTATAAAGGAACGAAGAAAAAAGAGAGAAAGAGAGACAGAAAATTTGCAGCGCCAGCGTCTTTTGCATGTACTGTTATTGCGAGGAAGAGGGATCGGGATGTCTGTTAACGTCTCCGTGGGATAAGAAATATGGATTTTCGAACGAGAAATTTTGTTAGATATGTTTTTCGCTCAGTGCTCTTTTTTTTCGTTAACAAATATGCATATCCTAATAAATGTCCTTGATGATTAATTCAAATTTTTACCGGTACGCGTTCGTTTTAATTTTAAAAGATGTAAATGTGGATGCATATTATCGTGTTGTTATCATTATTTAATCAGATATTTATTTATTTAATTATTTCATTATATAATTACTCGTTTATTTACTTATTTATTTATTTATTTAGAAATATTAAATAAACTTAGATTCTTTAAAAAATACCAGAAAAAAAAAACATAAATAGTAACTTAAATGAGCTAAAGAAAAAATTTTTTAAAAAATACCGATTAAAATTCATATAATACTTTGTAATAAATACATGCACGGGCGATTTAGAGTCAAAATTTAAAATAAAAAAAAATTTTAATCTAACAGCTAAAAATTTGAAAGCACGTTTAAATCGAGTGCGATGAACTGATAGAATTTGTTGAAGTAATTCGTGTGCTTAGACGGTTTTTTTTGTTTGATATTGTTACGTATGAAAAGGAGAGAAGCGAGAAATAAAAAGGTGGACTGCGGGATTCGACCCCGGGACCTCAGCGTGCGAATCGCGCGCTCTGACCGTCGAGCTACCGTCCACCCGGACGGAGCATCGACGATACGAGCTACACACTTCTTATCTGTCACTTGACTCCTTCTCATATGCCCAAGTCGCGGCGAACATAATAGTAACTTAAATGAGCTAAAGAAAAATTTTTTTAAAAATACCGATTAAAATTCATATAATACTTTGTAATAAATACATGCACGGGCGATTTAGAGTCAAAATTTAAAATAAAAAAAATTTTAATCTAACAGCTAAAAATTTGAAAGCACGTTTAAATCGAGTGCGATGAACTGATAGAATTTGTTGAAGTAATTCGTGTGCTTAGACGGTTTTTTTTTGTTTGATATTGTTACGTATGAAAAGGAGAGAAGCGAGAAATAAAAAGGTGGACTGCGTGATTCGACCCCGGGACCTCAGCGTGCAAATCGCGCGCTCTGACCGTCGAGCTACCGTCCACCCGGACGGAGCATCGACGATACGAGCTACACACTTCTTATCTGTCACTTGACTCCTTCTCATATGCCCAAGTCGCTCGGCGATGTCCGTGACAATATAACGATGAATAAAACCCAACATTTAATGAAAAAGTATAACTTGATGCATACGAATAATGCTTAATACTTTCAGGCAAATAAGAATTTTAATCGATGCCTCCGAAGCACATTAGCTGATTATCTTTAATACTATTCTAATTAGCAAGGTCGTGGAAAAATTTAAAAGTAATAAAACAATCATTGTATATATAACAATCGTGCGACATTATATTTAGAATGTTAAATAACATCAACATATTTAATATAATTAAAAAGTTGGATTGGTTTATTTATTTTATTGTAAAAGATACATACCGTAAAAATGTACGTTCAATGGACAAAAGCTAATTAATTATGAATCAGAGTGAATGGAGACAATATGTTAAAATTGTCAATTAATTATATGATAAACAATTATATAAATTAATAATAACGAGATCATTTAAAAAAAAATATTCGTCGACAACTGTAAATCACCAACTCAACGTTATGAATATTTACATCGACGTTATAAATGCAATAATTAACATAATTAAATATAATTATATATAGAGGTATATGGAAATAGAGGTAGATAGAGAGAGAAAGAGTATTTTACATAGCAATGTATTGCTAATATCCTGGAAATTACGTAATAAACGTTTCATTCATAAATTACTATATAGCTACATCCGAACAAGTTTAAATTCTATAACTCATTGTTTGTACGAAAACTTTTTTGAATTTTGTGAAAAGCGATATAAAATTTAAAAAAAGTGATATACAAGTAAATGATCGATGCCCGAGTAAGATACAAAAATTTTTAAAAAGTATTACAAAAAAAAGTATTTGTCGAATATTTTTATTGAATTTGGTTACGAATACTTTCTCAAATAATTATCAAATTTAATAATTTTAAATAAATTTGTTATATTTCTGTTATATTTGTTCTTTGTTATATTTGTTATATTAATGCTGTTTTAATTAATTAAAAAATTGAAATTTATTTTTCAATTAACATTTTAATAAAATTGTTGAATTCGACATTGACTTAAAGTTAATAAAATTGATAAGCAGTCGAGGAAATATTCGTCGAATATTTCGATTCGTATATTACACGGAGTATTTCTTAGTAAGGCATCGATCATTCGCTTGTACACCGTTTTTTTTCTTTTTACACAAAATTCGAAAAAAGTATTCGTACAAAAAAAAATGGGGTCGACTATATACTTACCTATTTCTGGTTTACATGTACATTACGATATATCAATGCATTGAAATATTCGCAATATATACAATTCAAATAAAAAATTATTATTTTTATTTATTTTCATTTTTATTTCATTATCTTTTGTTACTTCTCTCGTTCGAAACAAAATGGAATACACGTCGCCATACCGCTAGTACATATATTTATTCCAGCTATTTATATACATTTAGAAAACAAGTATACTTTTCGTTGTTGTATTTTTTTAATTTTTTTATTCGGTATACACATGCAAGGCGAACATAATGGTATATAACATTAATTAACATAAACATCCATATAACGAACACGATGTAAATTAGTATTCATAAGCAGGATGGAATCGTAGCAATCAACGGGAATGACGAGGTTATATTTTCATCGTGTAGGACAGATACTTACCCGCAACTCCTCGGTACGCGTTGATATATATATATATATATATATATATATATATATGAGCGAGCCAACTATCAGCTGTTGTTTAACGTAGGCGTATATATATATATATATATACGTGGGTCGGTCCAGTACTTGGTGTACATTATATTCCTAACACCCGAATTGCATTATGTTACAACCCCATTCGCCACTTCCACTTCCGTACTTTTATATATATATATATATACATCGCTACGTATATACTATGCACCTTGCGATTTTGTGCACTAAGTGCTTGCGCTTCTTTATTCCGTGTCATACGTGTATATATATATATATATATATATATATATATATATATATATATATATATATATATATATATGTATATATATATATATATGGGTGGTTCTCTGTGACATCGAAGATGAAAAAAATAAATATTGCTATAACTGTGGGAATATGTTTTAGAGGTATCCAGTAGTTCTCCTGAATTTTTTCAGATTTTTTCTGGACCATTGTTTTAAGTTACAGAGAGTCAAAGTTGACATTTTAGCACTTTTTTTCATTATATGCCCATTTTCATGAATTTTTAGCTCCCAGGGGATGCATTTTTCACTAAAAACATAACTATGACTTTTTTTGTAAAATTTTCCGAACTTTTCATTAAAAATACTTTTAAAGACATAAATGTATGCTGTCACACTCTTGTAAGCCATTTAAACCTTAAATAGTGAAAATCAGCAATTCTGCTCCGGACTCTGGTAACCTAATACTGTCTAAAAGATGTCTTTTTATAGTCAGAAACTGCCTAAAAATTTCAGAGTGGGTCTAAATCATTAAGATCACTTATGGTCAAAATATCCGGGAAAAGTGCCCGAAATATTAATAGAAATGTATATTTGTTGCCTTATAACGATGAATCTAGTAGCATGATCATTGCAAAAAAATTTATGCACTTACCTTGGAAGTGGTAGAAAAGTATCTGCACTTGTTTCAGTATCCATCTAATCCCCTGTAAGCTGCTAAAAATACAAATATTATTATACAAATTATAAAAAATTATTTTTTATAACATTTATAATGCTGGATTTTTAGTTTTACATCCCTTACAAGAATTATAATACTAATCTGAAGGATTACTATAAAAGTATCAACATTATTATTATTATTATTCAGCAATACATTGTTTAGAATTCACAAACTTGTCACTGTCACGTTATCATATTATTCATTATAATTATATATCCGATTTATTTATATATCTGTTGTATTAAATACGTATATTCAGTTATTGTAATAATGATGTTTATATATTTATAGTAATCCTTCAGATTAGTATTATAATTCTTGTAAGGGATGTAAAACTAAAAATGCAGCATTATAAATGTTTAAAAATTAATTTTTTACATTTGTATAATAATATTTGTATTTTTAGCAGCTTACAGGGGATTAGATGGATACTGAAACAAGTGGAGATACTTTTCTACCATTCCAAGGTAAGTGCATAAATTTTTTTGCAATGATCATGCTACTAGATTCATCGTTATAAGGCAACAAATATACATTTCTATTAATATTTCGGGCACTTTTCCCGGATATTTTGACCATAAGTGATCTTAATGATTTAGACCCACTCTGGAAATTTTTAGGCAGTTTCTGACTATAAAAAGACATCTTTTAGACAGTATTAGGTTACCAGAGTCCGGAGCAGAATTGCTGATTTTCACTATTTAAGGTTTAAATGGCTTACAAGAGTGTGACAGCATACATTTATGTCTTTAAAAGTATTTTTAATGAAAAGTTCGGAAAATTTTACAAAAAAAGTCATACTTATGTTTTTAGTGAAAAATGCATCCCCTGGGAGCTAAAAATTCATGAAAATGGGCATATAATAAAAAAAAGTGCTAAAATGTCAACTTTGACTCTCTGTAACTTAAAATAATGGGCCAGAAAAAATCTGAAAAAATTCAGGAGAACTACTGGATACCTCTAAAACATATTCCCACAGTTATAGCAATATTTATTTTTTTCATCTTCGATGTCACAGAGAACCACCCATATATATATATATATATATATATATATATATATATATATATATATCAACTCCACGAATTTTCTATTTTCGCTTCCTTTTTTTTCTCATTCTGCATTTCGTATACGAGTGGTAGTATTATCATGATCGCGTTCGGCTGTAAATATATTTGCGTTTTTCGAATGTATTCTGTAAAATTACTAGTACTATCCTAACGACAACTTTACTTGAAAGGCTCTGTATACCTACTTTCAATTTAATACATCTATTTTATTATTTTATTTCTTTTTTTTTTTAACCAAGTTTTAAATTCTCTTCTTAACAACAAACTGTATAAGTTTGAAACTTTCTTTTTTTTTTTTTTTAAACGTCTGTACATGTTACTTTAAAGTTAGATAACTTGGAATAAAACTTTATATACGGTAAAGAAAAATATTAGAGTTTGAGAGAGTCTAGGAATGAAATTTTGAACTATGATATATATGTATACCTTTTATATGCACACACACATATCCACATTTTTAATAAACAAAAATAGGAAATTATATGCGTGTATGTATATATTGTCACGGACATCGCCGAGCGACTTGGGCATATGAGAAGGAGTCAAGTGACAGATAAGAAGTGTGTAGCTCGTATCGTCGATGCTCTGTCCGGGTGGACGGTAGCTCGACGGTCAGAGCGCGCGATTCGCACGCTGAGGTCCCGGGGTCGAATCCCGCAGTCCACCTTTTTATTTCTCGCTTCTCTCCTTTTCATACGTAACAATATATATTCTACCGATTCTGTCTCATAAACACTTTGTATAAAAAAACTTACACGTGGATCAAACATTTTCCCTATATATATACCATCATTATTACTTTTTTTCGATCTCCGCACTCTCGCGTATATATAATATCATGTACTTGAGTGCACTCATGTCCTTCATTCGCCAAGCGCAACTCGTAAAGTTAAGAACCGAATGTTTGGCGCGTCGGTAAAAATATATAACATGTACATGTCGCTACGAGAGAAAATCAATAATCACGTCGCGATTGCAAAAGTGGTTTTGATGTCAATGTATGAAAATTAACTTGTGCCTGATCTGTGTACCACCGGTCTCGGTGTTCGTTCGCCAAACTATATGTAACGTACTCCGAAAGAAGCTCCGTTGATGGATTGTTCGAATGAAACAAGCTGGGGGATCGTTATATATTTGGTAATTTACTTATTTACATTTTTTTTGTTTATTTACCAATGTTATTCAGACAAAAAATCGTTTATATTGTTAATTTTAACACGTTAACCCAATAACGCCCAAACGGACATTATTATTATTATTTTTTTTTCGATTTTCGTTGTTGTTATTTGATGCATGAATTGTAGAGTATCATAATGCTAATTTTTTTACACTGAGGAAAAGTTTAGATTGAAAATTACAATAGTATTTATTAAACAAATGACAAACTGACAAATTAGGAAAATTACTATAGTTTACAGTAAAAATTACTATAGATTATAATAAAATTTACTATAATTCTCGTAATATTTACTAGAACTTTTCTATATTTTAATATAAACTATAGTAATTTTTCTTAGTTTGTCATTTATATATATAGTTGTATGAAATAATTTTCTTGTTTTCCAATTGATTTTAATGAAATACCTGGTATACTTTAGTTTTTTGGGTGTCTGAGTCGCAAAATCCATTATGGCGGATCAAAAGAACCCGACTCAAAATGGTTGTAAATGTTGATATATCATCAAATTGAATAACTTTCATGTTTCTCAATAGATTTCTATGCAATTTGGTATATAGTATATGTATCATTTTAAACCTATAAAATTGAAAAATGCCGTGCTACTTAACCGGTTAATATTGGGACCTTGACAAAATTTTTTTTAATTATTATTAAGTAAATAATTACCATCACCTCCGTTGACAAAGTTTTAAAGTTGTTTCTTAATTAAATTTAATACTTTTTGAAAGAAATTTTGTAAATTCTTTAATTAATAATAATTAAAAAAAATTTTAAGGTTTCAATATTAATTTATAGGAGTGATTATATAAGTCAGGACGAGTAGCCAATTATTTTATTTTAATCAATTTTTAATTATTTTTTAAAATTTTTACAATTATTTATTATTTTTATTTATTCACGTGGAATTAATATTTCATTTTTTATAGCTATGATTTAAGCAATTTCAATATCTAACGAGAGATCACTTTCCACTTTTTATAGTTAATAGACTGTACGACCGAAATAATTGTTTTAACTATATATAGAAATTAGTAATTTTAATAATTAGTCAAGTCGGTCTCTCAATAATAAATTGTAATATTGCCTATAAACCTTTTCAATTTTTTAAATTTATACAAAATTAATAAATGCAGAAATATAATGTCGTAAATCAATACGAAAACTTTGTAAATTTCAAAGTTTTTACGTGCGTACGATTGCATCTTATAAGAATGTTTTTACAGAAGTCTTGGCAACATCTTCCTCGAGTATGCGCCGAGTAAAAAAAAAAGAAGAATGAAAATTCATCCATTGTTCGAAGTGTATTTCTTTTAAAATTACAGTTGAGGAAAACCGAGGAGATTCGATATATACGATACGAGAGCGACATACGTATATATATACATACCTTGACGTGTGCGCATCAGCGATCAAAATATATCAAAGCGTATAAAAAAAATAAAAGGGAAGAGATTTCAATTCCACGTCGTAAAAAGATAAGGTTCCTCGTAGGACATTCGGGGAAAATCTGTGTAACTCCTCCCCGTTTTTTCTCACGAGCACTGGTCGGCTAGAGGAAAAGAGGAGAGGTACAGAGCGATAAAAATTTTTTATGCTAATTCGTGCAAGGCCGATTCCGCGTACACAACCACTCGCGTCCGGGCAATCTAAGAAAGGGAATATCCATGGGAAAACCGTCGCGATCTCATTATCCGCAAATTGGAAAAGCTCGGGCCGTTATATAACATAACCCGGTAGGATCTCGTAAAAACACACACACACACACACAGAGCGGGAAGCGTCTCTTTTGTCGCGGACACGCAACGACGCGAGTTTTACTCGACGCCTTATAGATACACCTCGTCGTTGTAATGATCGGCCGTTAAACTCGGTTTTGAGTGCACCTAGTCATGTCTTCTCGGTATAGTTTTCCGTCGACGGGAAATTAAACTAAAACGATCGAATGTCTCTTTTTCTTTACTTTTTTCTTGTATTTCGTTTTGATCGATCTTTCAAGTAATATAGTTCTGGTAATTAGCTATTTATCTGAAATCCCAATTTTCGTAATGGTGAATCAATATAATTTATTACGATTTGTTGTATAATCGTAATCAATAAAATTTATTTATAATTCCTTGTATTCATGAATATATACATTTAAGTAACTGAATTCACGTTAAATCGTTATATCAAACGTTATATCAATTACGATTTTTATATATTAGTAAACATGTATACGAATCTTCCAACTGCTTGAATTACGAAAATGTCGAACTAAAAATTTATAAACACATATAGCTCTATTTTACACTTTCGAAAAATATAAACTTCGGAACTTCCACTTTACCAAAAGTACAAAATTTCGTTCTGATATTTGAAACGTATAGAAAGAAAAAATAGAAGGAAAAATTCTACTTCGGAGATGTATCGAGTACAATTTTTCCTTTACAAAAAAAGTATATAGAAACTTCGATTTTTTTTTATTATGCATATACCTTTCAAAAGAAAAATTTCGCGATGTGCTTCTTTTCCGCTAATTTTTTCACGCTCTAAAACTGCATCGCATCCACATATACATGTGTGTATATATATATTTTACATAATTTATTTCTAATATTATTCAACACCCCTCTTTTTTATACATAATCTTCATAAATACGTATACAATTACCCTATGAAAATTCAAATCGATTGGAATATGTTTATATAAATAATGAACAATTCGTATATATATATATATATATATATGTATATGTATATGTATATGTATATGTATAATGCACATTTGAGTCGATTTGAATTTCCATACGGTCTATGTCCATATATACACATATACACGTAAAAAATAATTTCGAGGAAGGTGCACTTGGAAGAAAGCATCTTCTTATTCCTCCGTTTCTATATATATGCTCCCGTTTGCGTACGCACGACTGCTCGTTCGATGTCGGATTTTACGGGCAAGTCGCCGCGTCGCGTCCTTAGACATTCGGCGCGCGAGACCGGAAATTGAATTCGCGCGTGTGCCATGTGTACACACATACATATATATGTATATACGTATAAACTTCGACCCTTTACGTATTTCAATTCAATATGTATATAAGGTGAAGGTCATTTTCCCGTTTTTATCCGATTGGGATTATCCATTTTCATGGTTGGAGTGTTATAGTTTTTTTTATTTAATGTACAGATATTTTTACCGTCGTTTGGTTAATGATGGGAAATGTCTTATATTTTGAGAATTATTTAGAAGGATCGATTAGTGGGTTTTATTTGTTCATTAATTTTAACGATATATTGACGATTGATTTATACATGTTTTACTGAAGTAAATAAAATTTTTTTTAATTTATTTATTTCAATTCGCATTAACCGTAAAGATTGAAATGAAAAGTACATTTACACAAATTTAATTTGTCTTTGTACCGTGTTTTTGTGTTTACATAATATATATTTACAATAATTTACGAAAATATAATTTACATACTTACATAGTATATTTTTCTTTTTTTTCTTCTCTTTTCGAACAGTATATAATGTCGAGTTTTATAATAGTTTGTTACAAAGTTATATCTTACGATAAAAACCTATTTTTTTGAAAAATTTAATTGTTTTTTTTACAATTTTTTGGATTTTTTTAAATAGTTTTTATAAACAATTGTAGATATACATCTTTATTCTTTCGCTCATGTTTGCTGGGCGTTCTAATAAAATATAATGAATATAGTGATTCTACGTTTACAACGTTCTTATGTTTTGGATTGTTTCGCTAGCTATGAGGTATATCCAAATATTCGCAGGTTCGGATCCCGATGACATTCGACAAAATTTTTTCACATTATAAAATTTAATTAAAAAATATTTGAACTAACTTACACAACCAGTAAAACAATTCCCGTGTAAAAAAAAAGTATGGGAAACGTCTGGGAAAAGTCTGGCTTATAAAGTCTTGGCAAAGTCTAGCTGGTGAGACTATCCCATACTTTTTGCCAGACTTAATATATTTTAAATCAACCAGACTTTCTCCCGCACATTCTGCCAGACTTTATAATTATTTTGAAAGTCTGGGATAAATAAGCCATACTTTCTCCCACACATTTTACTAGACTTTATAATTATTTTTAAAAGTCTGGGAGAATTCAACCAAACTTTCCCCAGACTTCCCCCTCGTCGCATCTTTGTCGCATTGCATCTTTCAAACATAAAATTTATATTATTTCTAATTGATAGAAACAACAAATCTTTGACATGTTTTGAGCTATCGAACTCACAAAACCACGAGATACTTATCTATGACATATAAAAAAAGTCACTAATGTTTTTCGTGTATCTCGCGACAACAAACTGATGAAATGGTTAGGGTACGAAACGATATGAAAACCAACTTCAATTTGATGATTGTGTTTTTATAATTGTAACCTAACCGTTTCATCAGTTTGTTGTCGCGAAATACACGAAAAAAATTGGTGACTTTTTCATATGTTAGATATGATAGATAAGTATCTGGTGGTTTTATGAGTTCGATAGCTCAAACATGTCGAGGATGTATTGTTTTTATTAATTAGAAATTATATAAATTTTATGTTTGAAAGATGCAATGCGACAAAGATTCGACGAGGGGGAAGTATGGGGAAAGTCTGGTTGCATTATCCCAGACTTTTAAAAATTATTATAAAGTCTGGCAAAATGTGCAGGAGAAAGTCTGGTTGATTTAAAATATATTAAGTCTGGCAAAAAGTATGGGATAGTCTCACCAGCTAGACTTTGCCAAGACTTTATAAGCTAGACTTTTCCCAGACGTTCCCCATACTTTTTTTTTACACGTGAAATAATATGCGAAAAAAAAAATTTTTTTCAATGCGAAAAAAAAGTTAGAATGATAGTTCAGTTTAGTAAAAATAACAAAATTCTCACACGGAGAAAAATGTTCCATTAAAAATTACTATACTCTTTAGAAAAGTCAGGACAGACTGTCAGACTAAGATAAAATTGCTATAGTTATAGTAAACTTTAATAGAAGTTGCTATAAAAAATTAGTATCTATATATTAAATTTTACCATACAGTATAGTAATTTTTTTCTCATTCTGGCAGTTTGTCCTGTCTTTCCTAAAGAGTATAGTAATTTTTAATCGTAACATTTTTCTCCGTGTAGTATATCAACACATTCCTCGGAAGTTCACGAATTTATACTAGACTTGTTTATAATATTTACAAAAAAATATCTCATCCGTGTGTATGTCGAAAATAATATAAAAACAAAAGGGGACAGCAAGGTTGAGACAAGAGAACCGGTATAGGTATTATACACATACACGCAACTTTTCTGAATAAACAAGCTGCAAGTACGAGCTTACTCGATCCGCGCGCGCCTATACGTAAAATCGTCGTCGTCGCCCACGCACACGTGTGTTTTAACAATGACAGGGTATTATACACAGAGGGTCTCGCGAGCTATAACTTACGATTGCTCGTTATAACCATAGGACGAGGTGAGTGTCTTATACGAAGAGAAAGAGAGAGAGAGAGAGAGAGAGAGAGAGAGGGCAAGGTGCGACTATACGTTCTACTTTATTGGTGGATTATTGGCTATAAAATGCCTTTTCGGAGAGCAAAGAGATCGGGTTAATAGCCGCCCGCGGTTTCACGTCATTGACTATGAGGAAATAAAGTGGGTTGCGTTATTGATACGACGCGCGACGGCCCGCGTGACTTTGCCAACCGATATATTTTATGATATATAACGCGGTGCCTCGTGAACTTTTCTATATATATGAGGTTTGCGACCACCCAGCACCTTGATTTACTATATTTTTCTTTTTCTTTCCTATTTTACAGCTTCTCGAGATTGATTTCTCGATTATACGCGATATATTTCCATATTTTCTGAGGCATTTTCTTACGATCCTTTACGTTAGATTTTTTTTTTTGGGTTGAAAGGTGCAGATTCTTGTAATTTGGGTTCGACATCCCCGTAAGGGGGTGGCTTACCCGATGAATTACCGACTGAGCTAAAAAAGATAATTATTACATTTATTTAAAAAAATACGCAATTTTAAGCAAAACGCGAATGCAGAAGTATTAGATAATTAAACAATAAGTAATTATACAAAGTTTCAGGTCAATACAACAAACATACCGTAAAAAATTTCTGTACCGAAAAAACATAAACAATTGTACATCTTAGGTACAGAAATTTTTTAGAGTGTCTTTGTCGTATTGACCTGGAACTTTATAGAATTACTTACTTAATTATCTATAGTGTAATTCTGTATTCGGATTTTGCATAAAATTGCGTATTTTTTTAAATAAATAGAATAAGTATCATTATTTGCTCAGTCGGTAATCCACCTCCTTAATAGAAAAACGAGCGATGGGGGTCGCATATAACATCTCTCCCTCTCTCTCTCTCTCTTACTCAATGTTTCTCTTTCTAGACGTAGAAAACGTCCCTCTTCACGGTAGCGTGTACACGCACGAAATACGAAAAGAAAAACCAAGCGGCCAGAATATAAGCTCATAGCGCGCGTAATATCGCGCGGGGTATTTCGGTGCTCCAAGGTGATTTACTCGCTCGCCACCGCGCGAAAAAATAAGAGGCCTCTGTCCCTCCTCAACTTGTGTATGCATATATATACATATACATACGTATGGAGAAGAGAAAATATTATCTCTATGTCTCTCTCTCTCTCTCCATCTCGCGTTCCCCGGAATAGGGATAAATAAATCAACCCTCTAGGAGAAACTCGTCCTGTTCGAATAGGCAAAGCAACCACTCTCTTTCTACGGGTATATATGCGAGTAATCGCCGAATAAAAAGCGATGTCGAGCAGATGCCAGAGTGAACTACTACACGGCCGCGAGACCTGGCCATTAGCTAATGGACCACCGACACTGCGCGACAACCGAAAGGTCCGCCCTCCGCCGTTTATATATATATAGTCTATACCTGTCGCGCCATCAACTTTGAATCAACCCTCGACGGAACGCCCAATCAATCGTATCTCTCTTAGCTCTTTGTGTATATATATTATTATACGCTAATAATTTTCTTTTCTTTTTATTACACATCGTCAATTGATGAACCTGAGCGAGTCGTTTATAATAGTTTTATATGTAAATTTTTATATTAAAACATTAAGAAAATGTGTATAATTAAAAAATAATTTTTTTTTGTGTTACAGGTGAGTCGAAATTTCGTACACCCCAGCTGAATGTACAATAGTAAATATGGTAAGTCGCGTGGTATACATTTAATAATGAATTTCAAGCGAATAACGTATACCCCCTCGTGAACAATAATTTTTGTACATCGATTGTCCGTTAAAAGTGTACAATAATAAGAAGGTAATATGGTAATAAATTAACATAATCGATGAATCGATATATATATTTACGAAAATTGACATTTAACGAGTATCCCGTACTACAACTACGAAAAACGAGAAGAAGAATAATCTGTATCTTTAAGTAATTCAAGTTTTAGAATAAATTTTAAAAAATAAACAACGCGGGGATGAAAGTTCATCGCGAAAAAATAAATCTCGTGTGCAAAACAGTCACGTAAATATGTGTACGCATGCACGTATCTCTTGAAGTGAATTAAAACAGGAAAAAATAAGAGTCGCCGTGAATAAAACTAGAATCTAAATATAGAAAAAAAAGGAAGTAGGTAGTAGGGTACGGTATATATATATTAAAAGAGGCCGAAATTTATGCAGTAGGCTTTGTAGTATCTCTCATCAACCGACGACGACTCGTCGCTCGTTTCTTTCTGCCAAAAGTTGGAGAACAGCTTCAGTTATATGTATATGCTATACCTCCGAGTTTTTGCTGGTTCGTGTGCCACAAATATATAAATAATCTATATATATATATACATATATATATATATCAGGACGGTACGTCGGTCATTCCCTTTCCGCAATTTCGACGAATCGATAACATCAAATCCTTGGTTGAACGAGCGTGCTAGCATACATTGACCGCGTGTATATATATAAATCCTTTTAAAAAAATACGGTATAGAGAGAGAGAGAGAGAGAGAGAGAGAAGGAGAAGAAGAAGAGTCTCGGTGTGGTTCTTCTTTCAAGTATATTAATGACGTCGCCGTATAGACTCGCAAATGCCACTCGCTCATACTTCGCATAACCATTATTTAAACTGTCTGACTCTCTCTCTCTCTCTCTCACTCTCTCTTTCTCTCTCTGGCAAAGCTTTCTCGTAATATCGCTATCTACGTAGCAGTAGCGCACCGCTATATTACTTTTCTTTTGCTTTATAATAAGCTCTCCTGCCTCTCGCCCGGTAAATTATGTAGTGGTACTTTTCTACTTCCCCCTTTTTTTCCTTCCCTTTTCTTTACTTTATTTCCTCTTTTTTTTAAGAAAAAACTAAGTATAAGATCGAAATATTATACATTGAATTGACGGTATTAATAACGTAATATACGCGGTGTGTATACTAGCGTAATCGACGCGGATATTATACTATACTGTTTATATTCAGTTGAATAAGCTTGAGGGTATAAACCAATTTTGTAAGTCGATTAATTTAAAGAAGATAAATCTGTAATAAATGTATATAGGATATTTTTATTGCGAGATTAGGTGTTTACCGGTAAACTGAGAGGATAGGAATATTTTGGTCGATTGACATTTCTATTGATTGTTAAGATTTGACCATTTATAAATATATGAGCAAATGTTTATTATTTTCATTATACACGGTGTTATGTCCTGAATATTAAATGTTTAACCCAAATAATGACGTCTGTCACTTAGCTAGGACTCGAACCTAGGGAATTTTTAAGTAAACTAAGAGTACGTTTTACAGGACATAAACGTATAATCTAGTGACCGGAAAGAAGGAAGCTCTTTCCACACTAATATTAATTATTTTTATGTAAATTTATTACTTACTTTGTATTTCTTCCCTTGAAGTCCTTTGCTTCTTTGTATGTTGGGGAGATTAATTTGGTTATTTATTGATTTAAATATTATAATAGGATTTATTAATTTAGCACTTTATAATACAATTGGTTTTTCTTATTTTATCTTTGGTACTCTCAACATTTCGTATTTAAGAGACGAGCCGACACGTAATTCGAACTGCCTGATTATAGGTCGACATCTTCAATTTATTGTAAAAGATTATTTGTAAATTATAAAATTAGTTATTCCTCCATGAAAAATGGAAATTTTTCAATTTTTTTTAGAAAAATTGCTATTTTCAAAACCATTTATCTTAAGATCTATTGATTTTTTTTAAAAACATTACAAACAACTTTTGTTCAAATCTTTAGAACTTATCAGTTGATAAATGTTCTTCATTACATATTGAAAAAATAGTTAATTTTCCCATTTTTACAATTTTTACTTTACACACATTACATAGGAGTACTCATATCAATCACATCATCATCCTCTTCACCTGTTATAATTGTATATATGAACGTGACTCATTTATCGGTCTACATAATTTGCAAGCGCGCTGAAATATTTCCTTACCGGTTATAAAAAATATAATATGTATTTTATATATGTATTTTATAAATAATACATATATAAAATAAAAAATATATATGTGTATGTATATACAAACAACGTGTAAATTAACACGGAAGAGGAAAGCAATTACCGCGCAACAATGTCAAAATAGTGTAGACGTAATATAAATCCAAATGAAAATTGTAACACTGGTGCTCTTCTTTCGTATATATATGTACGGATAATTTTCTTGCCGAGCGACACGATGTTAAACGTTTAAACGACGACACGCGGAGAAAACCTTGATCTCGAAATACCCTAGATATCTTCTATCTCCCTTTATTTCCTTCCGCTTTTCGCTGTTCCAGTCAAAGCTCATTCCTTAAGCTGTTAATCTGCCTCTACGTGAGTTCCCTCTCTCTTTCTCGCTCGGGTATATACCATATATCTCGTCTTTTCATCTCAATTTCTATTCTCTTCCTTCGCGTTGTCAAATTAAAATCTTTCCACATATCCTAGTGCGACTGGTGTCAGCGTGTTCAAAATCTTGTCGAAAGAGGTCGAAAAAATTGTTAAAATGTTCTCTTTTACCGTCTCATTGACGTTCAATCAAAGTTTTTTTTTCTCCTTTTTTTTTAATTTCTGCAGTTTAATGTTGAAATTAACCTGTAGTAACTTTTTAATTAAAAGATACATTAATGCGGCTTGCGCTAATGGATGTATATAAGTCAAGCACCATTTTCATATACATTTTTTATTCGCTATTTCCTATTTCTGCGTGTACGATATATGTGTAAGCGAAATGATCGGTCCACTTATTGTACGCGTAAACCTATATTAAAAGCTTGCGTGTATGATACACGCAGAAATACGACATAGCGAATAAAAAAAATATATATATATACATATTTTAAAATATTGCGATGATGAAAATGTTCTAAAACTTTGAAGTTCCTTGCATTTTCGTGTACACTGTGAAAAAGTTTAGATTAAAAATTACAATAGGGTTTAGTAAATGAATCACAGGCTGACAAATTAGGGAAATTACTATAGTTTACAGTAAAAATTACTATAATTCTTGTAATATTTACCATAACTTGTAAATTTTAACATAAACTTTAGTAATGTTTCTTCGTTTGTCAGTTTGTGATTCATTTACTAGAAACTATTGTAATGTTTACTAAATATTTTTTAATTTTTAATCCTAAATTTCTCTCCGTGTAACACCTGCATATCTTCGTTTATATCGTAAACCCAAGTTAATTTTAATAATTTCATCGTTAAATTATTATTTTTACATTTTTTAATACATTTATTCAAGTTATTTGTAATTATATATTATTTATGAAAAATTATACACTTAAATTATTTTATCTCTAATAGTATTTATGTAATGTTAAAAGTCCTTAATTGTTTGTATGAAAAAGCAAACATTACCATACAAGTACGCGAAACAGGTGCAAGTCAGGTACGACTCGATTTCGACAAAAAAAGACTCGTACGTGGATCTCACCTGTTCCGTGCATGTGTATCGTATACTATTTTTTAACGCAACGTGAGCGATCAAGCACACTTCTCGTTGAGGTTAAAAACCGTGTTTCGCACCCGGAGTGTTAAAATCATTTTAAGTAAAGGATAGATGCCTGGAGTAAGGTATAAAAGCATTGTTAAAAATTATTCAACGAAGTGATTTATACTAAAACACAAAAATTACTACATCTGTATAAAAAAAATCAAGGAATTTGATGACTATACGGGTAGAGAAAAAAAAATTGGATTAAATAATAAAAGAAATTGAATCGCATTCTCCACAAGGAAGAATAATTTTCCAAACGTTTAAAAAGATGTGAAGAAAAAAGAAAATGTTCATTTGCAATGCAATCAAGGGAATCGCAGACTAAAGGAAAATCTCGTACGTCCCAAGACAGTGCGAAAGAATAAAGCGAAAGGTTAAAGAACGAACGATTAAGGGCTGTGCACGATGGTTGTAGACAGGAAAAAGAGCCTCGGAGAATAACAAAAAAAAAGAGAAAAGCGAAGGTTTTTTTTTCGTCTATGAACTCAGCGGATCCCTTCTTGAACTTTGGAATATCGAAGTGGCGAACAAAGTCACGGAAAACTCCCCTGAGTACCGAGGTTAACGGCCACCCTGACATTTCGCGGTTGTTAGGTGAACGTTGCGCTAATCGCCGTTGGTGTGAAAAAAAGGAACCTCATACACTTCTCGATCTTTTTCATATATTTACAAGATTTTCCCTTATATTCGTTATAAGTACGTATTCAATATTTCACTGTAAAAAGCGAAATCCTCCTGCTACATTAAATTTTCAACGTTTTGATATATATACACAACTTGGGGCAATGAATATGATGGATTTAAACAATACGAGGGACAACCTGTATATACTTGGAGAAGATGTAATCCAATAAAACCCTTGTAAAACGTAATATTCCATCGGAAAATTAAAAATTTTTATTTCATAGAAAGTGCAACGTTACGGAATGTTATTTATCCCCATCTCTCTCTCTCTCTATCTTTTTACTCTGAATAAATATCATTGTTAGGTATGTATATACTTCCTCGTCGGAGATAAAAATTATGAAAATTCCATGCACTCGCTCTCGGTTCCGTGGAATAAGTAATAAAGGCACCGTATTTTTTTCTTCATCTTCTTAAGAGACTGTATATCTTTGAAACGTAGGAAGCAACGTTTGTTCGGTCTTCAATTTGAGACTTACTCGGATCATGAAAAAACTCGAAAGTGTATATGTATATACCCGTCGACTTTACCAACAATTCTATACATATATATTGCCTCTGGGCATTTTTTAAATCAGTGTTCGACGCGTCTCTTGTATGTCTTTGTTATTTATAAACTCTTCTCGTGTATATATTTTTATTTTTATACAAATGTCCCTAGTAGAATTTTAAATATGAAAAATGGGCTTGAAATTAAGAAATGGCCAGTGAAACTGGTCAGGTTCTATCTCAAAATGAAACGCTTTTTCACAGCTTTCTTGACCATTTCTTAGATGGACATAACCTTCATCAAATATGAAACAACTTTTTGGGTATAATCCTGTAAAGAAAACTTAAAGCGTGTTGTGAAATTTGATCGGTTTTACCATTTGTAATAGATACAGACGCTTATTTACGCTATATAAATAGTACTTTTAAAGATATTTTAACGTTTATCATTTTTCTCTCAAATTAAGTCAAATCATTTTTAGGAGCTTGTTCATAGCTATTATTCCTAGCTAAAATGGCCCATTTTTCTTAGTCTACTTAAAATTCCAAAAGCATTTATAATGTTCAGAAAAGGTTTGTAAAATGGAATGAAAACCATGAAATAGGCAGGAAAGGTTCGAAAAAGCGTTTCATTCCTGTACACGACCTGACCAAGCGTCCTAGTTAGTTTATAGATTGACATGAGAACGCTACTCAGTAAATGGCTACAAAATTTTTGTTGATTCCACCAGGGGTTATATATTGTTATATACTGATTCTGAGCTGAGGATGTATATATATATATAGAGTCGCAATTACAAAATACCACGACGCATAATTGCGTTTCGTGATTTTAAATATTCAAGGAAAGGATTATTGCTATGCAACTGGGAACATCTCGATGTCTATTACGTGAATGTTAAGTGTATTATACTTGGGGAAAATAATCGTATTTTTGATTACGCGTTTTAAAAGAAAAATATATGCACATCGGTAGAATGAAAAAGTAATACGATGTTTTTATACATATATATATTAGTTACCGGTCAATATACTTTTAATAGGACGTATAAGTAGAATAACGTTTTAAAATGGATAGAGGATATATATATATCTGTATAGAGTCGAGTAAAATAAAAAGGTATAATAATAGTAGTAAAGAGAGAAAGTACGAGCAATGTAATATATGAAAAAAAGAGGTTGAGTTATCTCGAAGTAATATGCAAAATTGACCCGAGTATCCCCCTATTGCTCGGTTTAAAGTCTCGCTAAGACTTACATTTTCCCCGTTTCGAGCTCGCGTTCCTCTTTCCTTTTTTTTTCTTCATGCCCCTCCCCGTCATTTCAACGTTTTCCGTCCCGCGAGGTAGATCCGCGCCAGCGGAATGGCAAATAAGAATGGACCCACACAACTCGCTAAGCTAGAGAGAAAGAGAGAGAGAGAGAGAGAGAGAGAGGGAGGGAAATGGAGGGAAGGGTTTACCCTCTCGTATACCTCCATCCGATCCACTGGGGGCCAAAGCGGGCGGCTGCTCATTTCGAGGGACATGCCGGGAATTTCAAGCTGGTAGAGAACTCGGCTTATGGAGCACTTGGATTCTCCAGAAATTAACGACCTACGCTTACATTAAGGGGCAACTCGAAATTCACTCTGTTGCACGACGGACCTTCCTCATTCTCTCCCTCTCTCTCTCTCTCTCTCTTTCTCGCTGTGTTTTATATATCGGTTGCGCGCCGATTTTTCTCGGGGGTTCCGAGATGAGGCTCGTGAGTTGAATCGTCTAACTTTTAAAAATTAATTCTTCTTTTCTCGCCGTGTATTCGTCATTGCGTTTTCTACGATTGATCGGTTAACGCGCGTTGTTTTTTTTTTCGTTGTCTCGGGAGATATTGAATTTTTATTATGTATCCATTTGTGCATTTAGTCGATAATCTGGTCGAAGAACGTTAACTTAAATTTACCGTGTTTAACCTTCTTGTGCATAACGACGAGATATCTCGACGTGTCTTTTTCCTTAATAACTTTTGATCGAATCACTTTTATGACGTACATCGCTAATTAAACCTTAAGAGTATACTTTTCTAATTAAATGAGTTTAAAATTGATTTCTTTTTTGTTTTTCTTTCAATTTTCATTTGAAATGTCCTGATAATATTATATGAATTTCACATAATATTTTCAGATAAAGAACGTTTAAAAAGTATACAGATGCTTAAATTAATTTGAAAATTTGTATCGAGGATTTTCACATAATGAATCTGTTATCAGAATTTCGAAAATTAAAGTGGCGATTTCAAAATGGCGGCCGTGCTCTTAAATTTTAGAAAAATTGCTTGAATCTAAGTGAAAAGTTATATTCAGGGTTTTTAGAGGTTGCTGAAAACGACTCTAATATCATAATTGTGAAATTCATAATGGAGGATTCCAAATGGCGGCTATGCACTCTTTGTTCTACAAAAAATTGCTTAAATCCAATTGAACAATTATTTTCCGGAGTTTTTGGGTTGGCTGACAACAAATTTACTGTCAAAATTTTGAAATTCTAAAAAGCGGTCATGCATTCTTGATTTTATAAAAAAATTCTTGATTGTATATGGAAAGTCATAATCGAAGGTTTTGAGTTCGCTAAAAACGACTCTGACATGAGAATTTCAAAATTTAAAATGGCGGATTCAAAATGTTGGCCATATATTTTTTATTTTACATAAAATGCTTAAATATAATGGAAACAGCCACTTTGAAAATCAATTCCGAAAACCCCCGAGTATGACTTTCCACTTAGATTTAAGCATTTTTTGTAAAATCAAAAGTGCGTGGATGCCATGTTGAATCCGCCATTTTTAATTTCGAAATTCTGTTAGCAGAGTCGCCATAGAGAATTTCAAAATTCTGATTGCAGATTCGTGTTCAGTGACTTCAAGAATATAAAACTACATATATATCTTAATGAATGGTTGGTCTAGAAAATGTATGGATTTTGAATTAGCAAGTCATAAAAACTCATATACACAAGACAAAACTCTTGATGAAAAATTAGGACGATCACTTTGACTATTAAACTCCTTGACTAACTCGTTTTTGAGATATAATAATAAAAAATAGGCCGGAGTTTCTTACACACACGGCGACATCAGGATTAATTAATGTGGAAACTTTGAGAGGTATTATCGAGATTATATGGATTCGTGTGATATACAGTTTTCACTTCTCTGTTTTAATGTTCAAAAACTATCCGATAATTGGCGACTGTAAATATATATATAAAGTTCTAAAGAGAAACCCGCGTTAGAGTTCGTACGTTATCGGTTTAAAATAATAAAAAATTTGAAACGACTCAACTTGTATTTACTTCACGTTTACATTTTGCGATCTTTATTATATATTTACAGTTTATGCGATTTTCCTTTTAGTTAATTGGTACACATTTATATATATATATATATATATATATATACAGATATTATTTAGGAATTCTGTTTACTTCCAAGCTTTTCAAATTTTAAACTCGAAAATATTTGCGTCGTCCAATTTGTTAAACTTTAATTGCATTTACTGTGAGTAGTAGTTTCTACTGCATCTTTCTTAGTATATTTGCGTGATCCTTGAAAACATCTGTAAAACTCGTTGATATCCTATATATAACGTGATACATCGATCAACTTGCTTCGAGGCGCTCTAAATTCTGTAAAGTGTAAAAATTGAGATTTGTAACTTAACTTAACATCTGTTAACACCATTGGTTCGTAACGATCAATAAAGGACACTTTTTTATGTAAAAATTGAGGTTAGAATGTGTAAAATGCGAGTATATCATACTTTCGAAAGGTGTGAAAGTTCAGACAGTAATTTAATAGTGGATTTTGTTATTTAAAAAAAAATTAGGTATTGAAAATTTTATTGTTTTTAAGTATAAAATGAAGGTCAAATTTTTTACACCCTCCATTGTAGAATGAAAAAAGAAGTAAATGTCGATCTTGGAGGGTCAAGCCAAGTTAGGATAAGAAAATACAGAAGAACAAAAAAAAACAAAGGTCGACATTTACTTCTCTTTTTATAAAATGAACGTTAACCTCAAAATATTAGAGTGTTATATTCTAAAAGGTGTAAAAATTGCTTAAAACGTCTATTAGAAGTTTGAATTCGTATGGAAATATATTGATTTCGTACTTCTTAACATTATTATAGATTAATTAGCAATTTTCGCATTGAAACGCACTCATCATTAGTTATACTCTCATAACACATCTTACATTCTAAAATATGCAATTCTCACATTTTTTATTTCTCAAAAATAAAATGCGCAGTTAATTCACACATTCTATCCTCAACTTTAGGTTATAAATTTCAGTCTAACGAAAAAATGCCAATGATTATCTAAAAAAAAAAAGGGGAGGACGAACGAAAATGCTGGTCTCGTTATTCAGAGAGAAAAATTGATAAATAAAAATCGCGTGGCTCATTTGACGGGAGCGGTGGAATGCGAAGTATACGAGAAGAAAGCGTATAGAAGGGGTTACGAGAGGGTATAGAGACTAGGTAAGAGAACCAAGAGACATTGTTCAAATTGCGGAGAGGTAGAGACATCGATCACCAACGCCGCAGCTGAGCCCCAAGGGACAGACGTGCACCTAACCTCTTGGCTGGCACTTCCACCTTCCAACCCGCGCATTTATACCCTTTACGCCCCGACAGTTTCTACAACTTCCCTCGCGTTCTACTTCTCTCTATCTCCTTCTCTACGTCTTCCCAGAGAGTAACCAGTCTTCCTCCTTCTACCTTTTTGGCGAGCTCGTCGCGGTTTCCTTCCGAGTCAACCGAATTCCCGCGCCTGCACATTCTGACATTTCTGAGAGACCGAGTGTTTGTAAGCATTGGTTTCGATCATCTACACCTTTTGCCTAAACGATCGGTGGATTAGTCCTTATATATTGCAGATATACCCCGTATCCATAGTAGAAAATTGTCCATTTGTTAAATGGTTTCACATATAAAATTGCTACTTACCTAGTAGAATTTTACTATTTGAAGATTAAATAAAATTCAAATTTTGCCATTAATTGGGCATTTATTGGGTATTTTATGACACTTGGCCATTATTTGGCTTAAAAAACGTTACATTTATGGTCAGATTTCTACTAGGGTTAATACCTTGTAATTAGACATTATTTGCACATTTTTTTAACATTGTCTAGTTTATATATAACTAACAAAATAAATTCAATTTTTACTCTTTCATCCAGGATTAACTCTTATTGGGTCTCCCAAAGCCCCGGACGTTTTGCGTGATTGTTATCTTTTTTTCGACGGGTCGTTAATGAAATTCGTCTTAAAATTATATCATCTTCGTTGTTTAGTCGAGACTTCAAGAATTATATACATAAAAAATTTGAAACCAAAAATATTTATTAGTTAATTTTTTTTCACAGGTATTTAAATACGATAGAGTCCAATATACCCCCTGTGACATTTGTTATTATTTGAGTAGAAATTTGAATCTAAGAACTAGGAATTAAAAATTGGTAGTAAATACCTTGTGATGAAAGGCTTTTTCATTAGTACTTAATAGAATGACCATACACTCGAAACAAAAAATGTTTCTAGATTCCCGGGAACAGTAAACTTCAAAATTCCTATAGTTTCGGCTGGGTTTTTAACGTTTTCTGATTTATGTTATATTTCCAGGATTTACGAAGATAAACACAATTTTATTAGATTTTTCACTTGTCCATTTTTAATAGACATTCAATAGCACATAACTAGACTCAAATTTGTTTGAAATTAATTTATATAATTTTAGTCTGTTTAATGGTTAAAAATTGGGCGAAAAAACGTTTCACCGGGAGGATAAAAATGGGCACATTTTTCGCCTATTTTTCACCCATTTTTCGACCATTCAATTAAGAATATCTATTTACTATGCCTATTAAATGGAATACGATTTCTATACTAATGGAGGTGTGACAGTTATGGGTTATGTCTTTCACAATTCTTGTCAAGTATTATCGAATTCTGTCTTATTCATACAAAGTATAAATTTATAAATTAAATCTGTCACCATTTCCTTGTCGCTTAAAAAAAATTAATTAAATTACCTATCTAAATTTATCAACCAAGTAAAAGTAATTCGATATTTCATTCTACTCTATAACATATGTACACTCGGTTAATCCTCTTATAAATAAAAAATGTGCCTAAAAGTGAAGCCAAAATAAGATTGACTTCATTGACAGCACCATGATTATATAATACTTAAAAGGTTAAACCACGAAAATTCAAATGTTTATAAAAAAACAATAAAAAATGCACTTGAAAATGCCCTAATGTTTTAAATTAAGTATACACTAGATTTTACTCGTTGTGAATGAAAAATAAACTGACGACTTCATTTTTCCAGATTCGATAGAGGTGTACGGACGTTGTCGGATTTTAGGCGTAGTACAGTCATATATATATATATATATATATTCATCTGGTACTCGATTCTAATAACGTTGAATTGTTTACAAGCCGGTGCATCGATGAACAAATTCTTGGCACGCGTCCAGATATACAGCGAGCTCGCTGATTTATACGGAAATCTGGGTGTTGCGCACCTACCGTACGCTTCTTTTCATCTCTATCGACTGAAGCTTTATATTTATGTTTTATTTATTTTACGAATAATAAGAAGAGAGAGAGAGAGAGAGAGAGAGAGAGAGAGAGCATACTGAAAATCTCAATAAATTTGTTTGAAGTAATCGGCTTAAACGCTCGGGTATCGTTTTGTTGAAAAGAGACGTTTATCTTATCGTGTACAGTATGCCACTCGATAAATCACCGAGAAAAACTAGATAAACATATAGTTTTTGAATCCTTTCGATTTATATCCCGTGAAAAAATATTTATTCACCGTCGTGCATCATTGAAAAATATAAATGTAAGTTTAGAAACGTTGAATTCGGGCAAAAATATGCTGTAATGATCATTCAATTAAATTAGTAAATAATGTATGTCGGTAATGGTGTTGCAGCGTCGATCTTGATCATTCGATTCTCGTATACACATACACGTCGGAAGTTTTCCGTCGTCGAAAACTATCGGGTGGGTTGGCTATATAATAGAGACATAGAAAGCTCTCAGCGGAATCGCACAAAAAGCACAATTGCTCTCGAGACCCGAAACGCAATGGTCGACGTTCAGGCAGCTACCGAATAAAACTTTCCTTCCTTCTATATACATAGTATTTTCACCCGTCCCTCTTTCTCTCACTCACTCTCTTTTCCTTTCCCTTTCATTCTCTTGGTCGACTTTGGCCGTCTAGGGAGTAAAAGTACTCGGTACTAATTAATCCTTTTAACCAGGCACAAATTTAATTAATCCGAAAGTTATGTCGCTGTCATCTTCTCTTCTGATGTCATATATATATATACATATATATACACATACACCTGAAAAGACTCTGAGACTTTGGGTTTCTCCTTTTGTCTCTATCGTGCGTTATTCTCTCGTGGACTTTTAGGTGATTCAACCTACTTTTTCCGTGCAATCTTCAGATCCTCAGTTGTTATTCTGCCAAGTGGTATTAAAACGTCTTTTTCACTTGAAAATCTTGTACATTGTGTACAACCACTTACTTCGTCGAGAATATCCGATTTGCGGATGTTTATACACTTTCGTACGTATAATACGAGATGGTATTTGACTCGATCTCTTGGTTAATTATATTTGCATATACATTAACAATGAGAAAAATTTGCTAGTATAAATTACTATTTTAATGGTACAAGAAGGAGAGATCGACTTACACAATTGAAAAAATTGCTATTAATAATGGTAAAAATTGACACCATTAAGGAAAAATTACTATTAATAATGGCATTTTTTACCATTATTATGGCAATTTTTACCATTATTAATAGCAATTTGTTATAATTGTGGAAGTCTGTCCTCCGTTTACCATTAAAATAGTAATTTTTACTAAAATACTTTTCTCAATGTATATACGAGTGATGGAGAGAAAAGTTTAGTAAAAATTACGTTCGCTTGCTTTTATCGCTTTTATGCAGAATTTTATATAATAATTGAGAATGGATCAGATTATCAATATTTACCGTATGATGGGTAGTAATTTTTCCTAGACGATGAGCACACTGCGATACCGGCAATACAACATTTACTTAAAATTATTTATTAGTAGAATTAAAAAAAATTATAAATGTTTGGAGTGGTAGAATTTAGGTATTAAAAGTGTACAAAATAAAAGTACCTATCTATAAGTTTGATATTAAAAACTTTTAAAACTTGTTTTTGTGCAAGAACATATGGGTTATTGCGTACAGTTAGATTAATAAAATTTATACAAATTAACGAAAATTAATTAAATTAATTGGTAAAAAAAGGGAACTGTTTTTAATACGGTTAAAAAAAACAATACAGTAAAAAGACGTGTTATGACATTGAACACATGCGACAAAATTCTTAGAATGTCTCCGCTGCTTGGATATTTTTTTCTACGAGTATTTCGATTAAAAAGTTTCGGATCTAAAGAATTCTCGAAAGTAATGTGAGGATAACCGTTTCTTCGATTTGGGTGACTTGACCAATGAATGAACGAATTAGGCCGCTTAATGAACAGATCACCTGAAGTTTTCTTTTGTTTAGTTGAAAATAATAAAAATAATAAAATATCAATTAGAAGTATATTTTGGGGTCGAGTGGCTACGCACCCCAAAAAGTCAAAAAAAAGTTATGAAACTCACAGAAATCTTGAAAATCTGTTTTAGTCACCCTAGTAAGAATCGGATAATTTTACTAGCAACTTTGTGACTACTTTTTGACAATTTTTCATACCAACGAAATGTCCGTTGAATCATTGCGATTTCTACCAGAAAATTATATACTTTTTATAAAAAAAATTTCTCCGCGTGTAGACATGTATACGTTATAATCATTTTGCACGGTTATACACACAACTATATATAATGCAGAATTTAACAAATGGACCACTTGTTCAGGAAAACTGTCAGGATAAAAACGGTTGGTAATAAACGGAAAGTGTTATATATACATATATATATATACGTAGAAATGGTGGATGCGGTGTAATGTAAAAGAAAGTTTCTTTATTACTAATGGACCAGTAAAGTTAAAATTAACTAAATTGATGCCTGGCCCCGAGCGATAAAGCTTTTAGTATAACGTAACAGAACTCTGCTCTCTCTCTCTCTTTCTCTCTCTCTATACATATATATAGGTATACTATCTGCAAGAAAATGTTAATTTCCATTAAAACTGATTTTTATACTTATTTATACGTTGAGTATTCGCTGTCGATTAAACAGTGTAAAAAAGTTTACTCAGTTTCCGGTTAGATGTTCGAACAATTTTGAAGTTTATAATGTAGGTCAAACGGTTGATATTTTATTTGGGATAATATAATGACAAACTGCAGTTTAATTATATTGGTTTTTGGGAAACAATGTTATCGCGTATATTATATTAAAAAAGGAGGAAGAAAATAATTTCTAAAGAATCCAGGGGGAATTCAATCCAATTCGCGCTGTCCACTCAATTTACACTCGTTTCATATCACACGTACAGAAATTTAAATATATACACGCAAATGATATTTTACTGATATATAAAGAAAAAAAAGTTTAGATCGAATCATTTTCAATCACACGATCCTTTCGCGCGCTCCAACTTTTACACCCCCCCCCCCCGTCCCTCTATAAATATAACCTTCATCGCGGTGTCATACCAACGAAATTTTATATATATGTACGGAGCATTCCACGTCAAGTAGGCCGATCAAAATTGAGTTTTTTTACAGAATTGAAGGCCACTTACAAGCTACAAACCGTACAAAAGATATTGTTTCAAGCTTTTTTTCGACTTTTGGATGATAAAATCAATTGGGGCGTACTTACACTTTTTTCAAGTTGAATATTGACATGTAGTTTATGTGACATTGACCTTGAGATTAGAAATTCTACCCCAGAAGGATAAATTCTAGACATAAGTAGCAGCGAATGTTACATATAATGTTCTATAGTAAAAGTTGGTAGATTTTGAGTTAAATATCGATGAACCCAGCTGGTGTTGTAAAAACTTGGAAAAAGTTCACTTTTTGAGGTTAGAATAACTTTTGAGCAAATAAATTCCATTACCTAAAAATTTTTTTTTGTATTCTGAAAAACATTTGCAATGTGTACTCAAAATTTGGTGCATTTTATAATTTTGATCGGCCCATTTCACGTGGAATGTCCCATATATATATATTAAGAACATTGTTTCGAAATTCGATTTCAAGGACGTCCCGACTGGTTCCTATTTTGCTGGAAAGTACATATATACATTTTCTCCCCCTCTGGGAAAATCATTCCGGTTTCCTTGCAATCGAGGACGATTCTCTTTTCGTACAAGAGGCAATGATTCCTACTTTTTCCATCCTTCTCCTTCTCCGTTTGCCCTAGTTTCTACGTATATATCTGTTTGTATATATAGGTAGATCGTTTTAAATTAATTAGCCGTCGTCCCGTTTTTTCTCTCTTTCTCTCTCGTAGTATTATATATAGATATGTAGATCCGCAGCGGGTGGGAGTTACGCCTCCACCGAAGGGCGAAATAACGTCGTTTATTTCCTCGTTACACTGTTAGTTTTGCCGCGCGGTATACAGTGGTGTGCTCCCTCGGAAATGGAAATACGCGATGTCCGCGGTATTTTTATGGATTTCGGTATATTCCTACGCGTCCGCCCGCGTATATATATGTATATACATATAGCTGTACATCAGAATGAAACAACGTAATTGGCATTACTTCGTTCGCGCGCTAAGATATTATTTATGATTACGGGTATTTTCTTTATTACCTGAATATATATCTGCTTATATTCTTCTTATTCTTCTTCTGCTCTTTAACGTACCTTTTTTTTCTTCCTCTCTTTCTCTCTCTCTCTCTATACCCTCGTAATATCGAATTTATGCGATTTCTCGCGTTTGTTATTATTATTCATTTCAAGAATGTCTATATATGTATATACTATATTCTCAAAGTTTTCTTAATTATAAATATCTTAATAAATAAAGTGCATTAATAATCTCGAAAAGCTACGTACTCTAGGATATTCCACCAACCGAGAAGAGTCTGCTTTAATTTAAAATGAAGTATTAGTTTGGAAAGACTGAAAAAATTTAAATCATATGTGCATATGCAGTGCGTCAAACGATCAAATTATAATGCTATGGCATTTTTTTCGAGATGGATATAATGCGACGGTATATAGAATGTAAAAAATTAGTCAATATTGAATTAAAAGAAAAATGATAACGTAATTAACCATTCACTTTAAGCGCGTCGGAATCCTCGAACGATTAAATGCAATATCCATATTGTCGAATCGTTTCATTTTTTTCTTTAACCTCAACGCTGTAAAATAAACTCGCAGTATTTTTAAGCATAATAATCCGCGGTATCATCCTCGTCGAATACATCACACCTTATATTGTATATATCGTTATATTGTATATATCGTTCAATCCGCATCATATTGTCAGACTTGGATTTATTATTGACAATATACCTTTTTCCCAGTTAAAAACAAATTACGTTGCATAAATTTGTTTCATTGTGTGTGGGTGTGTGTGTGTGTGTGTGTATTTAATGTATTTATACTCACGACGGATTAATGCAAAGTTTTAATCTGACAATTTTTGATGAATTGTGTAACATCGAGACCGAGTTGAGGTACGTGTCTCCCTGTTATTCGGTGACAAGAGTTCATCAAGAAAAATTGAAACGATGTACATCCAGCTGGTCCATCCAAGATTATCCCTCCAGACGCACATATATAAGTTTATTATCAGACGAGCAAGTTTCGGCGAGTCCCTGCCCGATGGGGAATAATCAATCAAACCTGCCGGTTGCCCATGAGACAAAGACAAGAGGTCTCGAGAAAGTCGAAAATTTACGAAATATATTACGTCCCACTTCTCTCCTTCGATTATTATTTAAATTGTTAGCGTTGTACTCTCGGTATTTATTCGAATTTTTACTGCGGTTACTTTTCGTCGTTTGCGATATCGCGGGGGAAAAGAGTTGAGTAAATATTACTTAAGTAAAATTTACTAAAGAGTGACTTGTAAAATTAATGGTTTACTTTATTACGATCAAATTTAAAAATTGGGGCTTCTTTTTTAAGATACTTAAATAAATTTTAATTTAATGTTTTTTAATTATTATTACTGCATTATTAAACCCATTAACGCCCAAACGAACAAAATTTGTTTTCGATTTTCGTAGTTGTTATTTAATGCATAAATCGTAGCGTAACATATAATACTAATTTTTTTTCTATACATTCTTTCAAATACCAAAATATAAAAAAGTAATTGATTTTTCAAATGTAAAAAAATGCAAAAAATTTATTGCTTTCTTGTTTAATTAATTCTTTTTCAATACAAAAAAATTTCTTTAATTAATTATCCAGTGCAGTTCTGTATTCGGGTTTTGCATAAAATTGGATATTTTTTAAAGTAAATGTAATAATTATCTTTTTTTTTCTCAGTTGATAACCTACTGAGTGTGACAACCTTTTTTACTTGACTTCTGCTTCGTGTATTTTTTAAAAAATTGTACATAACTTGATAGTACATGCCAATGAATAATCGTGATATATGTGACATATTTGTTACAAGAAATTTTTCGTCTATGAACGACATATACATGGTGGATTAATAGTTAAGAAATATTCATCTTTCCGAAATATAAATATTCATTTCCCCCATACGTGTACTTTTATCAGGATGAAACTATATATACGTATTTTTAATATAAACAAATATTTCACACTAAAAATATTTTTATGACACGTACGCAAACATATATATATATATACATATAGACAGATGTTTTTTGTAAACTATAAGGTATTCTATATATCTTGTTTTTTCCTTTTAAAAATATGCTCTCCCCTTTGTACCGCATTTTTGCACATGTATTTTACAGCTGCTCCCTTAAAAAATCAATCACTCTATATATGCATTCGATCTAGATATTCAGTCGACACAAATTCAATCGGTATAAATACAGATCCACCAATTTATTAAGTTGTAAAATTAACGTTGTTATATTATTATTGATTTTCAAAGATAGGACATTTATTTTTTCTCATCACCCGTGTATTTATAGAAAATTCGTAATGTATTCGTTGTCACGCAATGAAAAACAAATTTAACTTAAAATTTTTATTTTATCGTGTAATTAAGAATATTTTATTGTATATATAGAACGTTACAAAACATCACTATGGGATGAAAAAATGAAATTTCCTATAGTTCATTATATTATTTACTTTTTACGTATCTGGTGAATTTTGTTTATAAAAATTAGTAATATTTCACGATGGGAAAAATAATATATTAAAAATTAAAGGGATGTCGGACTCAGAAAATGGTGACTTTTAATATGTTTTAAAAACAAAATAGTACATGTTTGAAAAAATCTTGAACGTCATGCTCATAGGCAGATTTTAAACAGTATACTCAATATTTTTTAGATTTCTAAATCTGTAATTTAATTCTGATTTTTGCACTGAAAATTCATACCTTTTTAGACCAATAATTACCAACTAAAAATTGTTTATTCAATTATTATTAAAAAAATGTTTTTTTCTTAAAAAATGAAAACGTCATGCCCTCGCTTTTGTTTCAAACTACCGATATGAATTTTGTTCAGATTTTTAAATCATTATTTCCAAAATAATTCTTATGTTGAAAGGTGTAGATCCCTGTAACTTGGGTCCGACATCCCGCTAATGGTAGATGTGGACACATGAATATTTACTATAAAATATACTAAAAATGATTGTAATCCAAGTATATCCGTACGTTGTAGTACAAAATATACTAATTTTTAAAATATACCATTTATCTATCTCAATGTAATAATTAGTCAAGTATATGTCACTCTAATTACTCAATAAAAATAGTAATTTTTACCGCTGTACCTTTTCCTCTCTATACGCAGGTAGTCTAGTAAATAAGTGCGGGAAGAACAATTCGCGTTTGTATTGGATTGATTAATAATCTCGAAGAGACACAAAGAAATTCAAACAAAAGTGTAGAAAGAGTTATATATGATGAATCGATGCTCCCAGTAGACTGAACAATGATCAATGCCATCACTAGATGAATAGCCCTTCTCTCCTCTCTTTCTCTTTCTCCTTAGACAAAAGCAATGGGGTAAGAGATCTTCGGTTGAGAAAATTTGAGAGATCGAGTACGATCTGTGGAACAAATCGAAATTGTACAAGAGTAATTTACTTGGTATAGATAATCGTTCGTTCGCGAGCACGTTACTGCACAATGTGAGCGTTCATGTATACAGATAAATAAAAATAATTAGAAACGTTTTGAATGACAAGTAAAAGTCAAGTTGGCGTGGAAGGATGGTGGTGGTCGTGTTGTTTGGGTGTATACACGGTGTATAACGATGATGGGTAAGGTTATTCGTCTGTTTGACTTACCTCGCTAATTTACCGTCTGTCTAATGAGAAAGAAAACTCTCTCGGTTGTAGAAGAGTGCGCGATCTACCTAGGGACGTAACGGACCTTATTATACTGACGACTAGACGAGGAATAAAGAGGATAAGACAACGGTGAAAAAGAAAATAACGATGATAAGGATTTAATTATTGTAAAATAGTTAGAGTGGCTCAGTTCCCGTGACGATTGTCTTCACATTTTTAATTAGTGTATCGTCATTTGTAATCGAGGTTATTCCTGTACGGAGAGCAAAGTTTCAGTAAATTTTACTAAAATTCCTGTAAATTTCACTAAACTTTTATTAACGCGGTAACGGACTGACGAAATCTAAATAATTACACAACTTCTTATTTAATTTTACTGAACTTTCTATCAATTTTTAATGAGAAGTCTACCATTTTTTACTACAAGTTCAGTAACTTTTTGCATTTTGACAGTCTGTTACCGTGATAATCAAAGTTTAGACTAATTTACTAAAATTTTTCTCTTCGTTATAGAACGACTGCAAGACTTATTGACGGTATATATATATAAAACTGTAATGGTTGATTGCGGTTTTTTCCTTCATTTTTTTTGAAAATGAAATGTCATCATTGAAAATAAACGATGAACTACGATTTATACGTCTTGTAACGTTTCAACACTTGTTGGCGTCATCCTTTGGCTTTTTTTTTGTTAATGAATTGAGACTAAAAATAGATATTTCGTAGCTAATTATAACGAACCATTTTTCAGTGTTTTTTTTTAAGTGTCTAATTTATACATAATACAATATATGATTTGAATTTCTACTAGCATTGTGACATATTTTTAACAAACACCTAATTATATTTAAATCAGCACACGGCCTAAAAGTTGTGTATATGCGTATATATATATGCAATAAAAATTCAAATTTTTTTTTAATCTGTATAGTAGATGAATGAATTTCATAATCTTCATGTAAAATAAAACGATGTTACTCGAAGAGTTGAAAGAACAAAACAAAAGATAATCGAATAATAAAGTACCAATTAATTTGTTCCATGCGAAGATTGTGATAATTATTAAAAGATAATTAACCGAATAAAAATATTCGAAAAGATGCATTAGTAAAGTATTTTGGAAATGCATAAAGGAAAATGCGAGGGAAATCGTATAGGTATGTATAGAGAAAGAAAGAAAGAAAAGTTAAAGAGCAAATAAGTAGGTATCTTTGCAAAGGACTACTCGAACGAGAAAGACAAATGAAACAAGAGCAGTGCAATTATCGCTTCGCTACTCGTTTATTATTACGCTCTGCTCGAGTATACGTTGCAAAATCGAGAAGAAACGCAGTAAAGAACAGGTAGGCAAGAAGAAGAAAAAAAGAGAAAGGAAGAAGAAGTAGAAAAATGGGGAAGGGGGGAGAAGAAAAACTCTTGGTCTCAGTCCTTTACCCATAGTTCTATGGTCACAGTAAATTTTGTTATTTCCCGAAAGCATCGCGAGATCGCGCTCGACTTCTCCATTAACCTCGACTCGTCGAGATCGGTTTCCAATGGAAAAATATTGGTGCGACCAATTAGTCTCTAGATCTCTACGCTTTCCTATATATATATATATATATATATACACGGCTAGGAAAGAAAAGCAATAGCACCCTCTCTATTTTCTTCCATTTCTTTATTTCTTTTTTTATTCTCTCTATCTCTTCTTTTTTCTTCTGACTTTGTCAAGGGGGTTTGAGAGAAAGAGTGACGCAACGTCCTGTCATCGCAGGAGTAGAGTAAAAAAAAGTGAAAGAATATTGGGTATAAGAGAGAAGCTAAACAGTCTTTGTAGAATAGTTACGGAGAAACTTTTTCTTTTCTCGTTTCATTGATGGGACAATTCAATGTTTTACTATATTCTTTTATAGGATTAAAAATATTCGTTTGCTAAATAGGTGTAGTTTTAATTTCCATAATAATGAATAATTAAAAAATTTTTTCGTTAATTACGTACATAGATACTGCGAACGAAGAACGCTTATAATCTCTTCAATGCTGTTTAAATACGTTAGGTCATTGAGATAAATTTAATTCGTTTCTTATACGGCGATTAAAAACCGATTTAGGTGAATCGTTAATTAATTGCAGCTAAGAACTTCGAAGATTAAATCGTACGATTGATATTTAATTATTTCTTTATTATAAATATTTTCGTAAAATAAAAATACTTATTTTTTTTCCAAAAACGTTTCTCTTCAAATTGACAATAATTGTCGCAATTGCGTTCAATGGTAAAACAATAGGATCACTTTTACAATATATTTATATAAAGATATTTCTTCGCATTTTTACGTTTGTTCTTATTTTTTTTATCATCCGCTTGGATATTATTATTTTTATTAATCTGCACAAGACATCATACTAATAATATTCATGTAATAGAAAAGGATTCCAATACACGGAAACAATAATTTATTCTAAAAATTTGTTCTTTAATTATTACAAAGTTTTCCAACCTATAAAATCATACGATGATTTATTTAACATCTTTCTATTTTGGATAATAATGTGGAAAATATTGGAGGTTATTTTTTTTGTAAAAAAAAAAATTTGATTTCGCTGTAGCGTTTATGCGATCCAAAAGAATTGTTAAATAAATTAACATATCTATATACACGTGAGAAAAGTTTGTTTCCTTCCATTTAAATTATTACGATAGAGTTAAAAAGTGACCAAGAAAATTTTTTCGAGACTACGGGGACGTTGACACTGTGAAGAGTACTCCTAAAAGTGTAAAAACTTTGAATCCTGTTCGCTTTTAATCACGGCAATTTTCTTTTTGAAGAAGGAATAATTCGAAAAAAAGTAGGAGATATTTGTACGTATATAACGTATATAGTACATTTTCTTATATCGTACATATACAAGTAAAATTTTAATTTTATTCTTGACCTCTTCTCGACTTTTCTTGACAACACAGAGAAAATATGTGTTCTAAAAAGTATATCTAAATGTTTGGGTAAATATTCTAGTGTGAGTGTATGGTTAAATGCGTAAAAGACGTGCTCGAAGACTACTCTTACTTCTAAAAAAAATGTTTAATTTTTATATTTAAAGCATATACGAAAATTAGAATAATTATTTATGAAGGAATTAGATCGATTTTGATGAACAAAAACTGCAAAGATATTCAATTGGCGACGTTTCGATGGACTTTCTCAACCATCGGGCTACATTTTTATAATATCAAATCTAATTATATATCTTATTTCACAAACATATACAAATTTTTTTAGTATATTACTTATTTCCTATTATGTCGTATTAGAATAATAATTATTATATTGAAGTTGATCAGAGACATTAAATAAAATTTCGTTGAATAATAGTTTATATGTATTTTGACATTGTAATGAATTTTTGTACCGTAATTTGCGGTATACAACCCGCGAATTAAATAAATAACAAAAAATAAAAATAAAAAAACAGTATACATTCGTATAATTTTAATTAATCTTCCTCTCCGCGTATATAATCCTCACACTTACCTATTAAAAATAAAGCAGATAGATAAAGAAAAAAACATCCAAAAGACATAATAGAGAAGGATGATACGACCGTATATATCAAATAAAACTTGAGCTAGTGAATGATAATTCAAGTGCAGCACTAAACAGGAGTGGCATATACATACACGAGGATGAAAGAACCTCACGGCAAAGAACTTAGATTGCCCGGTTAAACATCCTACGTTTAAATTCATTCGCCCATTCGACTCATTATGAATAGACGAATGGCCAGTCGAATGAATAACAACAAAAAAAGAGAAAGGAAGAAGAAGTAGAAAAATGGGGAAGGGGGGAGAAGAAAAACTCTTGGTCTCAGTCCTTTACCCATAGTTCTATGGTCACAGTAAATTTTGTTATTTCCCGAAAGCATCGCGAGATCGCGCTCGACTTCTCCATTAACCTCGACTCGTCGAGATCGGTTTCCAATGGAAAAATATTGGTGCGACCAATTAGTCTCTAGATCTCTACGCTTTCCTATATATATATATATATATATACACGGCTAGGAAAGAAAAGCAATAGCACCCTCTCTATTTTCTTCCATTTCTTTATTTCTTTTTTTATTCTCTCTATCTCTTCTTTTTTCTTCTGACTTTGTCAAGGGGGTTTGAGAGAAAGAGTGACGCAACGTCCTGTCATCGCAGGAGTAGAGTAAAAAAAAGTGAAAGAAATATTGGGTATAAGAGAGAAGCTAAACAGTCTTTGTAGAATAGTTACGGAGAAACTTTTTCTTTTCTCGTTTCATTGATGGGACAATTCAATGTTTTACTATATTCTTTTATAGGATTAAAAATATTCGTTTGCTAAATAGGTGTAGTTTTAATTTCCATAATAATGAATAATTAAAAAATTTTTTCGTTAATTACGTACATAGATACTGCGAACGAAGAACGCTTATAATCTCTTCAATGCTGTTTAAATACGTTAGGTCATTGAGATAAATTTAATTCGTTTCTTATACGGCGATTAAAAACCGATTTAGGTGAATCGTTAATTAATTGCAGCTAAGAACTTCGAAGATTAAATCGTACGATTGATATTTTAATTATTTCTTTATTATAAATATTTTCGTAAAATAAAAATACTTATTTTTTTTCCAAAAACGTTTCTCTTCAAATTGACAATAATTGTCGCAATTGCGTTCAATGGTAAAACAATAGGATCACTTTTACAATATATTTATATAAAGATATTTCTTCGCATTTTTACGTTTGTTCTTATTTTTTTTATCATCCGCTTGGATATTATTATTTTTATTAATCTGCACAAGACATCATACTAATAATATTCATGTAATAGAAAAGGATTCCAATACACGGAGGAACAATAATTTATTCTAAAAATTTGTTCTTTAATTATTACAAGTTTTCCAACCTATAAAATCATACGATGATTTATTTAACATCTTTCTATTTTGGATAATAATGTGGAAAATATGGAGGTTATTTTTTTTGTAAAAAAAAAATTTGATTTCGCTGTAGCGTTTATGCGATCCAAAAGAATTGTTAAATAAATTAACATATCTATATACACGTGAGAAAAGTTTGTTTCCTTCCATTTAAATTATTACGATAGAGTTAAAAAGTGACCAGAACAATTTTTTCGAGACTACGGGGACGTTGACACTGTGAAGAGTACTCCTAAAAGTGTAAAAACTTTGAATCCTGTTCGCTTTTAATCACGGCAATTTTCTTTTTGAAGAAGGAATAATTCGAAAAAAAGTAGGAGATATTTGTACGTATATAACGTATATAGTACATTTTCTTATATCGTACATATACAAGTAAAATTTTAATTTTATTCTTGACCTCTTCTCGACTTTTCTTGACAACACAGAGAAAATATGTGTTCTAAAAAGTATATCTAAATGTTTGGGTAAATATTCTAGTGTGAGTGTATGGTTAAATGCGTAAAAGACGTGCTCGAAGACTACTCTTACTTCTAAAAAAAATGTTTAATTTTTATATTTAAAGCATATACGAAAATTAGAATAATTATTTATGAAGGAATTAGATCGATTTTGATGAACAAAAACTGCAAAGATATTCAATTGGCGACGTTTCGATGGACTTTCTCAACCATCGGGCTACATTTTTATAATATCAAATCTAATTATATATCTTATTTCACAAACATATACAAATTTTTTTAGTATATTACTTATTTCCTATTATGTCGTATTAGAATAATAATTATTATATTGAAGTTGATCAGAGACATTAAATAAAATTTCGTTGAATAATAGTTTATATGTATTTTGACATTGTAATGAATTTTTGTACCGAAATTGGGTATACAACCCGCGAATTAAATAAATAACAAAAAATAAAAATAAAAAAACAGTATACATTCGTATAATTTTAATTAATCTTCCTCTCCGCGTATATAATCCTCACACTTACCTATTAAAAATAAAGCAGATAGATAAAGAAAAAAACATCCAAAAGACATAATAGAGAAGGATGATACGACCGTATATCAAATAAAACTTGAGCTAGTGAATGATAATTCAAGTGCAGCACTAAACAGGAGTGGCATATACATACACGAGGATGAAAGAACCTCACGGCAAAGAACTTAGATTGCCCGGTTATAACATCCTACGTTTAAATTCATTCGCCCATTCGACTCATTATGAATAGACGAATGGCCCAGTCGAATGAATAACAACAAAAAAAGCATAAGGAAAAAAAAAATGGGCAAATGTTTTCGAGTGGCTGTACACTCTGGTGTACGATATATACATTAGCGTTTTGTCCGACACTCTCCTAGAAAAAGCCCTTTCGGCATCTTTGCACTCGTTGGTGCATTCTGGTGGAACCCTCGGAAGCGGGTCCGTGGCACAACCCTGTGGCCATTGTTATTTAACGCGAGCTCCAACCGGGCCTTGTTCAACTTCTGCAAATGCCGGGACGATATAGGTCCACACACACAACGCGCGCGCGCGCGTAATACACTCACCAACACTGAGGTAACAAGTCGTATTATTGAAGGGGTTTCCTTTTGGACGTTCCGTTCTCGAGATGATTCGCGAGTTTTTTTCGCAATGCTTTCTCTCTCTCTCTCTCTCTCTCTCTCTCTCTCTCTCTCTTTTATATTACCGTCGAGAGCGAGGGTTGCGTTGTACGAACGTCGAACAATACTACGAGATTATGACACTAAGTGGTAATAATGGATATCTACGTTGTACTAGAGATGTGCGAGTACCCGAAATACTCGACCCGATCGGGTTCGGGTTTTTTCCTCGGGTTCGGGCGGGTACTCGAGTATTTTCGGGACCCGAAAAATAATCGGGTTACTCGAAATAATCGGGTTCCCCGAAGTTATCGGATTACTCGAAATAGTCGGGTTACTCGAAATAATCGGGTTCCCCGAAGTTATCGAATTACTCGAAATAGTCGGGTTACTCGAAATAATCGGATTCCCCGAAGTTATCGGGTTACTCGAAATATTCGGGTTACCCAAACTTATCGGGTGATTCGAAATAATCGGGTAATCCGACATAATCGGGTAACCCGCAAAATTCCGGTCAGTGTGTGTTTGAAGAAGTATTATTTTTAGATCTGTAGATTCGCTTTTATTTTATTGAAAAAATTCAATTTTTGAAAATTATTTATGAAATTTTTGACTGTTATACTTGATATAATTGAGTCAGACAAGGTGTATTTTATGGAGAATAAACAAATCTTTGCTCTCGATTCGAGTTTTTCAAAATATCTCTATTAGTTTTCAAGTTATTAAGAAAAAACTTTTTTTTCAATTTACGATAATTGTCGCAATTGCGTTCAATGGTAAAACAATAGGATCACTTTTACAATATATTTATATAAAGATATTTCTTCGCATTTTTACGTTTGTTCTTATTTTTTTTATCATCCGCTTGGATATTATTATTTTTATTAATCTGCACAAGACATCATACTAATAATATTCATGTAATAGAAAAGGATTCCAATACACGGAAACAATAATTTATTCTAAAAATTTGTTCTTTAATTATTACAAAGTTTTCCAACCTATAAAATCATACGATGATTTATTTAACATCTTTCTATTTTGGATAATAATGTGGAAAATATTGGAGGTTATTTTTTTTGTAAAAAAAAAATTTGATTTCGCTGTAGCGTTTATGCGATCCAAAAGAATGTTAAATAAATTAACATATCTATATACACGTGAGAAAAGTTTGTTTCCTTCCATTTAAATTATTACGATAGAGTTAAAAAGTGACCAAGAAAATTTTTTCGAGACTACGGGGACGTTGACAACTGTGAAGAGTACTCCTAAAAGTGTAAAAAACTTTGAATCCTGTTCGCTTTTAATCACGGCAATTTTCTTTTGAAGAAGGAATAATTCGAAAAAAGTAGGAGATATTTGTACGTATATAACGTATATAGTACATTTTCTTATATCGTACATATACAAGTAAAATTTTAATTTTATTCTTGACCTCTTCTCGACTTTTCTTGACAACACAGAGAAAATATGTGTTCTAAAAAGTATATCTAAATGTTTGGGTAAATATTCTAGTGTGAGTGTATGGTTAAATGCGTAAAAGACGTGCTCGAAGACTACTCTTACTTCTAAAAAAAATGTTTAATTTTTATATTTAAAGCATATACGAAAATTAGAATAATTATTTATGAAGGAATTAGATCGATTTTGATGAACAAAAACTGCAAAGATATTCAATTGGCGACGTTTCGATGGACTTTCTCAACCATCGGGCTACATTTTTATAATATCAAATCTAATTATATATCTTATTTCACAAACATATACAAATTTTTTTAGTATATTACTTATTTCCTATTATGTCGTATTAGAATAATAATTATTATATTGAAGTTGATCAGAGACATTAAATAAAATTTCGTTGAATAATAGTTTATATGTATTTTGACATTGTAATGAATTTTTGTACCGTAATTTGCGGTATACAACCCGCGAATTAAATAAATAACAAAAAATAAAAATAAAAAAACAGTATACATTCGTATAATTTTAATTAATCTTCCTCTCCGCGTATATAATCCTCACACTTACCTATTAAAAATAAAGCAGATAGATAAAGAAAAAAACATCCAAAAGACATAATAGAGAAGGATGATACGACCGTATATATCAAATAAAACTTGAGCTAGTGAATGATAATTCAAGTGCAGCACTAAACAGGAGTGGCATATACATACACGAGGATGAAAGAACCTCACGGCAAAGAACTTAGATTGCCCGGTTATAACATCCTACGTTTAAATTCATTCGCCCATTCGACTCATTATGAATAGACGAATGGCCAGTCGAATGAATAACAACAAAAAAAGCATAAGGAAAAAAAAATGGGCAAATGTTTTCGAGTGGCTGTACACTCTGGTGTACGATATATACATTACGTTTTGTCCGACACTCTCCTAGAAAAAGCCCTTTCGGCATCTTTGCACTCGTTGGTGCATTCTGGTGGAACCCTCGGAAGCGGTCCGTGGCACAACCCTGTGGCCATTGTTATTTAACGCGAGCTCCAACCGGGCCTTTGTTCAACTTCTGCCAAATGCCGGGGACGATATAGGTCCACACACACACACGCGCGCGCGCGCGTAATACACTCACCAACACTGAGGTAACAAGTCGTATTATTGAAGGGGTTTCCTTTTGGACGTTCCGTTCTCGAGATGATCGCGAGTTTTTTTCGCAATGGCTTTCTCTCTCTCTCTCTCTCTCTCTCTCTCTCTCTCTTTTTATATTACCGTCGAGAGCGAGGGTTGCGTTGTACGAACGTCGGAACAATACTACGAGATTATGACACTAAGTGGTAATAATGGATATATCTACGTTTGTACACGAGCGAAAGATGAAATAAGATTTTTTACGATTTATTAATTTTACGAGGTAAAAGGAGTACAAGCATCGTATTATACTTTTTAGGGTTCGGCGTAGTTTGTTGGAAAATTGGATCAGCTGTTGTCCTCGATCACTTTGTGCATTCGCGTGAAGATATATATATATACACGTACAGATGATATTATTCATCGGATATTGTTTGAAGTATCATCAACTCGACGTATATATATAGCCTATAAATTTAGAAACCCGACAAACGTAACCCTATAAATGTCGAGATGAGAATGTATATATATATATTTGTGTGTACATTCGTGTCCTAATTGAAATACTAATATTTCTATTCTACAACGTCGTACAATCACGCGCGTATATATCTATTCACATTGACACATTAATTTATAATCGTTCGATTTTTTTTTTTTAATTTTTATTTCTTTGTATCAATAAAACCGGTTCACATTGCACCGATATGTATATATACATAAAAGCGTTGAAAAAATGTAATTAAACGAGCCCCACGTTCGACGGAAATAATAATTAAATGCCAACGTTGATAGGTTACACACGAGACTGAGTCGCGAATGTTAATCCAATGTTACGATAACCCAAGTGTAATATAATAATTAAGTACCAAATCCGTAACCATATTCCTCTTCTTTTTATTATTTTACACGTAGGAAATTCCAAATTATCCGCGCGCATCAACCCGTTACACCGGCACCCATTCCAACACGACGTGTCTCCCTCGTCTCGGTGTAATAATCCAATCCTTGTTCCGAAAAAAAACAACAACAACCGAGCAATAAAAGTGTACGCGTGTATACATGAATGCAGGTGTTGTAGAATCTAAAAAAAAAAAGGATGCGAGAAGAAGAATTTAACGATCAAGCGTTTCTTGTAACGCGCTTAACTCGATTTTTTTTTTTTTTTTGCTTATTTTACTTAAATCAGAAAAACGTGTAACAAAGATTTTTCTAGCGTATAAGTATGGATAAGGAAAAAATGAACTATTTAATAGTTTGAGGTGTAATAAAGTTTAACTCGATTTTATTTTATGGCGCAGTGGAAAACAGTACGGAGCACATCGTCGATATCATTGTTGTCCAACCTTAAATTCGCAATCGAAAAAAAACAGTAAAGTAAGAATCTAATATATGTATTAAAAAAAACAGAGGGCAACGTGTTCGAAAAAGAACTCGCAATATTGTTATGTACAAAATGTATTTATTGGTCTTTGCGAATCAACACTCTATTTTAAGTTAAATGAGAAAATAATATCGACTTCGAAAAATGCACTAAAGAGTGTAAAATTATTTACAAAAAAAAATTTTAAAAGTCACCGTCGGATTCTAAATAATATACTTTAATTCAAAAAAGTTTACATTAAATTTAGTGCGTATTCTCTAATTTATAATTAGTTTATTATTTAGAATTCGGCGCCGACTTCGAAAAAATGTATAGTGAATTATTTTCACACTTTTTAGGTCTCTTTGTTCAGAGTCATTTTTTTGTTTTTGTGAAAAATTTCTTTTATTTAATAGTTTTTAGTTGCAACTATATATATATATGGGGTATTCCACGTGAAGTGGTCCGATCAAAATTTTAAAATGCACCAAATTTTGGGTAAACTTTGCAAATGTTTTTCAGAATACAGAAAAAAATTTTTAGGTACTGGAATCTATTTGCTCAAAAGTTATTCTAACCACAAAAAGTGAATTTTTCCATATTTTTTTCAACACCAGCTGGGTTTACCGCTATATAACTCAAAATCTATCAACTTTTACTATAGAACATTATATGTAACATTCGTTGCTAATTATATCTAGAATTTATTCTTCTGGGTTAGAATTTCTAATCTCAAGGTCAATGTTACCTAAACTACATGTCAATATTCAACTTGAAAAAAGTGCAAGTGCGCCACCTTTGATTTTTTCATCCAAAAGTCTAAAAGAAAGCTTGGAGCAATACCTTTCAAATAGGTCTGTAGCATTTTTATGGCCTCCAATTCTGTAAAAAGTATTGACAATTTAATGAAAGACAAAAATTTTTACAAAAATTAACATGGTAATTACCATGTTAATTTTTGTAAAAATTTCGTGTCTTCTTTAAATTGTCATAACTTTTTACAGAATTGAGGCCATAAAAATGCTACAGACCATTTGAAAGGTATTGCTCCAAGCTTTCTTTTAGACTTTTGGATGAGAAAATCAAAGGTGGCGCACTTGCACTTTTTTCAAGTTGAATATTGACATGTAGTTTATGTAACATTGACCTTGAGATTAGAAATTCTAACCCAGAAGAATAAATTCTAGATATAATTAGCAACGAATGTTACACATCGTCGGCTGAGTGGAAGAACAGTCTATCTCGGAACTTGCTTGGAAAACGCCCTATCTCGCGATCTGCTTGGAAAACGCCCTATCTCGGAACTTGCTTGAAAAACGCCCTATCTCGGAACTCGCTTGGAAAACGCCCTATCTCGCGCCTCGGTTGAAAAACGCCCTATCTCAAATGAAATTTTTCGCTTTCAAATTTTGTAGTGGCACCTGCACTGCGCAACTTAAAAATACAGTCTTTCTAATTAAAATAAATTAATTAGTAAAGTGTTTAAAATTCCTAACAAAATTGTTTAGGTGTCATCGGGACTCCTCAGAGAAAGAGAGACTTCTCTGACTTTATCTGTCTATCAGCGGCGATGTATCGAGTACTTATTATATCAGCCGACCTGTTTGCAATTTAAATAATGTTTTAAGTTAATAAAAATTAAAAAAAAAGTGGAGAGAATGGAGATTTTTAAGCTTAGAATTTTTAAGTTGCGCAGTGGTGCCACTACAAAATTTGAAAGCGAAAAATTTCATTTGAGATAGAGCGTTTTTCAATCGAGGCGCGAGATTGAGCGTTTTCCAAGCGAGTTCCGAGATAGGGCGTTTTTCAAGCAAGTTCCGAGATAGGGCGTTTTCCAAGCAAGTTCCGAGATAGGGCGTTTTCCAAGCAGATCGCGAGATAGGGCGTTTTCCAAGCAAGTTCCGAGATAGACTGTTCTTCCACTCAGCCGACGATATAATGTTCTATAGTAAAAGTTGATAGATTTTGAGTTATATAGCGGTAAACCCAGCTGGTGTTGAAAAAAATATGGAAAAATTCACTTTTTGAGGTTAGAATAACTTTTGAGCAAATAGATTCCAGTACCTAAAAATTTTTTTCTGTATTCTGAAAAACATTTGCAAAGTGTACCCAAAATTTGGTGCATTTTAAAATTTTGATCGGACCACTTCACGTGGAATACCGCATATATATATATATATATTTATGAATTATTGCACAAGGTATCTATTATACCTATATACCAGTAGTGCATATGCGATAATTTCTATAATTAATTAATAACTAGAGATATAATTACATTCTGACTAAAAAAAAAATTGCCATCATCGATCGCACTATTATCGACACTTTTTATTATTACGCGTAGTTAATACGGATGAGACAAATTGATCTATAAATTCTAATAGTACCACCAACGAGTAATTATATTTAATTTGCATTTTGTTAAATTAAATTTGAGTAAGTAATTTCGAAAATAATCGCTGGACAAAAGATAAATAAATACAGGTCGAATTGAGAACCTCCTCGTTTTTTTAAAGTCAGTTAAAAAACGAATATATTCACTGGAGAACACTCCGTGTATAACATACGCCCTCGTATAAATGTGTTAAAGTCTCCACGCAAAGGACAAAATAAAAGAGTCACTCTCTTCCTTTTTTCAATCGTTGATCTTTCTACGACACCTTCAAGTGGTTCGTGTGCAACCCAATGATTCGTACACCCATTGAACACTTACCCCCCTTAAAAACTGTCCAAAATCGCATTTTCCGAGAAATATCGTACCGCTACTTTCGTTACACCTTTATATGTATATATATAGTACGCGGGCGCGTCTAAGAAAATGCAAATACGGTCGAGGATAACGATAACGAGTAACATTTGGGGTAATGAGGTCACACGCCATTGAAATCGGGCTGACTGCACTCGGTGAGACGAGAAGCTCCGTCCCGAAAGTGCGTTCGGTTCCCCAAGGAAGCTTTTGCGACTCGACGCCGAAACGAATAACAGTTTGAGCGCGGCAAGTAGTCGGTGAACGAAAATTCCATCAGTTTTACTAGGATGTTAAGCAACTTTTCAATTTTTCAACCGGTTTAGGAGAAAACCCCGATAACCTTAATTAGTAATGGAGGAAGAAGATGCGAGAGAGAGAGAGAGAGAGAGGGAGGTGACGTCGTAAAAGTTGACTTGATGAAAATTAAGGGTTTCCCTTTTATGATCTTTTCTCCAACTTTTGGCTCAGATTTTTATAACAATTATCTCCCTCTCTCTCTCTCTCTCTCTCTCTCTCTCTCTCTCTCTCTCTCTCTCTTTCTCGGTTTCACGGAGTAAAGATCCAATTGTTTTTAACTTTTATTACCCTTTCTCCTTTCTCGGCTAAGTTATACCGTTGCAGTTTCACTTTGTAGAAGAGGGTGTTAAAATGATATTCTTCTTCCTACGTATATAGTCAAACGCGACGTTAGAAACGTCTAATAATCATTACAATGCGATTAATGCACTTTTATTCGATATATTTATACGACGATCGATCAATTTTTTTCTCTTTCACATTTCTCACTATACGTTTATATAGCACGCAAATGAATAATAAATCGATCGTAAAGATATACGTATAAAAAATTAATTAATACAGTGCTATTCTTATTTCTTTATTGTACGTACGAAATGAAAAATAAAAAGGCATTCTCAATCTATAATTCCGAAGGATTTACGGTCGTTAATGAATAAAGCGAAGAAAACTTTCCCGAGAAATTCAATCCGTACTGACCTAACCTTTGCAAGACAGTTTTATTTCTTGTTTCGACTTACTTTTAGTGGCTTTCGGTCTTAAAGTTTGTACTTTCGATGAAATCGGGGTTGGTGGAGGGGTGACAATTAGCGAGAGAAAGTGCCGCAATAGTTAGCTCGACGTAACCGTGCACCGATCACGATTTCAAAACTTGTCTCTCTACGAAGATTCAATTAAGTAGTTTAAACATTTCCTTTTAGTGTTAACCAGGTAAATCCAATTTTTCGGTGATATATAAGAATTTAATGTTTATTTATTCGTAAAGAGGGGTCGAATTTAACACTTAATTTGTTAACGACTTTATATATATATATGGATTAAACTATCGTTGATTAACCCAGTTTCATGAGGTATTGTGTGCATTTAAACGTTGTGAGTAAATTATTACGTTTGTTTATTACGTCAGTTCGATACCGGGCTGGATATATTTTTTAATTGAAAGTTGATTGGAATTATTGTTTCGATGATTTTTTAAGGGGGCGTGAATTTCGTTATGTTATCATCGGAGTCATTTACCGACTGGAATAGGGTTTTTACATAAATTAAATTTTTTTTTACAGGTAAATTTATGAAAAATTATGGCAACATTGCATTTGATTGTTACGCAATCTGTAATTATGCAAAATTTCAATGTGATTAGTACACGGAAGATCGTAAATTTTCGGTGCAGAAATTTTTTAGAGTGCCTTTGTTGTATTGACCTGGAGCTTTGTAGAATATGTTAATATTTAATTATCTAGTGCAGTTTTGTATAGGGTTTTGCATGAAATTGTTTATTTTTTAAAATAAAATAGTAATAATAATATTTTTTTGCTCGGTCGGTAATCCTCCAGGTATGCCGCCACCTTAAGGAGATGTCAAACTCGTTACATTACCTCTTGAATATAAAAGCGTACTGTTAAAAAAATAATATTTTACATTAAAATTTAAATATATAATCACGAGAACATTACCCTTTGTAATGATATAAATTACAATCGTGTAAAGTTTCAGAGCGAATGATAGAGATAGTACAGTGAGATTAATTGTTTTAAAAAGTCTTAGATATTGATGAAGGACATTACACATTTTAGTACAATTTTCTACAATTGCAGATTACTTTATTATGAAACATTAATTTTAGTAAATTACAATACGTTCTCAATCGATAAATGACAGATTACCTAATATTTTTAAATCAGTCGCACAATTATAGATATGAATCGCGACAAAGGGTAATAAGCTCATAATTTTTCTTAAATTTTAATATAACCCGTTAGATTTCATAAAAATATTACTGCTCAGTCGATAAATGACTCCGATGGTAACGTAACGACTTTGATATCCCGTTAACGGGGTGCCATAGTCAATATTTATCCTCCCTACCTTACCGGCAATCGTGTTTATTAGTAATAAATTTGTAAATAAAACAGTATGTGAAAAAATAAGAGAAGAGGCGCCTTCGTTTATGAATAATCTAACTGTGTGCTGAATTTCAGATTAAAATTATATTGCGTTTTTGAGAAAAGTCTTACCAAAAATCTGAACCTAACCTCAACGAGGTGAAAATATTTGATATTTTTGGTAAGACTTTTCTCGAAAACGCAATTATCTTTTAATCTAAAATTCAGCACACAGTTAGATTGTCAATAAACGAAGGCGCCTCTTCTCTTATTTTTTCACATACTGTTCTACTTTTTTATTAATTAATCATCAAAAAATTGAGTATGGAACCCCCTTAAAATGCACATATACATCTAAGCAAATTGCATTACGTTCCCATTGAATTAAAAATTCATGAAATATTAATATTTTAATATAATAAAATTACATCAATCTTTCGTTTGAAACATGAGAAATACATCGTCTCTGGAAATGTTATTCCCGCATCTAGGATATATATGTACACCACACGTTTCCTCGCAGGAAAATTGCAGAAAACACGCTCGTTAATCCATAACACCGTGTGTGATTGAATTTATCCGGAAGGGGAACAATATTATCGTTCAACTCCTCACCTTCCTCCACGTTCAAGACGAAGATATATATATAGAATGGAGGATACACAGTAGATAGTTTCGGGCATTGACATTGTTGCGCAAAGGCTCTCCTCAACGTGGGAAAACGAAGTTCCGGGGGCAACCAATTTTGGGATTCGGAATGTTGTTACCGATGTATTGCTGTTATATCTTCTGAAGTATATATATATATACACTCGCCTATACTGAAATTGCACTGTTTGCAGGTACGTGCCGGTGCGAATAGGAAAATCAATTTACGGTCAAACTTGTCGGTTTAAGGAGGTATCTTGATGTGCGTTAGGGAAATGTTTGTGTGTACGTGGAAACAACATTTTTTGATAGATATATTTTAATATATGTGTAGGTAATTAAAATAAATTTTTAAAACTATACGAAACTATTTTATTGATTTATCATGCAATTTTGATGAAATAACCATAAGTATTATACATTATTTGGCGATTATTCGATGGAACTTCTCCATCTTCATCAGGTTATAATTTTTATTGATAACAAATATGCAATTTCACGTCTCCGTCATACACAAATATGAACTTAATTTAATATCTATAATTAAAACGTTAAAATATAAATTAAACTACTAGCTATTTTTTTTATTAAATATATTCTACGAGTATAATGATGATATCTCTGACGTGCCTCTCTATATAATTGAAAAAACAAGAGTAAGTTAACAATTAACGATAAGAAAATGATAAACATGATTGCAACAAAGATTGAGGTTACGTCTGATCTATACCTTTACTACATAATTAACTCGAAATTTATAGTAATTTCATTAAATAAATAATTTAAAAATCAATACAAATCACTTTATATCAAAGACGGTTAAAGATAAAAGAACTTTTAACTTTTCACACTGAACACTGAGAGTCGCTAATTCGATCTACCTTGTGCAGGTCAATGATAGAGGTTCACCAACTTTTACCGCGGGAATTTTAATTATTAAACATTTGCATGTAATTATAACAAAAACAAAAACCTTACATAAAAGCATTTACTAAATCATATAAAATAATAATAAAATTGTCAATTGTTAAAATATATCTGTCTATATATATATATATATATTAATAATAATTGAATTTATAATGAACTATTACAAATTAAACTAATTTAAAGTAAGTAATTATTTTATTTATTTTTGTATTTCTATAAATTTTGACTATTAAATGTATATATACGTATCTGTTTCAATTTTACGACTCAGCGAGTACAGTACGTATTCGTTTTGGTATTTCGTCACGATGTGCTGTATATTTGCGAAAAGAAGAAGATGAATACATTGCGCGTGATATCCATTTGTCACGCAAATATAATTACGGTGTGTACATATATTGTGTGTGTATATATATATATATATATATATATATATATATATATATTGCAATGATTTGAGTTAAACGGAAATTTTAACAATTTAAAAAATAAAAAATTTTTGAGGTTAAACGAAACCATAATTACATAATAATATAGGTATATATACTTGTTCGATGTGTATTTTATCACTAGTTATATCAACTTGCTATTTAAATTCAAATATCTTTCTTACGTTTCATCGTATTTTAATAACATTTCATCGCGTTTCCTTTTTTTACCACTTACACATATCCCTCCTTTTTTTTCTATACCATCAAAGTCCTTTGTTTTTACTCACATACTGTGTGTGTATATATATACGTACACCCGACATTCTTGGTGTTCCTTTCGCCTTTTTCTGATTCGTCGTGTTCTCTCCTGAGTCCCCGTCATTTTCTGTTTTGCCATTCGTCAACCTCTCGCACCGTACGCCGAGACACACGCACATGTATGTATATATACACGCACGCCCAACTTGTTGGCCTTTGAAGGGCTGCGACGTCGCCTCGAATTAGTCCTCGCGTCCGCGTAAATTCGTAATTTTCTGCTGGCGCGGAAAGAGCATAAAACTATAATATATATATGTATGTATATCTATAAGCGCCATCGTATATAAATTTACTCGAGAATTTACAAAGTCGTGGTAGATTTTTTATTTTCGTTAAATAATTTGTTAATTAACATATACGTGTATATATGTGTATATAGGTATATGTATGTATGCATGTATCGTATTGAATCTTGTACTGTATGAAATAAAAATGTGTGACACGTCAGGAAAAAAGTATAATTAAAAATTATTATGCGCTTTGGCAAAGATGGGGCAATTGTGTTGGAATAATTGTAATGCTATATAGTCAAATTTAATAGAATTTGTAGCAAAAATTAATTTACATATATATTTTGAATTTCAATCATACAGCATACAGTAATTTTTCTTATTCTCACAGTTTGTCAAAGAGTAGTAAATGAAAGAGATATAGTAATTTTTAATCAAACAATTTTCCCCATGTGGCTTTTTAAATTCTTTGTACATATTTTTTATTAACGCTGTCAATTCGTTTTTTTATATAATTATCGTAAAAGGGCGCAAAGGGCCTGGCATAGCCTTGTAATAAGAGGTTGCCAAACTGAAATAATAATAATCGTAAAATATAAATCTTTTTATGTGAAATTCCTTTTAAATCAATACCTATACATTTTTTATCCAATTTTTGCCATACTTATTTTTTCAGAAAAAAATAATTTATTTACTACATTCTACTGCTTTGTACACTTCGAAACATCACGAAATCGCAGTCTAACATTAAAGTAATTAATTTCCAAAAATATACCTACGAAATATCGAAGCAACCCACACACATCCGCTGGGGAGAAATAAAACACAAAGAAATTCGGTTAAACGTAAAAAATTTTAATAAATATTTTAATACAAAAAAATGATTATTTGAATCCATTCATCGACACAAAAAGATACTTGAAATAAAAAAACGAAGTAAAAGTTGGTTAATCCACGGTAAAAAAAAAAAAAAAGAAAGAAAGAGCAAAAGAGAACAAGCGAAATAACGAGGATACACGCTCGCAGCTTCGCTGATCATCGAATTCCACGGTGCATCTCTTTCTTTCTCTATCTCTCTCTCTCGCGCGCGCGCGCGATCCCTCAAAAAATCGAGTAATAAGAAGAGAATCCACACGAGCGCACGGAGAGGGAAAATACACGGCGGAATATAGAGGAAAATAGTATACGACCGAGAATGAGGGGAAGCGGCAATAAAAGAAATAATAAAAGTCAGGTTGAACGAGGGGAATTACAGTGGTGGGCAAGATGTAGTGTAACAAGGGCCATGCACGCACCAAAGGCGTATATGTGTACATAGAACAAGGAGAAAGAAAATAAAAGAGGATGGTAAAGACAGAAAGAAAGAGAGAATTTTAAGGTTGAAGGGATATCGTTTTCATTGGCTTTTGTCTCTCGATTTCCCTTCATTCGGTGAACCGGCCAAACAGACCTTTTATACATACATACCTTTTCTTCGATCCCGCCCTCTCGTCTTTATATATCTCCTTTTTACCCGTTCAATTCGTCGGTTTCACCCGTATTAGAAAGATTATTACTGTATCCATCCTCTTTCGATTAATTGAGGCGTGCGCGTGTATATATGTGCATCTCTTCACTTCTTTGTGTCGTTGCTTTTAACGTCGTTCAAGATTTACACTGTGTATATCCTGTGTATAAAGTGATTTCTTTTTTGTTTACCCTGGTAGGAAATAGCGCAGATTCTGACCAGAATTTCTGGTCAACACATGTTAAATTGGTGTATATCTAGAAATTCTGCAAATTTTCTGAAAAGGATTTCTAACAATATCTTATTTTCAAAAATTTTTACCAGAAATTCTGACCAGAAATAGGCTCAATTTTCTACCAGGGTAGTAAATAATTATTGAAGTATAGTGTATTACCGTCGTTTGAATCCTTACAAAGAAGAATTTAAAAAAAAAAGAGGAAGATAAATTTCCTTTATTAGTTAAACAAGTATTTATATTGAATTCAATCATAATTTATTACTCAGAACTGAAAAATCGGTACTTAAAATTAAACTGTAGAAGTAGAAACATTCATTTAAAATTACCAAATATTAAAAAATCTATTAGTTATAAAAATTCTAAATATAATGCTATTAAATATTATAACATATATTGTCACCTGAACTCAAAATATTCAATAACAGTAATAATTATATTAAATCTAAAATAAGTTGTTACTTGAGGAATAATTTAAATTGTTTTGTTTCATAGATATATATTTATAGTAATGATATAATAACACATAATTTAAATATAAAAAATAACAATGAAATTAATTAGAGATAAATATTAATTAGTTTTAAGAAGTGTTTTTTAAATCCAGACCTATGTACAGATACTGTATTGTATCTTTATAAGATGTATGTTATGTGTCACATATACATATATGTATATTTAGATTTTAACTGCATATTGTAATTCTGGTAAATAAATAAATATACGAACGAACGCAACGTCGATGCAAATAATACTCAGTATGTCCATATTTGTTTTTTTTATCGTGTTCATCAATTCAATGTTGAGTGTATAGTAGACTATAAGTTAAGAAATGAAAAGCTTCGTTCACGCGCCAAATTGCATTTAATAGCCGAAAAATTGCTTGTCTGACGTGAATGCACTTCAAAAGGAATTCTTAATAAACGGAATCGTAAATCTAAAACTCGAATTTATAAATCAATTATATATCGTAATTGTAGAAAAATTTTTATACACTTTTATGTACATTTTTTATTTATTTATTTATATCGTGAATAACAATTTTTAGTTACAATAAACAGACGAATTGAAATGAAAGATCTTTTCCGCTATACCGCCACCCAAAAATATTTTCTATGTTAATTCATAAAAAAAGGATGACATTTGTTTTTTTTTTTATTATTTTAATGTTGCTCTTTTTATGCAATACACGAATTAATGTAACGTATTTATATGGAGTCACTGCATCAAATTTTAGTTACAGTCTGGAGATGTTCCTCAAAAAGCAGAACAAAATTTTAGGTGTTGAAAATATAAAATTGGAATCTGAGTTGGTTTTTATACAAGTATTTTTTTTAATAACAGATCTATCAACTTTTACTACATAAACATTAGATGTAACATTCGTTGTTGGTATTCTCTAGAATTTATCCGTTTTAAAATGTATAAGATCAACGAATGTATGTTAATATTGTTCATTCAAGATTCTAAAAAAAAAGATTGAAACAATATAAGTATTTTTAATGATTCGCAGCTTGTAATTCGCCTGCAAGTTTGTAAAAAGTTATGTTAACTTAAAGAAGAGCATTGAACAAAATATCACGAAAGAAAAATTGAAATGAATGTATCATTAAAAAAAAATCAAATTTAACAAAAAATTCTAGTCGCATTAATTTTCCTATAGAAATAAAAAATATTAATTCTCTTTTTTTTAACTTAACACTTTAATTTTAATTATTAATAATACGAAAGTAAAGATTTTTGGATAACAAAACAATTAACGAAAAAAAAAAAATTAAAACAATTAAAATAAATAAATCCGAAACTTTTCATACGATCATTTCCCTCGAATCACTTACCTTCGTCGATTCGCAATACTTTCAGGTATAATCATCTCGCGCGTGTGCATATTCGTTATTGACCGACGAGTGAACGAAGTGAACACGATTTCTTTTCTTTTCGGTATGATAAATCAAGGAAAACTGCCAATAAATATACCCACAGGAGTATATATATATATATATATAACTGCTCGAGAGGTCTAAACCATAAAGTAAATCACAGAAATAAATCGACGGACAATTTGGTTGGCGTTTGCGAATTTTCTCCCTCGATATACCGAGGATCTTTGGATATATTATCCATCTCGGGTCGATTGATACCTACCGGATCGCTCGTCCTTATGTGTGTACTTGCGTATAATATGTACCGAGGTTACACTTAAACGGTAACGCGTGATTACGGGCATGTACGTGGGTTAGGCTATTCGAGAACGAGATTTCCTGTAATTTAATAACTCTCTATTTTCCACCGTACATTAACCAATCGAGTTATCTATACTGCACGAAAATAATTTCCTAGACAAACACGTGTTATGTCTATATACATATATATATATATATATATTTATCTCTCTTATATCGTCGAGATTTGTATTATTTATCAAAATGGCAAAATGAGGATAAGACACGTGTAATCATCAATCTCGTACCTTTCACGCAATATCTTTTACATTCTATCAGGTATAATATAGCTATATCTATCGTTCTCCGCGGTGTCGACGAGAAACAAATACCTTTCGAGCTTGTAGTTCAACATTGCGTGACCTGTCACTTTGACCGCACGTTTCTGCAAATATACCAATGGAAAAAACGTTATCATTGTGACTTGCCTCTTGGAATCTTTTACAAATATAATATATAATACTAATTTTCTTACGTTATGTCGGTCCCTTTTTTTCTTTTTCAAAACTAAATAATATTTATAATCTCCACTGGATTTATTTGTTATTTAATTTATTTTTCATTTGTCAAGTTATTTTTATAATATAAATATATATATATATATATATGGGGTATTCCACGTGAAGTGGTCCGATCAAAATTTTAAAATGCACCAAATTTTGGGTACACTTTGCAAATGTTTTTCAGAATACAGAAAAAAATTTTTAGGTACTGGAATCTATTTGCTCAAAAGTTATTCTAACCTCAAAAAGTGAATTTTTCCATATTTTTTTCAACACCAGCTGGGTTTACCGCTATATAACTCAAAATCTATCAACTTTTACTATATAACATTATATGTAACATTCGTTGCTAATTATATCTAGAATTTATTCTTCTGGGTTAGAATTTCTAATCTCAAGGTCAATGTTACATAAACTACATGTCAATATTCAACTTGAAAAAAGTGCAAGTGCGCCACCTTTGATTTTTTCATCCAAAAGTCTAAAAGAAAGCTTGGAGCAATACCTTTCAAATGGTCTGTAGCATTTTTATGGCCTCCAATTCTGTAAAAAGTTATGACAATTTAAAGAAACACGAAATTTTTTAAAAATTTAAATGGGAATTACCATGTTAATTTTTGTGAATTTTTTGTCTTTCTTTAAATTGTCATAACTTTTTACAGAATTGGAGGCCATAAAAATGCTACAGACCATTTGAAAGGTATTGCTCCAAGCTTTCTTTTAGACTTTTGGATGAAAACATCAAAGGTGGCGCACTTGCACTTTTTTCAAGTTGAATATTGACATGTAGTTTATGTAACATTGACCTTGAGATTAGAAATTCTAACCCAGAAGAATAAATTCTAGATATAATTAGCAACGAATGTTACATATAATGTTCTATAGTAAAAGTTGATAGATTTTGAGTTAAATAGCGGTAAACCCAGCTGGCGTTGAAAAAAACTAGAAAAAATTCACTTTTTGAGGTTAGAATAACTTTTGAGCAAATAGATTCCAGTACCTACAAATTTTTTTCTGTATTCTGAAAAACATTTGCAATGTGTACCCAAAATTTGGTGCATTTTAAAATTTTGATCGGACCACTTCACGTGGAATACCCCATATATATATATATATATATATATATATATAATTATACAAATGAAAAATAAATTAAAACTAATAATATATATATATATTAAATTATTTTTAATTTATTTTTCATTTGTATAATTTATTTCTTATTTTAATTTACTTAATAAACTTTTTAATAGTTATATATTATTCATTTTATTTTTTTTATTTTAATGTACTCAATTTATTTATTTATTTATTTTTTTAACTTATTGAATTTATTTTTTCGATCGATTCGATTTGTTGGTAATAAAAATAATGATTAATCGGTAATAAATATTATTATTGTAAAATATTTCGATGTACTTTACGTTCTTATAATCCAAGAATTTTTTATCAAGTCACCTAATAAGATTTATAGTTAATTTTTTAGCGGATAAATCAACAAAATTTAATATTAATAAATTACATATACGCGCGTTAATTTAAGTGTAATACGATCATGTTATTTTCATTCGATTAACGATTTAGTAATCTGATGTATATTATAACCGGAATTTATTATAATATATTATTCAATCGATACGCGAACAAATACGCTGATTAGTTAACTTTCAACAATTCAAAATTTAAATTCTAATTAGATATATCGTATATTAAAGCATTACAGAGAGTTTAATTAATATGTGTATATATATATATATTCGAACCCATTATTTTATGAGTGTATTTTATCAAATATTTGACAGTCGATTCGATGTAACCCTTGTTAAATAACGCGCACATATATATATATACGTGTATGTATATTGTGATGTATATATATATATATATATATATATATATATATATATATATATAGACAAACGAGAACTTTTACGTAAAATATTCAATCAATTTCTGGTATTAAAAGGCTGCCTATACAGACAAATTCTTCATTAGCTATGCAAGTATATACATACCGATTCTCAAAATTCCAGCGCTCGCAATTACGATGTAATTCGATATAAATTTAATTAAGAATAACAGCTGATGGGCAAATGATCGTAAAGATGATGATGATGATATATGTATACGCGTGTATATATAAATATAATATATTAAATCTAATCATAAGTTTGCCCAGGCTATCGGCGCTGTAGGTATATAGATGATTAACAACTCGAAACGTCTGTTTGGGAACGTAGGTGATAAATCAAGGGTAACGTTAAATTGGTAACCTGACAAATACTACAGGCAATAAATTCGCGTGGGTGAGTATAAAAACTCCGTTCTTGCGGAAATAAGACCGAGGACCCAGTTGAACACATATACCCCTCCTGACCGATATAATAATAAACGGCATCGAGCCATTAGGTTGTTGCGACCCTGCACTTGACAGTTTCGTGTGTGTGAGTGTGTGTGTAAGTAGAAAAAAAAAGAAAGAGAGAGAGAGAGAGAGAGAAGCCAACAACAGGAAAAATAGTATCACTCCAGTTGGCCGTCATGAAGGTGATTTTAAGAGGTCCCCCCCCCCCCTCCCTCCATTTTACGAGTTGTTCGCGCACGCGTTCTCATACTCTTCTTTCTTCCTTTTTATCGCAGGGTTGTGTCACCGCCAGTCCTAGTTCGTTTAATGGTCTCCTGAATGGCCAATCGTCGCGAGTGGACCGTCTTTTGGTTCGACGTGGATTCTTTCCTGTATACCAGGGCTAATCTTTCGGCCGAATAAAATCGTTTACGAGGGACAATGACAAAACCCAAACTCTGCACACACACACACACACACACACACACATATGTATATACCCTTCTGCCAGTGTACTTTATTTCATTTCCTAAGATTCCTTTATTTTTTATTTCTTCGGCATTTTATTCTTTTACCTTGTTTTACACGTATCTTAAATCTCTCTCTCTCTCTCTCTCTCTCTTGTTTACGGGATTACTACGCGTTCAACACATTTTTTTTAATAATAATGCTTTGTGAGAGTAGAAGTGAAATGTGAGAAAAGCTCGTACACGGAGAAAAAATTTGTTTAAAATATATTTAAACGTTTGGTATAAATATTGTAGTGCCACTATGTTAAACAATTGTAAAACAAAACACGTACTCGAAGTGTACTTCTCATCTGGGGAAATATGACTATCCGGTGCGACTGAAATTTTAGTGCGATTCTCAATTTTCCTAAAATTTTGAACGAAACATTTGGGTAATTTATATTCAACTTTCCCGAACGATCTGTACAGACCTGAAATAACACCGATGTGTCGAATGTAAAAATGAATGATCGAGAAGTCCATGTGAAATCGCCAAGCCATTTGACTACGATTATTAAAAAATGTATTCGTTAATCAAAGATAACTCGACATCAATATCCGAATCGAATAATATCAATAAAATCGTTCATATACTACCAATATAAGTACCCCAATAAATATTCAAACGATTTTATTAGGAATAAATTAAATATTTCTAAAAAACGGTGGAAAGTAACTTTTATGGCTATAAAATACTAATCTTCATCCTCAATCCATTAACAAATTATAAATTTTCTACCAACATAGCATCCAACTTCGAACAACTAAAATTTGGTAAATAATAAATGTAAAGATGAATAAAGCGATGAATGTAGTATCTTACAAAAAATAATATATAACGTTTCATAACTATTATTGAAAATGTATATCACAAACAGCAACTTTAATAATTTCTACATACAATTTTGAAAAGCGCTCGTGAACGTTAAAATAATTCACGACTGTACGATTCCTTGCCCTATAATCTCATCGTTCTTCAACTCTGGTTGTAAATGCGGCCTAACGTCGTACGTGTAAACACTCAATGATAAGAAACCTGCCGTCGTGGTCGTTCCTTTATGAATCAATCCAACTCCTGAGAGTGGCGTATGTATACTTGGTACGACATCCTGAGTATCGATGTAAGGAGTAGTTCTCCGCTTAACTTCGTTCGTGTGAAAAGCGATATAAACATTGTCTTCGAAATCCACGGAATTAAAGAATGTTGAAACTGGGTCATCCAGGTGTGACAGTGGTACCAATACGCTGTATATTACCGGGATAAGCAAATATAAGTTAAGGTGTGGTATGTAGAAAAAAATTACAAGGGTCAGGAACCCAAAACCCTAGCTATTATATTTTTCCGAATTGGAATTGCTGTATTGCGTCAGGTTTTTGAGATATCCTGATCTAAAAGTCTAAAAAACACTATTTTTCGACATATTTGAGATTATATAGCATTATCAATTTTTTTTTCTAGAAAAATCAATCATCTCAATCTTCTTCTCCAAAATGCCGTTGAGTTTATCCAAATATCTTTCTTTTTTTTGCTGAGTAATATCGTTTTGAAATTTTTATGATTTTATTAAAATACTTTTTATTAAAAATTCCAAATATCGTCGCCTCCGAATAAAAACATTCTAACTCAGAAATCGCTTGGAAAATACGTTAACTCAGAATTCGCTTGGAGAACACGTTAACTCAGAATTCGCTTGGAGAACACGTCAACTCAAAAATCGCTTGGAAAAGTTAACTCAGAATTCGCTTGGAGAACACGTTAACTCAGAAATCGCTTGGAGAACATGTTAACTCAGAAATCGCTTGGAAAACACGTTAACTCAAAATTCGCTTGGACAACACGTTAACTCAAAAATCGCTTGGAGAAGACTTTAACTCAAAAGTTGCTTGAAGAACACGTTAATTCAGAGGATGATTTTTGGCGCCTCGATTTAAGTTGGCACCACTACCAAAAATTTTTAACAGTTCAAGAATAAATAAAAAACTTTCATATATTTATACACGTATTTTTTTTTTAATTTCTCTAAGCGTTCTTATTATACACTAATGCGTTCTCCTAAAAAAGGTGGAAAATTCTTTAAATATTTAAGAAAATCATAGAAATTAGTGTTTTCGATAACTTTATGAAATCGATATTTATACGGGCTCTCCATAAATGTGTAAAAGTACATAAATTTATTTCTACTATAAAATATAGTACACAGGTGTATATTCTCTCAGATAAAAGTTGTCGCCTCAGCATAAGCGAGGATAATAATATAATTCATTTGAGGGGATTATCGGATATTACTCCAGAAGTGTAAATAAAACTATTCACCCTGTTCACTTTGATAATAGCTTACTTAATTATATGAATTTCTAAATTAATTCAATGCTGTTAAATTTTGTATTAATTAAATTAAATAATCAATTTAATTTTGACTTAATTATAATATATATATATATATATGTGTGTGTGTGTGTGTGTGTGTGTGTGTGTGTGCGCGCGCGCGTGTGTGTGAGTGTGTGTGTGTGTGTGTGTGTGTGTGTGTATAAAGTATACTTTGCGTCGCAAGGGGGAATACAGTTGAACTTTCTCCCATACAAAATATTTTTTAGATAATCGCTAAAACTAAACAACGCAAATTTTTTAATATTTATATTAAAAACAATATAATTATGAAATAATGCAATTTCATAAAAATAAAGTACCAACACATCACAATATCAATTCTTTCAAATATTTATTCTACGATTTATAGTAGAAATAAATTTATGTACTTTTACACATTTATGGAGAGCCCGTATAAATATCGATTTCATAAAGTTATCGAAAACACTAATTTCTACGATTTTCTTAAATATTTAAAGAATTTTCCACCTTTTTTAGGAGAACGCATTAGTGTATAATAAGAACGCTTAGAGAAATTAAAAAAAAAATACGTGTATAAATATATGAAAGTTTTTTTATTTATTCTTGAACTGTTAAAAATTTTTGGTAGTGGTGCCAACTTAAATCGAGGCGCCAAAAATCATCCTCTGAATTAACGTGTTCTTCAAGCAACTTTTGAGTTAAAGTCTTCTCCAAGCGATTTTTGAGTTAACGTGTTGTCCAAGCGAATTTTGAGTTAACGTGTTTTCCAAGCGATTTCTGAGTTAACATGTTCTCCAAGCGATTTCTGAGTTAACGTGTTCTCCAAGCGAATTCTGAGTTAACTTTTCCAAGCGATTTTTGAGTTGACGTGTTCTCCAAGCGAATTCTGAGTTAACGTGTTCTCCAAGCGAATTCTGAGTTAACGTATTTTCCAAGCGATTTCTGAGTTAGAATGTTTTTATTCGGAGGCGACGATATGTTTAAAAATTGATAATAAATAAAAATTTCAAAACGCTTGATTTCAACAAAAAAAAAAAAGATATTTGGACAAACTTAATGGCATTTTGGAGAAAAAGATTGGTAGTTCTAAATGTCATAAAAAATTTTTCAGTTTAGGATATCTCAAAATCCCAAAACGCGATAGAGCAATTCTACGTCCAGATTTGGATTCAGCGCAAAAACCCTTCAGGAAAGTATAACAGAGTTTTAAGTTCCAAAAATTAACAAAATTGTGTTAACTTGCGTTATTGAAGAAAAAAATAATAATTACCTATTTTTCGATTTAATTTCTGTTGGCTTTTGACTTTCGAAATCCACGGTACCAGTGGTGATGTTGATTGGTGAGTAGTAAAGTTGAAGATGAATATGTTGGGTGACCGTGTCAACGTCTACCGGTACTAGTTTCACTCCGGTTACGACGGTAATAGGTGGTACTATTACACGGGATAACTCGACCATTCGATCGTACGTAGTTATTGGATACACTGAAATGTTTCGTTAGTTTCATTTTATTACAAGAAAAAGAAATTTTAGCCAAGTTAAAAAAAATAAAAAAAATTTCGGTGAAGCTCACTTAAGCTGTAATATTATATTTGATACTAAGATTAGACGAAACGTTGCGCACTTAAATAAATAAATTGGATTCATTATTGAACCTCAACTATCGATAATTTACCAATACAATAATGGAGGGTGAAAATTACAAATTAAACTTATTATATTGCTGTTTGTATTTAATACAATATTTATCAAACTGATAAATATATAACTTTTATAAAATGAATATTAATTTCCCTAGGAGCGTGTCAAAACTTCTGGTGACGGATTTTAACCGAACTCTAGGTTATCCTTTCTAGTATAAAATAATGAACTAATCCAGATTTTTAGACCCTAATGCTCAAATTTATCAATTATTAAACGTGTATGCTGCCCATTTTATTTTGATTTAAATATATATGGGTGGTTCTCTGTGACATCGAAGATGAAAAAAATAAATATTGCTATAACTGTAGAAATATGTTTTAGAGGTGCCTAGTAGTTATCCTGAATTTTTTCAGATTTTTTCTGGGCCATTATTTTAAGTTACAGAGAGTCAAAGTTGACATTTTAGCACTTTTTTCCATTATATGCCCATTTTCATGAATTTTTAGCTCCCAGGGGATGCATTTTTCACTAAAAACATAAGTATGACTTTTTTCGTAAAATTTTCCGAACATTTCATTAAAAATACTTTTAAAGACATAAATGTATGCTGTCACACTCTTGTAAGCCATTTAAACCTTAAATAGTGAAAATCAGCAATTCTGCTCCGGACTCTGGTAACCTAATACTGTCTAAAAGATGTCTTTTTATAGTCAGAAACTGCCTATAAATTTCCAGAGTGGGTCTAAATCATTAAGATCACTTATGGTCAAAATATCCGGGAAAAGTGCCCGAAATATTAATAGAAATGTATATTTGTTGCCTTATAACGATGAATCTAGTAGCATGATCATTGCAAAAAAATTTATGCACTTACCTTGGAATGGTAGAAAAGTATCTCCACTTGTTTCAGTATCCATCTAGTCCCCTGTAAGCTGCTAAAAATACAAATATTATTATAAAATTATAAGAAATTATTTTTTAAACATTTATAATGCTGGATTTTTAGTTTTACATCCCTTACAAGAATTATAATACTAATCTGAAGGATTACTATAAATATATAAACATCATTATTACAATAAATGAATATACGTATTTAATTCAAAAGATATATAAATAAATCGGATATATAATTATAATGAATAATATGATAACGTGACAGTGACAAGTTTGTGAAATCTAAACAATGTGTTGCTGGATAATAATAATAATAATGTTCATACTTTTATAGTAATCCTTCAGATTAGTATTATAATTCTTGTAAGGGATGTAAAACTAAAAATCCAGCATTATAAATGTTTAAAAAATAATTTTTTATAATTTTATAATAATATTTGTATTTTTAGCAGCTTACAGGGGATTAGATGGATACTGAAACAAGTGGAGATACTTTTCTACCATTCCAAGGTAAGTGCATAAATTTTCTTGCAATGATCATGCTACTAGATTCATCGTTATAAGGCAACAAATATACATTTCTATTAATATTTCGGGCACTTTTCCCGGATATTTTGACCATAAGTGATCTTAATGATTTAGACCCACTCTGGAAATTTTTAGGCAGTTTCTGACTATAAAAAGACATCTTTTAGACAGTATTAGGTTACCAGAGTCCGGAGCAGAATTGCTGATTTTCACTATTTAAGGTATAAATGGCTTACAAGAGTGTGACAGCATACATTTATGTCTTTAAAAGTATTTTTAATGAAATGTTCGGAAAATTTTACGAAAAAAGTCATACTTATGTTTTTAGTGAAAAATGCATCCCCTGGGAGCTAAAAATTCATGAAAATGGGCATATGATGCAAAAAAGTGCTAAAATGTCAACTTTGACTCTCTGTAACTTAAAATAATGGCCCAGAAAAAATCTGAAAAAATTCAGGAGAACTACTGGATACCTCTAAAACATATTCCCACAGTTATAGCAATATTTATTTTTTTCATCTTCGATGTCACAGAGAACCACCCATATATATATTTATTTATTTATTTATTTCAAAAGATAAACGGGCTTATTAAGCCCTTATACATATATAATTAAATTATAAAATAAATCGAACATATCGATAGATAAGCGCTCTCAATAGCAAAATATAAAAGAAAAGAAAAGAAATACATAAATTCAACTTAAAGTAAATACTTAATATACTAACATGCTCAATGAAAAGTCGCAAAAAGTGACTTAACTGACTTCTTAAATTGACCCATAGGCAAATTAATGATATTAGATGGAATCGAATTCCATAGTCTACGTAAACGAAAAATAGGTAAGTTAAACGTGTAATTTCTTAAAGTCTTAAATTCAAATAATAAACGCTGATTTCTTAATGAATACGGTAGATCCCTATACGTAATAAGAGTTAACAAATTTTCACAATTTATCATTTCGTTAAGTAACTTATATGCAAAAAGGGCTAGATTGTAATTGTGCAATGAAGCGATAGTTGGAAGAGATAAATTTTCGGCAATAGGTACATAGTCATGATTATCAAATGACATCGGATTACCACTCTTAAAACTAATATATCTTAAAAATTTATGCTGAACAGATTCAAGTCTTTGACAGTTTTCCCTTGTGTACGGTGACCATACTTGAGAGCAGTACAGCAAATGAGGCAAGACAAGTGTTTTATATAAATATAGAATTGTTGGAGTGGAAGTAAAGTCTCTAGTTGAGCGTTTTAAAAAACCAAGTGATTTAAATGATTTAGATAATACGTAATCTATATGAAAATTAAAAGTCAAATGACTATCAAATAAAATACCCAGATCTCTTATTACCACTTGTCTCATCAAAGACATATCTTTAACAAGATAATCGAAAGATAACGGATTTTTACTTCTTGAAAACGAAATAACTGAGCATTTTTTTACATTTAAATTCAAACCGTTCTCTAACGACCACAATGCTAAATTCTGCACATCACTCTGCAATAGTACGGAGTCATTGACATCACTAATCTGTCTATAAATCTTAACATCGTCTGCGTAGATTAATACTTTAGAATGTTGAATATAATTAACAATATCATTTATAAATACAATGAAAAGAATGGGTCCAAGATGGGAACCCTGCGGTACCCCCGACGTAACACGCACTGATCGCGAATATACATTACCCAGTCTCACAATCTGAGATCTATCTATTAAGTAAGATTTAATCAGCGAATGGGCCAGACCAACAATACCAAAATTAAAGATTTTATCAAGAAGTCTATTATGATTGACTGTGTCAAACGCCTTAGAGAAATCGGTGTAAATTGCATCAACCTGCACAGAGCTCTCCAGAGAGGCGGACACAAAATCTGAAAAAGAGAGTAAGTTGGTTAAAGTTGACCTACCCCTTACAAAACCATGCTGTGCAGACGATATTTTGTTCACGATAAAATCAGCTACAATGTTAGCAAGGACCGCATCAAAAAGTTTAGGCAACGTACTTATAATAGAAATATATATTTAATTATTTCATTCAATTTGTAAAGCTACTTAATCAGCCTAAGTAAAATTTAATCTTATATCTGTCAATTGTTTCGGGCAATTTTCACCATGAACTCGATGGTAAAATTTAGTACCACAACCGCGCAACACACGTTTACAATACTTCATGGTAAATTTTATCCTCGATTCATATCTAATTTTCCTAATATTTTTCTCTCCTTGTACCTTCATTTGTATCCGAGTTATAAACAATTAAAGTGGAAATAATTTTTTTTTTCAATTTCCGTCAGTTACCTCCAGTAACATTCCAGTGTTAGGGTGTAAATATCTACAGCTTTCTTTATATTTTTATACTAGGTAACAGAACCAATAAAATTTTGTTAAGATCTATCACTCTAAGGTATGACGCTCTCCTAGTCAGTTAAAATATAAATAATAAACGGTATCAAGTATATCATTTAATTGGAACTTACGTATCGCGAATTCCGGTCGTGTCAATGGAACCCATCGTGTAGTATTCGCATTGATGTATCCATACTGCTCCAATTTTCCTTCCTGTATTTGCAAATGTATGACGTTTTGTCGTAAAACAAAACGCACGCCAGTCACTACGCTGAAAACAAAAGAAAAACAAGAACGTTGTACAACACTTACAGATGAAGAAGAAGAAAATTGCATCCGACTGATTAAATGACACTTACTAATTATAACTTGCTTGTGACTCGGCTATGTTAAAGTAGTATCTAAATCGTATATTGCAATTGCAATAACTCGGACGACACTTCGTCGCTGGGCCTCTTAGAAATTCGTAATACGCGTACTCCATATTTATACTCTATATGGTGGGATATTAAAACACGTCATTTAATATTATATTAGAATCTACGTTATTACATATTTTTTCTTTTAGGATTTAAATTACGCGTATGACGCGAGAGTTCTGTAAAACGAAATAAAAGTGAATGTCGATTTATTTTGTTTTACGTATAGCACTCATACGTATAATATATGCAATAAGGTTAAAAAATATAATATATATGAATGTATGTGTATTTTTAACGCACCATTAGACAAGGATTAAATGTGTCGTTGATCCTTCCTAAAAGTTGTAATCTGTCATTACCCTGGAACTCCACTTCGGATAATTCTGGCGAGTAGAACCATCGAAAACATTTATTCGTGATGTTCGTATGCGTATCATTACAGTAACGAATTTTTTTATGGGAAAGAGCTGAGCATAAGTTGTCCTCACACTCGTGATTCGAACGTTTCGCTGCATCGATGAATGGCCTATCCAACTTAACGTATGTCTTACCTGCGTATGTTAATTTTTAAATACTTATTTACATCTAATATGTATATATTTTGTCATGTTACGTTGAGAAGAAAACTGTTCTGTTTTATATATTTATGGTCTGAAATATCTGTGGCATATTTGCAGTAAAAATATAAAGGAAAATTTCTGCAGGATAGAATTGTTTCAAACAAAATTATGAAATTTATTGTGAGTATTTTTCAAAGTAATTCCATAAATTTTACGTAATCTTTTCTTTATTTAAATAGTTTTTTGTTTCGAAGCAAATAATTTGATAATGAATAAAAATTGTTAAAAACATTTTTGTATAAAAAATTAATTATTTGTCATATATTTATTTTCTTATACTCAAGAAATTATATACATTTGAAAATAGGTGATGTAAAGTTGTGTCAGTTACTTGAAAGAATATCGTTAATAAATTTCAAACACATCCAAAAATTTCACATCGAAAACTAATGTTGTCACATTTAACTGCCTGTAATTTTCGCTAAAATGATTCTCTCTTGTTCAAATTTACAGAAAAGTACATTTCTACAAAAAATATGCTACATAAGGTTTAGATCGTTAGGATGAAAAAGAAAAATATTTTTTTATATATTTCAACCTAAATATACCCTTGAACCGTCCCTAGCAAAAATTTAACATTTGAAGATTAAATAAAACTCTAATTTTGCCATTAATTATGCATTTGTTCGGTATTTTATGACACTTGGCCATTTTTTGGCTTAAAAACGATACATTTATGGTCAGATTTTTGCTAGGAGTAATTTCTTTATATTTTAATATATTATAAGTATAAGTATTTTAAATAAAGGTATGCCCTGCATACATGCAAGCAATTGTCATAATGTAAGTATTATAAAAAAAAATTGTGAAACGTACAAAGTCTAATCGGAACAAATCAACGCTTCAATGAGTGATGTTCTCTGTACTGTACTCAGTAATAACTCGGCATTGAGCATTAAGCATAAAGAAAACTTGCTGAGAGAATAAGATGCATCCTTAGACAACTTCACTAATGAATAGTCAAATAAGTAAAATTTTCAAAAATTAAATAAAATTTAAAAATATGAACGAAACCCGATAAATGGTCGCGTGCGTTTAAATCACACTGGATAAATAAATACAATAAATACAAAAATTATAATTGGTACCTTCTTCGTGACCCATCAGATCACACATGTACACTTTATTGGAAACATTTTTCATGGACTCTTGGAATTGTTGAACCATTCTATTGTACCTTTCTAAACTTTCTTGTTTCGCTCGGGCTCTTTCATTGATAAATTTTCCTCAAATCAGAAAATATTATTTGATTATTATTTATTATATTGCATATTATTGCATTTTTACTCGATAGAGTTGTGTAAATTAAGATGACTATTTGATCCTTTTGGGTTATTTTTTACGAGACGTGAAGATAAACTCACCTTTTCCCATCCATTCGTACACGTCGTAAGCAAACAGTAATGATAGGAGACCTTTCGCTTCGATCACTACAAGTGATCCGAATAGAAAACTTAAAGATTGCATTTGCGATTGTTTCGTCTCGCAGGTAAATAGTAAGTCCTGTAATTGAAAATCTAAAGTTAACGGGGTGCCAAAGCTAAATTTTATGCTCCCTACCTTACCGACAAAAATTACATATAATTAATTATAATTGAAAAAGAAAGTTAATTTACGTAAATCTGGGAGTACAATCCCCTTCCTTTATTATAATAATCTATCTGTCTTTAAAATTTTAATTAGTCGAGCGCATAACCTGAAATTGCACGAAATTATCGAAAATTTTGGTAAGGGATTACTCGAAAAACCAATCGATCTTTTTGCTTCCAATTTTGAACTGAGGTAGATTATTAATAAAGGGAGGGACTGTTCTCCTCACTGTACATAAATTTACTTACTTTTATTAATTATAACTAATTTTACGTAACTTTTAAAGCTGGTAAGGTAGGGAGGATGTAACTTGACTTTGGTACCCCCTTAATTGAACGTTTCACTATTATAGACATTCAAGACAAAAATAAAATATTGAAATATATTCTTGTAGACAAAATTAATTTTTATCATATTTCACGTCGAAAAAATTTCATGAAAAAATTATTAAAAATATTTTGTTGCAAAATTTTAGCAAAATTGTAGTTAATGAGTAGAATCATCGTTTTTGCGAGGTTTCTGCCATAAAAAAATTTAAATTGCAATTTAAAAATTGATAAATTTTCCTTGTAAATATTTATCCATTTCAAATTAAAAAAAAATTATCTTGTAAAGATTCGAACCCTCGATCTTTTACTTCAAAATCTTTCGATATATACTAACTGAGCCATTTTTATATTTTGTATGTGAATATGTTTATATTCAAGTTAAAATTAATTTTTCTTTTTTAATTTAATGTAAATTAAATTTTTATAGCAAAAATTACCAATTACTTTGATTAAAATTTAAATTATTTTTATGGCAGAAACCTCGCAAAATTGTGGCTAGACCATTATCCTTGACTTTGCTATAAGGAACTATTTTCCAATAAAATTTTTTCCACGGGTAATGCTATATATGCCAGGATAAATTTATGTGAAATCGTCAATATATAATCTTTCTTTATTTTCTCTTGCCTTTACCACATATCTTATTATTTCGAATTCTAAGGAAAATTGAAGACCTTCGCAAAATTAAAAAAAAAAAAGAAATATGTGCTTACCTTGTGCTCTAAAATTTTCAATTGCAGAAAAGACAATCCAATTAGATTTGAATTATTTGGCGCTACAATGTGATTTATCCTTTCGAGAATTCTTCGGACACCCAGGGTGCCGACGTTAAAAACGTGCTGATTGTACAATTCGTAGGTTGTGTTTTCAAAAAACTTTTTCGAGGAATTTAAGTGGAAATCCCGTTTGTAAATGACGTAATCTCTGAACAAAAATTCGACGTCGTTCACTAATTCACTAAGTTGATCGATTTTCGAATCGAATCTTATTTTATCTGGCAATTCCGACAAATCCGAGCGCAACTCCTTTAGTTGCTTGACTGACGATAATTGTTGAAGATGGTAATCCGTGATCATTCTTTCCTTGTCTTCCATCTTGTTGTAATCTTTCATGAAATCAACAATTTGCAGTATTCCGGAAAAAAGGCTGTAGTGAATCAAATCAAAGATATTTATGTATTATTTTTGTTTAACGATAAACGTATCAATATAAACATGAAAAATTGCAATTAGCACCTTATTACAATTAAAGTCAGCAATAAAATCCGATAATAATTCTTGTATGTATTTACTATTAGGTTCTACGTAAAAGAATTGGGTAATTATTGGGTTTATCGTTATTTTAAAATACAGCAAATATATAATCAAGTAATTCATGTAATTCCAGATAAAATCAAACGGTTAATATTATTTCTATAATTTTATTTAAAAATATTAATGAAAACATACTATTACATATATGCTCTTATAATATATTCTCTTACAGACAGTAGAACCTTACATACAATTTTTATAGTATATAACTAATAATTTGCAATACATGTTTTCTATTTATTTGTTTTTATTACATTCTACTAATTACATAAAATTTTTTTTTTACTTTGATTTTTAGACTGAGACGTGTTTTAAACGGTGAATCACAAGTTAGCGTGTAATTAATAAAAAAAAAGTTTATACAATACCCAATAAAATTCATAAATCCGTTGAATACAGCTGTAATTGAAAAGCTCTCGTTAACTTCGCATTGTAGTAAGAAAATAAATAATATGGGTAAGATGAAGATATTTGGATTAAATCGAGCCATGATGAACTAAGTCTCCCCTGATAAAACATAAATCAATTTATTTATTATTTTAATATTGATTGATGGAAATTTATCTACATAAATTTATATATTTTACAGATGAATTATTAGAAAAATATTCTTTGTCGAGTTGGTGAACGAAAAAAAAGCAAACAAATGTTAATTAATTCACAACGTTTCGATGGATTTCCTCCATCCTCAGCGTCAAATCTTAGAATATTTTCCTAATAATAATGAATGCGTGGACGAAGAAAAATAGATGGATGAAATCGTTTAATATTACTTACTATGTACGAATTATTGTTGATATTATTTTAACTTCACATACATTTTATATTTATTTACCTAAATAATGTTTATCGGTGTTTCGCGCAATTTAACGATTCACGAATTTCGTGTTTACAATATATTTATTGATAATAAATTTTATCCACAAATTCAGATTAAATTTTCACTGTAAAATTGTTCACTAAAATTTAACTTGTAAATCGATACGAATGTGTTTATCGATTGTAAAAATTCTTAAACAACTCGTACATATTTAATATGCATTATTCATATTTATTAATTTTACGAGATTGACGATAATGTACTTTGCATCGACATTTGAACAAATTTGTACAATTAATATTTTTGAGATTTTTTTTATTTACATCAAACGATCGGTCTGGCTTAAATACATTATTTTTTTTTATTCTTTATCATTACAAATTCTATACATGTTGAAAATAAATATATGAACGCGGCACAGGTAAAAAATTAGTTTTATTAATTAATAATATGTATATCAAGCAAGTGAAATAGGTATAACAGTTGTACGGGTGTATAAATTTATTTTTTATTATTATTAAATATTCGTAGATACAGTTGTATAAAACGTAAACAACATTTCCAAATTATATTTCTTAATATATTTATAGCAATCGTGATTAATTATTTAATTAAGATATATATTATTCGATTGTATTTAAAATCTGCTGGTCATCCCTGTACTCGAGATGTATGTGCGGCGTTACATCGTAAGTGAGAATACTTAAACCTAAAAAACCAGACGATTTGTCGGTTCCTTTATGGATGAAACTTAAACCTGAAAGCGGTGTTGGTTGTTTCGACACGACATCTTGGAGGTCTAAGAACGGTGTAGTCTTCTTCGTTTTCGGATCGGTGAATACACTTACACAATCACCGTCCGTAGAATCCAACGTATTATTGTTCGTTGTCGTAGGATCATCCAAATGCGCAATTGTTAAGAAATTACTAAAAATAAACAAAAATTTGTTACACGTATACCCACATTATTGAATTTTCATTTTGTGCAGTCAATGTGTTGCTTAATCGCGATTTTACGAACGTACCTAAATTATATGTAATACATATAGATTGTTGGTACGTCGGAAAAATATGGAAATTTTTAAAATTTGAAAAATTGTATTATCGGTAATACGGCATCCCCTTGAGAAATCAAAATTATAGGGTGACGTTTCAACCCAAAAATTATATATTTAGAAAAATGAATAATAAAATCTGAAATATTAAATGAAAATCTCTAGTAACCCAAAAATTACATGCAATTACACTGAGAAAAATTTGCTAGTATAAATTACTATTTTAATCGTAAAAGGAGAACAGACTTGCATAATTATAAAAATCGCTAATAATAATGGTAAAAATTGCCAAAATGGTGACATTTTTTACTATAATTAATAGCAATTTTTATACTTGTGCAAGTCTGTCCTCCGTTTACCATTAAAATAGTAATTTTTACTAAAAAATTTTTCTCAGTGTAAAATAATCAAGTGTGTTATTTATTAGAACTAATAAATTATTAAAAATCACAAAGGACTCGACAAGTATTTGGCTTACTTTATTATGTTTACTTTTATTTTAACAAACCTTATGCAATACATAATTCAATCGCTTACCATCGAAAAATAGGTTCTGCGAAAGTGTAAAAATTTGCAAGTATGGTGTAATTCCAATCACACTTTTACAATTGATATCTAATAGTTAATAATCTAATTTTAACGCATAACTTATTTCTACTTGAAACAATACTTATTAAATTTTTTGATTTTTAAAAAGATTCCAAAATAGAAAGTACTGAAATCGAAATTGAATCGGCAAGTACTTCAGTTGAAAAATAACGTATTTTTCAGCACTTTCTATTTCGGAATCTGTTTAAGAATCAAAAAAGTTTAATCAGTATAGTTTTAAGTAGAAAATAATGTACTTTAAAATTAGATTATTAATTATTAGAAATCAAGTATAAAAGTGTGATTGGAATTACACCATACTTGCAAATTTTTACACCTTCGCAGAAGCTGTTTTTCGATGGTAAGCGATTGGATTATGTATTGCATAAGGTTTGTTAAAATAAAAGAAAACATAATAAAGTAAGCCAAATAATATAAGGCATATATTTTTATACAATTAATGTCTTATTTTTAAATAGAAATACTTGTCGATTCCATTGTGATTTTTCTATTCATTAAAGTAATTTTTATAATTTGTAAATTCTGTCATTCGATTACTCAATGACATAGTAATTTTAACCACAACGTTTTTGTCCGTGTAAGGTTACGATTTTTTAAAGAAAAAATAATTTTTATAATAATAATTGATTATCATTGTAAAAAACTGAAAAAATTTTAGTATAAAGTTTACAACATGCCTGACGGTTTAACATTCAGAATTTATAAAATAATTCCTTTGTCTAAAAAACTATAGAAAAATGACGAATTTTTTCTTGATCCAAAATAATACTCTTAATAATGTATAAACGTGTTTAACATCGAACGACCAATTTAAATATTTTATTTATTACTTACGCATTAGCTGGCTTTTCAACATTGATGTAATCAAGAGCATAATGCTTCAGGTTTCCTGTTGTGAAATTTATCGGTGCGTAAGCTAACCTCAATCCGAATCGTTCGGAAAGAAGGTCGTCCTTAACAGGTTCTATAAATGCACCGGTAACTACATTGTACGGTGGAACTTTTACACGTGTTAGGAGGAACTGATTGTCAAAGATAGTAATCGGACGAACTGAAAAATTTTTATATTAGAGTTAAAAATTGTATTAAGCTGTTATAATAAATGTAACATTAACATTAATCTATACTAACTTGGATTAAAATCGTCCTCGATAGGTATCCAATGCAACGTACTTTCATCGATACTTCCGTAAGGTCCCAATTGTCCTTCTTGCAATTGTATGTATATAATATTGTCCTCAAGTACCAATCGAGCACCAGTCACAACGCTAGCAAATTACATTTTCAATCAATTTCTAATTAAAAAAATATTTGTAAAAAAGATGTCTAGATTATCTTACAAATTTTGACGCACGTTCGCGGTCGCGTATGCCATACTCACGAAGTACTTGTATTCAAATGAGCAAGTGCAGAAAGATAATCGACATGACGACAATGGACCCCTTGAAAGCATATACTGTTCTTCGCCAAGCTAAAAATTTTAACACAGTTCAAATATATTAGTAATTATAGAAACACGTTACATCCTATGGAATATTGATATAATTCTTATACTTGAAAAGACGATACCCTAGTATAAATTCTAACGCAACTAGTTCTACTACAGGGTGCGTAATTACGAAACGAAACTGATTGTTTATTCACCTGATTGAATATGAAGCAAACGTTACGCGCAGAGCTAGAAAATCCTACAACGTTGTGATTATCATTCCCAGGAAAATTAATATCGTATAATGGTGGTTGATCGTAAGTTGCTTTGCATCGACTAGTTGCCGCTTTGAAATCTGCGCTGCAACTTTCAATACTCGTATGTGAAAACGCGGAACAAACTTCTTGTAAACACACGTTTTCTCCGTGTTTCCTTTCAAAAGCTGGTTCTAACGCGGTGTAAGTCTTATCTATACAATGATTTATTTGTTCATTCATATATTGTTTATTGAACGACATATTAATTATTTCACTATAGTCATACTCACTCAATACGTGCTCTTTTGGATCACAAGTGTACAATTGATTAGATACATTTTTTAATGAGTTTTGGAATTGCGCTACGAATGTATTGTATCGTTCTAAACTTTCGACTTTAGCTTTCTTTTTTTCTTCGGAGTACGTACCTTAATGCAGAAAAAAAGAATTTTATACATATTTTTGTTAAATTTTTTTTTGGTCAGATTATTATAAATTAATCAAATACCTCTGCCCATCCATTCGAGAACGTCGTAAGCGAACAATATCGATAAAAATCCTTTAGCTTCGACTAAAGCGATTTTTCCTAACAGTTGTCCTAATACTTGCATGTGTGACAATTTACTTTTGCATATGACATTAAGTTCCTGAAAAAATGGAATTTAAAAATTTTGACAACAATTTTTATAAGAGGTACTTCAACGAGTATTTATCAACTCTTGATTATCCGCGATATTATACTAACTTACAAGGAGTGTCATATCTTAAGAAAACGGATCTTTACCAAAATTTAGGATATGATCTCTACTATAAAAACTTACGCCCTTTTTACAGAATATATGAACATATAAACAAATATTTCACAAAAAATATATTTGATTATAACTCGAAAGCAAATGAAGATATACTCTTAATCTCAAATCCAGAAGAAACTGAGATCGAAAAGATTAGATTTAAAAAACTAAGGAGCTCAAATATCTTGATTTGGTCAGAAGTTGTGGAAAAAATAAGACATTAGCAATATTTTGATGACAATTTTAAATTAAGAAAATTATTGATTTTTTTAGCCCAAATTAACTTATTATATTATTCTCTTTTGCTCAATGACTTTTGGCCAAATCAAGATATTTGAACTTCTTATTTTTTTAAATTCTATTTTTACGATCTCCGCATTCTTTTGGACTTAAGTTTAAGAGCATATATTTATTTGTTTCACAGTTATAAGCAAACCAATATTATTATTATCCCCAGTTAGCGGTTCTCCTTTTCAAAAGATTTGTTAGCATCTTGCGTAATCCCTTTTCAATCACAGACATTTGATCCGAAATTTTTTATTAAAAGTAAAAGAATAAGAAATAATGCTTTTATCTTATTCAGACATCGATCGTTCACCTGTATATTGTTTTTTTTTCTAATCATAATAATAATAAATAATAATAAATATAAACGAAGTCGATTGCTTGCCGAGCTTACTACAAATAATAATGAACATTTCTTAAATTTACCTTGCTATCCAAAACTTTTAGTTGCAAAAATGATAAACCAGGAAAGACATTGTTATTCGGAGCTACGAGATGTTGAATTTTATCGAGGGTCCTTCCAATCCCCATATTTGCAACGTTAAATACGTAATTTGTATAAATTTCGTAAGTTCCGTTCTGAAAGTGATTCTGGCTGGACGATTTGTTGAAATTAGTACTGTATAGGACGAAATCGCAAAACAAATATTCGACGTCGTTGATCAAGTCGATCAGTTGATCTATCTTCATATCGAATCTTATTTCCTCTCGTAAGTTAGACAATCCTTTCTTGAGCTCTTTGATCTCGGCGACTACCGAGATCTGTTGGAAACCGTAATCAGACGCTGTATGAGCTGTATTTACTGCTGATTTAAAAGTTTCTAAGAAGCTGTAAATTCCCATTAATCCGGACAGGACGCTATTAAATAATAATTCCAAGCATTATTGTAGTGGGTATTACAATTATTCATAAATATGTGTAATGTATAAATTTTTATTTTACCTAATTAAATCCAAAAGACCACTAAGAGCCGCGGCATATATCATACTTTGTGCTTCGTGGCATTGTTGTAGCAGAGTTATAAGAGGCAATGCCAATACGAATAACATAAACTTAGCCATGAATACAGTGGATGATACTTGTAACTAGACAATGATATTTATGGGTTACTTTATCTCTTTAGTCGAGTTAATCCTTCCACAGCCAATGTACGTAGAAACTAAAAAAAAATAAGTTATATAATTGTCAAAAATATAATACAAAACATTCATTTTGTATTAATCATTTAAATTGTTAAAGTGATACACATATACATACAGATTTAGAATTCATATAGTACAATCGTAAAAAAAATAATGTGTAAATATTTGTAACATTTATGATCACTTGGTAAAAAGATAATTATGGATGTAATATATTGAAGAAATAGTTACCCTATTTATGTTAATAGTGAATCTTGTTTGCAGTCAAGTAAATAATACCACATCTATGATATGTTATATTTTTTTATATTGTTTCCTATATTATAATATTTACGTTGCTAAAGAAACGCAAGCGTGACTATAAATATTTTCGTGTTATTAACTTGTTGTTTATTACGAAATATTGGTTTTATTGTATTATTAACAACATTTTTATTTTCATGTTAAGAATTAACGTTACATCGATACACGAATCAAAGGAAAATTATGTACATATGGATAATTTCACGTCAAGCGTACAAGTCAAAATTTTAAAATAGTTCAAATTTTAAATACAAACTCAATATTTTTCTTAACTCCGTGCGCAAAATTCGATTTTGCGCACGCATTTGAGTGCGCAAAATAAACTTTTCCTGCAATAGTGCTCAAAATTATCAGAGACAAAGTGATTTCAACCCCGTACCACCTTTTCACCCTCGCTTTGCTCCGGCGCAAACATCGGTTCGGGGTGAAATAATTTTTTCTCTTATAATTGTGAGTACTGTTGCAGGAAAATTTTATTTTACCCACTATTGCAAAATGAAATCTTTGCGCAATTCGTTAGGAAACATAGTATACGATACACGTGCGCATAGGTGACTCCCACACTCGTCTTTTTGCCACCCTCGCTTCGCTCGAGCGGCAAATCCGACTCGTGTAGGAATCACCTATTTTGCGCACTTGTATCGTAATGTACTATATCTTCCATGGTGTGCAAAACTATGCATCAGAGTTGTGCAAGTTGAAAAGACAGTTTATTTTTCCTTTTTTCCCATTTTTTACCATTTTAGATCTTAAATACTTAAACATAAGTTAATTTTTTACACATTAAATGAGAAAAAGTTTTGGAATGCTCAATAGAATTTTCTACCATTTTTAAAAATACTTTCAGTGTTTGGATTTATTATCAACAGTTATTATTTCTTAAATTTTTGACTTTAAATCGCCCGTGCATGTGTTTATTAGAAAGTATATATTATTCGGTATTTCCGAGCTAATTTGTGTTGCTCAATATTTTTTTCAAATATTGCACAAAACCCTCTTTTATTAGCAACTTACTTGCATATCGCTAAGTTTTAAATGTTACCAGAGGTATTAGAAAATTAATTAAGGAAATATCGAGAAAGAAAAAAATCAACGTCCCCAGGTCGAGATCGAACCGACGGTATCCTGCTTACCGGGCAGTTGCCTTACCACTTGGCTACCGGGAACCCGACGATTCCACGCACCTTGTACCTTGATGTCTTTATTTCTCGATATTTCCTTTTGACATCCCCCCTCTCCGCTTATCAAATTTCAACCTTAGCTATTATTTTTGTTGTTTGAATGGACAGTACATTATAAATAATAACGAATAAATGTCTGTACACAAAAGAAAGGCTACCTTTTATTTATTGCAATAAATATGACATTTAAAACTCTAAACTTTTGTTGCTATATGTCGAACAAAATATTTTATTCGCGTAATTGAGATAAACATTTAATACAATATCGGAAGCATAAGATTTTATTTATAAATTAATAAAAATAGTAACGTAATTTAACAATACATCAGTTAGAATTTTTTTCTTTTTACTAATAATATTTCAATCGATAAATCGTTTTATATTTTAAAATATTAAAATATTAATTATCTTCTTTTGGCATAATAAGATAACTTTTTTTCCTTTTAACTTACGAAAGTACGGTGTAATAAATTGAATAAATAGCGTGATCGAGGGGTGTGCGCAAACTTAATAAGTGGATGGAAATATTAAATAAAGGAGGCCTACGATGACTCGGTCGGTTATTTCTACATGTACTTTCTTAACAAAGGCGTCATATGACCTCCGTCGCTGATTACCGCCGATTTGGGAGCATAAAAAGAGCGACGTTAAAATAATAAAAAAAAATATATTAAATAAACAGTGATACTTTAACGATTAATGATAATTCTATTTTTAACAGCGATTATAATATTACATAATCTCTTCTTATATATTCCAGGCAATTATTGAAAAAGAACGGACGCTGAAATGCAAAAAAAAGGATGGTTGGCGCAATATTGAAAAATTTTGAATAAGCTCGTTAAAACCGATCAAAATTACCTATATAATAAACATATGCACAGGAGATTAAATGTCAAAATTGAAATAAAATTTTAATATTATTATGTAATACAATAGCAAATGTAACATGCAAAACGAATAGTATAGTAAAGTATTAGTATGTATAAAATTTCTAAATTTTGTTCAATATTGTATGATCTTTTGCTATATTTATTTTATATATTGGTAGGAGTAGGTTAAAATAAGTATTTACTGCAAAAAAGTAAATCTACGATGAATGAAGTGAGTCTACGATGAATAGAATGGGTCTACGATGAATAAAAAGAGTCTATGGAGAATAGTCACCGAAGCAATAAAATGCAATTAAACACGTTAATAAAGTACACCGAAAAAATTGATGAAACAACTATAAAAATAACAACGATTTGCTGTAGAATGAAGGAAAAGATAATAATAAAAAAAACAGACAAAGATAATTTAAACAAATTTATTATTGTTTAATTAATATTTCATTGCATCTTGAACAACAGTAGTAACAAAAAAATAATTTTTTATAATATTTAAATCGATTTTTTCTTTTTTACTTCGCTGTTCAAGTAAAATATCAATAAGACTTATGTAAAGTATAAATATAGAATTCATATTACACAAGCAATTTTAGTTACGAAGGTTGCGAAAGATCTTATGGTTATTTTAGTCGCATTATATAGTGGTCGCACGCTTTGTAACATTGATAGTACGCATTTCGATACATATATATATATATATATACAAATATCTTTTTTGAGTGAGATATTGTGCGTTTGCGTGAAAGCCACGGTGAGGGCATCCGCCTTTTGTCAAGTTTAGAAACTACAGACTGACAAACATATATTTTTGTTCATTATTTTTTGTTTAAATTTAATTTATTACAACCAATATGGTTTTAGTCAGCAACAGAGATCATACGATATCATCGTTAAAAAAGCACTTTTCAAAATACATTCCCCAGTGGTGCTTGCTTCAATCAGCCGCGGCCGGGAATCAAAACCGGGACACCTCCCGTTCCGAGTCCATCACTCTATCAACCGAGCCATCGCAGGCATCTTTTTTCTGACTAAACCCGAAAAATCAAAAGATATTTTATTATATCCTTCTGAAACAATATAATGCTTTTTTATTTATCTAATTTATGGACTCTGTTCGATCAACGACACACAATGTACATTCAAACACGATTCTGGTGAAATAAATAACGACTTTGCTTTAATTTAATTTAATACGATTTAATATGACATGTATTGGTTCAAATTTTACTACTACCTTATAGTAAAACTGAAAGTGGGTATGTTTGTTTAACTACAGGTCTGTTCATTTTACTTCAATGCCATTAATTTAACTACAATACAGTTAATTTAATCGCAATATTGTAAAAAGTAGTTACATTAACCATATATTTGCTGTGTAGATTTAGGGTGATAGACCAGGGTGAAAAATATATTATTTGATTGAATTTAAAATCTGTTTGTCATCCCTATACTCGAACTGTACGTGCGGCGTTACATTGTAAGTGAGAATACTTAAACCTAAAAATCCAGACGATTCGTCGGTTCCTTTATGGATGAAACTTAAACCTGAAAGCGGTGTTGGTAGTTTCGACACGACATCTTGGAGGTCTAAGTAAGGTGTAGTCTTGTTTGTTTTCGGATTAGTGAATATATTTACATAATTATCATCCGTGGAATCCAACACATTATTGTTCGTTGTCGTAGGATCATTCAAATGTGAAATTGTTAACAAATTACTAAAAATAAACAAAAATGTTGTAATTTAAAAAACATACTTATGAGATTGTATTTACTTTTATGTTATTAATATTTTATATTGCCTATAATTCTCGTAATTACACTTACGGTTTAGGTGGTACTTCAACATTGACATAGTGGAGATCAGAGTCATTCAGACTTCCCATTGTGAAATTTATCGGTGCATAGGTTAATCTCAATCCAAATTGTTCTGTGAGAAGGTCGCTCTTGATAGGTTCTATAGATGCACCAGTAACCACATTGTACGGTGGAACTTTTACACGTGTTAGGAGGAACTCATTGTCAAAGATATTTATCGGATGGGCTGAAAATTTAAATAAATGTGAACAAATTTATTCAGACGAAGTTTGCACTAAATCCACATAATTTTGAATTTGAGAAACTGCCATTAGGCGTCACGTGAAAAATTGGTCCTGTATAAAATGCGAATCCTAAAATAATGTAACAACCTCTAGGCAATACATAAGAGACCGTCTGTAGAGTGGTTGGCAGGGGAGGGTGAATGGTACATTTCTTAATTTTATAATTGGGGTATACGGATGTTCTGATTGTATATATTTACGTGGATTTAGTGAGCTTATTTTTTTTTAAACTGTATCTATTTTATCTCAGCTTTTAAATGAATTTATATTTGAGGGCTGATAGTTTATTGTTTAAAAGTTATAAATATTTGAAGAAGAGGTTCTTTTTTTTTTAAATAGCATTAACAGTGTATAACTTCCGTAATATCGAGCGTTAGGGTCTATAACTCTGGCTTTCTTCATATTTTTATATAACAAAACTTATCCTAGAGTTAGAACAAGATCCGTGATCCGGACCTGGGATACTCTCCTTGTAAGTACAATGAGTATCCCAAAGTGATGTAATAAAAGTAATAATTGTATTTCTTAATTTACAATCAGGGTATACGTCCCTGACTGTACATATTTACGTGAATTTAGTGTGAATAGACACATCCATATCCTTTTTTTTTATGTACGTTATATTATATTAATCTTAATCTATACTAACTTTGACTCAAATCATTATCAATAGGTATCCAATGCAACGTACTTTCTTCGATACGTTCGTAAGGTCCCAATCGTCCTTCTTGCAATTGTATAAATATAATATTATCTTTAAGTACCAATCGAGCACCAGTCACAACGCTAGAAAAATACATTGTTTCGTTACATTTTAATTAAAGAAAATATCAACCTAATTGGTTTTATCTATCTTACAAATTTTGGTTAACGTTCGCAGTTACATTTGCTAGACTCACGAAGTACTTGTATTCAAATGAGCAAGTGCAGAAAGATAATTGACACGATGACAATGAACCCCTTAAAAGCATATACTGTTCTTCGCCATGCTAAAAATTTTAACACAGTTCAAATATGTTAGTGTTTATAGAAAAACGTTACATCCTATGAAATATCGATGTAGTTCTTATACTTGAAATGACGATATCGTAGTAGAAATGTTAGCGATTAGCTAGAAAGTAGCCAGTTTAAAAAAAATGGGTACATTCGACCTATAAAATATAGCTATTTTTCTAAACTCAAAACATTAACGGGATGTCGGAATAAGAAAATGGTCTTTTTTGTAATAGTTTTTTTATAAATAAAACATAAGTTTTTGAAAAAATCCTTCAGGTCTTCAGTTTTCAGGGTAGAGTATGGTTGAAAATAATGAAAAAAATCATTTTTTTTATTTTAGAAACATGTCTGTATATTATATAGAAAGTATGTACACAATTTTTAAGATAAATGTGTAACTTTTATAAAATTTTATTGAATAATTTTCAACATAAGGTATTAGAACGAGACACTTAATTTAAACTTAATATTAAATATTTCAAAAACTATTTTTATACCTTTAAAAAACTCCTTGCACGATCATTTTTATCGCAGCCTCTTAAAATTTTGCACACATCTTGAGATAAGTATTAGTTATAAAGTTACACAACCTTTTCTGTTTAAAATTAAAAGGGACATTTATTGCTATTATTGTTGCACAATTGTAATTTTAATTTAAAACAAAAATGACTGTGTAACTTTATAACCAATACATGTATTAACATGTGTGCAATATTTCTGAAGGCTGTGATAAAAATTATCGTGCAAGGAGTGTTTTTTAAAGGTTAAAAAGTATTTTTTGAAATATTTACCTTTAAAGTTTAAAATAAGTTTCTCTTTCTAATACCTTATGTTGAAAATTATTCAATTAAATTTTATAAACATTACATATTCATCTTAAAAATTACATATATTTTACACAATTTTATACAACATATATAACATGTTTCTAAAATAAAAAAAATATGACCTTTTCATTATTCTCGACCATACTTCACCCTTAAACAATATATTTGCAACAACGTACCCACTTTTCCAGATTTTGAAATAAATAAATTAATTTATTTAATTATTTTTAAAAGAAAATATTTTACTTAAAAAATTAATTTTTCAGACTCCGTCATGTTTATGTAATTTATAACAATTTTTTCAGATTTTTCATTTAATATTTAGATAGAATTATTGGATTGAATGGTGTTGATTCCTATAGTATAACTCCGATCACCCTTCAGCAACTAGCTGCTACAGGGTGCGTAATTACAAAACTAAAATTAATTCACCTCATTATACGTAAAGCAAACATAATCTACGGTTTTGTTATATGACGCAGAATTGTAATTATCAAATCCAGGAATATGAATATCGTACAATGGAGGTTGATCGTAAGTTGCTTCGCATTGACTAGTTGCTAATAGAAATCCATCGCTGCAACTTCTAATATTCATATGAGAAAACGCGGAACAAACTTCTTGTAAACACACGTTTTGTCCGTGTTTCCTTTCAAAAGCTGGTTCTAACGCGGTGTAAGTCTTATCTATACAATGATTTATTTGTTCATTCATATATTGTTTATTCAACGACATATTAATTATTTCACTATAGTCATACTCACTCAATACGTGCTCTTTTGGATCACAAGTGTACAATTGATTAGATACATTTTTTAATGAGTTTTGGAATTGCGCTACGAATGTATTGTATCGTTCTAAACTTTCGACTTTAGCTTTCTTTCTTTCTTCGGAGTATATACCTTGAAATAGAATATTAGAATTTAATATATTTGTGGTTACAAAGGAAGATCCCAACGACATATATGGTATATACTACTCGAAAATAGACACAAAAACAAGATTTTGGATGACAAGATTATGAACAAGATTATGGAACATATAAAAAAATTAATCCAAAGATATCCCCTAAATGAAAAAAAAATCCCATAAATTAGGTAGAAACAAGTTCTTGGCAGTGTTTTAGAATATGAGGTCGCAGAAATATCGAAATATAAATATATTTAACGTACTTTTTTGTTTTTTCTGAATCAACACCATGCGTTTCTTGTGCAGATTTTCTTCTAAGGGTAATTTGACAATTATAAGAAAAAAGTTAACTTTGCAGTACTTTTTACAAAAAAACATTATATGAAAACGAAGCTAGAGATCAATACTTTAAATCAGTATTACTTCTAAATCAGCTCTATAAGTTTTAATGTACCTTGATTAACCATTTAGCAAAAAAACAGTCTTTAGAACCCATAACTGATAATTTTAGTATAAAAAAATAAGATGGCAGTACCATAAGTTTCTTGAGCTTAAGTATAAAAAAAACTGAACATCAATTTTTCACGATAGGATCTGGTTCCAAAAATGTTAAAATTGCATAGTTTTATGATATATTGTTACTACTGTCAGACTTTGGTGGAATAAGTACTGCCAAAGCACATTTTTAGATTAAGCTATGCTACAATATAATATAATTTTATTTGAAAGACTTTGTTTATACTTTTTTATTCCATTTAAGATTTTTAACGAAAAGTACTGACATCTTATTTTTTTACTAATATTATCAGTTATTGGTTCGATAGACTGTTTTTTAGCTAAATGGTTAATCGAGGTACATTAAAACTTATGAACTGATTTAGAAGTAATACCGGATTGAAATATTGATCTCTAGCTTTATTTTCATAGAATTTTTTTCTGTAAAAGGTACTGCCAAATTAACTTTTACATTTTTTTTCCTATAGGAAAAAAACTGACCTTTTAACAAAGAAATGCATGGTGCTGATTCAGAAATAACAAGAATATACGTTAAATATATTACACTTTCTAAAGCACTGTCAAATACTTGTTTTCACCTAATTTATGGGATTTTTTTCATATAGTGGTGATATCTTTGGATTTATTTTTAATATGTTCCCGACATCATGGACCATTAAATTTTTTTTTAAATTTTTGTTTTTGTGTCTACTTTCGAGTACTATAGGTTAAATACGATTACTCTAGTGGGCTAAATCATCTGAGTCGTTGGGATCCTCCTTTATCATTTTCTTTTTCTTTTCTAGATTGAATTAAAATTTCTAAATTTAATACCTTTGCCCAGCCATTCAAGAACGTCATAAGCGAACAATATCGATAAAAGTCCTTTAGCTTCGACTAAAGCGATTTTTCCTAACAATTGTGCTAATATTTGCATGTGGGATAATTTACGTTTGCATATGAAACTAAATTCCTGCAAAAATGGAAATTAAAGTATTTGACGCCAGTTTTTCCATGTAGGAATATTAACGATTCTTTGTCTACTATTATATATTATTTATAATTTTTACGTAAATTTGCAAATTTTATATTGAAATTTTATCATGGCGAATATCAACTCCCGAAATATATACTTCTGGAAAACTAATGAAATTCGTACGTCGCTATTATGTACATTTGTTGATTCTTATTTTTACAGTTCTAAGCCTAATAACACTAACATTCACATACTTTCGCGATTCGCAAGATCTTGTGTAAATTTTAGAAACCTAATGGATTTATGTAGTAATTGAGTAAATTGCGTCGCTGTCAACAAATCTATAGTACCATTTTTCAAATTTTGTTTTAAATAACCAAATTGCCCATTAAGAGAAGACTATACCAAAACTTTCTCAAACATAAGGGGGCTGTAGTCTAGTCAGACATACGGTCGCCGATCGTAGTAAATTATTAATTACTAAAAATTAAAAACTAAAGCCAAGAACAGAGTGGGGTAGTCATTGTTAAAATGTATTATTTTTCTTGTATCAGGCATTTTGATGATTCCAGAATTTTTTTTTCAAAATTTAAAATAATGTCATATATGTCGATTATGTCACCGAATTTTACATTTTGAAAGAAAATGACAGATTTATCAAGATAACTAATACAAGAAAATAATTTATTATGAACGACAGCCCAAATGCGAGACTGTTGACTCACTTGAGTGCAGCGCCATCTGCCTATCTTTTTGTAGGTGGCCGAAATATAAAGCTATTGCTTTAGCCTATACCCTTAAATAGTTAAGGACAAGCGAATTTTACTCAAATATTTCTAAAATTTATTTTATTATTTCGAATGTGACTAGTAAGAAAATTCATTAAATTCTCTTATTTTGGCAGTATGTTTCCACGTTAGTATACTTTCTACTTAAAACTACTGAACTTCTTCTAATAAATTTAATATACTTGCTCTTATAAATAATAAATAACAGTAGACAATCCTGAAATTTACCTTGCTATCCAAAACTTTTAGTTGCAAAAATGATAAACCAGGAAAGACATTGTCATTGGGAGCTACGATATCTTTAATTTTATCGAGGGTCCTTCCAATTCCCATATCCGCAACGTTAAATACGTAATTTGTATATATTTCGTAAGTTCCGTTCTGAAAGTGATTCTGGCTGGACGATTTGTTGAAATTGGTACTGTAAAGGACGAAATCGCGAAACAAATATTCGACGTCGTTAATCAATTCGATCAGTTGATCTATCTTTATGTCGAATTTTATTTCGTCTCGTAAGTTAGACAATCCGCTGTTTGAGCTCTTTGATCTCGCTGACTGCCGAGATCTGTTGGAAACCGTAATCAGACACTGAATAAGTTAGCTTTTGACGTTGCTATGTAAGTTTGTATGAAGCTGTAGATCCCCATTAGCCCGGACAGGACACTATTAAATAATAACTCCAACGATTGTTGTAGTGGATGTTACAATTATTAATAAATATGTGGAATGCACCAATTTTTGTTTTACCTAATTGAATCCATAAGACATTTAATAGCCGCGGGATATATCACACTTTGTACTTCGTGGCATTGTTGTAGCAGAGTTATAAGAGGCAATGCCAATACGAATAACATAAACTTAGCCATGAGTACTGTGTATGATACTTGTAACTAGACAATGATATTTATGGGTTACTTATCTCTTTATTCGAGTTAATCCTTCCACAGCCAATGTACGTAGAAACTAAAAAAAATAAGTTATATAATTGTCAAAAATATAATACAAAACATTTATTTTGTATTAATCATTTAAATTGTTAAAGTGATACACATATACATACAGATTTAGAATTCATATAGTACAATCGTAAAAAAAAATAATGTGTAAATATTTGTAACATTTATGATCACCTGGTAAAAAGATAATTATGGATGTAATATATTGAAGAAATAGTTACCCTATTTAAGTTAATAGTGAATCTTGCTTGCAGTCAAGTAAATAATACCACATCTATGATATGTTATATTTTTTATATTGTTTCCTATATTATAATATTTACGTTGCGAAAGAAACGCAAGCGTGACTATAAATATTTTCGTGTTATTAACTTGTTTTTTTATTACGAAATATTGGTTTTATTGTATTATTAACAACATTTTTATTTTCATGTTAAGAATTAACGTTACATCGATACACGAATCAAAGGAAAATTATATACATATGGATAATTTCACGTCAAGCGTACAAGTCAAAATTTTAAAATAGTTCAAATTTTAAATACAAACTCAATATTTATCATTACTTATTTATTTATTATTTAAATAATCATATTTAAATAAATTTAAATAAACAAACTCAATATTTATTTATTGTTTATTTAAATAAACATGATACATTAACGATTAATGATAATTTTATTTTTAACAGTGATTATAATATTACACAATTTCTTCTTATACATTCCAGGAAATTCTTTAAAAAAACGTACGAACCGAGTGAGATATTGTGCGTTTGCGTGAAAGTCGCGGTGAGAGCATCCGCCTACTGTCTAGTTTAGAAACTAAAGACTGACAAACATATATTTTTGTTCATTATTTTTTGTTTAAATTTAATTTATTACAACCCAATATGGTTTTAGTCAGCAACAGAGATCATACGATATCATCGTTAAAAAAGCACTTTTCAAAATACATTCCCCAGTGGTGCTTGCTTCAATCAGCCGCGGCCGGGAATCAAAACCGGGACACCTCCCGTTCCGAGTCCATCACTCTATCAACCGAGCCATCGCAGGCATCTTTTTTCTGACTAAACCCGAAAAATCAAAAGATATTTTATTATATCCTTCTGAAACAATATAATGCTTTTTTATTTATCTAATTTATGGACTCTGTTCGATCAACGACACACAATGTACATTCAAACACGATTCTGGTGAAATAAATAACGACTTTGCTTTAATTTAATACGATTTAATATGACATGTATTGGTTCAAATTTTACTACTACCTTATAGTAAAACTGAAAGTGGGTATGTTTGTTTAACTACAGGTCTGTTCATTTTACTTCAATGCCATTAATTTAACTACAATACAGTTAATTTAATCGCAATATTGTAAAAAGTAGTTACATTAACCATATATTTGCTGTGTAGACTTAGGGTTAGATAGACCAGGGTGAAAAATATATTATTTGATTGAATTTAAAATCTGTTTGTCATCCCTATACTCGAACTGTACGTGCGGCGTTACATTGTAAGTGAGAATACTTAAACCTAAAAATCCAGACGATTCGTCGGTTCCTTTATGGATGAAACTTAAACCTGAAAGCGGTGTTGGTAGCTTTCGACACGACATCTTGGAGGTCTAAGTAAGGTGTAGTCTTGTTTGTTTTCGGATTAGTGAATATATTTACATAATTATCGTCGGTGGAATCCAACACATTATTGTTCGTTGTCGTAGGATCATTCAAATGTGAAATTGTTAACAAATTACTAAAAATAAACAAAAATGTTGTAATTTAAAAAACATACTTATGAGATTGTATTTACTTTTATGTTATTAATATTTTATATTGCCTATAATTCTCGTAATTACACTTACGGTTTAGGTGGTACTTCAACATTGACATAGTGGAGATCAGAGTCATTCAGACTTTCCCATTGTGAAATTTATCGGTGCATAGGTTAATCTCAATCCAAATTGTTCTGTGAGAAGGTCGCTCTTGATAGGTTCTATAGATGCACCAGTAACCACATTGTACGGTGGAACTTTTACACGTGTTAGGAGGAACTCATTGTCAAAAATATTTATCGGATGGGCTGAAAATTTAAATAAATGTGAACAAATTTATTCAGACGAAGTTTGCACTAAATCCACATAATTTTGAATTTGAGAAACTAGTACCTTTACTTCAAATGCTTATAACTTTTAAACAATAAACTATCAGCCCTCAAATAAAAATTCATTAAAAGCTGAGATAAAATAGATACAATTTAAAAAAAATAAGCTCAAATCGTTGCAATGGAGCAAAGTTATAGCAGAAATAAAAATTTGTAGAAATTTGATGAAAATTAAGCACTGCGATTTGTTAAGCTAAATTTCTACTAATTTTTATTTCTGCTATAACTTGCTCCATTACAACGGATTTGAGCTTATTTTTTTTTAAACTGTATCTATTTTATCTCAGCTTTTAAATGAATTTATATTTGAGGGCTGATAGTTTATTGTTTAAAAGTTATAATATTTGAAGAAGAGGTTCTTTTTTTTTTAAATAGCATTAACAGTGTATAACTTCCGTAATATCGAGCGTTAGGGTCTATAACTCTGGCTTTCTTCATATTTTTATATAACAAAACTTATCCTAGAGTTAGAACAAGATCCGTGATCCGGACCTGGGATAGGGTGAATGGTACATTTCTTAATTTTATAATTGGGGTATACGGATGTTTCTGATTGTATATATTTACGTGGATTTTAGTGCATTTTTTTATTTACGTTATATTATATTAATCTTAATCTATACTAACTTTGACTCAAATCATTATCGATAGGTATCCAATGCAATGTATTTTCGTCAATACGTTCATAAGGTCCCAATCGTCCTTCTTGCAATTGTATAAATATAATATTATCTTTAAGTACCAATCGAGCACCAGTCACAACGCTAGAAAAATAAATTGTTTCATTACATTTTAATTAAAGAAAATATCAACCTAATTGGTTTTATCTATCTTACAAATTTTGGCTCACGTTCGCAGTTACATTTGCTAGACTCACGTAGTATTTATGTTCAAATGAGCAAGTGCAAAAATATAACTGACACGACGACAATGGACCCCTTGAAAGCATATACTGTTCTTCGCCATGCTAAAAATTTTAACACAGTTCAAATATGTTAGTGTTTATAGAAAAACGTTACATCCTATGAAATATCGATGTAGTTCTTATACTTGAAATGACGATATCGTAGTAGAAATGTTAGCGATTAGCTAGAAAGTAGCCAGTTTAAAAAAAATGGGTACATACGACCTATAAAATATAGCTATATTTCTAAACTCAAAACATTAACGGGATGTCGGAATAAGAAAATGGTCTTTTTTGTAATAGTTTTTTTATAAATAAAACATAAGTTTTTGAAAAAATCCTTCAGGTCTTCAGTTTTCAGGGTAGAGTATGGTTGAAAATAATGAAAAAATCATTTTTTTTATTTTAGAAACATGTCTGTATATTATATAGAAAGTATGTACACAATTTTTAAGATAAATGTGTAACTTTTATAAAATTTTATTGAATAATTTTCAACATAAGGTATTAGAACGAGACACTTAATTTAAACTTAATATTAAATATTTCAAAAACTATTTTTTATACCTTTAAAAAACTCCTTGCACGATCATTTTTATCGCAGCCTCTTAAAATTTTGCACACATCTTGAGATAAGTATTAGTTATAAAGTTACACAACCTTTTCTGTTTAAAATTAAAAGGGACATTTTATTGCTATTATTGTTGCACAATTGTAATTTTAATTTAAAACAAAAATGACTGTGTAACTTTATAACCAATACATGTATTAACATGTGTGCAATATTTCTGAAGGCTGTGATAAAAATTATCGTGCAAGGAGTGTTTTTTAAAGGTTTAAAAAGTATTTTTTGAAATATTTACCTTTAAAGTTTAAAATAAGTTTCTCTTTCTAATACCTTATGTTGAAAATTATTCAATTAAATTTTATAAACATTACATATTCATCTTAAAAATTACATATATTTTACACAATTTTATACAACATATATAACATGTTTCTAAAATAAAAAAAATATGACCTTTTCATTATTCTCGACCATACTTCACCCTTAAACAATATATTTGCAACAACGTACCCACTTTTCCAGATTTTGAAATAAATAAATTAATTTATTTAATTATTTTTAAAAGAAAATATTTTTACTTAAAAAATTAATTTTTCAGACTCCGTCATGTTTATGTAATTTATAACAATTTTTTCAGATTTTTCATTTAATATTTAGATAGAATTATTGGATTGAATGGTGTTGATTCCTATAGTATAACTCCGATCACCCTTCAGCAACTAGCTGCTACAGGGTGCGTAATTACAAAACTAAAATTAATTCACCTCATTATACGTAAAGCAAACATAATCTACGGTTTTGTTATATGACGCAGAATTGTAATTATCAAATCCAGGAATATGAATATCGTACAATGGAGGTTGATCGTAAGTTGCTTCGCATTGACTAGTTGCTAATAGAAATCCATCGCTGCAACTTCTAATATTCATATGAGAAAACGCGGAACAAACTTCTTGTAAACACACGTTTTGTCCGTGTTTCCTTTCAAAAGCTGGTTCTAACGCGGTGTAAGTCTTATCTATACAATGATTTATTTGTTCATTCATATATTGTTTATTCAACGACATATTAATTATTTCACTATAGTCATACTCACTCAATACGTGCTCTTTTGGATCACAAGTGTACAATTGATTAGATACATTTTTTAATGAGTTTTGGAATTGCGCTACGAATGTATTGTATCGTTCTAAACTTTCGACTTTAGCTTTCTTTCTTTCTTCGGAGTATATACCTTGAAATAGAATATTAGAATTTAATATATTTGTGGTTACAAAGGAAGATCCCAACGACATATATGGTATATACTACTCGAAAATAGACACAAAAACAAGATTTTGGATGACAAGATTATGAACAAGATTATGGAACATATAAAAAAATTAATCCAAAGATATCCCCTAAATGAAAAAAAAATCCCATAAATTAGGTAGAAACAAGTTCTTGGCAGTGTTTTAGAATATGAGGTCGCAGAAATATCGAAATATAAATATATTTAACGTACTTTTTTGTTTTTTCTGAATCAACACCATGCGTTTCTTGTGCAGATTTTCTTCTAAGGGTAATTTGACAATTATAAGAAAAAAGTTAACTTTGCAGTACTTTTTACAAAAAAACATTATATGAAAACGAAGCTAGAGATCAATACTTTAAATCAGTATTACTTCTAAATCAGCTCTATAAGTTTTAATGTACCTTGATTAACCATTTAGCAAAAAAACAGTCTTTAGAACCCATAACTGATAATTTTAGTATAAAAAAATAAGATGGCAGTACCATAAGTTTCTTGAGCTTAAGTATAAAAAAACTGAACATCAATTTTTCACGATAGGATCTGGTTCCAAAAATGTTAAAATTGCATAGTTTTATGATATATTGTTACTACTGTCAGACTTTGGTGGAATAAGTACTGCCAAAGCACATTTTTAGATTAAGCTATGCTACAATATAATATAATTTTATTTGAAAGACTTTGTTTATACTTTTTTATTCCATTTAAGATTTTTAACGAAAAGTACTGACATCTTATTTTTTTTACTAATATTATCAGTTATTGGTTCGATAGACTGTTTTTTAGCTAAATGGTTAATCGAGGTACATTAAAACTTATGAACTGATTTAGAAGTAATACCGGATTGAAATATTGATCTCTAGCTTTATTTTCATAGAATTTTTTTCTGTAAAAGGTACTGCCAAATTAACTTTTACATTTTTTTTCCTATAGGAAAAAAACTGACCTTTTAACAAAGAAATGCATGGTGCTGATTCAGAAATAACAAGAATATACGTTAAATATATTACACTTTCTAAAGCACTGTCAAATACTTGTTTTCACCTAATTTATGGGATTTTTTTCATATAGTGGTGATATCTTTGGATTTATTTTTTAATATGTTCCCGACATCATGGACCATTAAATTTTTTTTTAAATTTTTGTTTTTGTGTCTACTTTCGAGTACTATAGGTTAAATACGATTACTCTAGTGGGCTAAATCATCTGAGTCGTTGGGATCCTCCTTTATCATTTTCTTTTTCTTTTCTAGATTGAATTAAAATTTCTAAATTTAATACCTTTGCCCAGCCATTCAAGAACGTCATAAGCGAACAATATCGATAAAAGTCCTTTAGCTTCGACTAAAGCGATTTTTCCTAACAATTGTGCTAATATTTGCATGTGGGATAATTTACGTTTGCATATGAAACTAAATTCCTGCAAAAATGGAAATTAAAGTATTTGACGCCAGTTTTTCCATGTAGGTATATTAACGATTCTTTATCCACTCTTATATATATTTTATAATTTTTACGTAAATTTGCGAATTTTATATTGAAATTTTATCAAGGCGAATATCAATTCTCGAAATATATACTTCTGGGAAACTAATCAAATTCGTACGTCGTTTTTATGTATATTTGTTGATTCTTATTTTTACAGTTCTAAGCCTAATAACACTAACCTAAATACACACTATTCACATATTTTCGCAATTTGCAAGATTGTGTGTATAAATTTTAGAAACCTAATGGATTTATATAGTAATTGAGTAAATTGCGTCGCAGTGATTACGTCTCTAGTACTATTTTTCAAATATTCTTTTAAATAACCAAACTGTTCATTAAGAGAAGACGACACTATAAGTTTCTCAAACTAGCCGTATATATAATGGACGCTGTAGTCAAGTCAGACAATTGGTCGCCGATGATAGTAAATTATTAATTACTAAAAACTTGTGACAAAAGCCAAGAGTAGAGTGGGGTAGTCATTGTTAAAATTTATTATTTTCTTGTGTCAGACATTTTAATGAAACCGTATTTTTTTTTTATAATGTGAAATACCGTTACGTGTATTAATTATGTCGCTGTATTTCACAATTTAATACAAAATTAGTTAACTATTAATTACTAAAAATTAAACGGTTTAGCACAAACGCAAAAGCAGAGTCGGGTAAAATCTATTATTACCTTGTATCAGGCATTTTGATAAATCCGTAATTTTTTTTTCAAAATATTAAATACTGTAATGTATGTCGATAATGTCGCCGTATTTCACATTTTGAAAGAAGATTGTAGATTTATCAAGATAACTAATACAAGAAAATAATTTATTATGAACGACAGCCCAAATGCGAGACTGATGACTCACTTGAGTGCAGTGCCATCTGCCTATCTTTTTTGTAGGTGGCCGAAATATAAAGCTATTGCTTTAGCCTATACCCTTAAATAGTTAAGGACAAGCGAATTTTACTCAAATATTTCTAAAATATATTTTATTATTTCGAATGTGACTAATAAAAAGTGTCAAAAATTCATTAAATTCTCTTATTTTGGCAGTTTGTTACCACGTTAGTATACTTTCTACTTAAAACTACTGAACTTCTTCTAATAAATTTAATATACTTGCTCTTATAAATAATAAATAACAGTAGACAATCCTGAAATTTACCTTGCTATCCAAAACTTTTAGTTGCAAAAATGATAAACCAGGAAAGACATTGTCATTGGGAGCTACAATATCTTTAATTTTATCGAGGGTCCTTCCAATTCCCATATTCCCAACGTTAAATACGTAATTTGTATAAATTTCGTAAGTTCCGTTCTGAAAGTGATTCTGTCTGGAGGATTTGTTGAAATTGGTACTGTAAAGGACGAAATCACGAAACAAATATTCGACGTCGTTAATCAATTCGATCAGTTGATCTATCTTTATGTCGAATTTTATTTCTTCTCGTAAGTTAGACAATCCTTGTTTGAGCTCTTTGATCTCGGCGATTACCGACATCTGTTGGAAACCGTAATCAGACACTGAATGAGTTGCTATTGACGTTTCTACGTAAGATTGTATGAAGCTGTAGATCCCCATTAGCCCAGACAGGACACTATTAAATAATAATAACGAATGTTGTAGTGAATATTACAATTATTAATAAATATGTGGAGTGCACAAATTTTTATTTTACCCAATTGAATCCATAAGACGTTGAAGAGCCATGATATATATAGCACTTTGCGCTTCATGGCATTGTTGTAGCAGAGTTATAAGAGGCAATGCCAAGACGAATAACATAAACTTAGCCATGAGTACTGTGTATGATACTTGTAACTAGACAATGATATTTATGGGTTACTTATCTCTTTAGTCGAGTTAATCCTTCCACAGCCAACGTATGTAGAAATTGAAATTACTACGTCATACAATTGTCAAAAATAAAATACAAAACATTTATTTTGTACTAATCGTTAAGTTATCAGAATTTACCAAATTATAACCAAATTATATGTATAAGCATACAACAAAATTATTAATTAAGGGACAAGCCAGTGTTAAGCATGTAAAAAAAATTCTAGTTTTTCGCACTACAAATTTAATTGAATTTAATTGTATACATAATTTAATTGTAATACATTCAATATTTTAAGCTGGATTATATCTTGAAATTGTCATTTATACCTTACAAGAAGAGAAAGTTAAAAGTTAAGTTGGAGTAACTATCTCTATTGGTTTTTGAGTTATAAGTGATCAAAGTCAAGGGCTTTTTGGCGATATTTTCCGCTATTTGCTTATATCTATCGTACAACAAGAGCGTTAGAGTCTAAAACTTTGGCTTCATATTTTTATAGTATTAAACATATCCTAGAGTTTGATAAAGATCCGTTATACTTATTTTACCCATTGTCGCACTCTATCTCCAGATCAGATCATCGAATTGGGATGTATTAGGGCTCCTTTTCAAGCTAATTTAATTACTTATCGTCTGAGTGGAACGTAATTTAAAAAATGTCAACACGACAAAAAATGGTTCTAAAATAGCTGATTTTTATGAAAAAATCTTCTAATTTTTGGCATACTTTTGGAGTCAACTTTTCTTACGGTGGCATTTTAATAATTCTGTTCCACTCAAACAATAAGTAATTAAATTAGCTTTAACATGAGCCTCAACACATACGAATTCGATGATCTGGTATGGAGTGCGGCAACGGGTGTAATATGTAGTAAAGTACAGCACGTATAAGTAAGGTAAAAATGAGAATTTCAAGGTCTAATCTGGCTTAAAATGCTGACTTTTGTAAGTATTTTTATGTCTCAAAATACTATAGAAATGTAGGTATATTAAATTCAATGAAATTTTTAGTCCAAAAACTCACAATTTTTTTTACATGATTAATACAAGCTTGTCCCCTTAATTGAATTTTTTACCATGTTATAATTAGCCCGTAAAAGATAATTATCGATGTAATATATTGAAGTAATAGTCACCTTATGTAATAGTGAATCTTGTGTTTGCAGTTGATTCTATAATGCCATCTATATGAAATTTAATATATATTTCCTTTTTATATGTTATGACACTGCGTAAGAAATGCGAGCGTGACTACACATTTTCGTGATACAGATTAGTTTTATTAATACGCAATAAATTATTTACAAAATAAAATTAACATACTATCTGCATGCGAGAAAAAATAATTATTATATCTATATCGAGTGTAAATGCATTTAAAAAAAATATTATTAGCTCAACAAATTTTCATGCAAAATATACATAATGAACTACACGAGAGTAGTAAACGATATATAATGCATTTATATAAAACGAACAGTATTTGTTTTAGAAAACTTTTTTAATTTTAATACGATTGATATGTACCAAGATTTAATATATACCTTGTTGTACCACACCCGGTCAAACGACCTGTCGCGGTGAATATCGGCTAGTTTACATGTGATTATCAAATTTAACAAATAAATATGTAAACAAATGATGTAAAATTAATTGTGTATATTTAAAGGAAAAGAATCATGAAGTGAAGCGATAAAAGCGATAACATTTTATGCGAATTTTATTATAAATATTTACCGATCATGGAATGTTTAGTGTTAATAATATATTAATTTTAATTTTTTTATAAATTTTATTTTAAATCGTAAAAATATAAAATATTAAAATATTGAATTAACTTCTGTTTGCTTACTTCACTTTTGTTCTCTTTTACATTATGATAGGACGGGGTATAATCAATTCAATTAAATAGTGTGATACGTGGATGGAAGTAATAAATAAACAAAAATACTTTATTTGTTAATAATAATTTTAATTTTAACAGCAATGTTAATGTTACACGATCTCTCCTTATATATTCCAGGCAATTCTTGGAAAAAAAGGAGATTGAAATCCTCCCGTTCAAAATAATCCACGATGATGTAGTTATATGTCACTTTTAATCATCATTTATAAATCGTAACATATTCATTGCAGAATCAAATTTTTAATGAATGCACTACCGTATCGTTCATCTGCATGTGGACATTCACATCGTACGTGTAAAGGCTCAAAGCTAAAAATCCAGCGGTACTTTTCGTACCTTTGTGAATGATGCCTAAACCAGACAACGGCGTAGGCAAACTCGAATCAGCATTTTGGAGATCGATGTAAGGTATAGTCCTATGAAACCTTTCGTTGGTATAAATATTAACGTAATCGTAGTCGTCAGAATCTATTGCATTTTCATTCGATAATGTGGGATTGTTCAAGTATGATATTGTTAGAGATCTCCTATAGTAATGGAAAACAAAGTTGTAGCAAGTTTTAGGGAAGATTAGAATACAATGTAAAACCAAAAGAAAGACGTTACTTAAATTTCGGGATTGCTTCGATGTAGTTGACACGTAGATAATTCAGCCTGCCGGTAGCGAAATTAATAGGCGCGTGTGCAATCCTCAGAGTGATCATTCGCGTCAGGATGTCAACTTTTTTCATTATGATATTCAATCCGACTATAACGTGCTGGGGCGGTACAGTTACGTGATTTAAGTCTACCTTGTTACAGTATATGTGAAGTGGATACACTGAAATCGTACGATGTAAGAGATAATACACGATTTTTTTTAATTATTGTAAATTTTTGATAAACGTGAAACGTAAAAATGAGGATCCTATGGGCGAATATTTTATTTTTAAAAATCTTGTCCGTCTCCATATCGTTGCAAAAATGTTTCAAAAAATGGCTATAAACGTTTATATAAAAATGTATAAACCTTTTAAAAACGTAATTCATTTACTGAAATAAAATTCTGACACATTTCTGAAACTAAGAAAAAGTTGGGAACAAGTTTCCTACACGTTTACACAATTTCAGAACAACGTTTAACGTCAGTTTTCGAAACATTTTTGCAACGATATGCAGACGTTCGAAGATTTATAAAAATAAAATTTTTGACAATAAAATATTTCTGTGTTTCAGTGACATTTCCTGAAAGAAACGTTACAAAAATGTTTTACCAAGGTGATTTGTTATGTTGGATATAGATACAAATTGTACTGTAATACTAACCTGGATTAAAATCATTGTTTAAAGGTATCCATCGGATAGTGCTTGCATTAATGTTTCCGTACGGCTCGAGCTTACCTTCTTGTAATTGTATGTAAATTATTCGATTTTCAATCACGAAACGCGCTCCGGTGACAACGCTGAAAAAAATATATATCAAATTTTAACAAATTTCGAAAAATTATTCAATATGTTATTTAATAACTTGTAAATTTTTAGAAACGCAATTAAATTTTCAACTGAGGCCTACGATGGCTTGGTTGGTTAGGGCGTCGGGCTCGTAATCTGGAGGTGTTCCAGGTTCGATTTTCGGCCCAGCCGATTGATACAAGCACTACTGGGGAATGTATTTTCAACAAGTACTTTCTTAACAAAAATATCGTATGACCTCTGTCGCTGATTTGGGAGCATAAAAAGAGCGACGTTAAAATAAAAAAAATGTATATTAACTGCGTATAAAATTAATTGAAATATCATATTTGTCTCCCAAACGAATCTAGAGAAAAACGTTCAAAAATTGTTGATAGTTTATTCTATAATGCGATACGTGACTTGTTTTATCCAGTTTAAGATATACATTTTAATTGTTTCTAAATATAAAATGGAAAGGCAAATGTAATCTTTGAAAAACATTGTTTATATATAAAATTAACCATTTATTGGCCATTTATGGTCAAACGGCTAGTTTTTAAATAAATCCTTTGATTTCTACTAAAATACAGATTACCATTTCCGTTGAAAAATAATTGAAAAAATATAAAAATAATTAGCAGTTTTAAACAAACTAGAAAAAAATAAAAAATTGCAACAGCATATCCTGTAAATCTTGCCCCCCAGCTTACGAATGCAAAATGTACCAATGTAATACGAATCGCATTTCTATATTAATTATCTCTAAAATATTTACCCCCCGCATGCATTAACGTAACTTACTAATTTTCGTGAATATTTGACCTTGTATAGGACAGACTAATAGAATATTTATAGTTCGCGTCACAAGCACAATACTTTACGGGACAACTTGGTGACGTGCTCTTGAAAAATCTGTAGTATTTAATATCTCCGTAACTTTTCTACAAAATATTGTAAAACAAAAGGAAAATACAATGTATTTACAAAATAATTCTCGTATGTCTGATAAAAAAAAGAAACTTACATTATAATCATAGCAGACTTTATGCTTATTACCAAAAGATCTAACGTTCAAGTTATCACTACCTGGATAATCTAAGTCTTCCAATTTAGGAGAGTAATATTGAAATTGACAATTATTGTGTCGTGTTTCGTATGAATCGCATCCATCTATTCCATCAAAAGTTCGGAACAAACTGCCTCGGAGCAGCTCGCTTGCTTGTCGCTTTCTTCTTTGAAAGGGTTATACAATTCGGCGTATGTTACATCTATTTTTACACATAGAGGACACGTGAATTATCTTTTGAATATTGATAATTATTATATTGCTTGATTATACGATACGCGTTACCTTCTACGTGATCAGGCGGGTCGATCGTGTATAACCGATTGGACAGAGGATTCAACGAATCTTTGAACAATTCGATGTATTTACTACACCTTCATAAGTTCGTTCTTAACAAAAATATCGTATGACCTCTGTCGCTGATTTGGGAGCATAAAAAGAGCGACGTTAAAATAAAAAAATGTATATTAACTGCGTATAAAATTAATTGAAATATCATATTTGTCTCCCAAACGAATCTAGAGAAAAACGTTCAAAAATTGTTGATAGTTTATTCTATAATGCGATACGTGACTTGTTTTATCCAGTTTAAGATATACATTTTAATTGTTTCTAAATATAAAATGGAAAGGCAAATGTAATCTTTGAAAACATTGTTTATATATAAAATTAACCATTTATTGGCCATTTATGGTCAAACGGCTAGTTTTTAAATAAATCCTTTGATTTCTACTAAAATACAGATTACCATTTCCGTTGAAAAATAATTGAAAAAATATAAAAATAATTAGCAGTTTAAACAAACTAGAAAAAATAAAAAATTTGCTACAGCATATCCTGTAAATCTTGCCCCCCCCCCCCCAGCTTACGAATGCAAAATGTACCAATGTAATACGAATCGCATTTCTATATTAATTATCTCTAAAATATTTACCCCCCGCATGCATTAACGTAACTTACTAATTTTCGTGAATATTTGACCTTGTATAGGACAGACTAATAGAATATTTATAGTTCGCGTCACAAGCACAATACTTTACGGGACAACTTGGTGACGTGCTCTTGAAAAATCTGTAGTATTTAATATCTCCGTAACTTTTCTACAAAATATTGTAAAACAAAAGGAAAATACAATGTATTTACAAAATAATTCTCGTATGTCTGATAAAAAAAAGAAACTTACATTATAATCATAGCAGACTTTATGCTTATTACCAAAAGATCTAACGTTCAAGTTATCACTACCTGGATAATCTAAGTCTTCCAATTTAGGAGAGTAATATTGAAATTGACAATTATTGTGTCGTGTTTCGTATGAATCGCATCCATCTATTCCATCAAAAAGTTCGGAACAAACTGCCTCGGAGCAGCTCGCTTGCTTGTCGCTTTCTTCTTTGAAAGGGTTATACAATTCGGCGTATGTTACATCTATTTTTACACATAGAGGACACGTGAATTATCTTTTGAATATTGATAATTATTATATTGCTTGATTATACGATACGCGTTACCTTCTACGTGATCAGGCGGGTCGATCGTGTATAACCGATTGGACAGAGGATTCAACGAATCTTTGAACAATTCGATGTATTTACTACACCTCTCATAAGTTCGTTCTCTAACAAGATTTTTTTCGTTCGTGTAATCACCTTGAATCATAAAGAAAAACTGATACTTATATATTGCATTTATCATCCCCCGGGAAAAACGGATTACATTTGTTAGGTATGAGGCAGTTCATTTTGATTAGTAATGGGTGAAAAATGTTGACAGTTTTTTTTTCTTACTGTGAAACGTTTTTTCCCGTCGTCTTCGCACACTTACGGGGATGCAATCAGCAGTTCCATCATAATCGTCAATTTATAAGTTATTTTTAACCTTTCAAAAGTGGGTTTCAATGAACAAGTCTAATACATAAGCAATTAATAGGACATTAAAAATAGTTATAACATATTTGTTTCCCAAATTAGAATAATGTTGAATTTCTTTAGAAAAATTATTTCAAAAACAGTAACAATAAATAATTGACGTTAAAAATCAAGTAAGTGATCAAGTATATTTGATAAAAAATTCAGAGTTTAGAGTACCATAAGTGTTAGGAACTGAATGAGAATAAATTCGAGGTTGCGCTCATTCCATTAAAAGGGCCTTCTCATAGTGAAAAACAGCTATTTAGCACTTAGGGAGTAAAATAGGCATTTATTCCCGGGATGAAAGAGCAGTAATTCATCTAAGGAAATAAACGACTTTTACTCCCGATGTGCATAAAAAATTTTACACCCTGATTATTTAAAGGCCACTTATGCAACTACAATTTATTTCAAAATTTCTAAATTTCGTTCAATATTGTACGATTTTATTTGTATATTTAATTTAATATAATAAATTTAATTTTGTAATACTAGAAAAAGGCAAAACTAAGTATTCAGAACAAAAAATAGAATAAAATAGGTCCACAATAAATAAAATGGGTATACAGGAAATAAAATCGTAGAAGGAATAAAATGCAATTTTACTCCCTTCGTAGAGGTGAATAAAGTAGACTTTGTATATGATTTTGTAGAGACAAGGTAAAAAAGCGTTTCACAACAAATAGATTCTACCGGGGGATCGATTAGCAAATCGTCTCATGAAAAAATTGAAAATTTACCAGAATATAGGATTTTATGAAATTTTTACCTAATAATTTCAATAAGTTTTCTACTTTTGACTTTTTTAAATGGATTATTGTAAATGGTTATCGCTATCATCGAATATTTTTGTCCTTCATAATAAGAGAATATTTTGCCACAATTTGCTGAAATATTTATATAATGGTAATGCATAAAGAAATATTTTTTGTTTGTAAAAAAATGGAATGCAGAAGGTTTCAATAATCATGTACATGCGTATTGCATAGAATCAATTGATGAATGGCTATATATCTTTAAATGCTTTGTTTAAACGACGCTCCTATGACAAGATATGTTTTACGAGATAATGAATCTTATATTATGTGCTACAATTAACTAATTTTAAAATATTTCGTCCGTCTTCGCACACTTACGGGGATGCAATCAGCAGTTCCATCATAATCGTCAATTTATAAGTTATTTTTTACCTTTCAAAAGTGGGTTTCAATGAACAAGTCTAATACATAAGCAATTAATAGGACATTAAAAATAGTTATAACATATTGTTTCCCAAATTAGAATAATGTTGAATTTCTTTAGAAAAATTATTTCAAAAACAGTAACAATAAATAATTGACGTTAAAATCAAGTAAGTGATCAAGTATATTTGATAAAAAATTCAGAGTTTCGAGTACCATAAATGTTAAGAACTGAATGAGAATAAATTCGAGGTTGCGCTCATTCCATTAAAAGGGCCTTCTCATAGTGAAAAACAGCTATTTAGCACTTAGGGAGTAAAATAGGCATTTATTCCCGCGATGAAAGAGCAGTAATTCATCTAAGGAAATAATCGACTTTTACTCCCGATGTGCATAAAAAATTTTACACCCTGATTATTTAAAGGCCACTTTATGCAACTACAATTTATTTCAAAATTTCTAAATTTCGTTCAATATTGTACGATTTTATTTGTATATTTAATTTAATATAATAAATTTAATTTTGTAATACTAGAAAAAGGCAAAACTAAGTATTCAGAACAAAAAATAGAATAAAATAGGTCCACAATCAATAAAATGGGTATACAGGAAATAAAATCATAGAAGGAATAAAATGCAATTTTACTCCCTTCGTAGAGATCAATGAAGTAGACTTTGTATATGATTTTGTAGAGACAAGGTAAAAAAGCGTTTCACAACAAATAGATTCTACCGGGGGATCGATTAGCAAATCGTCTCATGATATAAAAGTTCGAACAGTACCATTTTTGAGCCATTCTTGAACGTCATAAGCGAACAACCGTACGATCAACGCTTTAGTCTCCATCAGCATAATTTTTCCAAGTGTATGGGTTAATATTTGCATGTGAGACTGTTTCTCGGTATTTTTCCATCCAATCTGCAATAAAATAATTTTATCGCGTACACGGTACCTACCCAATTTTTTATCACCACCCGGTTCTTGATAATTTTTATATTTAAGTTTCAAACAAAATTTGATTAACAGATCAACAATGCAAATTGAAAATCAAAAATGTATATGTAATTTTTAAAAAAGATAAACATAATTTTTAAAAAAGATAATCAACATGTTCTATGTATTAAACGTAAAGTAGCGATCAGAAATTGGTCTTAATTGCTTACATACCTCTTTAACGAAAACGCTAAATTCCGATTGCGTATTCAAAACATCCGGTGTTCTCGGCGCTATCAGCAATTTGATTCGTTCGAGTATTCCTCCGATACCGTATGTTTGCGACATAAATACACGATCGACGAATTGCAAGTACGTTGCGTTATGAAAACTGTTGGTGCTGGTTGATTTACTAAAATTACGGCTGTACAGTACGTATTCTTTGAACAGTGTCTCGATGTCGCTGATCATGCTTATCAGTCTGGAGGATTTCAAAGAGAAACCCGGGTCTTCTCGGATGTTCGGCAAACTGTTTATCAATATTTTCAGCTCGTTCGAGATCGAGACATTTTGCATTTTGTATGCCACTGCGTTCCTACCGTTCGCCGTGTCGTTTTCGTACGAGTCCATAAAGTCGAAGATTGTTACGGAGCCGGATAGTACGCTACAACATTTTGCGTCGTCGTATTTTTTTTTGTTAGTTTGATGAATCGACAGTAGTAATTGAGATGAATGTTTAAACTATTACTTTGGTAGAAAATTGTTTTTTTTTCATTTTAGAAATTGTTTTGACATGATTTAAATTATTCATTTTGGTAGTTTGATTTTATCACTCGATTGTTTTTTAATGTTGAATTGTAGAATTTTATCGATATTTTCGATTCAAATTGTTTAAGGTGTTAATCTTAATTTGATATTCTCGAGTCAAATTGCTTAAGGTTTAAATCGACTTTTGACGAATTTCTGTTCTATACTTACTGCGATATTGATATTAGAAGTCTCAAGAGGGTGGCATTGACCACCGAAACGTTACTACGAGAAAAAATGTGTTAACTTTTTTCTTCTTACGTTCACTTTAAGCAATTTGACTCGGCAAGATCGATAAAATTCTGCAATTCTAGATTTAAATTATTAAAAGAAAAAATTAGAATATTGCTTTGTTTCTCTGGTGAAACATATTTTTAGTTGATATTATTACTCGTGCGAATTAAATGAAAATATAATGATTATATAATTTTACATGGCTAGAGTAAAGTGGAGTAGAATTGACTATATTATCACTAACGTGGTAACAGCCGAAACGTAAAAAAATGACTGAACTTTAAATAAAAATTCCTATTAGTTTTAGTCAAAATTAGTAAAATTTCTCAGTAAAAATTGCTAGAAAGTACTGTAAAAATTGACAACTACTTCACTAATTTCTTGGGTTTCGGCAATCTGTTACCGCGTTACTACAACTTTAGTAAAATTTACTGAAATTTTTCTATCCGCATAACAATTAATACCACGTGCAGTAAATTTTCTAAATTATAAAATATTAATTACACTAAAATTATCTACATATACCGACTAGAACACTGATCAAGAAAACTACCATGGTAATAATAATAATAAAAAAAATAGTAAGAATAAATAAATAGCAATAATTTGTAAAATTTTACCCAACGGATTTAGTAAGTCCATTTATCACAACAGTTGGATCAGCACGGATCGGTTCGCATTGTAGGAACAACGACGTCACGAGCAGTGGAAACGCAGTCAAAAATATAGGAGTCATCGGGAACGTTGTATTCGAGGAGTTGGATAGACGAAAATAGCTTAGATATTTATAAAATTTTAATATTATTATTAAAGGAAATATTAAGAAATGTATGCATACACGCTTGGTATTGTTATTTACGAGATACTTGACGATAGAACATTAGGCTATATCGTGAAAATCCACACTTCATAAAACTAACGAGCAATACGAATTTTTATGCTTCACGATATCATGTTTACCGCGTTGTTTGTATATATATATATATATTTATATTTATGTGTGTGGACGGTAGTTAATAAAATTAGCACGGTCGACAGTATTTATTCGGCGTTGTATTATTATTTGTAACATTTCAATCCAAAATGTAATGAAAGAATTTTGAATAATTTAAACATAAATGGAAAAAAATGTAAGGAAAGAAAAGATAGTCTTTTGAATATCCAGAATGTCGGTTGGTCAATTGTAGAAGGAAGTCGAGAGTGGAATCGAGCTTTTCGTACTACCTGAAGTACTTGGGTACTCGCAAAGTCTTCGAGTGGACGATGCCTACAGAGAGAGAGAGAGAGAGAGAGAGAAAGTTAGAACAACGACTTTAGTTGAAAAGGTAAAGGTCTAAAGGTTTCCACCTTCAATGGCCACTTCTTCTAAGGTTTCGACGAAAAGTCACCTATATATATATATATATATGCCCTTGTCCCGCAACCAGTGTGCACTCGCACTCTGAGTATAAGACCACTCGTGTCTATGTGCGGTTCACCACTTGGTTCTTAACTATATACATCTATATATATTTCGACGTACTGACGTGCCAACGTCCCTACATGGGTGTGGAAACTATGTGAGAACGTATAGGTTTCGTTCTGTACTTGTCAATCTATACTGCTATGTAATTGTTGGATTGGATTTTTTTTGTCTATTCACTTTATAGAAGTATTTAACGGTTTACAAATATTGTAAATTGAATAGTAGCCTGCGTAGAAAAATTAAACTTTATATCAAGTTATACTGAAAAAAAATGGTTTTTCTAAAAAATATGATTCAAACGGAAAATTTACTTACTTCAAAATGATTATTTAATTATTAAGCAGATATTCTTCTATAATTAAGTGAAATATCTACTTTTGAAAAAAAAATTGAGAAATTTAACAGAAATAGACGAATATCCTAAGATCAAGAATATATTCCTCTTAATTTTTTTTCGAAACAAGCTTATTACTACCAAGAAAATGGAGATGATTCGTACCATGGAACATCATTATATTTACCAAATAATTGAAAAATTCCTTAGCAAAGGACCGTTAAAGCCTCATAATCATCATCGCTCTAACGAATCTTCGAAACAAGCTCACAAACAAAATAATTGACAAGTAAAATCCGTTAATACACTGAGAAAAAAATTTTGTTGAATCAAAGAAGGCTTCATTGATTCAATGAAATCCCTTCTTTGCGGAGTTTCAACTTAATATTTATTTGAAATAAAAAAATATAATATTTGATTTTAAAAAATATTTTATTGTACCAAAGCAAAAATAAGCAAACTTAAATAAACATTTTATTGCGTGATTTGTGTATTTTATTACAATTATATAATGTTTTTTCCGATAAATGCAATATCCATTTGATTGAAATCAATATTTAATTGATTCTGTTCAATATTTCATTGGAATTACAATATACTGAATTAATGCCTTAAAATATTTTATTGAATTAATCGAATACGACTTCGAGTTAAATGCGTAATTTATTAGTTTAACGAAATACATCATTAATTCACTTCAAAATTTAATTGGGATTACAATATAATGAACGAATGCCTTGAAATATTTTTTGAATTAATCGAATACGACTTTGAGTTAAATGCGTAATTTATTAGTTTAACGAAAAACACCATTGATTCTGTTCAATATTTCATTGGGATTACAATATACTGAATTAATGCCTTAAAATATTTTATTGAATTAATCTAATACGACTTTGAGTTAAATGCGTAAATTATTAGTTTAAAGCAGTACAGCTTTGGATATACTTAATATTTAATTAGGAATCTTTAGTTAGGAATATATTATATTGAAAGCGCCTCCAAATATTTAATTAAAAATACCGCATACTGAATTGATTCAAATGCTTATTTCATTGCCATTGTAATGTACTGTTTCGATTCAATCAAATATTTTATTGAATTAATGAAATATTTCATTGCCTAAAATCTAAAATAAAAAAATATTAATTTATAAATGTTGTTTATTATTAATTTCATATATATATATATATATATATATATATATATATATATTATTTTTTATTCTTATACGAAATTTTATCATTGATATTAACTGAACCATACATTTTCCTAATCGCTTGATAATCCTAATCGCTTAATAATCCTAATCGCACATAGAACGCATTAAAACATTTACCGCACGCATTACATGTATATGTGTATATAGTACAAACGCAATACTATATACACTTGTACTCCTTAAGCGCACTTATATACGAATCGAAGGATATATTGTGCACTTGCAGGTTTACATCGCGATACAATATTATTACCAATGGTAAAAATTTGTTGACGCCATCTGTCGGTCATCAGTTAAATTAAATTTAGTTAATGGAACCATTTTATTGAGTCAATTATTTCGTTAGTCGTATCGATGAAATTGCTTTTGTGAATCAATGAAATGATTTATTTAATCCAACGAAAATCATTTTAATACAAACAAATAAATATTTTGTTGACTTAATGAAACCATTATATTGATCGGATTTTATCCTGTTGTTGAATCAAAGATTAAAATATTTTTGAAATAAATACATATTTTATTCAATTAACAATATAAAGTAATTGAATCAATTAAATATTTGGTTGAATTATGCATTTTTCATAAATATATTTAATGAAACCATTTTATTGAGTCAATTATTTCGTTAGTCGTATCGATGAAATTGCTTTTGTGAATCAATGAAATGATTTATTTAATCCAACGAAAATCATTTTAATACAAACAAATAAATATTTTGTTGACTTAATGAAACCATTATATTGATCGGATATTTTCCTGTTGTTGAATCAAAGATTAAAATATTTTTGAAATAAATACATATTTTATTCAATTAACAAAGTAAAGTAATTGAATCAATTAAATATTGAGTTGTAAGTAATGGTCAGTTTTTTACATTTTATGAATGTTTTTAAAAAAACTGTTTTATTAATTTTACTATGCATGAGTTTGAGTCAACAAAATATTTTTTCAATTTAATATATTATATTGTTTGAAAGCATCTTTTTTTAAATCAACAAAATGAAATGTAAACTTAAAGAAATGTTCTCTTCGTTTAATGAAATATTTGATGAACAGTTTCAAAGAAATTATTTCTATAAAGTAATGAAATGGTTTCTTAAATTTAAAGAAGATTGTGTTGAAACAATCAAATATTATTTTGGAAGAATATAAGATTTGACAATTATCCTCCAAAGAAATATTTCTTTGAAGTATAAAAATATTCCTTCTACTTAAACATATATTTCCTTGGTTCAATTAAATATTTCAAAATGAAATGCATTTCTTTGAATTAATGAAACTTTTTTTGAATCAAAAAAATTTTTTTCTCAGTGTAAGGAGTAGACGATGACGAGCACCTTCTGATTATACATCCCACATATATATCATCAATTAACACCACTACACGTATTATAATCATCAATTAAAAAGTAACTTTTAATTAATTCGCGAATATATCGTCCGACATTGTAGACACAGTGCTCTTATCTCGAACACTCTTACAATAACGGGAACATAATTATTTACCATTAGAAATATTCGCATGCTTCTAATAATCTTACAAGCTTGTACTTATAGACGTATATATATATATATATATATATATTAATTTGGAAATAACCAGAACTACACGAATATCTCGATTGGTTGTGATAAAACGTATGCGCAAATGAATTATCCTTCTGATCATTTGAGAGAAATAATAAGTTTGCGATCGTGATTCGCGTATGAGAGGCGAATTATCTTGTTAGCCTTAATAATACACCAGTGATTATTATATTTATTCTTTTCGATCTACCTCCTACCTTTTGCTCATTTTTTCTTTTATACTGTCGATGTTTCTATTATTTGTAGAATTTCGATTGGAATCGTAACGCGGAAATTACGTCGATGCGAGTATGAAACTTAGATTGTAATAGTTCAAATTGTATTACGATAAAAGATTTATTTTCTTTTACGTGGGATATAATTATATAACTCTATAATTAACGATGGAATTAATTGTTGTTGAAAAAGTAAATGTGTAGTGTTGCCTTTCAATACACAGGCGTCGAAACAAAAGTATATATTAAGTATACATTAATGCTAATGATCATTCTTTACAAGTTAGAAATTAGGTGAAATCAGGTATACAAATTCGATAAATAGTATAATATATATGTATATAAAAATATAAAGTATATAATATAAACTATAGGTAATAAATAGTAAATTTAGAATGAAAGATGGGTAAATGTAAATAAGCAAATAGGAAAAATAAAGACATAGAACGAAAAAAACAAATTAAAAAACTTAGTTATTAACATAGATGTACTTTATGAAATAATTCTACGACAAATATTCTAATAAATAACATTGCTCTGTAAATAATCCATATTATTTCCAAATAATATCGGGTGAAAAAATGTATAAAGATTTTTTTTTAAATCTTCATATGTAAATATAATAAATAAATAAATACATACATATATTTATGAGATTACCCACATGGTCTTAAATAAAAAAATTTTTCGGTCCTATTACTCACGATCTACACGTGGAATACTACCCTAGTAGAAATATGGCAATTTTAAATGGTTTGAGGTTAGAAATAGCCATGTTTTGGGTCATAACTAGCCATTTTCTATCGATCTTTTCGAAATTCCTTGTTTCTACTTTAAAAATCGTTTCCATTTCTACTAAGATACATATATATAGATCGAGTAATAGAAACGAAAAAATTTTTTTATTTAAGACCACGTAGGTAATGTAATTAATGTATATATATAGACGCAGGTTTACGATATAACATCGTACGTATATTGTTTTATCGAGCTTTAAATTCACGTTTTATTAAGACGAGAGATGGTATATTGCGGATAATTTTATAGCGTAACGTAAACGCAGAAACCCAGTTAAATTCATACATAGGTGCAACACAACACACACACACACACAGACATACGGATGGAGAGGGATTTATGACAGCCGCTCGTCGTAAATCATCGTATTGTTCAGTTTATCTCGATGCCAAAGCCTCGTTCGCGCAGTTCGAATGATACGTCCACTCGGCTTCTATATATATTGTATATAGATTTATAATGAATATGTATTCGCGCGGATAAAAGATCGTAATCAATAATATGAAGCGCAATTATACAGTATATAAGATAATATTGGTACACTTTATACGGGTACTGTATATATATATATATATATATATATATATATATATAGGTGCGTTGATTAAACGCGCGATCCTTTTCTTTCTGGTCTTTTCATTTTTCATGTGTGTGTATATGGATGACTCCGCGAATGTAAGAATTTTGCGTATTATATACTATTCGTAGGCGACAACATTTTTTTTCAAAATTCTTTCGCACATCGCGTACTGATGAATATAGTGAAAAATGTTTGTAATTTAATTTTGAAGATCCGGGATACAGTAATTTTAACAAAGGCGAATATGTCAGATATTTGTTCGCTTGACGGATTATTGTAAACAACGCTTGTATAAAATATGCAAGATTTTACTTTGCCCGACAATAAAGTGAAAAATGTCTTAATTAATGTAATTTAACTTTAAAGCGAATTAATAAAAATCACAATACTCTATCTACACATTCGAAGTAATTTTAATTAAATGTTATCAGAAGTAAAATAATAAAAATAATAAAAAAAAGTTTAAAAAAATCTTTAATTTCTAATATAAATTTATTATTAATTAAACTGGTATAAGATGTTGTTAATCAAAAGAGTATAATAAAAGAAAAGATTTAACTTTCTTTGTATGAATTATTACTAAAATACGAAACACTGTGCAAATCAACTATTCGATTAATTGATCAACCAATTTATAATCAGGAACGCGTAAAATCTTTATGGAAATTCGTTATCACTAAAATGAAATTCATGTAATCCATAAAGTTCAAAATAATAACATCCGACACAAATATGTATACATCGATCCTAAACAACGTAGATTGTTAAACATATAAAATTTTAATATCTATATGTATATTAAAACTATTAAAAAATGAAGAAAAATAAGATATTAAACAATTTTTGAAATTTTTAAAAGGATACAACAATAAGATACGAAATGTTTAAAATTGATGATAAGAAAATAAAAATAATAAAAAAATTATATAAAATAAAAAAATTAATAGGATGAGTATATATGTACATTTATATGTTTTATTATTTTTACTTTTTTATAATAATTAATATTTTTTTATAGTTTCTGCACTGTAAAATCGGAACATAATTATGTTTTTAATTTATATTCTATAACGTTTGTTTCTTAAAAATTATATCCACAATGATATATTACCATTAATTTTTATCAAAATTTCGAGCTGACACATAAGGATTATAACGTCACATTTATACCTTATTTAATCTTATTATAATTTTATTTATTTACAAATCAATCGAAATTATAACGAATAAAATTTTCGAATTTTGAATGCTCATTTTATACACTTCGTGTTCACTCGAATCGTCAAAATGTCGATTAAAAGTGTTTTACACACCAATAAACAATTTTTTTCACAAAAAGAATATTCGTACTACGAGAGAAAAATAAAAAGTAAAATCCGTCGACTCCGAGCCTACGGGCGGGTGCATTCCTCGCACGAAAGCTAAAAACGTTGCGAATGAAGAAATTTAGTCCATCAATTAAGCGCGAAAGAAAGAAAAGGAAGAAATAAAATAAACTAGCATCGGACATTCCACGCGTGAAACACGCAAAGGGCCTTTATGGAGCGGGTCGCGCGACTTGAAATTACAACCCACGCATTTTGCGGTCGCAGCGGTCGGTGCGTTTTAACGGATAATTAACCGTCATTAACATTCTGATGGTGGGCCGATCGTATTTTCAACCCTTTTCGCACAGTCTAAATCTTGACCTCTCTCTCTCTCTCTTTCTCTCTCTCTCTCTCTCTGTCTCTCTTATCGCATATACGTGGATTTTCTTGAGCTCGTATATATGTGTGCGCAACCCCTGACAAATTGCTTGGTTTTTCCTTTTAAATCCTATACGTTCCTTTTTTTTCGATTCGGTTAAGCTGACGGTTTAAACTTTAATTCTTTGTTTAAAATATATGTGTATACGCCGGGGTTTTAACACGTTGAAATTGTTATATATACACATCGCTTTTCGATAAAAATTTCCACACGTGTATATATATACCTCTCGTGCGAAGTTTCATAAAATTTATATATATATATACCCATTCGGATTTTAATTAAAATATATCTATATAAATTAATTAAGCGACAAAAAGTAATTTAATTCAAAATTTAAAGTATTTTAATAAACTAATATATATATATATATGGGCTATTTCACGTCAAGTGGTACGACGAAAATTTTAAATCGCTCCAAAATTTGAAAAACAGGCTAGAAATATCTTTCAGAAGATAGAAAAAAATTTTTAGGTGTTAAAAATAATTTGCCTAAGAGTTATTCCACCATGAAAAATGGAAACTTTTCAATTTTTTAGAAAATTTTCTATTTTCAAAGCCATTTATCTCAAAATCTATTGATTTTTTTGAAAAAAACATTAGAAACAACTTTTGTTCAAAATAATCTTTAGAACTTATATACCTGGGTTACAATTCTTAATTTTAAAATCTCGAAGAGATAGGGCACTTGGAAATATTGAATATCAAAAAAAGGCGACCACGCCACAATCGATTTTGATCTAACACCGCTCAAAAGATCACATTTTTCGAGAGCTTTCGAATGGCGGTAGTTAGATTATTGGCCAAGACCGCTGGTGTAAGTTATACCCCATAAACCTCATAAAATCACTAATTTTCATGTATTTTAGGGCATAACTTACACCAGCGGTCTTGGCCAATAATCTAACTACCGCCATTCGAAAGCTCTCGAAAAATGTGATCTTTTGAGCGGTGTTAGATCAAAATCGATTGTGGCGTGGTCGCCTTTTTTTGATATTTAATATTTCCGGGAGTCCTATCTCTTCGAGATTTTAAAATTGAGAATTGTAACCTAGGTAGATATGTTCTAAAGATTATTTTGAACAAAAGTTGTTTCTAATATTTTTTCAAAAAAATCAATGGATTTTGAGATAAATGGCTTTGAAAATAGAAATTTTTCTAAAAAATTGAAAAATTTCCATTTTTTATGGTGGAATAACTTTCAGGCAAATTATTTTTAACACCTAAAAATTTTTTTCTATCTTCTAAAAGATATTTCCAGCCTGTTTTCAAATTTTGGAGCGATTTAAAATTTTCATCGTACCACTTGACGTGAAATAGCCCATATATATATATATATATATATATAAATTTTGAAATAATTGAGCAGTTCGTGTATATTAAAATTAAAACTATGTAATTAACAATTACTTTGAACGGATACGGTCTTGCTATATATTTCGTCTAAGATTCGTAACAAAATGCTCATATCGCCTAGCCAAAATATATATGTATAAATTGTCGATTAATTAACTTATATAATAGATATTTATATTTTAATTAAAATCGGAAGAATGTTGAAAAGGTTGTAACACTCTTTAAAGATAAGCAAAACCGATGCTCAATCTTCTTCTTCTTCTCCTCTCTCACACGCAGCTTCATCCGTCAAAATGCAGGCCCACGTATATATTTTTAGTTGTGTACGTGTGTGTGTGCAGGCGCGCGCGTACATATTATAACGATAAAATCGCCCTTTCTCCAGTTGGCTGGTGAGCCTGCGGCATTCCACGATGTTTGTCGGCGGTATACACCGGGAGCGCCGAGGTTCAAAGGTTTTTCACTTAATTAAAGGGAAATGTTTTTCGGCTCGTCAGACCCGTGCATAGCCCTTTTGTACGTTGCTTCTAAGGAAACCACTTTGTGCTATGGTCTTACGTTATATATATATACCGCGTAGTTGTAACTATAAAGATATACTTGCCATTTCGCTCTCGGCGATCTTTTTGAATTTACGTACTGTATATATATACATAACTCTATCCCTGCGTATACCTCTCTCTTTCGCTCTCTCTTTATGTATGTATATATACGCGTGTGTGCGGTTGAAACATTGGATATTGGTTTCAGGGTTGTATCGCTATACGGTGAAACGAATTAAATGAGCAATTCGTATTAGTGTAATAGAAATATGTGGTTTTGGGTTGATTGAAAATATTCATTTTCTATATATAGGTGAGTTTCGAGATTTTTTTTTTTTTTTTTTTGAGGAGAATAATGTTCGTGTTGCCAAAATTAAAGTAAGGAAGAGGATCGTATTGTCGTAATTAATAAAATTGATACGATGAAATTTAAAATAATTATCAAATATTAATATATTTTTATCATAGGCGACGTCGGATCCAAATTACAGATCATTTTGTTAAAAATGATCATTTAAATATCTGTAAGAATTTTTACCAAAAAAGTTTTGAGAGTTTTATATTTTCTTTTTTAAAGATACGTAATTTTTTAATTATTATTAAAAATAATATCGCGTCGATAATTTCTGTTACATTAAAATATATTTAATTAAAAAATTTGAGAAAACTCTTGTATCCGTCGTTGTCTATATTTTTAAACATTCCGTTATAAGAAAATAAGGTAATTGCTATCTTATGGTTCAATTTTATTGCGTAATATAATTTTAGTAGTTCTGACAATCAGCTGTTACTACATTTTATACTAATTATTAATCCATTAACATTTTTTCAGCGTAATTTTTTTTATTATTTTTCCGTGATTTATTGAAACTTTTAAATGCAACATTAAACATAAGTTTTTAAATTTACTATATTCACTTGATAATCGTTTTTTTGTAAAACAAAATATACGTAAAATGTAAAATTGATATATTACGCTCGCACTGTAAATATATATAGATAATTCATGTGTACTCTTATCGATGATTAGTCACGTTCGCGGTATATACTATCTCTTTTAATTACATATACAATATTAATTAATTTTCTTACATCCCTATAAGCAATTTGAAACATGAAAAGAGGCTAATTTTGCTGATTAATTCAATCGTCAAAATAAAAAACTACAGAAATATTAAAAAAAATAGTCACTCGTATAACATTTCAAAATCATCACAATTATTGATTATCACAAGCATGCAGCGCAGACAAACGCGTTATAATCATTTCATGTAAATTAGAGTTTTGCGGTGTGTATATATCTATAGAGAGAGAGAGAGAGAGAGAGAGAGAGAGAGAGAGAGAGAGAGAGAGAGAGAGAACTCGATTAAATCTATTATGCACGATTAAACGACGCAGCTGCTTCGAAAAGTGGTGCGTGTATCTCAAAACAAGAAAGTGCAAAAATAAATAAAAAAATCTCGGCGAGCACGCTATATAGGTTGTCGATACCTCGTCGAATTAAAAGAAAAAAAAAAGGAGAATAATAAAACGAAGGCGCGTGTCCAAATTTATAGGTACACGAGTTGTATACCTTGGGCGGCATATATTTCCTTGTATTAATCTGCATAAACTCATTCCCATGCAAATATATATATATATATATATATATGTATATGTGGTAGGGAATCCGAGGCGCCGGCGTTCCGCGGGGCTTATATACATATACAGACGCACGTTCGCAACGTCGTCTCAACGGCGTGAGAAGGGACCGCTATTATACCGCTCGTTTTATTTATCGCGATATATACCGACCGATTAATAGGCTCTTCCTATTCCGGAAAGCGCGAGGAAAGGATCGGGTTATAGTATCTATTTAGCTCTTGGGTTCATTTTTCTTTTTTTTTCTATTAGTTCTCGATGATGTATATGTACGTCGACAAAGAATACAGCTGTGATTATATTTTTTTAATATATCTTGTTTCTATATCTTTTTTATTTTAATTTCGAGAAAAATTATATGTTTACTCAACATTGATTAATGCGTTATCACGCATATATATATATATATATATATATATATATATATATATATACTTAGACGTTTGATGACGTAGCGTTAGAAATATATTAATGTACGGGGGTTAAGCGACGCGTTATAGTAAATTATATGAAGTTAATAATTGAAAATAATTTGTGTTGTTATTAATATTTATTCTAACGGGAATGGACGCAAAGTGCAGACGCGTTTCTATATGGAAATTATACCGTGATGGTGAACTTGATAGGTAAGATGATGCCGAACAATAACGCTTTGCCGACATTGCGATATTAATAATTATTTGTTTTACCAATAAGGATATTTATCCCAAAACAGTAAAAGTTGCCCCCAATTACTGTATAGTTACTAGGTATACCTACAACGATTATTTTTATTTTCTTTTTGGTTTGATCGATAAAACGTCTTTTGACAGATAAAACTTTGGAATATTGAACGACACATTTTTTGAAAATGCTTGTACTTTAATACAGGAATATCTCAAGCACGATCATAGTATTTAAAATTTTTCTCTATTAAAAAACGTTTTATCGAAATGAAATAGATATCGTTTAATATTACTAGTTACTATGATAATAAATAGTGGAAACTGCTCTTAGTTTTCGCGATAAATCCTTATTTTTTTTTATAAAAAATTAATTCAGTAATGTCGGTAAAATAGTTCTGATTGTTTAGCGAACTCTGAAAAATTAACATAAAAATACACAATATTTCCGCAATTAATGTATAATTTTGTCTTTTACACACACACGCACACACACACACACACACGTATATATATATATATATATATATATATATATATATATATATATATATATATATGAGACATTCCACGTGAAGTGGTCCGATCAAAAGTTTAAAATGCACCAAATGTTGGATACGCACAGGAAATGTTTTTCAGAAAACAGAAAAAAATTTTTAGGTACTGGAATCTATTTGCTCAAAAGTTATTCTAACCTCAAAAAGTGAATTTTTTCTAGTTTTTTTCAACACCAGCTGGGTTTACCGCTATATAACTCAAAATCTATCAATTTTTACTACACAACATTATATGTAACATTCGTTGCTAATTATGTCTAGAATTTATCATTCTGGGTTAGAATTTCTAATCTCAAGGTCAATGTCACATAAACTATATATCAATATTCAACTTGAAAAAAATGTATGTACGTCTGAATTGATTTTTTTGTCCTAAAGATTAAAAAAAAGCTTGAAGCAATACCTTTCAAATGATCTGTAACATTTTTATGGCCTCCAATTCTGTAAAAAGTTATGATAATTTAAAGAAAGACATAAAATTCGCAAAAATTACCATGGTAATTCCCATTTAAATTTTTAAAAAAATTTCGAGTTTCTTTAATTATTATAACTTTTTACAGATTTGAAGGCCACTTACGAACTACAGACCGTTTAAAAGGTATTGCTTCAAGCTTTCTTTTAAACTATTGGATGAAAAAATTCTAACCCGAAAGGAAAATTCTAGAGAAAGTCAGCAATCAATGTTACATATAACGTTCTATAGTAAAAGTTGATATATCTTGAGATAAATAGCTGTAAAAACAGCAAGTGTTGAAAAAATGAATATTATCAGGTTAGAATAACTTTATGAACAAATAAATTCCAGCATTTATAAAAAAATTTTCTGCTTTCTGAAAAACATTTCCAGTGTGTACCTAAAATTTGATCGGTTTTAAAATTTTGATCGGACCACTTGAAGTGGAATGCCTCATATATATATGTATATAAGGTTAATAAATCTTACAATACCGGTAATTGGAAAGTTCGGAGAAGAGAAAACGTATAAGATTGCAGGAATACCTGGATCTTTGGAGCGACTTGTACTAATAAAATTGATACATTACACCCTTCATACGGATTCCAGGGAGAGAAAATTTCTTGGCGCTCTTGTAAGAATCTCGTAAGACGCGGTCCCTCCGTTCCAAAAATGAAGAAGTTAAATGAAAAACTTTTCATCACCTTGCGGATAAAATCCTTTACGCGTGCTGGGTTCTAATAAGCACTCGCGTGCGATTAACGTCAATTTGAATTAATATAAGTTGTATATATATACTTTTTTTTTTAATTATCTACATGTTACGAATCTAGTGTATCGTAATTTTCTTAATAGTGAGGATTTGGGTACTTTTGTCGAAAGGGAACGTATACATTTTCCAAAAATAGAAGTAAATTATTTCAGAAAGTACGATTAAATCCGTTAAAATATGAAAAGTGTTACTAATGAAAAGTATTATTAGTATTTAAAATTAATTTAAATTAAAATCAGTGACCTCAAAACACTTATAGGATTTATAGAAAAACAAAAACTATTATCGAGTATAACTATAAGAAAATGAAATATCGCTCATCCTCTCAATTAGCTTACTAGTTTCCTTTGAAATTGTTCAAGTCGACGTGAGTTTCAAACATTAATGTCACTCACCGTCGGAATCAGAACAGCTTTGTATGAATTAAAATTCATAACACATATATATTAGAAGGAATAAATTTCAATGAAAAATTAAGATAAACTAAATCTGATAATTAAAATACATTTTCACGAGAGATTAAATAATTTCATCGTTTGACTTATTATTCATATTTTACTACATTTTTAACGTAGATTATCTCAAAGAATTATACAATTTTTTTTCTTTTTATTCAAATTTTCGTATAACGTAATATATGCCTGTATCTAAGAGAAACGATAATTCATTATATTTACGTTAATAATTAATTCTATAGTTATAAATACAAATTTACAATACATTCTATTAAATATCACTCCATCTAAATACATCTTAAATAATAAATCTATAATAAATATTGTAACAATATTTTCTTTTTCAACTTTTTAAAAAGTTAATATATTTACTACATAACAAATATAAATATTTGTTTATCGAAAAAACATATATGTACACTTCTACTTGAAAAAGTGTTTATTCTCTTTTTTGAAGGTGTATATATTACACATATATATCCACAATTTTTTAAAAACTACGACGATATGATTTTTAATCGACTATTCACCATTTGAAATGTATAGAGTAAATTTTATTAAACGCAATTATTATTCGAAACTGTACATTGTCAATTATAGAAATTAATAAATGATTTGTTACTTCTAAATTTAATAAACATTAAAACTTGTATATAGGTATATGTATGTAAGTATGTATATATTCATTGTTTCCCAACAACACGACATTCTAATTAATAATAAATTACATTTAGATGTTAATAACGAATTTTAACGATACACACACACACACACACACACACACACACATCCACGTAAATCTTTGTAACAGCGTTATTTTCACATAACTCGCGTCATTATTACGAAACGTTAAGGTAATATGCAAACGTTGAATAAATCACAAGTTAACTTATACATACATGCGTGTGTGCGCGTGTGTGTGTGTGTCCCTATATAGATATATACATGAACAAACGCGAAATCTCCAAGTATAACATTTATTAAACAACCTGAAATTACGGGACGTTAACATTGTCGAATATGCGCATGAACAAACGTGCACGCGTAAAAAAATCTCCTCTTTCTTTATATACATATATACATATATATGTGTAGACACACAGACGAGTTTACGGATATACGTGGACATTGAAACAAAGTAATAAATTTAAATGTGCGCACTTTGCAACAAGTTCAATGGAAATATATTCCCAATTCCAAGGGGCAGTAAATTACGTCAAGATTTATCAAAATATGAAACTCTTGGTGGAACGATCTCGAGAGGAGTCAAGTATTTGTATGCCGCTGACCCGAGAGAGAGAGAGAGAGAGAGAGAGAGAGAGAGGAGTGGAGTGGAGTCAAGGCACGTGTCTGGGCCACAAGTTCGCGCGCATGTAAATTTAACAGGTTAGAATACAAAGGTAAGGCCTGTACAACCCGAGGCGCATCGACGGCGACTTCTTGATGCTCTCTCCCTTGCGTCTCGTTATTTATTCAAACTTCGCTACAATTATACGGGACCACTCTCTGTGTATGTGTCTCCGTATCTACACGTGTGAATGTACGACCGACTTGTACGTGTGCCTCTGTGTCTGTGTGCGTGTGTGTGTATCTCAGTTTTATCTCTACTCTGCCATTTCTACTTCTCGTTCGTCTTGTACACCTTTTTCGACGTGTATATAGTATTATAGTATATATATATATACGTTTTCATCGGATTTTTTCGTTTTGTCTTCACCCAGGTTTCGATATATAGGATGCTCCATTCGAGCAATTCGTGTGGAAAATTGAATTGAAATAGCGGATGGAGAAGTTTTTCTTGGTCTCTCTATCTATCTCGCTCTCTCTCTCTTTCTCTCTTTTTTTCCTTTTGTATTAGGTTACGTTTATTTTATTGTTTATGATGGTTTTGCGATACACCCCCTTTTTCTCTTTTTTTTCAATCGACGATTTGATAAGGAAAACGATGATTTGATAAATTGATGTATAGCAAACTCAAATGTAGCATTAAAGGTTGGTAAAGAGATAATTAATATTTTTAATTTTGAATTTCGTTGACCCTTGACCATTCACGGAGTGCCACCTGTTTTCCTATTGCTTTTCATCAATTTTCTTTTACTTTTGAAGTTATATGTACAGAAATTTTGGCTTTTTTTTTTTACATTAAAGTAGTTTGTTTTAGATAACTTATATGTTTTTTTTTTAATTTGAATTATCGGCAGCAATCACAAAAACATAGATATTCGGACAAAATCTTTTTACATATATAGGTATATGTATGTATTTTATAGACTAACTGGAACATTATTCATTGGAAAATTTTGTTCTAGGTTCAATTTTTGCTAAAGAAATTGTATATATTCCTATAAAAAACTTAAAAACCACCTTGGGTTATATTGCGGATATATTCTGCATTGTAATCTACCCCTGAAAGGATTAATCAATATATTTCCGCGACACGGTCACTTTCGCATAATAATACCTTCAATAATCTAAGAAAAAGATGTCACAAAAAACATTACGTATTTAAATATTCTACAACTTCGAAATTTGAAAAAAAAATGTATAATCTATTTTTTTTCTCGAATTTAATACACTGAGAAAAACGATTGTTTTATTCAAGGAAACGATGAATTTCGTAGGGTAAAATTTTCTATCACCTGTACCAAATGTCGATTTTTTAATTAGTTAAGAAATATTCCTTTATTATTATTACAAACTTTTTTTCGTAAAATAAAAATATCCATTATCTTATGATTAGAAGAAAATAATCATTATTAGAAAATGCAAGGAAAATATTATAATAATTATAATTGCAAGGAAAACTCTTATTATTTACAGATATGTGAAAATTGAATCTTAATTTATTTATTTTTATTAATTTTCTTTAATACACATGTTTACTGCAAAAAACTGATTAATTCACTGAACTCGTATCAAAATTACAATTCTTACTTGTAAATGATTTGCGTGTAAACTATAAAAAATTTAAGTATAATGTGCACCTTGTCAAATCAAGTGATAGAAAAATTTATTTCGCCGTATTTCAAAATCCACATTTCTTAACAATTAAGTAAGATTAATTCTTCCATAAAGAATTACTTTTCTCATTGTACACCATTAGTTTAATATAGGTATAATTTTTTTCCTCGTCAAAGAACAGTTATTATTTCCCCTGTTTTTATTTCCTCTTTTTCAGCTTTTCCATACACACATCATTACCGTATGCCTTTCTCCTTTTTTTTCCTCTACACCAACCCCTTCACTTATTCATCTATCGCTTGATTCCCATTGGCATAAATTCCGTGTCGTTTATACACACATATATATACGTACACTTTGTGGCTCTAGATGGAAAATTATTACGTACACCTTACGATGCATGTACCATGCCATCGTTCCTATTCCAACTTATAGTTCGCGCGGTGTATATATATATATATGTATGTATTCAATATAATTTTCTATAGCACAACCGACGCGGATGTAAATATACAGTTTATAAGATGACCCATTAATTTCCCACGTGTACATTATTGATATAATACTCGTTACTCTCTAATAGTTTACCCTTTACTCCACCGCTAATAATTACTTACATATCTTTAAATTATTAATTATTATCGATCTCGTTGAGATTGACATCGTTTCGTGTATATATACATGCGCGATGTATTTCTACGTATGTCATAATTTACATGGATGGGAATCTATAACTATGTTGACCGTTGCCGTAAGTTTGCCCTTTTAAAATATTAATTAATTAACTACTCGGGTATAGAAACCTCTTTATCGCGTGATGTAGAAATCATTGTTAATCATGGTAATTAAAATGATTACTGTCTATTTATCGAGGTCCAGGTATATAGGGTTTTTTAATTTAAATAAAGAATCAATTCATTGTTTACGTTTATGTGCATCGATTCAACAATTTTTTTTATTATTACACGAATAATACAAGTACCATATAAAATTAACTCAAATAGCGAATAATTCTATTTTGTTGGTATCTTCCGGAAAAGTTAACGAAAAGTTACATGTGTGTTAGTATATATATGTATATATGATTATATGTATGTATATATATATATATATATATATATATATTTTTACCTACTTTCAACTTTGTTTGTATAAAAATAGTTTTTTGGTTAAAAAAATGATTGGAAACACAGTTTCTCCAATAAAATAAGTACTAGTAATGATATTCTATGTCATTTTTTAACGATTTACCAAAAAAATCCATTTTTTTTAGGGGGGAGGATAAAACGAAAAAGATCAAAGTTAATATTTTTACTACAAATATGCCACAATAGTTTCAGATCGTTAAGAAGTAAAACGAAAAAAAAAAAAAAAAATTCAGCCCAACACTATACACTTACAGTATAAATAATAAAGAGGATATACACTTTAACAAAGCTATTATATTCCTCTTCTAGAAAATTGAAAAGAAAAGGTTCGATTTTGATTGAAGGCATTTGCGTTTACATTTCGTACCTTTAATATGACAACGATTGATATATAAGTGATGAAAACAAATGCACGCATTTAAAACAAAACAAAATATACGCATTTAGTACGACGAGATTATCTCAAATTAAAAAATTAAAAACCGTCGTTCGAACTGACTTTATATACGATTCGTAACGTAAAAAATAGGTTTTTCTTTTCTTCATTTAAATTAACAAATCTAAAGGTCTTGAAAAAAAGTCCTCAATAAACTAATAAATAATCACTTTAATTTCCACAACCAACGTATGGAGGATGAAAAGATATAAGTATTATCATCATCATTTTTAATTGATAATCAATGGTTACACCAAAATGTTATGCAACTTTATTTTCGATTTGTTATATTATACAATACTCGTATAGTTTAATTTTCGTATCGATATATAAATGAAGAGTATCACACGAATTATCTATATGGAGAAGTTAAGTTTAGTCTCGTAAAGGCGTATAACGCGTATACCCGGTGCAATTTCCTCGGAGTTGCTATTGGATGCAAATGGGAACGTGCTTCGCTCTCCTTTCATCAGGAAGTGATTGGAACAACGGGCTGTATTAGTCGAACACAGTTTGTCGCTAATCGGACCAACGCGATCTCCCTCCACATTTTTTAACAATTTTCAATTAATTCGACACGCGCAAAATGTTATTTATACATTTTATTCTCATAATCATAAATTCTCATATTTTCATGCTCATAAAATATTTATTATTATTATTATTATTATTATTATTATTATAAAACTATTTTATTGCTCGTATACAGTATAGGTTATTACTTTTATTATTGTTATTATTATTATTATTATTATTATTATTATTATTCTATTGCAATAGAAACTAAAGTTTGCTTTACTCATGAAGTTAATGTTTGTTAAATTCAAATTACTAACAAATTACGGGAATATGCACCTATCAACCCAAAAATTATATCTGAACTATTGAATTAAAATTCTGATCAAAATTGAGAAAGGCTTTTTTTAGGAAAAAATCATTTTTTAATATCAATTGAGTAAACAATTTTTGGTCGGTAATTATATTAGTTAAAAAAAGCATAAACTTTCAACCCAAATAACGTGATCAAGTTATAGATATAAAAATCTGGAAAAATTTGGGTATTTTATTTAAAATACACCTAAGGGCTTGACGTTTAGGGTTTTTTAAAATATTTAGCAGTTTATAGTATAAAAAAAAGTAAAATATGACCATTTTTTGAGTCCGACATCCCCTTTTTTAATCTTAATGATTGAAAACTTTTATGGTAAATTAGTAGTAAAAGTATAAAATTTATTTAAAACGACTCTATTTTGTTGAATTTTTTCGGTATTTTTTAATACAAGCATGCCACGAAAGTTTTAAATAATTAAGTCGAAAAAGAAAAATTTTTTTTTATATTTTCTTGACCCAACTTTACCCTTAAATATGCAAGAATGATATAACCACATGAACATTAGTCGCTGAATACCATACCTCTGACTGTAATCGTATATAGATCGAAGTTACTTAAACATAAATGAATAAAGTGTTAGTTTATGCTTAATATTGTACTATTTGTATAAAAAAAAAGAAAAGCGAATGACTCGTTATTAATCGTAGAATGGTTTTAAACGACAGCGCAGTAACAAAGAATGATTATTTATGTTTTAGATAAGGAAAGATCAAAAGACGGACAGTGAACATGACGAGCGGTAGGTTGCGGTGAGGCAGACGCTGCGAGGGTTGCTTTATAGGGCCCTCAGCTCGCAAAACGATGATGAGGAGTTTCGGCCATCTCGCCGAGAGGGCGACACCGGGCCCCGATCTTATCATACCGCTCGTCCTTCTCGGACTGGTATCGACGGCAACCTCCGTTGATCTTTGTAAGTGACTTCATTTATTTATATTTCTCTCTTTTTCGCTTTTACTTTACTCCACGTAATATATATATACCTACACATATTATTTTTTTTCCTTTTTTTATTATTATTATTATGATTTTTTTCCACTTGTATTTTTCTTGGGCGTCATTATTCCAACTGGCATGAGTATCGCGAGTATCGTGATTCAGCTATTCGGACTACTTGGAGTTTTAAATTCAAAGATAAGTCCTGTGGGTATTTGTTTTTTTTTTCAGAGATCTTGCTTCCTTCTTATAGGAGCGTTAACATTTAAAAAATAGATCTTTATATGCTTCGTTTTCTTTTGTAGTAAAAATTTCTTGATTTTTTTTTTGGCCAAAACAGCTTTAACTTCTTATTGTCTCCATAACTTTGAGGCAAATTATTTTAGTTTCGGGTATTTATTTATTCCCCATTTGTTTTCGAGTTATAAGCGGATAGAGTGAAAGTTACTTTTTTTACACTCATAAAAAAAAATTGTAAAAATGACAATACTGTAAAGTAATGAAATTACAGACTGTTAAAATTCAAAAAATGACTACACTGTATAGTAACATTTACTAAAAAGTCTGTTGATTTTTACCACAATTGTTGTAATGTTTACCGTAAGTTGCGTAAATATTACTATACAGTACAGTAATTTTTTGAATTTTTACAGTCTAATTTTATTTTCAGTTTTCTAGTAAAAATGATAATGTTGTTTAATAAAAGAGAAGCAGACTTGACAAATGACAGAAATTACTATTTTTATATCTATTAATATTTACTACAAGTCTCGTAAATTTTCCTATAAAAAATAGTAATTTTTGCCATTATTTTGTCAATTCTCCGTATGGCCATAACTATGATAAATTTGAGTGTTGGAGTCTAAAAATCTGGATGTCTTCATATTTTTCTATTACAAAACATATCCTAATGTTTGGTTAAAATCCATTACCCGAAAATAAGACACTCTTCAACAAGAATAAAAATATATCACCCGTTCATATTAACATATCTTACTCGTTCATTCCTTGATGAAGTCACTCTATATAGTATATGGCAAAAATTGCCAAAGTAAATGTAAATCTTTTATAAAAATTCTGGACACAAACAAACGTAACATTTTACCTCGATCATTTGAGTTACTTTTATTCAACTTTTCTTTCTTAATTTGAATTTATCGGAAATGGGCAATGAAATAAATAATACATTAATTAAATATAATTCAGAAGTTTTATTAATACTTGTCGTAGTAGAAGTACACATAAAATAACATTTCGGCATGTAACTAAAATTCTTTGAGAATGTAAGTCTATACAAAGATTTACTACTTCTCTCAGTAATTTGTAAATGTGTTTTTGCATACAAGAGTAAATGAATTTTACAATAGTATTGAACGGTGGTATTTATTTACACGAGTTTAGTTAACGGGATGAATTATGTTGGAAATATTGAATTAAAAATCTGATAAAATTTATACGGATAGCTTAAAACAAAAGCAAGGGCATGACATTTTAATATTATCAGAAAAAATAAAATTGTTAATGATTATTGAATAAAAAATTTTCGGTCGGTAATTATTGATCTAAAAAGGCATGAATTTTCAACGCAAAAATCATAATTAAATAACAAATTTAAAAATCTGAAAAAAATTTACAAAAAATATTAAAAACGACCATTTTCTGAGTCCGACATCCCTTTAATAATTGGACATAAGGATACATCCTCTCACGTTGTGAGACAAAAAATGTAATAGATCTATTTATAATGTGATAGTCAGACCGTTGATACGAAACTGTGCTGACTCGACGAAGGAAGCAAGATGCTCGCGTACCACGTACGATATATATATGCCAGTCGGTCCAGCAATTCCAATTTTTTGCTCTTCCAACCGTTCACTTTCCCATCCCTACATTATCACCAGTCATCGCGACATCGTAGCCTGAAGCGCTCTATAGATTTTCTCATAGGTTAGACCGCACCGGTTCACATACTAGACACCCGAGGCCAATTGAAACGCCATAAATCCCGGTTTTGAAAACTCGGGAAGTTTTCTCTCTTCGACCGATAGAAAAGAGGAGTTATATATGCCGATGCATCAACAGAGAACTCGATGAGAGGGAGGTATAGGTGCCACTTCGTCTTCTCACCTTTTTTTCTTCCCTCTCCCGACTTTTTGTTCATAAATGCGCGACGGCCCCGATTTGCATGTCGAAGTGCCTTAGTCAGCTGCTCGCCGGGTGGGTTGTTAGCTCGTCGGTTAAACGACCCGTCGTGGCCATTCGCGTTACTTCGATAACGAGTTTGTTCGTCAATGTTCCGTCTCTCGCTTTGCTCTCCTCTCTCTCTCTCTCTCTCTCTCTCTCTCTCTCTCTCTCTCTCGCTCTCTTTTATTTTTTTTTCACCGTTAGAGAGGTGCTTCTGTCGTTTACCTGACGACTCGACCAATCAACGTTCTTTCACGTTTTATTAAATATATGTATAGACTTTGTATACTTATTATATTTTTACTTCGATTTCGTTTTCTTTATTTATCTTTACTCTTCTTCTTCTTTTTATTTGGTTATAACTTTTTCTGTCGCACGATTTTCCTTGCCGTTTGTGTGTATATACATACATCGGCAGCGCTTAATCACGATGAATCTATGCGAGCTGAGGTTTGCAGTTTTAATATGCCGAGGTGCTCTTCCTCTTTACCAACTATGCGGTCGTTAAATGTTATTATGCACAGGGAGAGGGAGGGAGCGAATATTTCTTGGAGAAAATAGGGTTTGAAATGAACGCTCTTGTTAGTGATTATATTATATATATTACGTTTTACGGTATATCGTTTTTGTTTACTATATTTTTTTTTCTTTTTCTTTTTTCGTATAGATTGTATTTTTCTATCGTTTGACGCGTTGTACTGCCGTGTGTTTCTCGTATTATTCGTAGACGTTAGTTACATATTTAACGTCTCTTTGTATTGAGAGTGATAATGGTAACGTATACATATTACAGATTGTTATATTTAATTTTTCAAATAGCTATTAATTTTTACTCTTTTTTTTTAATTTTTTAGAGCATACGCACAATTTCTCACCTTTACTCGTACATTAGAAAAAAATATGCAAATTGAAAGATAAATTTGAAAAGTGAATTAAGGTCGGTAAATGCACTGTATATTAAATGAAAGTGCAGCATCCCCTTATGTTAATAAATTACGATGAGTCGTCTATATTAGATATTTATATTTAATTCACGTTAATAGAATCTGTGGAGGATAAAATACTAAACGCGTAGCAAAAAAAGTAACGAAACGCACCTAAAGAATTTTTTAACGTGTATTTTAACCTGATAAAATCATTAAAATATATATATATATGTATGTATGTATATATGTATATGTATATGTATATGTATAGAGAGAGAGAGAGAGAGACTAAATAATTAGTGAAATACAAGGCGTGAACAAGTGAAAACGCTTGTTGTTTTGGTATAACGTGACGCGAAAACGAAGCTCTTCGATTTCATCAGCTCGGCTCTAAATAATCAAAATCACATGGGTATATATATATAGAAGAAAACAGTTAGGAAGGAGCCCCGCAGAATCAAACATTCGATTGATTCCTCTTGGTATGTACACAACAAGAACAACAATACCTATATAGGTGCATCGACTAAATTTTCCGACCAATCGCCTTCGTCTCTAGTTCCACGTGTAAACAGACGGAGATGAAACGCGAGGGAGAAAGAGAAAGAGAGAGAGAGAGAGTGAGTATAACCGTGAAAATGACGACGTTTCGGACACTCGGCGATTCGGGCTAACGAGACAGCATTCCCTTGTACACCGAGGCTAATACCACCAAATTCAAGTGCACACAAATACCGAAAGGGATTGCAACTCTCTCCTCCAATATGATTAGCTAGATAAAATTGAGAATTTAGATAGAGACATAGATCTTAGAGTGTGCAAATTTGAAGTTTTAGAGTGTCTAAATCGACAAGTTTACACCTTTAAAAGACAGATAATGTGAGAATATTGTTACGTATTTTACAATGTAAGATAAGTTACAAGAGTATAATTTTAACGTAATAATTTCAAATATTATTACAAGTCCATTTTTATGCGACTTTAAATTATATATATATATAATAATAATTTTTTTAAAAGTACAAAATAAATGTTAACGTAAAAATGTTAACATAAAATAAAATTGTAACGTTGATTAAAATAACTCTCTCTCTCTCTTTATATATATGGGAGATTCCATGTGAAGTGATTCAGTTAAAAAATAGAATTTTGTTTTAATGTATGGAATCAGTAAAAAACTACTTGAATAGAGTGTAGCTAAATTTTTAGACCTGAATTTCAATTAATACCAGAGTTGTAGCCAATCAAAAAATCGAATTTTTTGAAATAAATGACTTTTTGGCCATGTTTATCACTTAATAACTCAAAATCTAACCATTTTTTCTTATATACATTAAATTTGAAAAAGTTTATTAATTTCAAGAAGACTCAGTTCAAATATTTCATTTATTTTATTTTAAAACTTTGAATATAGTTATATTCAATAAAAACCTTTATAGTAAAAAAAAGGGTTGTACGATCAAAAATATTTTATCCATCCAAAAATCTAATTCATCGATGATTAATTACCTTCAAAATAATGCAAAGTTTGAGTGCGGCAGAGCATTTCAGACAAAGTTATGGTGTTTTTAGTCAAATTTCATAAAAAAAGAGAGCAAATGCATTTTATGAAGAAAACAGATTAACCGTATACTTGCATTCAAACAATATGGCACTATTATTCCTCAATATTACTAAAATATACTATTTATTGTTAGTCGCTGATACATTTTAATCTCTAAGTTGCTTACAAACACAAAACAGTAGGTATAAGCAGTTATACCTGTTATATAATTGGATAAATACCTGAAACTTTTTATAATTCCAATAAATCCAATTATATAACAGGTATAACTAAAAGTATCAGACTTAAATAATAACTAAATAAAAGTATCAGTAACTAACAATAAATAGTATATTTTAGTAATATTGAGGAGTAATAGTGCCATATTGTTTGAATGCAAGTATATGGTTAGTTCGTTTTCTTCATAAAAATGCTTTTGCTCTCTTTTTTTAAGAAACTTGCCTAAAAACACCATAACTTTGTCTGAAATGCTCTGCCGCACTCAAACTTTGCACCATTTTGAAGGTAATTAATCATCGATGAATTAGATTCTTGGATGGATAAAATATTTTTGATCGTACAACCCTTTTTTTTACTATAAAGGTTTTTATTGATTATAACTATATTCAAAGTTTTAAAATAAAATAAATGAAATATTTGAACTGATTCTTCTTGAAATTAATAAACTTTTTCAAATTTAATGTATATAAGAAAAAATGGTTAGATTTTGAGTTATTAAGTGATAAACATGGCCAAAAAGTCATTTATTTCAAAAAATTCGATTTTTTGATTGGCTACAACTCTGGTATTAATTGAAATTCAGGTCTAAAAATTTAGTTACACTCTATTCAAGTAGTTTTTTACTGATTCCATACATTAAAACAAAATTCTATTTTTTAACTGGATCACTTCACATGGAATCTCCCATATATATATTTATATATATATATATATATATATATATATATATATATAAAGAGAGAGAGAGAGAGTTATTTTAATCAACGTTACAATTTTATTTTATGTTAACATTTTTACGTTAACATTTATTTTGTACTTTTAAAAAAATTATTATTAGTAAAAATGTATTTTAATTTTTCCAATAAAATACAGAAGGCGTGTGTGATACGGTCGTCTGGAAGTGAAGGTGTTACTTTTTTACCCAGTTATTTTAATCTATATGTATCAACTTTCAATCTGGTTTAATAAACTTGGCGGTTTTAATTGAGTTTCAAGAACGACATTTGCAAAGCGAAAGTTCCAAGTCGGTTGTATATATACGTATACGCTTGGTAATGAAATACCGATGCGGTCTCACACTTTTACATGCGCGTTAAGGGGGTATCAAACTTAACTTTTTTCCCTCGATACATTATCATCCGAGCTGAACAAAAAATTTGAATTATAATTTATAATGTATAATAATATTATTTAACGTAGTACGAGAAATATGCGTGTCTTTGTTTACAAACGATTGACCTCTGTGCCAAAATTCCAGACCAAAAAACAATTGGACGATATATAATTGTCTAAAATTTAAAAGTGACTGTTAAATTAATTACCAAATTTTATTCCTTTCTATGTACCGATTTGTATGAATTTGTTAACGACTTGTCAATGTCAACTTTAATTTTACCTACTTTATCACCCGATGTAATCACAGAATTATAATTAATAAAATGTGATAAATGTGTGATAAATGTGCGCTTGTTTACAAACAATTGACTTTCTTACAGAGAGTAAAATAAAATCGGGTTCCGAGAAACAACCCTTACCAAAAAATCAATAACCAACACTTTTTCCAAGAAATCCATTACTTAAAAGCGTTTATTGATTTTTTTGGTAAGGATTGTTTCTCGGTACCCGATTTTACTTTAGTCTCAAATTTTTTAGAGAAGTCAATTGTTTGAACAAACGCACGTTTTCTCATACATTTTCAAAAATATTTTATTAATTATTATCGGAGGGTCGATAAGGTAATTTAACAGATTCCTAAATTGCATATTTTCCGTTACTTAAAGTTGTTTCATTAATAACGACATAATTGTTGTAATATAAAATTCTTGTTTATAATTCAGTTGACAAGGTATAGCGACGATAAAAAATGACGTTTATACAACCTACTTATATTTCCCAAAAAAAAAAAAAAATATTTTTTAAAAACGTTCGCCAACCAATTTCCTTTATTTTATACATATATATATATATATATACCGTCTCGTAATAATTATAAAAACATTATAAGCAAACGAAAAAAAAAAAACTAAAAATAACTCCGAATTAATTGTAACATCAGTGCGCACCCTTATATACACCTCAATATAGCTAAACGATTAACCTCAACGATATGTCGAACCGTCGAATTAGAGGGCACGTAAGAAAAAAAGAAACCCCACGAAATAAAACGAACAGTTGAATATATGATGTTTCACGTTGCGGCAAACGTATATATAATGTAGCAGCCTAGTGTTTACGCATTTCAAAAAAAAAATAAAGAAAAATAATAATAAACAAGCTGAGAGGAGAGCACACGTGAATCTCAGCTCGTAACTCGAAAATTTGGAAGGGCGCCGGGCAACGCCTCCGCGCGAACAAGAGTATATATATATATACGTGTGTATCGTGTAATGTATGCAAAGTAGATAGGTGGATATATCTCTCTTTCTCTCTCTCTCTCTCTGTCTCGAGAGTTTGACTGGTGCGTGCGTGCGTGTAGTACGTCATTTTCGTGTTGTATACAAGCCCCTTGTAACCGAGCCGATGTAAACTTGGATGCTCAGTTTGCTGCGAGTCTTACAGGCGCTCGTATTTATACAACATATATAATATATACATATATCTTATTTGTTCTGATGTATTTAATTATACTCGTTTAACGGTATTTATATAATTATATATATATATAGGTATAAGTATATCATACTTTACGATTTTATCGATGTATTTAATTTATGATCGGTATTACGTTCATTATTCAACGTGGCGATTTGTAACTGATCGTTTAAAATTTCGATGTATGTATATATATATTGTATGTACACAACGAAAAAAATAAATGATTAGAAATATATAATGTAATGCTATGTGTTTGAAGAAACGCGAGGTATATATATATATATCGTTCACTCCTATATTAATCGATCAGAAAATTGGTGTATATGTATATGTATATAAAACAATATTTCTCGGTAATTATATTTTTCCGTAGGATCGATCGATCAAATAATAATAATCCTCGAGAAGAAAAATTGGTTTAGAATGTTTTTCTAATATAGATAATGTATATAGATACACTTTCCGACACGTATATATATACGTAGGTCCAGTTAACTGGTCCTATACCATATACATAATATCGTCTCTCGCCACATAACGTTCACCATCCCACGAACTGCAGCATCGAGGTAGTCGTGTGCCTTGCTCCTTTATGAAACAATTAGATCGACCCTCGAGATATCATATACGAAAACTCGCCTCTCTCTCTCTCTCTCTCTCTCTGTTGTTCATCTTTTATCGTTCCAATTCCACTTTCCTCTCTTCTCTCTCTCTCTCTCTCTGTTATACCCGAGCAATGTGTACACCAGAACATATAAAAGACAACTATCCGACGATTCATCTCTCCCGGTCAGTTGTGTATAGTTTAATATACATTCACCCGTTTATGATCCTCTCTCGTGATGCATACATAAATCTAAACGATTTAACCTGCGCACTCTCGACCGTTTTTCCTCGGGAGCTACCTAACGTCTTCACTCGGTCTAATGGTCTTTAACTCACCCCACCACCCATCACCCCCTTCCAGTCGTGTTGATTTTTCGTTATCTTTTGTAATATATATGTATCTGTGCGTGTGTGTATACACCTTACTTTATCTCTCCTGTTCTCTCTTATATTTTTAGCTTTTTTTTCCTTTGTCTTTGCAGCACAATGCATCGCACCGCTGGGTATGGAGAATGGGATGATACCGGATGCCGACATAACAGCAAGTTCGAGTTTCGATAATGGGAATGTTGGACCTCATGAGGGACGGTAAGTTTAAACTTTATTTCATTTTTGATACTCTTTGATTGCATCTAAATAGATTTTATAACGTGTACAGGTACACTTATAGTTTTCTGGTGGAAATATAGGATTGTTTGGAATGGGTAGGGAAGTTAGGTAGCAGTAATTACATTATAGGTATACCGATCAGACGATTTTTTTTACACTGCGATCGCGCCCATTTAATGGAATGGAATTTTTGGATTAGATTGTGTAGTAAACTCAAGGAATATTGCGTAATTCTATTGGTGCGTTACACGAGTGTGGACAATTTTTGATTAATCGATGTCAAAGTATTCTCCTTTTTGCTAAGTAAATAAATATTAGAAAATGACTTGATGTAAGAGGTTTAATCGCATTGATGAAACAAAAATATTAGAAAAGTTTTTCACAATTAATTAAATGCTTTATTAATGGCATCTTTGATAGTCCAGAAAGAGAGGCACTACAATCTGACGTAGCCAAAAATGTCCAAAAGTAATATGTCAATGCTCAGACATAACTGACTCACGTATAACATGGACGCATATCTAGAATCAATAAAAATCACATAAAGGAATGCTTAAAAACCATAAGAAATCATCACTGGGCTAAAACTGATTCTATATTCGTTATCCATATTAATGCAAACAACCTATTAAAAATTAATTTGAAGGTTCCGATATCTACTATCAGGTCATTAGAATTATCTTTACTTATTGATATCCAAAAGTAGCAAAAAGAACCACTCTTTTAAGTGACAAGACAACAGCCAAGAATGTAGATCTTTCGTCTCAAATTTTAATAACGATGAAACAATCTACCGCTTAGTCACAAAAATATCTCCTTATAATCCAAATTTTAATACGTATAACTAACCAAATTACCATAAAATAATTTTCCTTTTTCTTTTCATTATTAGGCACGACAGCTACACGGCTTTATATTTCGCTTTTTATACACGGAGAAAAATTCCTCATAATTTTTACCCTGTAAGAATAGTAAAAATGGAACAAATTGTCTTTTTTAGAAAAATTTACCCGGTTTTCGGTTAAAAATTACAAGAACTTAGGATAAATTTTACTATGCAGCAGGGTAATTTTTTCCAGAAAAGACAGTTCGTCCCATGTTCACTAACATTACAGGGTAAAAATTATCAGAAATTTTTCTCCGTGTAAGAATTACTCCTTAATAACTATTAAAAAAGAAAAAATAACTAATAATGAACTCTTAATACATTTAGAATATATTATATATATAAAGGTACCATTAAGAAAATAGCTTCTTAAACGATACAGCCAACCGATTAATAATACCATCGCTTTAATTCGAAAAAAAGAGGAGAGAAAGGCCATAACATCAAAATTTCTATTATCTCCTCTCATAATCGAAGCATTCAGTTAATGATTTATCCCGGGAATATAGGACATTATATAGTACAATACCAAAAATATATGTATATATGTATATTATATACGGATCACCTTTTGATTATAATCCATTGAACATCTTGGACGAGAGAGAGAAAACGAGAGTGGGAGAAAGGGAGAGAGAGAGAACGGATCGATGCATCATCCAGTAATAAAGGACAGGTATTCAAAACCGGGGATCGTCGCGGATCGTAAAATCCGAGAACGGGGCACGAGGTGTATTCTGAATAAATAATCGCTTATTAATTACGTCACCTGAATAATTGACGCTCTTCGTCTCGGTCCCCATATACCCTCGTCGCTATACGTATTAATCACGGATTTGCTCTTCGTCTATTCCGCACCCACCATACCCTTTTCCCCGTCTCTATACCGTATTATACGTTGAATATGTAACGTGGATTTTGTTGATTTTGAACGGTGCGGTGTGTATATACATATATACACACATATATATGTACACTCGAATTGGGGATGAGAATAATTTAAACTGATGAAAATTTGATATACCCGTGAATATTGTTTCAAAGTATAATAGTTTACATTTTATTAATATTTATCGCGTCGGTATGGGCCCGCGTTTATTAATTTGTCGAGTATTGTTATCGCGTGCGGAGACAAAAATTTCACTACGATACGAATATTTTTGTTACTCTAAAATTGTTACTAACGCTACAATAATTTGTAAACGTTGTTCAGTGTAAGTTTTTATATAAAAATATGAAAGATAAATGAAGTTGTAACGATTTTTAAGCGATAAAATAGCGTAAAGATACCTATACTATAGAGTAATTATGAGTTATTGTTTAAACCTAAAATTTGAAACTTCTACCAGGGTGTATCTTTTTCGTATGACAATTTTAAACTTTTACTCGTCGTTTTTTCTTTCTTGAGATCCGTTTATTCGAAATACACGTGCATGAAACACACACTGAATAAAGTATTATAGGAAAAATTATTATAACCTTATTAAAAATTACTATAATGCATAGTAACAGCGAATGTTACATAGCGAAATGTCTAAATTCATGTTACACAGTAAAATTTATTTTTTTTAATTACAAAAATTATTTTTTTTTCCATACAATATTAAAATTTCGTTTTCCGTAATAGATATTCAAATTAAATATAATGTATTCATTAAATGCTTACACTTACGCGATCGCGGCATGCACTTTTTTGGTTATAATACCTGTGACGTTTAACGCGCGTATTTCATTAAATAATTTCATAAGAATAATTTTTTTATTACAATGTTAATAGTCTGTTCCATTCAAGTGGATTAAAATCATATTTAAAATTTACTGTTCAAATTTATTAAAAAAAAATCAGTGCACGAAGTCTCATAATTAATTAAAATAGTTATGTTACAAATAAATTGACCAGAAAATTTAAAATAAAAGTTAATAATAATATAATTTGTTTAAAAAATTATGAAATGTTTTCATTTGTTATGAAAAAAATGATTAAATTTTAATATTTAATAGCTTTTATTCACTTTTAATCCAGGCTTGTACCCTTAATAATAAAATCTGCTCTATTTCCGTAAATAAAATTACTCTATTAATAACCAAATTTATTACGTTAAATATTAGGAATGAATTTTAGTTTACATTAAAAAATTAAATGTAACATTAAAATTTTTAATATATTAACGACGTTCTACGTTTCCTACCCAATATAACAATTTTTTTAAGGAGATTATTTTAATTATTTTTTATACTTTTATTTATTATGGAATCTATTCTGACAACGTTGATGTTTATTTTCACCTTGGTAAAATTAAATAATTTAAATAATTTAAATTTTTTATTAAAATTTTAATAGATTTGCTTCCTTCACATTGATTATATCAACCATCACTTATTACAGATATTTAAGCTTTATTATTAAAAAAAAATAAGAAGAAAAAGAAGCAGTAGGAGGTAAACGAATTATAAAATGATGTATAAATGATGTATAAATCAATGTTAATTTTGTAAAGATATTAAAAGTACCCCTCTCAAACTTTTTACCATCGTGTAACTTTTTAAATGAAACTTTGGATAAAATTTTAAATTAAAAGTCTTTTAATTAAATTTGAGGGAGCTCGTATGTATATAACTTGATTTAATATTAAAATTCGTCATAAATCCTAATGGTAAATTTTTGCTGTCAAACCATTCACGTTTAGCTGCATGCGCATAAATTTCTGTACACATTTTGGAAGCTGTTATCTTCTAATATGAACTATATACTTACAAAATTAGGTTACGTTTTTTAAATAATAACGGAGAGTTCCGAGTTTTTATAAAAAAAATGTAATTGTTCAACGAATTTATTGTTGTTCAAGTCAAACATTCTTGTGAAAAGTTTGACGTACTATAAAAATGAGTTGAAGACATAATTTTTTCGTTTAGTTAGTCGAACTGAAGATCAAAAACGAAATAATATTATTTACTCTCCGTTGACATAAATGTTGCTTTTTATGATAGTGGTGACGACTCTTTATTTTTATCTAAAACTATTTTTATGTTTGCAATGAACACGGAATAACAGTCAATAAAATTTTTGGCGCGAAATTTAAATTTCTAAATAGGCTCTGGCGCCACCTTAAACTCTTGAAAAAATACTGAGAGAATTAAGGAAAAAAAGATAAAAATGAACTTATAACCTAAAATTAATAACATTAAAATCTAACAGTTATAAACTTATTAACAATTTGTAACTATTAAAAAAGAACTATGAGATAATTCGTCGTATTTTGAATTTCGTTAAAATGTATTATTAATATAGAATGGTACATTAAAATTCGGAACAATTAACGAAGAGCGAATCAAAATGTGTGTGGTATACTAAATCCCTTGGACGAAGGTGTATTATCAAACGTGATTTTTCCTCGAGTCTACCTCGGTATCTATGTATATATGAATAGAAAAGAGAGGAAATAGGAAGAGGTAGAGGTACGAGGATGGAGAGAACAAACCCCCAGCGTCTCGGCCATGCAGCAGTTAGGTATTAATGCGTCTGTGAGAGTGCACGCACATACCAGGTTTACGAGTGAGCCTCTCCTCTATATACACGGGTATAGTCTCGAACCCCCTCGCGTACCTATCCCATGGGACGTCGGCGGCATCTACTAGGCTTTTGCGTATACCCCTCCCCCTAGCGTATCCATGTATATATATATGTGTATATACCTATATGTTAACCGCGCGGTCCTCTGATATTAATACATTCCATTACTACAGACAATGACAGGCTGAATGGTCCTCGCGGTCGTTGATGAGCTTGGGGCCTGACCCGCCTCGGCATCTAATTTAATAGAGTCTCGCGGTGTATATACACACACACACACTCCTGTGCGATTGTAATACGGACAGAGAGATGTTGGGAATATGGCTTATTTTTTTTTCGTGCGCTATGATTCTATATATATATATATATATACTTACTTATACGAGGAATTGAGTGGAGTTTTATGTAACGTGTACTATATGTTACTTCAATTTTATATTGTAGATATCGTATATTTTAATTAATGAGTGCACGGATATCGAGAAAATAAGCGTTTAAATGTGTTGGGTGTAAATATCGTATTGCCAGTATGATAAAAATTGTAAAAAAATGTGTATTTCTCATTTGGAAAAAATGATTATTCAGTATGTGGTAGAAATTTTAATGTGATTCTCAATTTTTATACAAAGTTTTGGACAAAAAGGATAAAGACAAGCGAACGTTATAATTTCACCCGTAACATTTCCGTTATTTTTATTCAACTTTTCTCTCCGTACAAGAATGTAGATTTTCAAAAAAATGTGAAAAAAAAATTTTTTTAAACTTGCGAACGTGTATCAATGTTGAATTTAGTAATCTGCTATTAAATGTCTATTAAAAATGAACAAGTGAAAAATCTAATAAAATCGCGTTTATCTTCATTAATATTACAAATGTGACGGAAATGACGAAAACTTAAAAAAGTCAACCGAATCTGTGCGAATTTTCGAGTTTACTGCTCGCAGAAAGTTGAAAGGATTATTTGAATGTTTTAAGGTTAGAAACATGGGTTTTAAAAAGCGCTTCATCACAGATTATACGTACTAGCCATTTTTAACATATTTCTCTGAGGTTGACGTTTCTACTAGTGTTATTACTAACAAGGAGAACATCATATGTTTGGGATACGGATCGTACCTAGCTTGTAGGATATGGTTTTCAAATATAAAAATATGAAAAAAGCCAGAATCGCAAGACATAACGGTTTTTTCAAAAATTATACACTATTAAAGCAAAATTTACAAAACAATAGGCTTCACGTTAAACGTTTATAACTATTAAACAATCAAATACTAACATGTATTTTAAAGTTTAACAAAAAGCTGAGACGATAAAAATAGATATAATTTAAAAGTAAATACGCTCAAATCTGTTAGAATGGAGCAAAGTTATAGGCGAATTAAAAATTTGAAGACATGTAGCTTGAAAAATCAATTAAAATTTATAGTGTTCAATTTTTGTTAAAATTTCTTCTGATTCTTAACTCGGCCATAACTTGACTCCATTTCAACGGATTTGAGCGTACTTTGTTTAAAATTATATCTATTTTATCTCAGTTTTTCATTAAACTTTGGTTTGAATGTCAATATTTAATAGGATAGAAGTTACAAGCGTTTAAAGTGAAGTCTCTATTTTTTGGAACTTTTGCTGTAACAGCGTATAACTTTTGAAAAAACGATTGTTAGGGTCTACAGTTCTGACTTTCTTTATATTTTTATATTAGAAAATATAATCTATATACATATATATATATATAAAATGTACACACAGCGTAGAACCGGAATAAAAGAAAGAAAAGGAGTAAAGAATAATATAATGGTTCTCATTAGTTGGAGCGGACGATGTGTCATGAAAACGTCAAGATTGTTTATCACTTCCAATTATCCACTTAAAGAGCTGCACGTATATGTATATATAAATGTGTACTACGCACTGAAACCTGGAAAGAATATGTCGTTTTAAACGTTTTCCACAATGTTTAATGCCGTGGCATTATTGTTTCGCAAAGTTTTCACTATATACATATAGACCGGAACTGCGGGAAGGAAGTTTGTCGCGGCGGAGCACACCAATGTTAATGAGTCGTTTGGCAACCGGCTTTCGTTAACGCCCATGAGATGACTTTAACTTTATCCTATATATATATTCATAAGTGTCACTTCCACCTCGATGATTTTTTGTGTATTTATATAGGTACACATATAGGTTTGACTTGTACGTTGAACCCCGATCGAGTTCGATCGTAACAGATTCTGTGTGATTTGATGGAATGCCTAAATGACTGTTTATATAAGAATATATAAATCGACACTTCCGACTCTTCGGAATTGTTATAGTTTATGTACAGTTTAAACGCACGCTGTGTTTATTAAACTTCTTTTTTTTATTTAACTTTCCAAAAATGTATTCTATATATCGACGCATCGTACGAAAAAAAGCACAACTCAGATTTTGATAAAGTTACTTAAAAAATTGGAAAACCTGAGTTTTAGTGCTTTTCTTCGTACGAGGCGTCGATATGTATTATATCCGATGCGAGAATTCAAATCCACGATCGATGGTTGTTCAACTGGTCGGTGTATGTTTATATATCTGTATATGTATATGTATCGGTTAGATTTTTTCACGAAGGTATATATATATGGGACATTCCACGTGAAATGGGCCGATCAAAATTTTAAAATGCATCAAATTTTTGGTACCCATTGGAAATGTTTTTCAGAATACAGAAAAAAATTGTTACTTACTGGAATCTATTTGCTCAAAAGTTATTCTAACCTCAAAAAGTGAATTTTTCCAAGTTTTTTTCAATACCAGCTGGGTTTACCGCTATTTAACTCAAAATCTACCAACTTTTACTACAGAACATTATATTTAACAATCGTTGCTAATTATGTCCAGAATTTATCATTCTAGGTTAGAATTTCTAATCTCAAGGTCAATGTCACATAAACTACATGTTAATATTCAACTTGAAAAAAATGTAAGTACGTCTGAATTGATTTTTTTGTCCTAAAGTTTAAAAAAAAGCTTGAAGCAATACCTTTCAAATGGTCTGTAGTATTCTTATGGCCTTCAATTCTGTAAAAAGTTATGATAATTTAAAGAAACACGTAATTTTTAAAAAAATTTAAATGGGAATTACCATTGCATATATATATATATATATGTGTGTGTGTGTGTGTGTGTGTGTGTGTGTGTGTGTGTATAACAAGACCATTCGTAATTAAAACTGAGAGCGTGATTCGGTCGGAAAAGAAAGATTACGAGAAAACGAGAGGTTCGAACCCGTTGCACAGGAAGAAATAATCGTTTGAAACCGTTACGCAAAAGAAACTCATTGCTCAAAGACTTTGATCAAGAATTTATAGAATTACGAGCGATTTTGATTAACCGATTGTATCTCGGTCACGGTGTACACATCAACCGTACACATCAACCTGTTCATTCGAATTGCTGGTTATTCGTAAATACGAGTATACGTAAAATACAGGCGAATCGTTGGTATTAAGACATTCTTTCCTATACGTACATGTATTACTCAACATTTTTCCGAAGATCGGGGTGTAATGGCGGAGTAACCGTTTATACGCGCACCACACAGAGAGAGAGAGAGAGAGAGAGAGAGAGAGAGAGAGAGAGAGAGAGAGAGAGACATGGGAAGACCTAACAAGCGCGAATTCGCATTAAAGTTTATTGAAATTGTAGACGACTTGGAGGAATTGATGTGAAATTTACATATTTTGGCGTAACGCTATACGTTGTCTTCTTAGTCTTGTGCATTACGATCCTCATGGGAAATTCACGTAACTCATGCTGCTTTTATATGATAATACTACATTGCACAATGCATAACACCTTCAAAGCCTTAGGAAATTTCTACTTCACTAGCATATACATCCCTTGTACGAACCGCGTATGTAGGTATATATATATATATACACGTCATCGTGTACCTGCGGTAAAATGTGTATTATACGTCGTGAATTATGGTACGAGTAATTATTCCATGTATATATATATACTGATACTATAGGTATCTAAGCGATTGATAGGAATTCAATGTCGAAGAGTGTGAGAAAACCTAAGATCGTAAGGTTTTCATCTATTAACAGGCATAATAATTATGTTATATAACCCTTCCGCTATTCGTAGTATTTTATGATATACTAAAAGTTCAACGTGTAATCGTTACATTTTTCTTTTATTAAAGAATTCATATAAAATAAAGAGGCTGTATTAAAATAAATTTTTGTTAGAATTGTTAAAGTTGTATACCTTTTAAAGATACGAAACATCAAATTTCTATATAGTTAATGTCATTTTATCTTACCGATCTAAAAATATTGGATTTTCAAATATTAAAATATATAATAATTCGTTGAAATGGGATTGACAAATTTTCTTTTTATACATACCGTTGCACACCCAATTGTTCAGCTAAAATAAATCAGTACAAATCTCACTACAAATCTTACGTAGAATAATTTTATGTTAATAAAAGTTAAATAACTCTGTATAGTATGAGACACATGGAAAGTATAAATATAAAATGTTCATTTAGCCATATCCCATAAATATGAAGTAACTGCTATTTTTAAAGTGAGCAACAATATAATATGAGAAACAAAATTGGGAAAAGTATCGATTCTTGATCACTGTAAAGCATATCAAATTTTGATCAAATCTCGTTAACCAATTATTGATCGTTGAACCTTTAAATTCTGTATATGCCTTGTACAATTATCATTTATGTAAAATCTTACTAGTATTTTAAAAAAAAATCGTATGCTGATAAAAATAAGTGATATTCATTATCGATAATTGGATATACGTGATGGGTATTATTATTTTTATAATACGGAAAAGATATAAGTATATAAATATAGTAAGTAATACAGTGAAAATTTGATCGGTTATAATGTATTTATAGCGTAAGATATACATACCAAATTTTCATAGCTCTTCCTACGATTTTTTAGTACTGCAATATTGAAGAATTTTTTGGCTTTTTAGTACATTCGGCGAAATAAAAAAAAATAAACGTTGTGACAACGTATTTTGCATGTCGATGATGGTTGTATACGTAAAATAATATACGCAATCGTTATTTTTTAATAAATCGATAAGCGGTGTACAGATGAAAAGTTGAATTGTAGGATTAAAATTTGTTCAGATAGTTAGTAATTTATGAATTATCCTACAGCCATTGTTGTTGTATTTAAATGACCGACTATATGCTGGGCATTAAATATATACGTTATCGCTCCGAAAAATTGGTATCGAAAATTTCTATCGACTAGAGCTACTTTATTTATTATTTTTTTTTTTGTGTAAATCGTCTTATCATTTATATACAAAATCCTTTATTATTTGTTAAACACCACTTTCAACGATGATCGACCGCGTAATTGTCGATTTTCCTCAAATCGAAAATGAACAATTATTTTAGGTGAATTCTCGGATACAATATAGGCGAATATAATCGAAATCGTCGAAGAGAAGAACCGTCGGAAATATACGCACGCGTAATCCTTGGCGTTGCGTCCAGACAGCAAAGGTACACACACAGAGAGCGAGAGGAGGGGATGCGGGGGGATGGGGGGCAGTCTCTGATGAATGTAAAACGCGATTATTAGTACTGGTCTCGGAGATTCGGGTGAAGCGGAGGCGGAGGCAGCTAGTGGTATAAACGGCCCGTGCAATTAGGGAAGGCGCTTCGCACGCCATTCCCGGTTCATCTTTTATTCATGCCGACCTACCCGTTCGCGCCGTATTCTCCTTCTCTCTCTCTCTTGAGATTAAAACTAAAGCGCGTCTTTCCCTCTCTCTCTCTCTCTCTCTTTCGCTTGCTCAATCTTTCGTTGTCTTCTTTGTTTCTCTCGTATAGATATCAATGCTTTTGGTTTTGATTCTTTAGTTTTATTTGACTTCCTTCCTTCGATTCCTACCGGTGGTTTCCTCCAATTTGCTTTTTTTTCCTTCCTTCTTTCTTTTAGCCCTTCATTTGCTTGGCACTTTGATAAACAAGGATTATTTATTCGATTGCTCTTCCCGAATTGACGGATATCGCGTGTCACTTCCTCTTTCGTTAGTGTACGTTCCGAGTAGTGTACGTGAATTTTCTTTGTTTTTTTCGTGTGGTTGGTATAGTAAGAGAATATTCCAGAACGTAAATATGTAATACGTGGAATACATTTGAAAATACACGAAACATCAGTTGATTAAAATTAAAATTTGATTGTTTTCATCTACTAATGGGACGTATATAAAACACTTTTTCATTATCTTCGTTTCACATATATATACTCCTATTATTTATGTACTCGATGAGGGTCGAGTAAACGAAAAAAAAAATTGAATATACCGAATCATCGACGTGTAGCTCTTTCTCATTCGTAATAAACTGGAGTAATATATATATATACACTGAGAAAAAGTTTAGATTAAAAATGACAAAAGTGTCTAGTAAATGAATTACAGACTGACAAATTAGGGAAATTACTACAGTTTCCAGTAAAAATTACTATAATTCTTGTAATATTTACTATAACTTGTAAATTTTAACATAAACTATAGTAATTTTTCTTAGTTTGTCAGTCTGTGATTTATTTACTAGAAACTATTGTCATTTTTACAAAATATTTTATAATTTTTAATACAAAATTTCTCTCCGTATATATATGAATTCGAAGCTCGAGAGTGGATCGAAAGAAGCGCGAGGATCCGATAGGCAAAGGAGAAGAGGAGAAGTTGCACCAGTTGCTTTGCATTTTCGCCTCGACTCTTCATCAAGAAAGTGTCTGTAAGGTTGTTATATGCCGCTTCCCAAGGATATACGATAATTTTCCAGAGCCACTATCCTTGATACGCCTTGGATCTTTCTTTGACACGGATGGTGCACGCAAACGTGTCCTCGATATCCATTTAAATTAATTTGACCTTTTTTTCTTTCTTTTGTTTAATTCCGTTGGAATTCGAATAGAGTATTGTTTTACTGGACGTTTACTAGTTGAGTGGTTTATTACTTTTACTACTCACTTTTGTTTGTGGTTTCTGAGATATTATACACGTAAACACGAGCGCAACGAATTTGATGAAAGTGTACTTAAATACATTTAAGGACATGTCGGACCCAAATTACAGGGATCTACATTTTCCAACCCAAAAGTTTTGTTGTAAAAAGTAATTTGAAATTCTGAATAATATTCACCAAGAGAGTTTTAAACATTTAGGAAGACATTACGGTTCGATTTTAACAAAAAATAGTTATTTTAATTATAATTGTGTTAATAACGATGTTGTGTCGGTAAATTCCAATCGAAAGAATAGCTATATCTCTAATCCAATAACCATGTTGAAATTCTTAAATAAAAATTTTGAAAAAATCACGTATATTGTTTAAAGTAAGCTCGAAGGCCTGACGGTATCCGTTTTTGAAAATTGATTCTAATTGCATTAAAAGAAATTAAGATAATTTATTATTCTGGGGTCCGACATCTCCTTAAGGAAATATCAGAAATCACCCACAATTACACTGAAAAATCAAATCACTGAAATAGCAACGCATAAAATCAACTTTCAAATCAAAAGTAACAATTTCTGATACTGATACTGCAAAAAAGAAATATTGCAACCGAGGTGAATATGTTCAAAATGGAGGTTAACAAAACAGCTGACCTAAAATGAAGTTGTACTACTTAAAACATTTATTTTTTATCTGCAAATAAATATTTCTACAAATTATACGATTTTCCGTTATTGTTCGACGCAACAATTTTTTAGGGTGTCATTGTTGCATTACCTGAAACTTTGAAGGACGACATTTTTTTTTAAATAAATGCAATAATTATCTTTTTTTGCTCGGTCGATAACTCACCGGGTACGCCACGTCCTTTAAGGAAAATCATGAGATTTCATCATCAAAGTATCATAATGATCGTTTCACTCATTTTCGAAAAATATTGTTTGAAAAAAATTTAAGGTGTCGAATATACCATATATTATTCTAAAAATGTAAAAAAAAATGTTTCTCGAAAATGCGTGCGCGCATATATTATTAGTATATAGTACTATTTACAGATAAAAATGATAATATAGGAAATTGTAATTAAAATAATTAATGGTAACATTTGTTTTTGTTTGTCTTATTTTTCAGACTAAGATCCGACAATCACGGTGGAGCTTGGTGTCCAAAAGCCCCGGCAACTTCGAATCCTCGAGAATGGTTGGAAATTGATCTTCATACAGTTCGTTTGATCACGGCGACTTCTACTCAAGGTCGTTTTGGTAACGGCGTTGGGGTCGAGTATGCCGAGTCTTACATGCTCGAGTACTGGAGACCTCGCCTTAACAATTGGGTTCGATATCGAGATTACGCAGGTGTTGAGGTTGGTATTTTATTTTATTGTATGCACGTATATTATTTCCGGTAACTCATGGATGTAACCATTTCATCAAGTAAACTTGAAAATTTTTATCGATTTGAATGAATTTTTAACGTCTCTCGTCTGACTTACAAATAATTTCTGTTACGTTTCCAGTATTTACGAAGATATACGCGATTTCATTACATTTTTAAGGCACATTTAATAATATATGAGAATACACGTTTTTTCGGTACACTGACAAAAAGTTTCGATTAAAAATTACTATAGTTTCTAATTAAGAAATCGCAGGCCTGACAAACTGAGGAAAATTAGTACGTTCTCCAGTAAAAATTACTAATTTTCTAAATTTTATTATAAACTATAGTAACTGTTCTTAGTTTATTAGATAGGCATATTTTTCACCTACTTTGCTACACAATCTATTTAATATTTATTTAATGGAATACGATTTGCATCATAGTAATATATATATATATATCTCGAAATCAAAATTGTCAAAATCGTTTTTAACGACTATTTAATACCTTATATTTGGTTATACGATAAATGAATTTATTAATCTCCACAAGCCAAATACTATTCCTAACAACTCAGTAAGGCGGACTGTATTAATACCAGCCACTTTAAAAAGCTCACAGGATGAGTGTTTGAAAAGAGACCAAGACAAGCTAAGTCAAAATAAAAAATTTAATTGATTGAAGTATAAAATTAAATAAAACGGAAAAAAGAAAGGAAAAAAAAAAATTATAGTATTTCGCCCTGAATATGCCTGCAGAGCTAAGTAGAGTCCAGGCATCTCGTCTCTAGATACAGATGCATGATATAATATAAAAATTTTGAAAAACAGCTCTATTCCGACGAGGAAGACATGGGGTATATATGCCCTACCGATAGCAAACATTAGTAAGTGCCACATATTAACAGGTAGCCCCCTAACGCACACACAATACAGTCCGCCTTACTGAGTTGTGAGGAATAGTTTTTGGCTTGTGGAAATCAATAAATTCATTTATCATATAACTTATAATGTAAACAAGTAATGCATTCATGAATTTTCCATAAGTTGAAAAAATTCAAATTTTAAAACCTTGTAGTTGGTTTGGCTTGCATCGATGATAGTCATATTTAAAAGGTTAATACTATCTACCCATTTCTATAAAAAATCCCTATATATACATAATACATTTAACGCATGGGATGAATTATACCGCTAATTTATTTTAAAGTATATCAGTATATATATATTGCCTATATCACCAAAATCAAAGACCGCATTTAATAATTTCGATTCCAGTACTCTATTCAATATCATTTCATATTCGTATACAAAGACGAAACCTCAACTCGTATAATGTACAAGAGCATTGAAAGAAAAAGAAAAAGAAAACTATATATATATATAAAGTATAAAAAGTGGAATGACCATTAAGCTGACGTCTTAAATTTACGAATCTTCTGTATTTAATCTCCGGCGGCGCGGTGTCCATTATAGTCCCACTGACGATTCAACCTCTTCTTTGACGCGCTCGAAACTCCTCGATAATGCACGCATATATATATACATATATTGACGTAAACGACGTATATCAATCCCAATAACCCATCTCAATGGATCTTTGATTGTGCGCGTTTCCTTCGCGAATCTCAAAATACGATGGCGTATATTGCGTATACTTTCGCTCCACGTCTGCAAAAGAGAAATAAATATAAAATAGTAACATGATATTATTTAAATATCTTCGTGCAAATATTTTTTTATATAGAAATTACATAGAAATTTCTTGGTTTTCGGCGGTGTGTTACCGCGTTACCGAAACTTTAGTAGATTTTAGTTCGGTGCAAAATTTACTAAAATTTTCCTCTCCGTGTATACATAAATCTCTAAACACAACGAGGATCCTGGTACGTAACACACCAATCGAAATGAAATAAAAAAAAAATATTCGAAATAATAAAGGGAAAGTATATAACGTCATGTATTTATCAATATACAAATAACCCAATAGATATACGATTAATCGAAATTTATATAAATCCCTCTAGATCTCTATGCACCGTTAAAGTTGGGCCTTTTTCTCCGGGTTTATCCTTACGGTGTAGTGTACGCTTGTGCGAATCGTCTTTAAATAGCCGAGTGCGCGCGCGTGTAAGTGAAGCTTTCGTCTAAGTACCCGGATACACGGATCCCATCCACTCGAATAATAATTCACTTGGCGATTAAACTCGTGTGACATATTCCGAAAACCACGCAGCTATATTTATACCCTTTTGAAACATAAATAATATTTTAATCCGCATATATATTGTTGCGCAATTTACGATAATTTATGTCGAATCGGTAGTTATATACATTTGTTAACGAAACATATTGTGAACCCCAAAATATAGAAAAATAATTTTCATTTTTAATTAGTGTATCGAAACAAAACGTTCCGTAACGATATATTGTGTTTGTCTTGAAGACATTATGTATGTATTTTTTCAATTTTTTTTTTATTGATAAATCAGCGACATATTTTTGGGCCGGCGTGAATCATTGCTTTATAGGTATATATTATATTACCGAGTAATCATGGTTATTTTCGTAAAAATCTTTGTCACAGTAGTCTATTCGTTTTGAACAGTATATCGATGATTTTTCTTATAATTATAGGTTTTACATTTTTTGGGATTTTCTAGGTAGCTCTTTGCAATTTGGGTGTCACATCCCTTTAAGGTGATAAACCTGCATAGGTATAAAACTATTCAATATTAGGAATTAATAATTTTTTCATAATGGCAATAAATAAACATTTCTTAATTTTTTACATAAATTGTATTATTAGTAAGTTTTATTCAGAATTTTTTAGATAAATTATTTGCAACATAAGCATTTTTATTAATTATTTGACTTTCCGTACTCTGATTTTTTTCCATAACATATTTACAAAATATGATTTAAATCCTTATCTTTTGTAATAATATGTGAATAGCAGTTGAATAATTTTTTAAAATAAACATTTATTTTTATTTATTTTTTTGCAATTTTGTTTCATTCAAGTGGATTAAATCATGTTTTGTTGTTACTTCGATGAAATATGCTACCTGAGATATCCTGCGGTGGTGTCTATTGTGGAAAAAAACAACCGTATACAGTCTAATAATTAATTATAATAAAATCCTTTAAATAAAAGTTATAAATAATGTAATTTATTTTAAAAATTAAGAAATATAATTGCCATTATGAAAAAAATTAATTTTTAACCGTTAGTCGAAATGAATACCGTGAATTAATTCAATAAATATTCGTTCGAAAACGTTTTGTATATATATATATATATATATATATATATATATAACAGCGTTATACTTAATTGTAATTAGAAATCTACGTGTCCAACCGACATTTCCTCGTAAAAAAGCTCTTAGTACGATACTTGTATACATCTCGAGTCTCTCATTAATAACTGTTGAACATACTATTTTCCTTTTATTTCGTTTATTGCCTCAATTTTTTTTTGGTTTAAAAGCCACCGAACAATTAATTAGTTTCTCCGATTAAAATCATAGTAACGGCACTGTGCAATACAGGATTTGTCTGGACGATTCATCTAACACAGTAGCGTTACATCATATTGCTCACACCGAGATAAAAGCACGGCATGCTTATTACTCTTTGAACTTTTCTGCGATACGATATATATATATATAGTTATGTAATAAATTGGCGCGTATCAATCTCAACCGACTCGCTTACGTTTCACGTCATGATTCGTTTAGGTTTCCCGCTCCTCTCGTACACACATATATGTATATATACCTTTATCTTCTTATTTTTATTTCTCTTATATATTCCTGCAAATTTCCAAGGCGATCATTTATTTCCGGCATCTCTCTCTTTCTCTAACTCTTACTCTCACGTTATTATATTTACAATTTTTTCAAATGTAAAGTTATATCGTTTCGTTTTTTAACGTTATGAAATGTATATACGACGTGTTGCAGTGAGGACGTTGAACCTATAGCGGTTTTTTTTTTAAATAATATAAGTTTTTAATTTGTTAACGATTTTGGTTATAATAGTTTTATTGGGGATTTTTGGTATCAGAGGGGAATTTTGTAACAAAAAATACCGTGTAAAAACGTGATTATCGTGTTATAACGTAAAAATCTTATTATAGATTGTTAATCACGAATCAACATGAAAATTTGACCGATTACTCGTTGTATTAACGAAATGAGAACTGACTGTGTTCATTGATTTTAATAAAAGTTAGGTTAAAAATGTTCAGTGTAATTTTTAGAGTCATTATTTTTGTTTTTTGTACGAAACTTTGTTAAAAAACAGTTTAAGTTAAAAAATGTATAAATAAAATAACATTGTACATGATGTTTTCTTTAAAAATGATATAATATTCTAATGATATGTAGATTTTAATTACACGTTTGCTAAACCTTACTTTCTATTTTATTCATCTATCTAGTAAGTATAATATATGCGATCGAAGAAAATGACTAATAATTTTTTACTTTTTATTAAAAAATATAAATAATATTTTAGAAGAATACTTTTACTGGTATATTTCGCTGTTTTGATTTACTAAAACCTCGTAAACTTCAATATTTTCATTTAAATTGGTTTAATTGTCATTATTGCACTATATTAATATCTTTAAAAACACTATATTAATCAGAATTGATGATTTTCTGCAGGTTATAAAATCTCGCCAGTATAATGAAATAAAATATTGTATTCTCTTTTATTTGCTTCGTTCAGATACCGTTATTTAATGGAATTTAATTATTATTATTAATTATTAATTTACGAATAACTAATTTATAGTAATTCATCAGTACTACATAAAAATGGGCATAAATGCCAAAAGTCTCGAAAATTTTTTTTAATAAATTGGTAAATAGTCAATAATAAATAAATCCAATTTATTTATTTAAGTTCACAACGTTTCGTCTGCTAGGTTTGGAGACCACTTCAGGTGCTGCATTTATTGGACAAAATTATAAATATTTATTTTTTTTTATTATTATATTAACGTCGCTCTTTTTATGCTCCCAAATCGGAGCTAATCGCGACGGAGGTCACACGATGTCTTAGTGAAGAAAGCACTTGTTGAAAATAGATTCGCCAGTGGTGCTTGTATAAATATTTATATATCAAATTTAATAATACTTGTGAATTAAAAATTAAATTTTACCTTAATATTGAATATAATATAATGTTACAGCCCAAATGATCTTCGTCGAATAACATATGTTCAAATATTTGATACGAAATCAACGACTTACAAATTAAGAATCATTGCGATTTCAAGTGACCGAAAAGAAAAAGTAATCATGATTATCGGAAGTTGCCCGATCACTATATACAAATAATCATTCCTCCTAATATATATTTTGAATTCACAGCAACTGCAAATTTTTCGACGACAACAAGTTTACCTAGCTTCTATATTTTCTCCGTTTTATATACGACGAAGTATCGTCGATGTGGTATATACGTTATATATACATCCCGTGACCCGATTTCGAGCGAACGACGGTGCAGTTTCTTTGAGCTAGCGCACCGCCTTGTTACTCTCTTTGGGCTTCGCGAGGCCTCCGAATGCAGATACACACACACACACACACACACCACAAAAAGCGAGTCTCAAAAGGACTGACGGTAAAGAATCGAAGACGGATTATTCACTCTTGGTGGAAGTATAAACCCGCTTATCTAAGCGTATATATGTACACGGGAAACTAATTTCGCGGGTGAGCTCCGCGTGCCAATTGTCTTATACCATCGTTTTTGCAGAAGCATCTCCTACATTCATATATTCCACTCGAGTGAATTTCAATTTCATTTTCTTTAGTATTATTATGTATAGAATATGTACGTGTATAATTTTGCAAGGGGTGAAATTTGAATGATTTCACTTCGAGTTGAGTACCCATATATTTGCTTTATTCCTATTATTAGATTTTTATTTTATTTTTATTTTTTTGTATTCAACGATGCTTGTCTGTCGAGCTTTATTTGAAGTGTATGATTTTTGTTACAGTAATATCAAGATGTGAATGGTAATTATGATTTTTTTCCTCTGCTAGAAACTCTGTCATTCTAAAATGGTGATTGATCATTTTGTTGCGATTTTTTATAAATCACATCAATCGTAAATTTACTTAAATTTTTAATTGATGATATTGTGGTATAGAGAGAAAGATGTGATATTTTTAGAAATTAAAAACACCAAAATTCTGTAGAACATAATTCTCAAATCAATTTGGAAATTAATAGTTGGGGATTTTTGGGGTCGATGAAAATTAATCTACTATCAGAATTTCGAAAATTAAATCGACGTATTCAAAATGGCGGCCATTCACTCTCGATTTTACAAAAAGAAATGCTTTAATCTAATTCAAGTCATACTCGGGTGTTTTCGGGGACCCTGAAAACGAATCTGCAATCAGAATTTCGAAATTCAAAATGACGGATGGAAAAAAGCTTCCATACCCTCTTGATTTTACTAAAAATGCTTGAATCTAATTGGAAACTTATACTCATGGATTTTCTTGATTTTGCGAAAAAATCTTTGAATCAAATTGCAAAAGCATATTCTGGGATGTTTGAGGTCAATTAACAAACAGATGTTGCTGAAATTCAATCAATAAACCGAGGGTAAATACAAAACAAAATATTAAACTTTTATTACGAGGCTTTTAACCTACGAAGTCTTATATGAGATACCGTTTTATTTTCCATATATTAAATTATTTAACAAACAAATTCTGTCTAAATTTTGTTTACAACAAGAATAAAATGCAATAATTACGCACTATCTTTGAAAAATTAGGTATACTTGTAAATTAATGAAAATGAATAAATCATGTGAAAAAAACTACATTTAACCTCAAAATATGAATTAAATTATAGACTTCATTAAATATTATACATTTTAATAAGATTTAAAATGCAAACACCGAATTTAATTATTAAGTAACCTTTACACCATCTTTTAAATAATTCAAAGAATTTTACAACTTTTTACTGAGGACGTACCTGCACAACCTCCTTAAATAAAAACTAATCGATAATGCTTACCCAATCATTTTTCAAATATAAAATAAAAAAAAAACGTAAAGCTGTGCGTTGCAACATTGGATGTAACATTCAGATTGTTTTGTAAAATCAAAAGTGCATGACTGCCATTCTGAATCCGCCATTTCAACTTCAAAATTTCGGTAGCATATTCGTCTTCTGCGACCGCAAATGTATATATAAGACACTATACAAAAAATGGGTGCATTTTTTATACACACGCGAGCTAATTTATTTTTCTAATTCTTGATTGTGAGTTTCAACTAATTATTCAACCGAATTTTGCGTCGACATCCTTGATGCATAACTAAATTACGAAATTACTCCTTTATTTATATAAATGCGACGCGATCGATAATGATAAACTCTTGAATAGAATCTTTTCGAATTTAAACTCCGATTTATAATCAATATACATCATTGTTCGTATATTTCAATGTTTTATACTCCTCCGAATTCGAATCGTTATATACTCGATCTTCGTTTTAATTTTTGAATTTCTATATAGCTATATATATATAATACAAACGACGTAATCTCTCGTACATTACGTTATGCGGCAATGCTATAGAATTATTCTTCTTTGACATCGTTCATCTCCGCTACGAATGTCTATATACATATATTTATAAATTACACACATTATATTTGGATGTTCTTACTCAGTTGGAACAGCATCGAGACGTGATTGGAAAAAAAAAACGGTAAAGGCGTTATTAATCAGCATTGCTCGCTTTTCGAGCCGACACATAGAATATCGATTCGAACGAACAGGTATAGAAGTTTTGTAAGAGATAATCCACCCGGCTTGTTCATTGGTAATGCGCATTAATCATTTCTATATATATTTCTAGTAATATTCATTGAAACATTTATAATCGATATCGAGCAAAATGATTCTTGCTATTACAAAAATGGCGATATGCATTTAACTTTCTCCAGTTTACCTCTCTTATATATCTATATATATATACGTACCGTAGAAAAATTTTGGATAGATTTTTACCCAAATTTAAACATGCGTAACTGTGAACTTTGGTCGTACGGAAATGAAAAATCAAACCATTTTAAAGTTCTCCCTAAGAGCTTCCTTTCGGCCTGATTAGATTTCTTTTTACGTACTTTTTGACAATTTCAAAGGTAAAAATTATTTGATTAATTTTTTTGCTTTTTGTACAATTGTTATATTTACAGTAAATATAGAGATATGTATTAGCATTTTACAACAAACTTTTTAATGCATTTGAAAAGTGCTATTACACCTTTTTTTAACACCTTACATTAGATAAATATGTACGTACAAACCGTAATCATTATAATAAAAGTTACTTTTATAATACAGTGTTACTATTCCATTAAAACTGAAAATGCATATAATCAGATGAACAGAAAATCAAAATTTTGCAATTAAAAATTGCATATTAAATTACATATTTTTATTAATATATTACATATTTCTAAATTTTTAAGTTATTTAAATAATAATATGTATTACTTGCATACTTGTTTACATTTTAGCAATTTTTTAAGGTTATACATATGTACGAGCGCATTTCTGCGAGATTGTAATAGGAATCATCAATCAACAAGCCAGTAAAAATCGAAAATAGGGCCGATGCATGTAATTTTTTTTTCATTTCTTTGGTTATAAGTACCAGGCTAAACGATGTATGTACGCGCATTTTTATACATCGTACGGTACTTGTCAAAGATTCAATGTAACTGACATAAGCGCGGTCACAATACGTCTCAAAACTTAATTTGACCAATTCTTCCATAGCCCTTCGAAAGTTTGTATTTTAAATGTTAGCCAATAGATTTTCCTAGTACTTACTGTACTGCCGAGTCAAACTAGGCAAATATCTACCAGGTATGTTATCGCTGTATTAAAAGTGCCATAACTCGGTTGCAACCATTCAAAACAATATTTATTTTTGTCCGGATCACTTGACGTCGAATCTCCCTCATATATTTTTGCTTCGATATTGCGGTGCAACTTCGTTAATTTGCATAAATATAGTTTCAAAAATTTTTTTCACACACGTATGTACGTGTAATCAACTTCATTAAATGCCAAATTTATCTTGACGATCTCCGGAACGTATATATATATATATATTTAAAACTCATCGAAGATGTTATCGTATTATATTTACCGAAATACCCATTTAACTTAAACGCATTAATTCCCTCGAAATAATAATGATAAAATAAAAAAAAAAAAAAAGAAGGAAAGAGGATGGATAGATAAAGTCCGGAAGATCGCCAACTCCCTCGTAATAACGATATTTAAAATGATAAAGCCCGTTTCGGGATAAAAAGCGTAGAAAATATACCCGGAATTTCCTATTTAATTTCGCATATAATTCATAGCTCGGTTTCTTTTTTGTTTAGCCTCGCCATCAGATTCTTTACCCGTATTTTAATCTTCAGTTCTATTCTTCATTTTCTTTGGGTATATATGAAAAAACTTCGCGCTTTCGAGCTTAATTGGTTTTGAGAATCTCATTATGAGGTATAATACGAGTTCATGACCTTTTGCTCGTAATTAATATATAATATATATTTATTTATTTATAAAGAAAGTATATATAAATGCGTCATTATTTTTCACCGATCGACGATATACGAAAATCGTTTCTACGTGTGTATGTATATATATATACATGTGCGTGTGTGCGCGCGTACACATACCTTCTTGTCTTTAATCTCACAAGAAATACATCCGCGGACTTATTACGACAATAATTTCCCTCAATTTGTATTTTGTCTCTCGCGAGATTCTCGAGCGATGCAGCAATTTACAACAACTCGATCTTGATGCGAATTTGTGAAGAAAAAAAAAGGTATAAATAAATGTTGCGCCGAACGATCTTGTTTAATGTGATGTAGTAAGAATTCAATGAATTTTAACGAACGTGTGCATCCTTTATTATTTTTCATACCTATAGTATATTTTTAAATGACGAGGTAAACAAAAAAGGTACAAGTTTGAAATAATATATAATTTTTACTAATTATTAAAATGCGTTTAAAAATTTAACGTTTAACCATTCGATCAACGATTTAATATACATATATATATATATATATATATATATATGCGAGACGTTTATACACATTTAAGTTGCATATACGGTCTTTTTTTTATTTTTTATATTAATTATATAGCTTCCGATTAGTTTTTTTTACATCGATGACGCGCTACGTACGTAATGTATCTCGATACAAGGCTAACATTATTAAGTTAATTTTCAAGAAAATCGAAAATTATTTCTGGGTAGATTAAATAAAATAGAAAGAGGAGAGAAACCCGTTTGGAAGGTATGCTACGCAATAATCGGTTTTTTTTAAGCAAACGTAGTGTAATAAAAATCGGAGCTTCTGTATAAATCTGGAATTAATGTACATTATATAATAAATAACATTTTTTCTAGTACGTGTAACATATAACACTTTTTCACGAATACTTTACGTAAGATATTAAACAAAAAAACATTTTCTCGAGTACTTTTTGTGGAATATTTTAACAAAGTACATTTTAAAGAGTACTTTACGTAATATTCTAACAAATATTTTTTTTCACAAGTTCTTTATATAATAATTCAAAACAAAAAATTTATCGAGTACTTTATAAAGCACAAATAATTAGTAAAATTTCAAATATTTATTGGAAATTCGTCTGTACGGGTTAGGTCATTCAGTCAACATTGGTGTACATCTATATATATATATATATTTAACAGGATAGCGTAGTTATATTTTCGCGGTGATTAAACATAGACCTTCTCGGAACGTCGCGCAAATTCGAAAAAGCCTTTTTCAATGTGTACCGGATACGTCGTGTACGCTCGCGTTGTACAAGCTCAACCTTCTGACAGCGTTGCGGTATATCCCAGTCAAAAATTTGCCGGTGTATATAGTTGCTCTGTGTAATATCCAAAACGACGATAAAAAATATCTGACTTTACAGAGTTTTGTTTTATATATGTGTGTAATGTTACTTATCCTTTTATTGTGAATAATTGATTAATAACGAGATGTCATACATAAAAATGAGTGTTCGCGGTACTAATTTTTTATTAACCGAAAGTTTGCTTATTTCTCAAAAAATCTATCTCTGTGAATTGAAACGTTTTAATATTCGTAAGAATCGTCGATTTATTACTGAGCTAAATTTTATACAAAAAATATTGATCCATTAGTTTAAAAATGGTTGCGGAAGGAAATTTTCCTTTTAATTTTCTTGATCGTAGATCTAATAATTAATTTCCTTCCAATGCTATTTTTAAATGTACTGATATTCTTGTTTGTAATTATATACGTAATTTATCATATTTATTTGATAATTTTTTCGGCTTCATTAACTCGGTCATTAAAATTTTATTAATTCATCCCGTTAACTTGTTAAAAAAATATAGTTCCGGTTAATACACGGAGAAAAGTATATTGAATATAAGAAGCTAAAATTTAATTAAATTAAAATAAGTAATCACATTTATTTTAATACCCAAAGTACTTTTTTATTTCAAATAAAAATTTTATGTCGAATCTCCACAAAGCAATATATTTTATTAAGTATAATATTCAATATTTTTTGTGGACTTTTATCAAATTATTTAAATTTCACACGTGAAGGGTATGGACAAAATAATACGTATTTTACAATCTACCAGGAAAATGAAATTTTGCAACATTAAGTACATTTTGACACGTATTTTACTTGGTACAGGTGGAGCTTACGGAAAGCTTATGGACGTCAAACCTCCTAATTTATTAACACTAATAAAATAATCGGCTTATCCGACTAAAACCGAGTAGCGCGCATAATTTTTAAAACGCGATGCTAAATCACATATGTGTATGTATTATGCATACAAGTATTTTTATTAATGTAAATAGACTATATTTTGACTAATCCGGTGAATAACGATATTTTTTCCCCTTTATTGTGACAAAATAAAATGTATTCGTATATAAAAGGTATATAAATACGTTACAAAAGTGGGAATAAAAAGAATTTTTGCATAAAAGGTATAAATCTTGTTTAAAAATAATATTTGTCAAGTTTTCGTTATTTATCCGGTGAGTCACGAGTGAATACTTTAAAATTTTGTAGGTCAACGTGCTAACTCATTTTTCATTTTTAAATCGAACGTATTGTTGTACCGTTTTTAAATATTCCATATTTTTCGCGTTACACATTTTCGACGTGAAGAATATATATTTGAATTTGAGTATTGTACGGTGTATGAAAGGTTAAAAGATATACTTTTCGTGATTTTTTTTTTTCGTTTTATTTCATGATTGTACGACGCGCGCAGCATGATTTACTAATGAGCGATAACGAATTTTGCGTTAATCGAAATATCTAAAAACGAAAAAAAAAAAAAAAAAATTACTTAGTGGTTAGACCGAATAGGAAAGAAAGTCTAATACTTCTTTTTTAAGTGCGCGCAATTAAAAAGAAAGTACTTAAGAGCGTAATATTTATAGTTTTAGTCTCAAGCGTATACCTTTTTATCTAACTCTGGATAAATGTTGCCATTTACTAAATTAACTGTCGTTTGCGTTTGAACCCGAACGAAATAAAATTTTATTTTATTTACGTCGGCAGATGCAAAACTTTATTTTTGTAATTAATTGTGAATATTAATATACTTTTTTATTATCCCTGTCACACGTAATGTATATGCAATAAAAAGTAAATATAGTTATAAATATTTAAATAAATGTTAATAAATAAATATTCTGAGTGCCGAGTATGGCAATTTATCATAAATATTTCAATTTTAAAATTTAATCTATATCTAATTAAAGTGATCTCGCTGAGTCTCTGGCTACAGAGACTCGCGTACATAATTACTAACGTTAAAAAATGGCAAGTAGTCAAGTAGACCCAATGCAATCGTTTACATCTATAGCTCAGTATGAAAAAGTACTAACTAGGGAACATGCTATCGTAGTGGATTCAGTCGAAGGTTTTTCAGTGCAAGATTATGCAATTGCTATTACAAATATTGTTAATCCAAAGAATATCCTGTATGCTTCTCGCATAAATCAAAGAAGAGTGTGTTTTTATTTAAGTGACAGAGAACTGGCAGAAAAACTCGTTAAGGTTAAAAGTGCGATAACCGTAGGTAAAAATGTTTTATCAATTAGACCCTTGGTATCAAAGGCAAGAAGAGTCCTAATCTCTAACGTTCAACCCTGCATACCCACGGTAGTTATTCTTCAAGAATTGAAAAAACTAGACATAACACCGGTCTCTAACATAACTACGATCAAGTCAAGCATTCAACATCCATCTCTAAGTCATTTACTAAGCTTTAGAAAGCAAATGTTTATAAAACCTGAGGACATTTCGAAAATACCTGGAAATATAAAAATTACGTTAGACAAGGTGAACTTTTGGATCTACTTCTCGACAGAAAAACCAACATGTTTTATATGAGTCTTCATAGAGTTTTTGCAATAGAAAATACTGAAATCAAATCGACATAAGCAACAAGTATCTTTAATTAAATATTTATATATTTTTTTTGCTTAAACTCCATAAAGTTTCTGCAATAGAAAATACTGCAATACAAAATCAACCTTCGGTGCCAACATTCAAATTCCAATAGTGAATGCCAATATTGGTCCAACGTTGGATACCAAAGTTCAAAATCAATAATGGGTACCAATATTGCTCCAACGTTGGATACCAACGTTCCAAAACACAATGACTATCAAAATTGGATAAACGTTTGATACCAACGTTCAAAACCAATAATGGGTACTAATATTGGTTCAACGTTGGGTGCCAACGTTCAAACCAATAACGAGTACCAATATTGATTCAACATTGGGTACCAATATTGATTCAACGTTGGGTACCAACAGTGTTCCAACGTTGAGTACCAACATTGGTCCAACGTTGGGTACCAACATTGGTCCAACGTTGAGTACCAATGTTGATTCAACATTGGGTATCAATATTCCAAACCAACTATGGCACAGGGATGGGCAATTCTACTCGATTTTCTAAAATTTATTATTATTTAAAAAATTCTTTTTTTAAAGTATCGATTATTTATTCGATTCTTGAAGAATCGATACTCCAGAAACAAAGAATCGATACTCCAGAAACGAAGAATCGATACGACTATACGACAGCACTTATATGAATTACGAAAATATTCTGTATTAAGTGGTTTACAAAACTTAAAACACAACAAGTGGTTTACAATACTTAGAACACGAAAAACGGCAAAGAAGCACTGAGCAGAGCAGGATGATGTGAAAACCATGCGGTGCCCGACCGTATTTCAATTTATGACGTTGAAAAATTTATAAGAATCAAAGACTGAGTATTGATAATATGATAATATAAAAATAGTAATAGTGAATTAGTGTCTATAAGTAAATAGAAATCTGTATAATCACACTGAGAAAAAACTGCATAGCAATATTTACTAAAAAATTTAGTAAAGTACAATATAAGTAATACAACCTGATTATTTTATTGATTTCACTATACTATAGCTGAATTATTTATAAACGTATACTTAAATCAACCAACTTTTTTTGAACAATGGGTCCAGTTAATTTATTGATATTCGACTGTATTTTTTACTATAATTCGCTTAGTTAAATTTACTATTTAGAAATACTTAATACAACCCTAATTTATTAAAAATATTTACAATTAAAATTTTGTTACTTTTACAATATATTATTGCAGTATCATTATTACACAATGTAATATTGTTAAATATACTATGTTTTTAAAGTATGTTTAAATAAAAATTTTTATTGATACTAATTAATATGTGGTACAATGAACTATATATTAAAAGAGAATTGACGGATTCAATGGTAAATATAGGTACTATTTCTATAAATATTATTACCCATGTATACAATATCTGAATTCCTTTATACATATTTCGAAATAAGTTCGTCAGTGTAGTGTTTGTCGTCGAAGGACATGGACGTACAGCAAAGTGTAGAGGACTTCCTTACTGAGTGGGAATTATCCCAATAAAAAATCAAATGTATTTAAGCGATTTCTGGTATAACAATAATGTTTTCAATCATAAAATTTATTATCAAATATGTGAGGAATCTAATAGAATATTTAATATGTAATTTAATATGTAAAGAGTATTATATGTATATGTGTAAAAATAAAACTATGTACATTTTATAAACTTATATGGGCTATTTCACGTCAAGTGGTACGATGAAAATTTTAAATCGCTCCAAAATTTGAAAACAGGCTGGAAATATCTTTCAGAAGATAGAAAAAAATTTTTAAGTGTTAAAAATAATTTGCCTAAGAGTTATTCCACCATAAAAAATGGAAATTTTTCAATTTTTTAGAAAAATTTCTATTTTCAAAGCCATTTATCTCAAAATCTATTGATTTTTTTGAAAAAACATTACAAACAACTTTTGTTCAAAATAATCTTTAGAACTTATCTACCTGGGTTACAATTCTTAATTTTAAAATCTCTAAGAGATAGAACGCCCGGAAATATTGAATATCAAAAAAAGGCGACCACGCCACAATCGATTTTGATCTAACACCGCTTAAAAGATCACATTTTTCGAGAGCTTTCGAATGGCGGTGGTTAGATTATTGGCCAAGACCGCTGGTGTAAGTTATGCCCTAAAATACATGAAAATTAGTGATTTTATGAGGTTTATGGGGTATAACTTACAGCAGCGGTCTTGGCCAATAATCTAACCACCGCCATTCGACAGCTCTCGAAAAATGTGATCTTTTGAGCGGTGTTAGATCAAAATCGATTGTGGCGTGGTCGCCTTTTTTTGATATTCAATATTTCCGGGCGTTCTATCTCTTCGAGATTTTAAAATTAAGAATTGTAACCCAGGTAAATAAGTTCTAAAGATTATTTTGAACAAAAGTTGTTTGTAATGTTTTTTCAAAAAAATCAATAGATTTTGAGATAAATGGCTTTGAAAATGGAAATTTTTCCAAAAAATTGAAAAATTTCCATTTTTCATGGTGGAATAACTCTTAGGCAAATTATTTTTAACACCTAAAAATTTTTGTCTATCTTCTAGAAGATATTTCTAGCCTGTTTTCAAATTTTGGAGCGATTTAAAATTTTCATCGTACTACTTGACGTGAAATAGCCCATATGTATAACTTGTTTATAAAAAAAAATAAATTTTTAAAAACAAAATTTTAACTATCTTTTCATTTCGCACAACCGTATCTTAAAGTCTAACTTATTATAAATTATAGTAAAACTAAAAATTATGATGCATTTGTAATATTATTTTTCTATTAATTTCTATTATAATTTATAGTAGTGTTTTATAAAAATATAATATAGTAATTTTTAATAAATAAATATTTTTTAAATATATAGTTAAATTACAATTTCTTTTTTGTAAATGGTACTTACAATTTTCAGAAATAGTTTTACCATAAAATATTGCAGTATAGTTATTGCACTATATTTTCTGGTAATTTTATAGTAAAATTAACCTTTTTTTTCTCTCAGTGCATAGAGGCTATTAGTATGTACAGCATAGCTATTACATTACAGCATAGATTAACGAAAAACTAATTTTGAAAACTTAATCTCCAAGTATTTTTAATTTCCAATTTTCAACCCAATTTTTTGTATAAGATTATATAAATTTTATTATTCATTATTAAATATTCCACATAGAATTTGTGCTTCTAGACAGTACTTTATATAAAACACCTTCCACGAAGGTGTCAACATTCGCAAGTATGGTTTCCAATCACACTTTTAAAAATGTTATCTGATAAAAAAATCTTTAATTCTTACTTCCATCCTATTTCTACTTATATTTTGCTTAAACTTCATAGAGTTTCTGCATTAGAAAATACTGAAATCAAATCGACATAAGCAACAAGTATCTTTAATGAAATATTTATATATTTTTTTTGCTTAAACTCCATAAAGTTTCTGCAATAGAAAATACTGAAATCAAATCGACATAAGTAACAATTATTTTTAATTAAATATTTATATATTTTTTTTGTTTACACTCTGTAAAAAGTTTCTGCAATAGAAAGTGCTGAAATCAAAGCGGAATAATCGACAAGTATTTTTTACCATGTATACATTGTACATTGACTGAGCAAAAAAAGACAATTATTGCATTTATTTAAAAAAATACGTAATTTAATGCAAAATCCAAATACAGAAGCACTAGGTAATAAAATAATAAGTAATTCTACGAAGTTCCAGGTCAATACAATAAAGACACCCTAAAAAATTTCTGCACCGGGAATCAGAGATAATCGTAATTTTCCCTACCCTAAAAATTTCTGCACCGAAAATTACGATTATCTCTGATTTCCGGTGCAGAAATTTTTTAGGGTGTCTTTATTGTATTGACCTGGAACTTCGTAGAATTACTTATTATTTTATTACCTAGTGCTTCTGTATTTGGGTTTTGCACTAAATTACGCATTTTATTATCTTTTTTTGCTCGGTCGGTAACCCACCTTCTTAATAATTAAGATCTTCGGTTGTCGTAAGACTTTCTTTTCTCAGTTGCGTATTGTAAAATTATTCGACTATTATTAGTTTCTAATCATATTTTCTAGTAAAAAATTGTTTGGTAAAGGTTTGTGCTAAAAAGTATAGTTGTAACACTACCATGCTACAAAATATATTAGCACTTTTATAGTCAAAATTACTATTTTCTTTTAGTGTATTTGTAAAACAAGCGTTCAATAATTTCAGAAAAAAATATTCATAAAATTTGTTCGTAATTTGCTTATAATCATTGCAATTCACTATCGTTTTATTTTTAACCTTTAATATATCATGTCGCGGTACCATTTAATACAAGGAACAATTGCGTAAAAATGAGGACACATACACTTAATTAGAATAATTAATAATTTGCTAGATCGTTATTACAATAATTGTTGGTATATTATAAAAAATGTGAATTGAATGTTAACTGTATTTGTTTTGCAGTCACTTACCCACATTAGTTTGGAAACGTAATTGCTTGTGACGCAAATTGATTAATAGTCATCCAATATCTATATAATTTAATGGCTAGATATATATGCCATTTGTGTTATTAAATTAAATTTTTATTATTCATTACAACTATATACGAAAAAAAGTTCCATACGAGATTGTTCGTTATTAGAAATTGTTTTAGAGGATTTGGAGTTTCAATAATTATCGCATATCTCTATGTGTCGCAACAGACCCAGCTGACCTAGGTTATAAATGTAGCATTATTAACGAATTGTTCAATTTTCCTAATCGTTGACAATAAAGTAAGATCAACTCGTTATTTTAGTCAATAGAAATTTATACAATTTTTAGTTTTGAGATTTATCTTTTTAATCGTCCTCTCGACATTCATCCATTACGTTTAATGGAGATTGTCTTTTTTTCCAACGTAATTGTTAAATCTGACATAACTTTACAATTCTGAAAAGTTACTCAGTGTATGTTGAAGCCAAGAAAAGGATAAACAACGACGAAGAATGTTCCAATGATAGAGACAGAGAGAGAGAGAGAGATAGAGAGAGAGAGAGAGATAGAGCGAGTATATGCTATTTATACATTTTACCGTGTAACGTACAGGAAATTGCAATGGAAGGTGTCTTTAACGCGTAGCGGCATGTATAATACGTAGGCGCCGTCGGGAGGGAATTTACGAAATGCGAAATTGATTAAAGAGGGATGTAGGCATTTATACTTTGAGCCAAATATATACTTTGCGGTTTTATACTTTTCTTTTTTGATTACGCATGTACTTTCGACTCGTTTCGCGCCGGTAGTGCCGTTTCAGTAATTGTCGTTACCGCGCCAAAACGATCAATCACGCGACCTAAAGGAATTGAAATATTTGACCAATTTTTAACAATATGTGCATTTATATGAAAATTGATAATTATATTGTATTTTTACCCATGGTCATTTATTTATATATCAATATAGTATATATATATCAATAACTCTACACTTTTTTAAAGTGTAAAAATGTAAGAATTGCACTTTTTTAATAGCATATAATAATCGCATTTTACAATTTTCGTAAAACGTAAAATTATTGTCGATTTATACACGAAGAAAAAATTTCTACACGGAGAAAAATTGCTAGTAAATTTAACCGTGGTGTTCTAGTAAAAGTGGGACGAAGGACACAACAGGTTAAAAAATACCCAGTTTTCAAATAAATTTTACCCTGCTGTTCGGTTAAAATTTATTTGAAAACCGGGTATTTTTTAGCCTGCTGTGTCCTTTGTCCCACTTTTACTAGAACACCAGGGTAAAATTTACCATAAATTTTTCTCCGTGTAGTAAAAATTACAATGTTGTTTAATGAAAGATATACAAACTTGACACACGATAAAAATTACTATTTTGTTGTAGGAAATTGTATTTACTACATATCTATTAATATTAACTATAAGTCTCGTAAATTGTTCCTATAATAAAATAATAATTTTTATCATTTGTCAAATTTGACTCTCTTTTATTAAACAACATTCTAATTTTTAGCAAAACTTTATTCTCCGTGTACATTCCAGCGTCAATTTTTACATTTATTTAAAAAATACGTAATTTAATGCAAAATCCAAATACAGAAGCACTAGGTAATAAAATAATAAGTAATTCTACGAAGTTCCAGGTCAATACAATAAAGACACCCTAAAAAATTTCTGCACCGGAATCAGAGATAATCGTAATTTTCCCTACCCTAAAAATTTCTGCACCGAAAATTACGATTATCTCTGATTTCCGGTGCAGAAATTTTTTAGGGTGTCTTTATTGTATTGACCTGGAACTTCGTAGAATTACTTATTATTTTATTACCTAGTGCTTCTGTATTTGGGTTTTGCACTAAATTACGCATTTTATTATCTTTTTTTGCTCGGTCGGTAACCCACCTTCTTAATAATTAAGATCTTCGGTTGTCGTAAGACTTTCTTTTTCTCAGTTGCGTATTGTAAAATTATTCGACTATTATTAGTTTCTAATCATATTTTCTAGTAAAAAATTGTTTGGTAAAGGTTTGTGCTAAAAAGTATAGTTGTAACACTACCATGCTACAAAATATATTAGCACTTTTATAGTCAAAATTACTATTTTCTTTTAGTGTATTTGTAAAACAAGCGTTCAATAATTTCAGAAAAAAATATTCATAAAATTTTTCGAATTTGCTTATAATCATTGCAATTCACTATCGTTTTATTTTTAACCTTTAATATATCATGTCGCGGTACCATTTAATACAAGGAACAATTGCGTAAAAAATGAGGACACATACACTTAATTAGAATAATTAATAATTTGCTAGATCGTTATTACAATAATTGTTGGTATATTATAAAAAATGTGAATTGAATGTTAACTGTATTTGTTTTGCAGTCACTTACCCACATTAGTTTGGAAACGTAATTGCTTGTGACGCAAATTGATTAATATTCATCCAATATCTATATAATTTAATGGCTAGATATATATGCCATTTGTGTTTATTAAATTAAATTTTTATTATTCATTACAACTATATACGAAAAAAAGTTCCATACGAGATTGTTCGTTATTAGAAATTGTTTTAGAGGATTTGGAGTTTCAATAATTATCGCATATCTCTATGTGTCGCAACAACCCAGCTGACCTAGGTTATAAATGTAGCATTATTAACGAATTGTTCAATTTTCCTAATCGTTGACAATAAAGTAAGATCAACTCGTTAATTTTTAGTCAATAGAAATTTATACAATTTTTAGTTTTGAGATTTTATCTTTTTAATCGTCCTCTCGACATTCATCCATTACGTTTAATGGAGATTGTCTTTTTTTCCAACGTAATTGTTAAATCTGACATAACTTTACAATTCTGAAAAGTTACTCAGTGTATGTTGAAGCCAAGAAAAGGATAAACAAACGACGAAGAATGTTCCAATGATAGAGACAGAGAGAGAGAGAGAGAGAGAGAGAGAGAGAGAGAGAGAGCGAGTATATGCTATTTATACATTTTACCGTGTAACGTACAGGAAATTGCAATGGAAGGTGTCTTTACGCGTAGCGGCATGTATAAGTACGTAGGCGCCGTCGGGATGGAATTTACGAATGCGAAATTGATTAAAGAGGGATGTAGGCAATTTATACTTTGAGCCAAATATATACTTTGCGGTTTATACTTTTCTTTTTTGATTACGCATGTACTTTCGACTCGTTTCGCGCCGGTAGTGCCGTTTCAGTATTGTCGTTACCGCGCCAAAACGATCAATCACGCGACCTAAAGGAATTGAAATATTTGACCAAATTTTTAACAATATGTGCATTTTATATGAAAATTGATAATTATATTGTAATTTTTACCCATGTCATTTATTTATATATCAATATATATATATATATATCAATAACTCTACACTTTTTTAAAGTGTAAAATGTAAGAATTGCACTTTTTAATAGCATATAATAATCGCATTTTACAATTTTCGTAAAACGTAAAATTATTGTCGATTTATACACGAAGAAAAAATTTCTACACGGAGAAAAATTGCTAGTAAATTTAACCGTGGTGTTCTAGTAAAAGTGGGACGAAGGACACAACAGGTTAAAAAATACCCAGTTTTCAAATAAATTTTACCCTGCTGTTCGGTTAAAATTTATTTGAAAACCGGGTATTTTTTAGCCTGCTGTGTCCTTTGTCCCACTTTTACTAGAACACCAGGGTAAAATTTACCATAAATTTTTCTCCGTGTAGTAAAAATTACAATGTTGTTTAATGAAAGATATACAAACTTGACACACGATAAAAATTACTATTTTGTTGTAGGAAATTGTATTTACTACATATCTATTAATATTAACTATAAGTCTCGTAAATTGTTCCTATAATAAAATAATAATTTTTATCATTTGTCAAATTTGACTCTCTTTTATTAAACAACATTCTAATTTTTAGCAAAACTTTATTCTCCGTGTACATTCCAGCGTCAATTTTTACATATTTAGGGTTTAGAACGTATGTTTCGATATATTGGTTGATTCTCGGAAATTCGATATATTCGATCGAAAACTCGAATGTTTGTGACTACGAATTTGAGATTAGACTTTAAAAATTCAATGTGACTAGCCGACTATAGCAGACGAAAATTAATTAAATTCTTCAAAATCACGAGAAAATGAGTACCTATATGTACGAGATTTTTTTAGGACGCACTGATCAGGAGTTTGAGAAAAATTGGAAAATCGAGTGTGTAGTCGGTCCTCTTAAATTCAGTAAAATTAACCAGAGCCTCTTTTAAATTCTACCGAAGTAAACCATTTTATTAATCACTTTTTTGTAAATTCTACTAAAAAAATCCAATATAATTTTTACATAACGTTTCTTCTCGTACACAATCAAATGTAACGTCATAACAATTATTATGGAATTGACTTCACGTTTTTATTCGATTAAATATCTAAAAATCAGGGTGCATATACACTGAGAAAAGTAATTATTTGGGAGAAGAATCTTCCTTAACTGTTATGAAATGTGGATTGAAATACGGTGAAAGGCGTACGTATGATTTAATAATAAAGTTTTTCATGACTTAATTTGGCAAGATACACATTTCATTTAAATTGACTTTATAGTTAAGATACAAATCATTTACAAGTAAAAATTGTGATTTTGATACGAGTTCAGTGAATTAATCAAATTAATTATATTTAAATTAAATATGATTATATTAAAGAAAATGAATAAGAATAAATAAATTGAGAATAAATTTTTACATATTTATAAATAATAATTTATTTGTATATTATAATTCAAATCAAATAAGTGTTTCGCTTGCAATTATAAATTTTCTAAAAATGATTTTTTTTTTTGTTTCAAGCCACATTTCCTAACTATTAAGAATTATGCACTTCATATAAGATAATGGATATTTTTCTTTTACAAAAAAAAGTTTGTAATAATAATAATAAAGGAATATTTCTTATATATTAAGAAATCGACATTAGCTGCAAATGATACAAACTTTTACGCTACGAAATTCTTTGAATGAAAGAATCGTTTTTCTCAGTGTAGGTACATCAACGTCTAATTAGTTGAACCGAGTAACCATACATTTATTTAACGACTATATACTTGTAAATCAATGCATTTCAATATCCGCACGTATAAACGAGAAACGAAGAAAGCGATAGAGAGAAGATAAAACCATGGACAATAATTGGTGAACTCGGAGAGAGAGAGAGGGAGGTAGGGCAGAGTATAGCTAATTGGTGGGATCCAGAAATTAGTCGGAAGGTAAAACTCGGAAAGGAGAGGGATAGAGAGAGAGAGAGAGAGAGAGAGAGGAAAAAAAAGGAGACAAAGCGGTATAAGGTAATCCCATCAACCGGTATACTGGGGTGTACGATACCTCGTGGAAATCTCTCGAGGGAAACGTTTTCCTCAGCCAAAAGATCAGCTAAGAAAGGAAAAGAAACCTGAGGTATAAGACCCGATGTCCGTTCGACTCGCTTCTCGAATACAGATGCTCACGATGTCCCAGAGGGTCTCTACCTACCCGATGAGACGTGCGCGGAATCCACGGGATTTAGTGACACGCGAACGCGGATGTTACACGCGAGAGGTGCCCGATGGCTCACGCCTTCCCCGACCTTACTTTACAAATACTTTTTATACTTTGTATCTCTTACCTCTATCATTTATATTTTTTTTCTTTTTTTTTAGACTAACGGACAAGAATCGGTTTTGTATCGATTGTTTAATAGATTCTATATACCTATATATAAATGACGTTATACGTTTCGATCCCCTCCTTTTTTTCTTTTTATTTTTCAACACCTAATTGCGACGAGCATTCAACGAAGTAACTGAGAACTTTTTATTTGTCAACGTTAACAAGCGTTTATATTTTACGTGTAACGCAATTGTCTCAACTCAATTTCCTCGTAAGATTAATTACCGCAACTTTATACCAACGTGATATTTACTTTTGTACGCTGGAACGATATAATATATATATAATATATTTATTCTTATCGATTTGCACGAAATGAAAACGTAGAAAAAGAAAATGCAACGAAACACGGGAAAGATCGAGAAGGAACAAATAGGGGAAAGAAATAAACAATAAACCATTATCTATCCGTCCGTCATCCACGTACAGGTCGCGCGTTAGCGAACCCGTCAACCGCACGCGCCGACGTAATCTTCGGTGTATAACGGGGCAAAAAGAAAAAGGGCTGACGCACGCACCGCACGTCAAGAACCAACGGAAAAGACACAAACGTCTGCTTCGCAGAGAACGCGATAAGCTTCACGTCCTTCCGCTTGGTATAACACTCTTACCCATATATATATATATATATACATACATTTTATTTATTGAAATATATACGTATGTGTGTAGTATGTATATAAACAAGTACGTTCCGCAAAGTTGATGTATTCCTGTCGATGCATCAGATTAAATTGCAAAAACAATTTTGAGATTTTATTTTTGAAGAATAGAAATTTATATATATGTGTGTGTGTGTGTGTGTGTGGGTGTGCGCGTGTGTGTGATTGTGAATATATATACCTATTCTTGAATATGCGATTTATTTTATATACGCGTATACGTAAATTTTAATTCATAATAATTGTTTCACGCTTTTTCCTTTTCTTTTCTTTAATAAATGAAACCCATGGGAATAAGTAATAACGAAATAATATATACTAATCTTTCATTAATATTTATTTACTAATTATACAAATTTACTTTCATTTTGCAAATGTACTCGGGAACGGAGAAATAGTTGTTCTATAGATTATATCTTGGATGAAATATATGAAAAGATATTTTCCGTGTCGTATGGAAAATTCGATATCATGCACTGAGAAAAGTATCATAGGAAAATTTATTATAAATTTAGCAAAAATTACTGTAATGCATGATATTGGCGAGACATGAGGTAAAGAATCCAGTACTCGGATAAAACTTAACATTGGCAGTAGTACTCGGATAGACGTAGATACCTAATATTAATAGAAAGTAAAAGTCGATTAGGATATTGATATTGACGTAAGGTAAAAGTACCTACAGTGGAACGTGCCCTATTGTGGAAAATACAGTTAAATTATTATAATCCAACAAACCTTTAAGTCTTTCTTAATTGAAAAAAATAAATCAAATTTCAAATAAGTTAAAAAATGTAGATTTATAAATATAAGCAGGTAAAAAATAATTAATCAGCAAAAAAAATAATAAAAGATCAACAGGTAACTAATTTTTAAGGCTATGGTAACAAATAGTACTAATTTCCAAAGCCTTGTTTCAAGCTATTTAAACATATTTCATTATACTTTATAAACATATAATAGGTATAAATGCTACATTTTTATATATTTATAAATAATAATTTATTTGTATATTATAATTCAAATCAAATAAGTGTTTCGCTTGCAATTATAAATTTTCTAAAAATGATTTTTTTTTTGTTTCAAGCCACATTTCCTAACTATTAAGAATTATGCACTTCATATAAGATAATGGATATTTTTCTTTTACAAAAAAAAGTTTGTAATAATAATAATAAAGGAATATTTCTTATATATTAAGAAATCGACATTAGCTGCAAATGATACAAACTTTTTACGCTACGAAATTCTTTGAATGAAAGAATCGTTTTTCTCAGTGTAGGTACATCAACGTCTAATTAGTTGAACCGAGTAACCATACATTTATTTAACGACTATATACTTGTAAATCAATGCATTTCAATATCCGCACGTATAAACGAGAAACGAAGAAAGCGATAGAGAGAAGATAAAACCATGGACAATAATTGGTGAACTCGGAGAGAGAGAGAGGGAGGTAGGGCAGAGTATAGCTAATTGGTGGGATCCAGAAATTAGTCGGAAGGTAAAACTCGGAAAGGAGAGGGATAGAGAGAGAGAGAGAGAGAGAGAGAGGAAAAAAAAGGAGACAAAGCGGTATAAGGTAATCCCATCAACCGGTATACTGGGGTGTACGATACCTCGTGGAAATCTCTCGAGGGAAACGTTTTCCTCAGCCAAAAGATCAGCTAAGAAAGGAAAAGAAACCTGAGGTATAAGACCCGATGTCCGTTCGACTCGCTTCTCGAATACAGATGCTCACGATGTCCCAGAGGGTCTCTACCTACCCGATGAGACGTGCGCGGAATCCACGTGGATTTAGTGACACGCGAACGCGGATGTTACATGCGAGAGGTGCCCGATGGCTCACGCCTTCCCCGACCTTACTTTACAAATACTTTTTATACTTTGTATCTCTTACCTCTATCATTTATATTTTTTTCTTCTTTTTTTTTTAGACTAACGGACAAGAATCGGTTTTGTATCGATTGTTTAATAGATTCTATATACCTATATATAAATGACGTTATACGTTTCGATCCCCTCCTTTTTTTCTTTTTATTTTTCAACACCTAATTGCGACGAGCATTCAACGAAGTAACTGAGAACTTTTTTATTTGTCAACGTTAACAAGCGTTTATATTTTACGTGTAACGCAATTGTCTCAACTCAATTTCCTCGTAAGATTAATTACCGCAACTTTATACCAACGTGATATTTACTTTTGTACGCTGGAACGATATAAATATATATATAATATATTTATTCTTATCGATTTGCACGAAATGAAAACGTAGAAAAAGAAAAATGCAACGAAACACGGGAAAGATCGAGAAGGAACAAAATAGGGGAAAGAAATAAACAATAAACCATTATCTATCCGTCCGTCATCCACGTACAGGTCGCGCGTTAGCGAACCCGTCAACCGCACGCGCCGACGTAATCTTCGGTGTATAACGGGGCAAAAAGAAAAAGGGCTGACGCACGCACCGCACGTCAAGAACCAACGGAAAAGACACAAACGTCTGCTTCGCAGAGAACGCGATAAGCTTCACGTCCTTCCGCTTGGTATAACACTCTTACCCATATATATATATATATATATATACATACATTTTATTTATTGAAATATATACGTATGTGTGTAGTATGTATATAAACAAGTACGTTCCGCAAAGTTGATGTATTCCTGTCGATGCATCAGATTAAATTGCAAAAACAATTTTGAGATTTTATTTTTGAAGAATAGAAATTTATATATATGTGTGTGTGTGTGTGTGTGGGTGTGCGCGTGTGTGTGATTGTGAATATATATACCTATTCTTGAATATGCGATTTATTTTATATACGCGTATACGTAAATTTTAATTCATAATAATTGTTTCACGCTTTTTCCTTTTCTTTTCTTTAATAAATGAAACCCATGGGAATAAGTAATAACGAAATAATATATACTAATCTTTCATTAATATTTATTTACTAATTATACAAATTTACTTTCATTTTGCAAATGTACTCGGGAACGGAGAAATAGTTGTTCTATAGATTATATCTTGGATGAAATATATGAAAAGATATTTTCCGTGTCGTATGGAAAATTCGATATCATGCACTGAGAAAAGTATCATAGGAAAATTTATTATAAATTTAGCAAAAATTACTGTAATGCATGATATTGGCGAGACATGAGGTAAAGAATCCAGTACTCGGATAAAACTTAACATTGGCAGTAGTACTCGGATAGACGTAGATACCTAATATTAATAGAAAGTAAAAGTCGATTAGGATATTGATATTGACGTAAGGTAAAAGTACCTACAGTGGAACGTGCCCTATTGTGGAAAATACAGTTAAATTATTATAATCCAACAAACCTTTAAGTCTTTCTTAATTGAAAAAAATAAATCAAATTTCAAATAAGTTAAAAAATGTAGATTTATAAATATAAGCAGGTAAAAAATAATTAATCAGCAAAAAAAATAATAAAAGATCAACAGGTAACTAATTTTTAAGGCTATGGTAACAAATAGTACTAATTTCCAAAGCCTTGTTTCAAGCTATTTAAACATATTTCATTATACTTTATAAACATATAATAGGTATAAATGCTACATTTTTATATATGATTTACATTAAAAATCAAATTTCTATCTAATTTATTTATAACTTATACTGTTCCGGAATACACGTCCCTAAAGATCGGAACATCAAGAAACAATGTTTCACTATTGGTACATATTTCTATATTTTGTCCGTTTCGAGGAACGCACTTTATAACATATTTTACATTTACTTACATTTTTTAACTGCCCTTTGGCGAGTTATTATAATAAACTAATAACTATTTTAAAATTTTATTTCATGTTTGAATAATCAACTATGTGTTGTAAATAAATTATTTAAAAAACAAGATTATAACCTAAAAAATTATTTTCAATGTTCCAGTTTACGTACAAATTTACATTATCAGTTTTTTATCTCATATTTAATATTAAGAGTCAAAATAGGCATAAAAAATACAATTAATAAGAACAAATAATAATTTATCATAAAAGAAATAAAAACTAATACTATAAGCCTTTATTTCGCGCTAAAATAAATAAAATACGTATACCTACCCAAAAACTGATCCAGTACTGGTACTTTTACCTTATTTGCATTGTTTATGATAGAGAATATTTAATTATACTAAATATACGTTCATTTGACCATTAGAATTTTTACAAATATGCGATCAAAATATTGGAGGTTAAGTTTTACAAAAAAATATGTCGGTCCGACTTTACCTGCCACTCGCATTTGCAAGCATTTAAAATTTATAATAAAAGCGATTTCACTTGGGACAAACTGTATGAGGATAATGTAAATAATTTTACTATTGATTGTTATGAACGATGGTTATTTTTATATATCTAATACATGGCTGTAAATCAATGAATAACATTTGTAATAATAAAGTTACATATGTGTATTTCTTTACATTTGACATTATTATGTTTTATATTTAATTTCAATATCTATTATGCAAAACAAAATTTTAATATTGTAGAAAACAAAAACAATAATTTTGGTAATTTCAAAAAATAAATTTTGCTATGCAACATATTAATTTTTAACGTATTGAAAGGATGTCTCGCCCTCGCTATGCATTATAGTAATTTTTGATAAGGTCATAATTATTTTTCCTATAATACTTTTATCAATGTATATGCATATAAAACTAGTAAATTATTTCTACTACCATTTGGTCATATAATCAATCGATATATATTTATATATGTATAATTTAATTTAATTAATTAGATTCCGCAATCTACATATATTGTACGCGTCGATAGTGTCTGACCATACACGGACTGTATCTACTTTCACATTAATATATATGGCTATTACTGTAGCATTATCCACTTTGTTAATTTCGATCGATAATTATGATATTCAATTTTCAAGAGGGTGAAAAAGATTTTTAAGTGTCGTTTATCACGCGTGCATATAATATCAGTGCTTTTCAATTATATTAAAAAATTTTCTTATTCTTGAAATATCTTTTATAATTACATTAAATTAACATTTTTTCCTTCCATTGTTGAATTATCGATAGTCGAGGGTCAATAGCAAATAAACCTAACTTATTTATTTAAATGACAAAAATAAAAAAAATTTTTAGATTAAAAATAATTATTTATAATTTTATTGTTACACGGGCGAGTTCGATTTAATTTTAAATATATATATTACAATCCATTTATACATGATTTCAAATGTACTTGATTTCAAAATTATTCAAAGATTCCAAATAAAATCGAAGAAAAAAAAATTCGTTTTAAAAAGTCGAAGATTACTTTTTAACTTTCCGTTTGGGAAGTTCAGCCTTCATCAAGACAGTTCATATATACGTTTGAGCTTTCAAGATTGCATACATCGAGGACTAGTAAAATGTCTGAGCTATCTTCGACGGAGCTTGTGAACTTACACGATCGTACCCTCTTCGCTTATGCGTCGTAAAAAAAAAAGAAGGGTTGAAGCTTAACGCACACACGCATATATATATATATATATATATATATACGTTTACGCGTCTTTTCACATGTGTGTGTGTGTGTGCGTGTGTGTGTGCGGAATATAACGCGGGTAGAAAAAGGTGGGCCAACTTTACCATGCGAATAAAGCCGCGTATTTTATTCATAAACGCAGGTGGTTCGGCCAAGTAAAAATCAATATCACCGGAAACGCGTGACTGTGTATGTGTGTGTGTGTGTGTGTGTAAGCGCGCGGGCGTATATACGGCGCGAACGATTAATCTGCCGAGTTTCCGATCGACGGAAAATTTAGGATGACGCAGAAAATTCTTGGAGTATAGGGAGATATATACTGCAGTGTAACCTTTTATACATCCTCAAGGTGTTGAATCATGGAATCCTTGCTGCTGTTATTCTTCTTCATTTTGTGTTGTTGAAAGTGATGTGAAAAAAAAATATGAATGATTTTTCAAATTCTATCTATATGTACCGTCTTCAGTGGGGATAGGATGTTTTCAATCGTCTTTCTTAGTAATAGACACTTTTATTATTTTCTTTATATTTTCTTTTTTTTTTTTCTTTTCTGTATGATAAATGGGAAACCTTATTTTTTCTTTGCACGCGGTAATTCTTTTCGCGTATTTCTTTGGTAATATACATGTATTATTAAAATAATCGTTGTGGTATTAAAATATCTAAGTATATTATTTAATTAATTTCTACAGAGTACACGTTTGTTTTCTTTTTTTTTTGTAATTTAAATATCGTTTTAATTCTCACGATACTGCTCCGTAGGTGCGGGTCAAATGTATTTTTGTACGATTAATTGAATTTTTAACGGTTTATTTACATATCAAACAAACTTGCGAGTGGTAAATATTTTTCTAAATATTGATTACACTGCGAAAATATTCGAAAAAATTTGTAATTGAATGTCGAATAATGGACATTTTTCTTTTACAAAAACTATAAACACATTGTGAAATAATGTAAATAATATAAATCAATGTGTTCTATTCCACAATCGACTAAAATATTATATTTGTTTATAACATACAAAATTGTTTAAACATTGCCATTCTTAATTGAAAATTTAGTTTTTTAATAAGTAATACATTTTTTTTTGTAAAGAAAAATATGTTGAAATAAAAAAAAAATACTTACATAAAACTTAGATAATTACTTTGTAGAATAAATAAACAATAAATACCAAATACATCGAAATATTGCTGAAACGAGAGGAGTATTTTAACACTAATTTTGACACATTCAACTGCATAAATCTTTTGTTACAATATTCCTTAAAAGTTTACATTTTTACTATAAATATGCCATAAAAGTTTCAAATCATATACCATGAAAAAAAATTTTTTTTTACCTAACATTTTATATTTATACATCTCTTTCAGCTTAACGTAAATTAACGTAATTATTTTAACATTGTTCAAAAATATGCCTGTCGAGTTTGACCTACTTGCCACGAAGATAAATTAAGAAAATGACAATTAAACGGGCTGTAATAAAATAGTGGTGGGGGTGGGAGGTGGTACACACTATACGAAGCAGCTATTAATAAATGATTAGCGCTTTAATGCAATGCTAAGAGTTTATCAACTTTAATGATTAATTATACAAAATTTACAATATAATCTCCATTATATCATGTTAAATTTATCAAAGTATAGTTAATTTATGAATATTATGTATAATAATATTTCTTCGAATTTTTGTGTTACAGGGTATTAAGGGTAATGACAACACTTATATAGAAACAAAGCATGAGTTGGATCCGCCCATATGGGCGAGTAAGATTCGTTTTTTACCTTACGACTCTCACATGCGGACTGTTTGCATGCGCGTTGAAGTATACGGATGTGCTTGGACTGGTAAGTGGATGTATTTATATATTTTATCAACAGTAACCTATATATTCAAAATTATCATTATGACACATTTTTAATTTCGATTCTCGCAACCCTTTCAATCACGCAATTCACTTAACGGGATGTCGGACCCTAATTACAGGGATCTACACTTTTCAACGTAAGAATTATGTTGAAAATATCGATTTAAAAATCTGTAAAAATTTGTGTGGGTAGTTATAAACAAAAGTGAGGACATGACGTTTTGATTTTTTCAAAAAAAATAAAATTGTCAATAATAATTGAATAAACAATTTTCGTCCGGTAATTATTTATCTAAAAAAGCATGAATTTTCAACACAAAAATCAGAATTAAATTACGGATCTAAAAATCTGAAAAAATTTGAATACACTGTTTAAAACATGCTTAAAGGCATGGTGTTTAGGATTTTTTGCAAAAATTTATTCTTTTGTTTAGAAATAAATATTAAAAATGACCATTTTCTGAGTCCGACATCCCCTTAAATTTAGTTGAGAAATACAAATACGCGTATCCTATATAGATTTTTCGACGGTAAAGCCGAATTTGATATAAAAAAATATAATAAACCTGAATTTAACTCCTATAATGGGGTAAAAACTACCCTTTGTTATCAATAATAAGTGCTAAATAGTAATTTTTCGGGATTTAGGTCGCCTTTGTTGATCCGACATTTTTTATTTTGTTACATATCCAATATGTTTATTTTATGAAATCTGTTGATCAAACAATCAAATTAAATTCACAAAAATACGATTTTTTGGCATAGATTTATTTATAATAATTATAAGCAATACTAAATCTAAAAAGTATTTCAACACTAAAAAAAATGGATTGTTGCGGTCTTGAAGGAATACTCGTTAAATATGACTTAAACGGAAAATCTGCTAGCTCTTGCTATAGAATATACCTGATCTTGGGACCGGATATCTGTCTTTTTCAGATGAATTTCCCAATTTTTGTTTCAAAAGTAGATTCCACTTAATTACAGAAGAATCATTTTAGATAAACCACATGTTCCGTTCGAGTCATATTTAAGAAGTATTCCTCTAAGAATGAGAGTCCATTGTTTCAGTGAAGTATAAGCATTTATCTAACTGAAAATATAAAAGAAAAATATAAGGGATGCGTTAAATAAAGTGACGTGAAATGTAAACATATTTTGGGTGCCTATCTATTCTGCGACCGAAAGTGTTAAGATATCGTAAAAGTAAAATTGGGTTACTTTTACCTCTTTACACGATCAAAAACAAATTGAAATTTCATAAAAATTCAAGTAAATATAATTAACGACAAACGAGATGAATTTCTATTTAAGTCGGTGGAGCGCGTTGAAAAGAACGGGACTGTCAAAACCGTATTACGAGGGGCGAACACTTTTAAACAATTTCAAACGCACTTGTGCACACCCGCAGTAAAACGTTGTAAAGTAAACTCTTTTGTTGGTTTGCTTCAACAAACCGGGAATGAAAATACAAAGTAGCAGAAAATTTTCAATTATTTAGAAGTGAAAAGGATTGCAGAAGTGAAAATGCACTTTACTCGCGGTAAAAGAAATATTTATTTCCTTTGGCTCGAAATTAACTTAACATTTACATTGTTTTAAGATTATAAGCGAGAGAAAAATAAACCGATATTCAGCGATATTTATCCTGCGACAGGTTATATAACGATACCGTCACGTACGAATTAATTTGAAATTTCAATCGTACTTGTAATGAATAAATATTAGAAATTTTGAAAATAAATACCGTTAGTAAGTTGTATAACATCCTTACGAGGTGTTTCGTTAAAAAACTAAACGATTTTTAAAAGTACAGCGATGAATTCTTCAAACCCATCACGTTCGAATGCACCTTAACGGGATGTCGGACCCAAGTTACAGGGAACTACACCATTTAACATAAAAATTACGTTGGAAATATTGAATTAAAAATCTGCACAAAATTCATATGGGTAGTTTAAAATAAAAGCAAAGACATGACGTTTTGATTTAAAAAAAAAAAATAAATTTGTTAATAATAATTAAATAAACAATTTTTGGTCGGTAATTATTTATCTAAAAAAGCATGAATTTTCAACACAAAAATCAGAATTAAATTACGGATCTAAACATCTGAAAAAATTTGAATATACTGTTTAAAACATGCTTAAAGGCAATGCTGTCATTCAGGATTTTTTCAAAAATTTATCCTCTTGTTTATAAAAAAATATTAAAAATGACCATTTTCTGAGTCCGACATCCCCTTAAGATACGTACGGTGTTATAAACAATTTTTATATAAAAATATTTATTCGTATATCCGCGAATATGTGTAAAAAAGTTATATTATCGATATAGAAGGTCAGTAAAGTGTGGCACGTGGTGTATATATACTTTGTCCGATGATCGCAGATGGAATAGTTTCGTACTCGATGCCTCAAGGGGACAAGCGAGGCAACGACTGGGAATTTTTCGACACGATATACGATGGTCCTTGGGACGGTGAGCTGCGACGTGGTTTGGGTCTTCTCACCGATGGTCGATCCGGGCCTGACAATTTCAAGCTTGGTTTTCACACGCACGAACGAGGGAAAGGTTGGGTCGGATGGAGAAACGACTCGAGGAACAGTCAACCTATCGAGATAAAGTTTGAATTCGATTGCGTCAGGGAGTTCTCGGCTGTCCACGTTATTGCCAATAATCAATTCACCAAGGATATCAAGGTAAATTTTATATTTTTTCGTATCAAATATCCAATTTTATAAATATTATTGTATCGTAACGAACGCGTATTATATAATAATTCCTCTAAAAGTTAAATAATTCTGCTCGAATTAAATTAAATCATATGTGTTAACAAAAATTTTCGATTTTGGTGTAAGAATACTCCTTAATGTAATTGACTGATCTTTTCTTTAGATAAAATGATTTTTTTTTCAATAATTTGATTGCGTAGAAATACAATACTGAAAAAAATAGATTTTTTTATCAAATCTGAATTCTTGTTAAAAATGCCTCAAAAATCAAATCTGCTTTCTCCCATGTGATTTCTTTAGAATCAAGAGGAATTTACTTGATTTTAGAAAAATCGCATTGAAGCAACCATATATATATATTATTTTCGAAGCATATTTATAACATATAGAGAACGAGGATGTGGTAGAAACTTCTTAATATTTGATGTTTTTTACGCAAAATCTGGCATGTTTAATAAGGAAAAAATAGTAAAAAAAATGTAAAGCAACCGTTGATCTTGAAAACATCAAAAGTTAAAAAAAACGAAAGATAATGATATATCCACGAATGGTTCAATATTTCATCAACTTTCAAAGGCTTTTTCCTTATTTTTATCGAACAAATTTTAAATTGACTTTCTCTTTGCTAACGGAGGACTTGTCAAGTCGGACATTTGTCTTGAGATGTCCGCCAAAGATTTATAACAATTTTAGGGAAAATAATTACTCGATTTAATCTGAAATCACCCATCTTATAAATGTGAACATAAGCAATACGCTAAGATAAAATAAATCTGTTATTTTTAGCAAACAGTACATATATATTTTTTCTAAAAATATTTATTCTTCACTTACGACGCTAAACGCACAAGGAAAAAAGTCCCTTTATTAATTCGATCGACACTAAACGTATACAATACATATACCGCGTAGTGATCACCCGTCAATAATTAGAAATCTACTTTCGATTCATACCGAAATCCATCAGCATAATTTGACTGTACACACGATATTATACCGTGTATATATATGGACATATAACCACTGAAATTGAAATGAACTATAATCGGGAGCGTACAACCAATTGGATTCGTACGGTGGAAGCCAGATAGCTTAACGCCGGACTCGGTCATGTATAGAGGAAAATTTGAATATCGAGCTACGAAATTCTCCCTCGAGCACCTCGTGACTTACCAAACAGTCATTTCCAGTCCGATTTTACCAATGTCTGCTTGCGGAAATGTGCTAACTCGCTTCGATATCTATATATACACCATGAAAAACAAAACCATCGTATCCCAATTGCTGGGTAATTCCTTTTTTTCTTTTATATCAAACCCTCGTTCGCACGCTCGTTACGCGGTAACCTGTGATTTTTATCAATTGATAGGTATGTCATTCGATGCGATTTTGTACAATCTACCTGTGTATCGTTATATTCAAATTCACCGTACTTTCAGATCTATGGTTATTTAAGTAGTTACATAGAGAGATAACGCGTATGTGCGTATTGCGTTATCTACTAAATTTTTATATTATTTCGATATCGTTCGTTACGATTTTCATAAATACGTGGAACTTATATTATATTTATATATATGTGCGACGAGGAAATGAAATGAATGTGAGATAAACAGTTTCTCAATGGTTAAACTTGCGAAATCGCCTGTTCTGCTCAGTTTGGCATAACGCTATCGTTCTCGTAGTAGTATCTCGCGTTCCGATTGATACTGTATATCAGAACGTGAGAGGCTATTCACGGAACAGGAAGATCAACAGGCTCGTATAACTCTTATCTTCTCCTTCTTCTTCTTCTTCTTCTTCTTCTTCTTCTTCTTTTTTCCTAGACGTACCTCCACTTTCTTCTTTCTTTTTTTTTCACCTACTGTTTGTTTGTTGATTTTTGTAAAACGTTTCTTTACTTATTGATTTATTAAGGGCATGTAGTAGCTAATTACAGATTTCTGTAATGCATTTTTCGTTATTTAAATTTGATTTTTAGATAATTTTTGCTGTCATCGCACATTTGATACGTAGTAAAAAATACGCAATGATAAAAATAATGAGTAAATATCAACAAATTGTAAGTAAATAACGAAAAGTACAATAATGTCGGTATAAGCGTGTAGTTTTGTATAGACTACGACATCCTCTTAACCAGAACATAATTTACATAATAGTAGTACAATTATAAATCATGTAAACCTTACGCTGAGATAAACGCAGTTAGTCGTTATCTGTTATACCAATTACTATATAGTAAACTTACAAACTAAATAATATTTATTATCTATAGATTGAGCGATATAAAAAAAATTAAAGCAACTGCACACCCTTTAACGCCTGAATTGCAGTTCTTGAGTAGTCTAAGTTTGAGGTAGTGCCAATTAACGTAAAAATGATAAAAATGTCTGAAAATTCATACTCGACTATTTTGGGGTATGCTCTTTCGATTGGCGTAGTTAAAAATTTCGAAAAATTTCAAAAAACCATTAAATTTTTGAATTTAAATAAAAAAAACATGATTATCAACAAGTAAATAATTTTGTCTATTTAACCCATTTTATTCAACAATGATCAGTTTTAGGAAAAAATATTATAGAACAAAAGTTGCTTAAAATCGTTCAAAGAGTAAGTGTGAATTTTTTCAGAATTTTTTGAGAGGTTTTTAGATTTTTGAATTTGGCAATTTTTCGAAAAATTAAAAAAAGTCTTTAAACTATTTTGAAAAAATTTAGGCGTATTTTCTGAGTGATTCTAAACACTTTTTATTCTATACAATTTTTTTCTAAGATTGACTGTTCGTAAGAAAAAAAATAATGAAAATTTACACTAACATTGACCCATTTTGGACGCCATTTTGAATTTGTTATGTCAAAGTTAATTATTATAAGTCCATAACTTTTAAGTTCTAGGTATAATTGCACGATTTTGAAAGGTTCCATGTGAAATGAACTGGTGGTTCGAGGTGAAAATCGAGTTTGAAAGAAAACTGTATTATAAAAATCATGTTTTTTTTATTTAAATTCAAAAATTTGATTGCGTAGAAATACAATACTGAAAAAAATAGATTTTTTTATCAAATCTGAATTCTTGTTAAAAATGCCTCAAAAATCAAATCTGCTTTCTCCCATGTGATTCTTTAGAATCAAGAGGAATTTACTTGATTTTAGAAAAATCGCATTGAAGCAACCATATATATATATATTTTCGAAGCATATTTATAACATATAGAGAACGAGGATGTGGTAGAAACTTCTTAATATTTGATGTTTTTTACGCAAAATCTGGCATGTTTAATAAGGAAAAAATAGTAAAAAAAATGTAAAGCAACCGTTGATCTTGAAAACATCAAAAGTTAAAAAAAACGAAAGATAATGATATATCCACGAATGGTTCAATATTTCATCAACTTTCAAAGGCTTTTTCCTTATTTTTATCGAACAAATTTTAAATTGACTTTCTCTTTGCTAACGGAGGACTTGTCAAGTCGGACATTTGTCTTGAGATGTCCGCCAAAGATTTATAACAATTTTAGGGAAAATAATTACTCGATTTAATCTGAAATCACCCATCTTATAAATGTGAACATAAGCAATACGCTAAGATAAAATAAATCTGTTATTTTTAGCAAACAGTACATATATATTTTTTCTAAAAATATTTATTATCTATAGATTGAGCGATATAAAAAAAATTAAAGCAACTGCACACCCTTTAACGCCTGAATTGCAGTTCTTGAGTAGTCTAAGTTTGAGGTAGTGCCAATTAACGTAAAAATGATAAAAATGTCTGAAAATTCATACTCGACTATTTTGGGGTATGCTCTTTCGATTGGCGTAGTTAAAAATTTCGAAAAATTTCAAAAAACCATTCAATTTTTGAATTTAAATAAAAAAAACATGATTATCAACAAGTAAATAATTTTGTCTATTTAACCCATTTTATTCAACAATGATCAGTTTTAGGAAAAAATATTATAGAACAAAAGTTGCTTAAAATCGTTCAAAGAGTAAGTGTGAATTTTTTCAGAATTTTTTGAGAGGTTTTTAGATTTTTGAATTTGGCAATTTTTCGAAAAATTAAAAAAAGTCTTTAAACTATTTTGAAAAAATTTAGGCGTATTTTCTGAGTGATTCTAAACACTTTTTATTCTATACAATTTTTTTCTAAGATTGACTGTTCGTAAGAAAAAAAATAATGAAAATTTACACTAACATTGACCCATTTTGGACGCCATTTTGAATTTGTTATGTCAAAGTTAATTATTATAAGTCCATAACTTTTAAGTTCTAGGTATAATTGCACGATTTTGAAAGGTTCCATGTGAAATGAACTGGTGGTTCGAGGTGAAAATCGAGTTTGAAAGAAAACTGTATTATAAAAATCATGTTTTTTTTATTTAAATTCAAAAATTTAATGGTATTTTGAAATTTTTCGAAATTTTTAACTACGCCAATCGAAAGAGCATACCCCAAAATAGTCGAGTATGAATTTTCAGACATTTTTATCATTTTTACGTTAATTGGCACTACCTCAAACTTAGACTACTCAAGAACTGCAATTCAGGCGTTAAAGGGTTAAGGAGATGGCGCAACCGGTGGGTTACCGACCGAGCAGAAAAAGATGATTACTACATTAATAATAAAGAATAAATCTTAACTGTAATAATAAATCATTTTACAAAGTTATGCAGGTCAATATTACAAGGATATAAAAAATTCTTCTACATTTTAGTGCAGACTTTTTTTGGTTTTAAGCCTTCTTTTTTTTGGTTGAAATTTTGTACAATTACTATTATTATTTAATTATTTAGTATTTTCGTACTCGGGTTTTACATGAAGTTGCATATTTTTTTTAAATAAATTTAATAATTTTTTTTCTGCTCGGTCAGTAATCCACCGGGTATGCCACTTCTTTAAAGGTATTTTTCAAATATAGTTTTCAATTTTCAATTTGTCGAAATTTTTTTAGCAGACGCACAATTGTTGGACATCATAGAATGTGTCTTAACTCATACATTTAAAAAATATATAAATTGAAAGATACAATTTTGTAAAATCAGGTAATGTCGTTAAATGCGTATATTAAATCAAGGTGCAGCACCCCCTTAAAATTCTTGAACAGCATAACGTAATTCAATAAACTGAAATTTAAATTTAAAACAAAAATATTACTCTCAACCATTTCTTTAATTTTGGTAAATTTAAAGTATTTTCATATTGTTAGGTAACACATTAAATAAACCTATATAGATTGCTTGAATACATCTATTTTTGATATACTTATTGTTTAATTTTAGACAAATGCATTTTTTCTTTCAAACCGCACGTTACACGGAAATTTGGACATTTTGGAATGTAAAAATAGTATTTTAGTTTCTTTTTTCGCGTAGTATAACTAACTATTAATTTTCTATATTTTCTAACTGTAAAACTTGAGGAAAATTAAAAACATCGTCTTGCGAAACATTTGTTTGGACAGTTAATTAACTTTTAGTTTCAATGTGTTATGTTATACACACGCGCACACGTACATGCGCAGTTAATTAAAATATATCTTATACAAAATGTATTTATGTAGTTTTTAATTTTTCTATACGGTTAATTGTAAGTATGCGTTGCTTTTATTACCGTCGTACAAAATTAACTTTGTAATTATCGTGGTTCGTGGTTAAACAAAATCTTGTAGGAAGTAATATTATTTTTTTGTATTATATCTTTATATTTAAAACTATCATTTACTATTTAAAAAGGTTACTGTCGTTACAAGGAAAGAAAAGTATTTAATGTTTATTATGTTATTGAGTGGTCGAGAGAGATTTGGTAAATTATAAATGTTTTATAGGAATAATTAATAGTTACGAAAAATTTATAGTATATTACATACCATGGCCAGTAAAATAAGAAATGTCTCAGATCACATGTAATTGTCGGCCGAGGCGAAGCCGAGGTGGACGATCATGTGATCTGAGGCTTTCTTTTTTACTGGCCAAGGTGTGTATACTATTTTTCTGCTCGACGTTGCCGGAAAACGGCAACTTCAATTCGCGCAGCGGCCGGGAAGTTGTCGCTTTCCGGCCGGAGGGCAGAAATAGTATATTACATACCATGGCCAGTAAAATAAGAAATGTCTCAGATCACATGTAATTGTCGGCCGAGGCGAAGCCGAGGTGGACGATCATGTGATCTGAGGCTTTCTTTTTTACTGGCCAAGGTGTGTATACTATTTTTCTGCTCGACGTTGCCGGAAAACGGCAACTTCAATTCGCGCAGCGGCCGGGAAGTTGTCCGCTTTCCGGCCGGAGGGCAGAAATAGTAATATTACATACCATGGCCAGTAAAATAAGAAATGTCTCAGATCACATGTAATTGTCGGCCGAGGCGAAGCCGGGTGGACGATCATGTGATCTGAGGCTTTCTTTTTTACTGGCCAAGGTGTGTATACTATTTTCTGCTCGACGTTGCCGGAAAACGGCAACTTCAATTCGCGCAGCGGGCCGGAAGTTGTCGCTTTCCGGCCGGAGGGCAGAAATAGTATATTACATACCATGGCCAGTAAAATAAGAAATGTCTCAGATCACATGTAATTGTCGGCCGAGGCGAAGCCGAGGTGGACGATCATTAGAAATCTACTTTCGATTCATACCGAAATCCATCAGCATAATTTGACTGTACACACGATATTATACCGTGTATATATATGGACATATAACCACTGAAATTGAAATGAACTATAATCGGGAGCGTACAACCAATTGGATTCGTACGGTGGAAGCCAGATAGCTTAACGCCGGACTCGGTCATGTATAGAGGAAAATTTGAATATCGAGCTACGAAATTCTCCCTCGAGCACCTCGTGACTTACCAAACAGTCATTTCCAGTCCGATTTTACCAATGTCTGCTTGCGGAAATGTGCTAACTCGCTTCGATATCTATATATACACCATGAAAAACAAAACCATCGTATCCCAATTGCTGGGTAATTCCTTTTTTTTTTATATCAAACCCTCGTTCGCACGCTCGTTACGCGGTAACCTGTGATTTTTATCAATTGATAGGTATGTCATTCGATGCGATTTTGTACAATCTACCTGTGTATCGTTATATTCAAATTCACCGTACTTTCAGATCTATGGTTATTTAAGTAGTTACATAGAGAGATAACGCGTATGTGCGTATTGCGTTATCTACTAAATTTTTATATTATTTCGATATCGTTCGTTACGATTTTCATAAATACGTGGAACTTATATTATATTTATATATATGTGCGACGAGGAAATGAAATGAATGTGAGATAAACAGTTTCTCAATGGTTAAACTTGCGAAATCGCCTGTTCTGCTCAGTTTGGCATAACGCTATCGTTCTCGTAGTAGTATCTCGCGTTCCGATTGATACTGTATATCAGAACGTGAGAGGCTATTCACGGAACAGGAAGATCAACAGGCTCGTATAACTCTTATCTTCTCCTTCTTCTTCTTCTTCTTCTTCTTCTTCTTCTTTTTTTCCTAGACGTACCTCCACTTTCTTCTTTCTTTTTTTTTCACCTACTGTTTGTTTGTTGATTTTTGTAAAACGTTTCTTTACTTATTGATTTATTAAGGGCATGTAGTAGCTAATTACAGATTTCTGTAATGCATTTTTCGTTATTTAAATTTGATTTTTAGATAATTTTTGCTGTCATCGCACATTTGATACGTAGTAAAAAATACGCAATGATAAAAATAATGAGTAAATATCAACAAATTGTAAGTAAATAACGAAAAGTACAATAATGTCGGTATAAGCGTGTAGTTTTGTATAGACTACGACATCCTCTTAACCAGAACATAATTTACATAATAGTAGTACAATTATAAATCATGTAAACCTTACGCTGAGATAAACGCAGTTAGTCGTTATCTGTTATACCAATTACTATATAGTAAACTTACAAACTAAATAATATTTATTATCTATAGATTGAGCGATATAAAAAAAATTAAAGCAACTGCACACCCTTTAACGCCTGAATTGCAGTTCTTGAGTAGTCTAAGTTTGAGGTAGTGCCAATTAACGTAAAAATGATAAAAATGTCTGAAAATTCATACTCGACTATTTTGGGGTATGCTCTTTCGATTGGCGTAGTTAAAAATTTCGAAAAATTTCAAAAAACCATTCAATTTTTGAATTTAAATAAAAAAAACATGATTATCAACAAGTAAATAATTTTGTCTATTTAACCCATTTTATTCAACAATGATCAGTTTTAGGAAAAAATATTATAGAACAAAAGTTGCTTAAAATCGTTCAAAGAGTAAGTGTGAATTTTTTCAGAATTTTTTGAGAGGTTTTTAGATTTTTGAATTTGGCAATTTTTCGAAAAATTAAAAAAAGTCTTTAAACTATTTTGAAAAAATTTAGGCGTATTTTCTGAGTGATTCTAAACACTTTTTATTCTATACAATTTTTTTCTAAGATTGACTGTTCGTAAGAAAAAAAATAATGAAAATTTACACTAACATTGACCCATTTTGGACGCCATTTTGAATTTGTTATGTCAAAGTTAATTATTATAAGTCCATAACTTTTAAGTTCTAGGTATAATTGCACGATTTTGAAAGGTTCCATGTGAAATGAACTGGTGGTTCGAGGTGAAAATCGAGTTTGAAAGAAAACTGTATTATAAAAATCATGTTTTTTTTATTTAAATTCAAAATTTAATGGTATTTTGAAATTTTTCGAAATTTTTAACTACGCCAATCGAAAGAGCATACCCCAAAATAGTCGAGTATGAATTTTCAGACATTTTTATCATTTTTACGTTAATTGGCACTACCTCAAACTTAGACTACTCAAGAACTGCAATTCAGGCGTTAAAGGGTTAAGGAGATGGCGCAACCGGTGGGTTACCGACCGAGCAGAAAAAGATGATTACTACATTAATAATAAAGAATAAATCTTAACTGTAATAATAAATCATTTTACAAAGTTATGCAGGTCAATATTACAAGGATATAAAAAATTCTTCTACATTTTAGTGCAGACTTTTTTTGGTTTTAAGCCTTCTTTTTTTTGGTTGAAATTTTGTACAATTACTATTATTATTTAATTATTTAGTATTTTCGTACTCGGGTTTTACATGAAGTTGCATATTTTTTTTAAATAAATTTAATAATTTTTTTTCTGCTCGGTCAGTAATCCACCGGGTATGCCACTTCTTTAAAGGTATTTTTCAAATATAGTTTTCAATTTTCAATTTGTCGAAATTTTTTTAGCAGACGCACAATTGTTGGACATCATAGAATGTGTCTTAACTCATACATTTAAAAAATATATAAATTGAAAGATACAATTTTGTAAAATCAGGTAATGTCGTTAAATGCGTATATTAAATCAAGGTGCAGCACCCCCTTAAAATTCTTGAACAGCATAACGTAATTCAATAAACTGAAATTTAAATTTAAAACAAAAATATTACTCTCAACCATTTCTTTAATTTTTGGTAAATTTAAAGTATTTTCATATTGTTAGGTAACACATTAAATAAACCTATATAGATTGCTTGAATACATCTATTTTTGATATACTTATTGTTTAATTTTAGACAAATGCATTTTTTCTTTCAAACCGCACGTTACACGGAAATTTGGACATTTTGGAATGTAAAAATAGTATTTTAGTTTCTTTTTTCGCGTAGTATAACTAACTATTAATTTTCTATATTTTCTAACTGTAAAACTTGAGGAAAATTAAAAACATCGTCTTGCGAAACATTTGTTTGGACAGTTAATTAACTTTTAGTTTCAATGTGTTATGTTATACACACGCGCACACGTACATGCGCAGTTAATTAAAATATATCTTATACAAAATGTATTTATGTAGTTTTTAATTTTTCTATACGGTTAATTGTAAGTATGCGTTGCTTTTATTACCGTCGTACAAAATTAACTTTGTAATTATCGTGGTTCGTGGTTAAACAAAATCTTGTAGGAAGTAATATTATTTTTTTGTATTATATCTTTATATTTAAAACTATCATTTACTATTTAAAAAGGTTACTGTCGTTACAAGGAAAGAAAAGTATTTAATGTTTATTATGTTATTGAGTGGTCGAGAGAGATTTGGTAAATTATAAATGTTTTATAGGAATAATTAATAGTTACGAAAAATTTAAATACATTTTTCCGTACACAACGTAATAATATTTACATGGAGAAAAATGTTGGATTAAAAATTATTATATTCTTTAGCGACTGTCGGAATTAAAAAGATTGCTAACATTAATGATAAAATTGAAGTTATGTACAGTACCGTCCATGTAAGTTTAGGAACATTTGTAAACTTTCCATTTAGACGTGTATATTTTATCTAATGTTTAACAATCCATTACATTTGAAGAAAATATTATAGAATAATTTAAAAAAAAAGAAAATACAGGTATTTTCTTCATCTTTAATATGATATCATTGGGAATTATCTGAATTAATTTTCAAATAAAGTGAAACAATACTTTTCTATTTAAGAAAAAAAATGTACACTATTTTTCAATGGAAGGATTTTTTAAATTTGGTTCGTAAATCGTCCCATCAGCTACATTTTATTAATAATTAATGCTAGTAATGTTAAATAATATCAGTTGAAAGATATTTTCTTCGAAAATTGTGGATTATTAAACATTGGATAAAATATACACATTTAAATGGAAAATTTACAAATGTTTCTAAATTTACGGATGGTACTATATGGTATATTCATTTTTTACAATTTTCGTTAAAGGCATATAGTGTACAGTTTGTCCCTCCTTCTGATAAAAAAAATGTGCTAATTTTTAATCTAACATTTTCCTCTGTGTATGTAAGTATACAAGAATTATCAAAGTAAAAACAAAACATACGATGATACAAAGATTAAAATTCAATTCACAATGATTAAAATAATTGTTTAACACATTATATTGGCAAGCGACGCGACCGAGTATATATCCATTCCAATTTCAATTTTTTTTTATAGAAAAAATTAACAACGTACAACTACTAACGCTGGTATTGTAAAAAAAAAAGAAAAGTAAAATGACGTTGTCTACGCGTCTACCTTTTTATGCATATAAAAATATATATCGTATCTTCGCATTCATGCAAACGTACATAGAAGCGAGCAGCGTGTACCAGCATCATTATTATCATCTCCCGCGTTGCTCTCTTCTTCACAGCGACTTTTCGTCCTATACGTATATATACCTCTAAAAACGAACTCTAGCGCGTACCTGCATCTTGATTGAATATTCCACTCGGCTCTTTATCAGGAATACGCTTGCCGAATCCCCAATATTTTGCTGTTACGCGACGTTGCAAAACGCGCGAAAAAGAGATAAAATTTGTGTACGAAAAAAATAAATTTTATATATATGTATATGTCGGTCGAAACTGTAACAGAGGAGAAGCTATGTGGTATTTGGAAAATGCAATTAAAATATAGAAAATTATAATTATTTGAAACATTTTCAGTATGTAAGAAATTAAATTTAAAAGAAATGTATACTAACTAGATGATAGCCGTACCTTACAAAAATATCGATGCCGAAAAATCGAATGTTAAATGGTATCGATATTTGATAATCGATATCATTTGTAAGAATAATGGAAGCATTGATGTAGAAATCGATATAGGCTATATTTTGCTAATCATTCATGGTTATAAAATTACAATTGAAGTAAAGATGATTAAATTTATAGGAAATAAAAAAAATAACTAAAAGCTTATTAGTCACTATAAAGTCGCTTCCGAATGTACACTCTTCATCAAGTGTCCCTTACATCTTATAATAGATCATAACGTATTTATTTTCAATTTTTGCCGTAGTTATTCGCATCGATAATCGGTATATATCAGATTGTAAAATCAAGAAATACATCATCCACCCCCCTTCGCCGACCTGCCTACAATCGGTTTCTTATGTATAGCCCAGAGGGTGTTACTTCACTTTGGGATTGACTTTTCACATAGACACGTTTTTCATGCGACACCTAGTGACAATTTCGCAAACTAAATGTTACGCGGATTGTTAGTGCTATATAGCCACGACGTTTTTCCATAATATAAAAATAACATTCGAGAATCGAGAATCTCGAAAATTGAAACTCGATCTCGATTACAATTTTTTAATAAAAATTGTATTAGCATGGCGTCATGACAATTTATTATATCTCTACCTAATTACAAAAATATCGATCCATCGAAATTTCGATTTAAATCAACTTTTAAATAATAATCGAAAAAATAATCACTACGTAAAAATAAAGTATATCGAATACATTCGCAAGAATCGAAAAGTATCGTCCATCCCTAAGATTAACCAAAATACGTGCGGGAGATTGAATTAACCTCTTGTTATGACTAACGATATACCTTTTATTAAATTGATATATACAAATAGTTAAAAAAGAAAAGAAAGAGAGATCAAACGTTAGTTAGCGTGGAACTCAAGACCTTCGAAAAAACGAAAGTGATAGACGTTCGGCACGCAGAATTGCATCTTCTCGTGTATACTCTGGCGCCCGTCGTTATTCCATTATAAATTCTTTCGCCAGGCTAAGGAGGAGTGTGCGTGTCGAAAACCAGGGAGAATAAGAAGAAGAAGAAGGAAAAGAATAAAAAAAAAGAGAATGACCGACGCGCGTGCGGATTCGATTCGAGCTAAGTGGATAAATTTAATGCGGACTCTCTCCTCTCCTTCCTTATTTTTTCACGCTCGGATGACGGCCAGGGGAGTACACTACGTGATTTTCATGTAAAGCTACATATATATATACCTATGTATAAAGTGGATATACCTCGTTCAAAAAGATTTATGCGGTTCTTTCTTTTTTGTTGCGTTACGCTTGCTTTTACGCACCGGCTTCGATATATATATATATATATAACCTCTTTCGTTACGTAATATTGTATTTTATTTGCAATATTTTTGATGATGGTTAACGATGCACAGGAACTGTTAATTATATGTATAGCGAAACAATATATGTGGTCGGATATGTGTATATTCAATGTACGTCCTTGCTGAAAAATCAATTTACCTTTTTCAATCAGGTGATAAAGTTGGTCAACTCACGAATATATAAGTATATATTTTTGAAATATTCTATATAATGCATAACTATTAAGCCAGACTTTATATACGAATCGGTTAGAAAATTTGTGCACTTGCGAGTACGCACGATTGAGCGTCGCCACCTAACGGTAGCTCGTGAAAACTACCTCGCAGTCAAAAATTCTTTGCAAATATTACTATATATATTGGATGGTAAAAATATCTAATCGACATAGGAATAAATTGTTATTTTTACTAACTAATAAAATTTAAGGTTGTTGTTCGTACATCTTTTACAAAATATAATCGTAAATTTTCCTGATTTTTTTAAACTTCTCCTTTTAATTCGAGTATGTCTTAGCATTGCAAGTATGAATAATTTAATTAAATACAAAATTTTTTTAAACAGGGATTCATAAATTTCGCGTCATAAATTTATACACACGTATATCGATTTAAATATATAACAGCGTTTTAAACAAATTTTAGTGAAATTTTATAAAAGTTGTCAAATTATAAAAATACTGACATTAAACTTCTTACCTTTTGAAAACGATGCACTTTAATAATTCTGACATTAATATAAAATTATTATCGCACGTTGAATTTTTTATCGTCGTATACACGTATACATATATATTTAGGTAGTTTAATCCAAGAGTATAATAAAGAACGGGAAATTCAAGAAAAATTATGAAAGTAGGAATGTTTCGTGAAATTTTTTTTATCTACGTGAAACATCCTTTTTAAAAATCTCGTCAAAAGAAAGAAACGAAAAAAAAAATATTAATCCTGGTATTTCGCGGTGTGTACGCACAAACATTACCTTCAGAAATGCATCTGAACCCTGAAGTTCCAGTCGGTTAAAATTTTTTCAACTGTCCTGTACCGTCGAAACAACCTCGTAATGAAAAACGCCGCCTACAGACGGCATACAAAATCTCGTGTCTATACACGCAAGTCGAAAAAATGTGTATTTTTTCCTTAAACTCACATTATTCAAATTTTCCACACACACACACACACACACACATCGTTATATATATATATATACACACGATAAAGACCCTAGTAGAAATTGAGCATTTTAAGGTTAGACAAAATTTGTAATTTGATCATATTAGGATCATATTTTGAGCATTTTTTGCTAATTCGTCATTTTCTGGCTTAAATACCGTTTCAATTATGCTCAAAATTCTACTAGGGGAAATTATAATGAATTTTCCGCTTATTATATACAACGCGATAGTAAGAAAAACCGCGTTATAAAGGTATAATGTACAAAAAGATATTCATCAGTATATATATTTATATCGTCAAAGGCTATGTATATATATGAAGAAACGCAATGGTATTATCTTTAAAGATATAAAATGCAAAGTTTATTGAATTGGCGAAAAGTGCGATTGTTTTATTCAAAGGTATATAGATCGTTTCTGCGAGCTTCTAGATTTTTCCTCGAGACGCGTGTTTGAAATAAATGCCGAGAGAAGAGAGAGAGAGAGAGAGAGAGAGAGGGAGGGAGAAGTGGTCGAAGTTTTGAAATTGAAATTAGTTGCGTGCAGTTTGCGGGGCACGGCTCTTTGTTTGCGGGTCGGTATTTATAGGGAATATTTTCCTCTTAATGCCTTGAATTTAAGACAGTTTTTATTTATGGAAAGCCCGAGCTCGAGCTTTGTTAGAGAAAATGGATGGATATACGTCGGGTTGGAAGTCGCGTTTTAAGGCTTTCGAGATACGAAAACTCTCTCTTCGGAGACCTTTCGCCATATTCCATTCGTTCTTATATATGTATATATACTAAATTTTAAAGTGAAAATTAGGAAATTTCTCCACGGTTCTCATTTTACGAATTTTATGTATATATATTATTTTACTGTATTCGATATGCACATTAAATTGATTTAATATCCAACTTCTCTTTGCGTAATATATATAATCAAATTTTAATAATCCCGATTCAACTATATATATGTATAGCCGATATTTATTTTTTACCTATTAATCTTACGGTAATAGATTAGTCAATCGGTATCACGTGTGCGAAATTAAAACAATCTCCATTTTTATTATCAGATTGTTATTCAAATTCCGCGGAATTACTTAGCATCAGAAAAGCTGAATAAATGTTTATGAAAAAGATTATTTTCTTTTCGATCCGTACATATATATATATATACATAATTTTCTTGAAATAAGTCGTGTATTTAATCACGTTATAACGTTAAATCTGTAAAGAAATATTAAAAATGTAGATACATATTATTGCAGTTATCGATCAGTTTACGTTTTCCGTGTATTATATATATACGATGTATAATCCGCCTATTAACCCAACAACCACAATCACCATTTTCTTCAATATTTTTCCGATCGTAAATGTCTTGTTAGAAGAGGAAAAAAAAATGAAAAATTATGTCGTCATTATGCGAATGTTATTAAAAGGCTTTATTGTTTAAAAGGTACATATATATACCATATATACATATATATATATACATAACCTATCAAAATAATTCCGAAAGTTATTAAATAATACGCGCGTGGCATTTATGCCCTTCGTAAAATGAGTATTTACCTATTTGTACATTCCTCTCTCCGTTAAATTAAACTTTTTATCGTTATAATAAAAGCACCTTTTATAATTATGGATTTTTTACATCTCATTATTTATTAACGAGAATCTGCTAAATTTAATTGTTTTTATATACACATATACGGTTTTAATACATAATATATCTATATAGATGGATCGAATGTTTATAAAAACACCTTGCACTTTATATTTATACCACTAAAGTTTTTGGATTTGTAATGTATATATTAAAATTAGCGAAATCTATGTAACGCATAATAATATTCAACGAACAAATTTTACTCGTACACACGGTTTAGAGGCATAGGGGAAAAGATTAAGAGTGATTTCAAGGGGATGTCGAATTTGTGATACTACCATGGGAGTCATTTACCGACTGAGAAATACGATCTTTACAATAATTTACGTTTTGTATTAAAATTTAACGAAAATTTGCCCTTTGTTGTAATATAAATCTATAATTGTCCAAAGTTTCGAGACAATTTGTGAGGTAGCTCGTATCATATTTAAAATTTGTTTAAATAATTAATCTCTCGAGCTACTTAATCAATCGTTTTGAAACTTCGTACAATTATATAGATTTATATTGCAACAAAGGGCAATTTTCCTTAACGGGATGTCGAATCCAAATTACAGGAATCTTTACCTTTCAACCCAAAAATTATATCTAAAATATTGCATTAAAAATCTGAACAAAATTCATACGGATATCTGAAAACATAAGGAAGAGCTTGACATTTTGATTTTTTAATGAAAATCATTTCTTAAATAATAATTGAATAAACAATGTTTGTACGGAAATTATTAGTCCAAAAAAGCATAATCTTTCAACCCAAATATCGTGATCAAATTATGGATTTAAAAATCTGGAAAAATTCGGGTATATTATTTAAAACATGTCTAAGGGCTTGACGTTCGGTGTTTTTTAAAAACTTTATTCATTTGTTAATAAAAAAAAGTACAAAATAACCATTTTCTGGGTCCTACATCCCCTTCAATTTAAATACACAAAAGGTAAATAATTGTAAAAAAATATTATTTCGTTAAATCGGTAAACGACTCCGTTGGTAATATTACGAGTTCGACATCCCCTTAAAAAATGTTTTCCTTCGCTGCGTGTATAGATACATAATTTTGATATTCTCATAACATAAAGCGGTGGCACGATAATCCAATCCCCTCTTCCTCGCAAAGAAGGAACGAAGTAATATCCACCGTCAATTGAAATATTCAGAAGCGAAGAAAAAAGTAAATCACCTCACCTCCACATGTACACAGTAGAATTTTCTTCGAAACGGCCAGACTGCGCGAGAAGAGAGAAGTAAGAAGAAGTAAGAAGAAGAAGAAGAAGAAGAAGAAGAAGAACCAACCACTCAACTGCATTATATGAAATCTATGTTTGCCCCGTTGGCTGCATAAATTTCTACGATTATCCCAACATTGGCGTAACGATCGCGAGCAATTCTCTCTTTCTTCCTCTCGCTCTCTTCGTAGAAAGCGACCAACTTAATGCCGCGGTTGGTTCCTTTTTAACTTTACTTATTTCTTTTCCCTGCCTCCCACCACCACCACCACCCTTCGTTTTCGCGAAAGAAGAGGAAGAGCGCGCGCTTGGATATTCTACGCGGTTTTACGGTCCTCGGCCTCAGATCTATATATATTTATATATATGTATATGTATATGTATATATATAGTTGAGGTAAGATTTAAAATTGAAATACTCGTGGCACTCGGATTCTACATACACTTGTACACCTGTAATTCTTTTTACTGTTGCCAGTCCCGCGAGTTTTTCAGATTCGACCCCTTTCTTTTCTAGACTATATGTGTGTTTACTTTCGTTTTGTCTGATACGCACTTTGTCCCTCGCGAATCTTATCCTTCACACACATACGTACACACATACGTAGATATACATATTGTCAACGAAATATTTCCGCGAGCTGGGAAGAATTTAATTTCGTTGTATAAACGAGAAAGAGAGAGAGGGGGGGACTGATTCGTGATGTGCGGTATATGAGATTTTCCTTGAATTACGTTGAATTTCCCAAAGTATTATACTATATGTCATCTTATTGTACTCTCTTTCCTCGCGCTTTACATTGGAAGGTGGTTGTTATTGTTTAAGAAAAAATAAAAAGAAAACATTCGGTTTTACGCTTTTTTTTAATAATTACATTCTTCATTGTTACAAAAATGAGTTACAATATTGTTGAGTCAAGGGAATGTCCGACTCAGTAAATGGTCATTTTTTTTACTTTTTATTTATAAATAAATGAATAAGTTTTAAAAAAACTGCCTTTTTTCACTAATAATTACCGATAAAAATTGTTTACTTATAATTATTATAATTATTCTATATATATATACTAGACTAAAAATTATGGGAAATCATAAGGATACAGCCCTCCGCCTTTGCGCAGTCTATCTGTACACAAAATTTCACAATGATCCGCATTCTCGAGAAACGTTATTTTGAAGTTTTTAGTATATTCGTATTAAACTACGTGTTAAACTTGAATATCAAGATTGATAAAACATATATTATAAAGTAACATTTGTGTACAGGTTAATATTTAATACGTTTTAATACGCCGCTGGTGGACCACGTTCTCCCTTCTCTAGCCAACACCTTTTCCGATCAACTTCTCTCCAGTCCTTCAACCTCTCTTTCGCGCATCTATAGCGTTATCCCCTCTTTCGCAACCTATACTCGCGTTTTTGTGACGAGATCAAATTTTCTAACATTCGTATGCGATGCCTCCAAATTTTCAAACATATTTTCTTGATAATGCGTATGCACGGTCAGATAGACTGCGAAAAAGACAGATGATAGATAGTGTTGTCATGAATTATATTAAATGTTAGTCTCCAACGATAACTCTATCTCGGTAACTGCGAATCTCATGGTAATAACTAGCTATGGGCATCCCCATACTCAACGATGTATGTATATACAATATACCCACATCGACGTATTTCGAAATCACAACGAGAACAGGGTGCAACGTGCATTATTTATCCTCCCTGTTTTATCGACGATGTAATTGGTAATAAACCTGTAAATAAAACTGTACGTAAAAAAATAAAAAGAAGAGACGCCTTCGATTATTGATAATCTGACTGTCTGTTGAATTTGAAACTACAATAATTATTGCGTTTTCGTGAAAAATCTAATATGAAAAATATAAACATAACCTCAACAGGATACGGCACAGGTCTTGATATTTGTTGGCAAGGGACGTTTCTCAAAAAGACAATAATATTAACTCGAAAATTCAGGACAGAGTTAGATTATGCATAAACGAAACCACTTCTCCTCTTATTACTCCACGTAGCTCTTATTATTTTTTCTTTTAAAAATCAAACAACAAGAGATAGGTAAGTATATATAAAATCCTGTTATCGCAATTAACCTTTCGAAACTTGGAAAGAGGTGGCACGAGCCAAGCAAAGTTTTGGGTTATCATTCCGCATAGATAAAAGAAGGTATATATAGGTATGTATATATATATATATATATATTCACATCTTATCAAAATCGAGAAAACCCGCATCACCCAGAGATTCCCAGTTGTTTATACCGTAATCCGCTTTGCACCCGCCTGTTCGTTCACTTCAATGCGAGGACATTTGTCGCGAGACCAGACAAATAGAAACGGTAATGTTTTTGTAGTCGCGAAATACTGTGAATCCATTATATCCTATACCTCTATACGTGTATATCACGAAGGATATATTCACAACATTGCTTTAGTGCGGAATTTATGTTGTACACCTAAGATCCGTTATATACACATATACAAGATGACACTGCTGCCGCCGCTGCTGCTGCTGCTGGTTGATCGATATCAGAGTCATTTTAACTTTGGTTGGAAAAGAACGGAGAGACGCGCGTTATTTGAGATGATGCGAGAAGTCGTCTCTTTGAAAATACACACACACACACACACACACACACACACACACATATATATATATTGGTAAATAGTTTGAAAGCGATATACATCGCGCGTGAGAGAGTATTATCTTGCTCAAAGTATGTGAGGGTAACGTTATTCGAAGTTAGCATTACATTGGAAAACTCGTTAAAGAGTAATATGGTGAGTTGCTTATTGTCTATATGTATCTACGTATATGTATATAAAGATTTGATTGAAAGAGTTAAGTGTACGCAGAGTGAGCGCGTCGAGTCCCTTATTCAATTTGATCGATGTCATTCTGATAAATTATAGAATATCCGTCGTCTGCGTGGATCCTGAGTGTAAAATAGTAAAACGTTTGATTTACTCGAACGTGAAATAAGTAAGACGCATATTTTACTCTTATACACGAAGTGTTATTTACTTTCTGTGTACAATTTAATTTTCTTATTTTATATCTTCTTTTTGTTTGAAAGATTAAATTCGTGTGTTTTTGCTATTTTTTTTTGTCGGAGAGTACAAAAACGACGTTTTCTATTTCACAAATGAGAAAATGGTAAATTAATTTTTTAAAGAGTCATTTTTACTCTTTGAGCGACAAAATGTATATCGAGAGGAAGAAACCTTCCATCTCGCAGCGCGATGGAAGTAAGTTCCATCAGTTCAAATGCATTTTATTTTATTTTTTTTCAAGGTTTGTAATAGTAACTTTTCTCGCAAGGTAAACACGTCTTTTTTAAATATGGGGAATTAAAACTTTTTTAGTAAAAATTACTATTTGTAATGGTAAACGGAAGACAGACTTGCACAAATATAAAAATTGCTATTAATAATGGTTAAAATTGCCATAATAATCGTAAAAATTGCCATTATTAATAGTAATTTTTCCAAAAAATATTTACCATTATTAATAGCAATTTTTATAATTGTGCAAGTTTGTTCTCCTTTTACCATTAAAATAGTAATTTATACTAGCATATTTTTCTCAGTATATCGACGTAGAAGATATAGACGTACTTTAGAAAATGAATACTCAAAAACACTCCCCGGGTCCACCAAGATATTCGGGACACGTTAGAGTGCATCTATCGCTATGGTGAACGAAGATTTTTTTAAGAGTATATAAGAAACTTTACGGTATACGCGTGTGTAAATCACATTACAACATTTTTCATCACCAACCCCACTATATAAATCTTGTCGCTAATAAAAAATTCAGTGTATTTAGTTTCTTCCATATTTTAGAAAATTATGTCCTCCCTCCCAAAAAAAAGAAGAAAATAATACACCCATAGCAGTCAAGAAGAAGAACGCGTTACACCTTCCGGATTAATTTAGTAGCTTTCAAATTAAAACTCAAATACACACACACACACACACACATTGGATATCTAACTATCAAATCTTACGCATTCGTCAGGGGTATAAACGTAATAGTATACAATTTTTTTTCAATGAAGGTACTCCTGCAAGCTGATAGCTATCTATTTTAAATAATACGCAGACACGAACGAAAAAAAGGAGAAAAGGGAACTAGGTATATATATATAGCTAACGCGATTAATCATTCCGTCATATTCGTCTTCCACGAATAACGTAGCGTGTTTAGGTTTAATCAAGAATACAAAATCGACTTGTTCCATGAATCAATGAATCCATCAAAGGAGTTGCGTATGTCCCCGCGACTTTTACAATACGTTCAATGTAATTTCTTTGGAAGAAAAACTTCTTTTTTTTTTACTGAGTGAAAAGATGAATATTATATTCGTGCCTATAGCGTAATTATATACTTTGTATTATTATTAGATGAGCATCGTAAATGTACGATTGACAGTTGAATTGCTCAAGTTATTTTTTTTCGCTATTCAATGATGGAAATTTCGTATTAGTTGATTGACCGGTGACCTATAAACGTACGGTAATATTTATTTTGTAAAATCGAACATATTATCGAGAAACACTCGGTATTTTAATAATAAAAGAAATATAAGTATACATTAATTTTTTAAGAAATTATGTAAATTACGTGTGAAAAAACCAACGACAAACCGTTTTCAACATTTTTTTGTATCGATAAACTATAGAAATAGATGCACTTGATCACCAAGTAAGAGAAATTAATTATTTCATACCTTTGAAAGCATCGCGAGTTCGCTACATCGAGAATTCAAACATTTGTCTTTTTACGGTGAGATTAATAAAACTTGGGAAAAAAAAAGAAAGAAAAAGGAAAGAGGAAACTCAAATTGATTCTCCAAGAGAAATATCTGATTTATAATAGGATCACACGGTTCATCGAACTTTAAAAAGCTTCTCAGTTCGAATGCCCGCGAACTCGATGGAAGATCATGGGGTATATACCACCCGCGCGGCGTAAGTCGAGAGAAAAGAAACCCACAAACGTAATTCCTTGGTGGAAAAGTTTTCTGTTCAAATAACCGCGCAAGTTTTTGGTCCATCGCATCCATCAACGTCGTTGAAAAGTGATTTACGAGAATATATACAGGCACATTGACGCTCGCGCGTTAAAGACTATAAGGACGCGTAATTCACCCCCCGCCCCGTGCGCGTTCAGTTTCGTTCAATCCTTCCTCCGTGAATTTCGTGGAAAACGTTGACGCAACGAAAGTGACAATGATTCATAAGATAAAAATATGTACAGGTTGTCCAAAAAGATAAGGAAAGATGCACTGAAGGGGACAAGTCTGGGTTAAATTTGAAAAAAAGATATTCAATTTTAGTAATTAATCATTTTTTTTTATAACAATTGAAAACATTTCTTAATCTTTTAAACAAATTATATTATTGTTTACTTTTATTTAAAATCCTTTGTCCAATTTATATCTCACATAACTATTTTAATTAATTATGAAACTCCGTACTCTGATTGTTTTTCCATAATGGACTTACCGCAGGATATCTCAGGAATCACTTCATCGAATAAGCTGAAATTTTGATAGTTACTTTTAAATATGATTTTAATCCACTTGAATGGAACAGAATTTCAATAAAAGTCTAAATGTTTATTTAAAAAAATTATTTAGCTGCTTTTTAGGCAATGTTTGAATTTTTAAAATAATTTGGTGAGAATAATTTTTTTATTACAACTTTAACTCAGTCTGTTCCACTTAAGTGGATTATAAGCATATTTAAAAGTTACTGTTAAAATTTCAGCCTATTCGATGAAATGGTTCCTGAGATATTCTGCGGTAAGTCCATTATGAAAAAAAATCAGAGTACGGAGTCTCACAATTAATTAAAATAGTTATGCCATATCAATTGGTGAAAAAAATTTTAAATAAAAGTTAATAATAATATAATTTGGAGGCCTGCGATGGCTCGGTCGGTAGGGCGTCGGGCTCGTAATCTGGAGGTTCTAGGTTCGATTCCCGGCCCCGGCCGATTGATACAACCACCATAATAGGGAATGTATTTTCAACAAGTGCTTTCTTCACCAAGACATCGTATGACCTCCGTCGCTGATTACCACCGATTTGGGAGCATAAGAAGAGCGACGTTAAAATAAAAAAAAATAATAATAATATAATTTGTTTAAAAAATTCAGAAATGTTTTCAATTGTTATAAAAAAATTATTAATTGTTAAAATTAAATATCTTTTTTTCTATTTTAAACTAGGCTTGTCTCCTTAAAGAATGTTCCAATAACGTGTATTTTAATTTGGGAAAATTTTGAAAGTGATGTTATAACTTTTTGGATACCCTGTATGTATTTAAATCTATACCGACGTATCGGTATGTCTTTTAAGAAATTAATCCGCAAGGATTGGTTTTGTAATTAAATAAATGTAACCGTTAAAAATTGAAGATCGTTTATTTTTGAGTACAATGAACTGCTCGATGTGAAGTGGTCGAAAGGTAGTACATGACTCGTCAGATTAGCTTTAAGACGTTAGCTGATTCGAGATCACTCATTCGTCACTCAACCAATACTATATGATATTTCTATATTTAATAAAATTAGAGTAATATTTTATAAATTTACCAACATTGTGTACATGCTATATTTTATATCATACAAGGAATATACAAAATCGTTTGACGTTGATCCTAAAAATTTTTATTGAAAATTTTCTACATGTATATTGTAACATAACCAATTCCTAAGACCAATTCTTGATCACACCTTAACGCATATAAAATTATTGTACATATTATATATCATAATGTATGGATTTTATACTTAATCTGTTACTACAATACCGTTTTCGAAATATCGTAATATTTAATAATTAGTTTCCTTATCAATTATATTAACAAAATGATGAACAATTGAGTGCTGATCAAGAATTGGTTACGATACGGTATTGTTTCGTTGAAATAAATAGAATGATATAATTCAATGAGAATATTATTTTCAGGTGTTTTCCCAGCTGGAAATCCTCTTTAGCATCGGTGGGAAACATTACACTGGCGAGCCAATCACTTACAATTCTATAGGGGATAGTATTTTTGAAGATGCGCACAATGTCACGGTAAAACTTCATAACCGCGTAGGAAAGTTTGTTAAACTCAGGTTACACTTCGCCGCTAAGTGGATTATGATCAGTGAAGTTACTTTTGTTTCTGGTGAGTTTTAAAGTTTTTTTTTTCTTTCATATTTCGTAATCTGTATTAAATGTTGTATACTTACATTCGGTTGTGTTTAATTGAAACTGTTAACCAACAACTTCATCCACTTTATGTCGATTATTTTAACTTTTTGATAATCGTATCGATCCAATTTTATACATTTAAGAAAATTTTCATTATAGGGATGTTAAAAAGTCTATTTTTACCGACCAAGTCCCTAGTAGAAATATAAATCTAAGAACTAGGAATTAAACATTGGTATTAAATACCTTGCGATGAAACGCTTTTTCGCCCATTTTTTTAACATTTAATAGAATGACCACAACCTCAAAACATTCGAATAATGTTTCCAGATTTCCGATAACAGTAAATTAAAAATTTCTATAGTTTCGGATGGGTTTCTAAACGTTTTTCATCCGATTTACAATTAATTTATGTTATATTTCCAGTATCTACGAAGATAAATGCAATTCTATTAAATTTTTCGCTTGTCGATTTTTAATGTTAATTGTGACCGAAAAATTATTTTACGTAAACAAATAAATAAACGTTGTACTCCCAATAGTGTGTCCACATTGTATTTAATTTAAAAACTTTTGAGATGTACCAAAATTATGTCAATTTGAATCTTGAATTCGTCATAATTAATATAACAAAACACTTTGAGGTTATGTTAATTAGCCATGATTTTACGAAAATGATTGTCCAAGTTTACCTAACTCTTAAATTCAATTACCCCGAAACTTTTACATGCGTTGTAACACAGTTTAAGTATTGGGTCACGATAATATCCAAGTGCCAAATCGACTGTATCCGAATACCGTGCACCGATATATTCGAGCTCACTCATTTTACACAATTTAACCAGCAAACGTATTTATATTATATACATATATATATACACAATACGTATTTATATACTAATATACAGATGAATCCAATCGACAGTAAAAAAATAGTAAAAAGTTTTTATATATTTCGAAAAATACATTTGCATGAAATATGTCCAACTATTGTGCTATCATCATAATTCGAAATATATATTCGTACTTATATACGAGAAAACATTGTACAACGACACGATATTATACGTCAATTTAATTATTTACAAAATCTCCTTTGTATTTTAAAATTTCGATCAATTTTAATCACGCTATTCAATTGTTTACTCTCTCTCTCTCTCTCTCTCTCTCTGCCTCTCTCCGATAATGTAAAACAAACAGTTCTTTCTTCCGCAGATAATTAATATGTACAGTATAAATATGATTTTACGAAATTGGAACTTTAATCCGTTGTATATACGACCAGAATGTAATATGTATCTATATATATATTTTTTCGAATCTTAATTAATTTAATATTAATATATATATATAGAAATAATTAAATTTTAACGTTTGTCCGCCGCTCAAAATACCAATTTACAATATATATATATATATATACACGTACATATGTCGTACATTTTAATCTGCCCGCTGTATTAAAATTATATAACGTATTATGATAAATTTATTGCCGATATATGTACATATCGAAATTGATGGGAAAATATATATATGTATGTTTTTTTATATATTCACTCTGAAATTTGTAAATAATTACGTCGTCGATATACATATAGATATACTCTTATAGTAACTGACTATATTATGTGTATATACTAAATGCATGAAATATTCGTTTATAATTATGTCGTATAATAATAAAAATTACGTATTAAACGGCGAGGGTAAAAGAATATACGCGGAGAAAATAGAGGTTGTATAAAATAGTGTAAAATGTAAGTATATCGATTAACTTTCCATTTGTTTTATTTTCCAACGACTACATTTACTTTTTTCATATCTATTAAAATCAATAATCACTTATCTGGACGAGCTGCGTATAACCTTTCACCTGCGGAATCGTATATATGTAATTACGTTTATTTTCGAACTGTACGATAGATTTCCATCGGCGCGTTATTTAATGTTAAAAAAAAAGAAAGAAAAGATCAAAGATTCGAGATCGCTGTAATATCAAATATATATAGAGAGAGGGAGATTGAGAGAGAAAGAGAAAGAAAAAATTGTAACTAAGCTCGCAAAGGATTTTGAATAAAATATAATCTTCAACGTCACGAGTGTGACTGATACATATACAATTATAAAAACTGTCATATATCCTTTCTTCGTATCATTCGCACGAACATAAATGAAAAAAGTCTAATTGACCCATCGTCGGGTCTCCGAAGTAAAATAATTTAAAAAGGTATATATATAGCTGGTACCGTCGTCGCATAAACTCGCTTGCGAATGAAGTTTGCGGTGCATTTCCATTAGGAGCGGTAAATCAAAGACCTAAAAATTGACGCTCCACCAAGAGGGACATCAAGGTTGAACAGTAAAGAGAGGAAGAGAGAGAGAGAGAGAGAGAGAGAGAGAGAGAAGGGTGTGGGTGGACGAGCGCGTTATAGTCGCGTTTGACGTCAGGCGTCAGCTGCACGCCCCGAACGTGCGAATGGCCCGAGTATGTGCATGTATATATACACTATGTACGTACATATTCTCTTGTATATGTGCATATGTGTGTGTGTGTGTGTGTGTGTGTGTGTGTGTGTGTGTGTGTGATTAGTTCGCTGTTGGAGAGAATTCGATCCTCTTGGTATATATATAGATTATACGAGGAAATTGAAAAATATTCAATAATCTCTTATGGTCTCTCTTTTTTTTTCTTTTCATGGTGCAAGCGTTCGTCTATACGCGTTTTTCGTGATTTGGATACCGATCGCGATGTGTACCTTGGTCAATCGGGATATTCTTTTAGATAGTACAGAAATTTACCTTACGTTATCTAATATATATATAGTTATTCCAAACGGTTGATTGGCATTGTGTAGATTATTTATGCGTTAACAAAGAATTTGCGTAAATTTCGCTTACATGATATAATCTACTAATTTTCTTGATCCTCGATTCTAATTTGAATGAGAATTTTTGGTAAAAAATGGTTTCTCACCTCACTGAATTCGAATATGGCTACTGAATGGCACAGTTCAATGTGGTGGATCCTTTATGGCAGATCAAATTTTATGAAATTCTTCAGAATCACGAGAATATATATATGTGGGTGTATAAGGGAGTTTTTGGGGAACCGCTCATCATGAATTTGAGGTTAGATTTTTTAAATCCAAGCTAGTGGGTCCAAAATTTATAACACGTTTTCATATTTTCTTGTTGATATGAATCATTTTATGAAATTTGATCAGCAACATTGGATCAGACACTCTGAATTTTGTAAATTTAACGTTGATTTCATTAAATAATGGTAATACAATATTTTAAAATTGTTTCGCGTGGAATTTTATTAATCTACTCAATATGGCTAATGCAGTAGTAAAATCTACTTAACGGGATATGTCAGGCAAATTAAAGAAATCTGCACCTTTCAACCCAAAAATTATATCTAAAATATTGAAATAATAATCTGAACAAAATGTACACAGATATAGCTTAAGAGATGAGGAAGGGCTTGACGTTTTGATCTCTTGAAGAAAATATCATTTTTTAAATAATAAAAAAAGGCATAAACTTTCAAACGAAACATCGTAATCAATTTATGGATTTAAAAATCTGGATGAAATTGGGTATATTATTTAAAATATACACCTAAGGACTTGACGTTCAGGGTTTTTTAAATTATTTAGTAATTTGTTTATAAAACAAAGTAAACAATGACCATTTACTGAGTCTGACATCCCCTTAATAATATTTTATATAAAATTGAGCACAATGGTAGATAATACTGAAACGAAATGTTTTGGCTTGCCCAAAATTTATCATATTTTTTCCACTCGGTCAGCAAAATGTGAATATTATACCTCATAAAATAACCAAATAAATTGAATATAAAAATTGTGGATTAAATGTAAAAATGACATTATAATTTATAAAATTCATAAAAAAATGTATATCTTTTGATATCAATTAACTTGTAGGGCGAGTATATAACATTATATGCATATACAAATAATAACATAGGTTATATATCAGCATGACAGGTAAACTAAACTATATCCTCTCATCTTGCGAGAAACGCAGTCCGTCCTAGCCGCAAGCTGTACCCCTTCTCTCTCTCACTCTCTCTCTCTCTCTCTCTCTCTCTCTCTCTCTTTCTCTCTGTCTCGCAGAAAACGATGTGTAGAAGAGCGCGGAAAAGCGACCACACGGAAAACTACCTTTCCCTTGCATTATATATATGTATATAAACCGCTATATATATATATATATATATATATATATATATATATATATATATATATACTCCGAGCGAGTTCGACCTACAACACGAAAGAACCCTGCATCCGCACTCTCTCTCTCTCTCCTCGACCCCTTTCACTTAAACCCGGCGTGCAAAGAATGTTTAATATCAGATTTCGTCCTACCGAAAATCCGATATCAAACACGACTACGGCTGACTACGGCGACAGCTTTGTTTCGTGATAATCTCGCGCGCGCGCACACACACACACACACATATGTAGCTATATACAGGAAATTCCGTTGGACCACCACCAGCGCGTGTATGCACGTATGTATACCACCTAGGAAAAGCCATATAAATGACGCGCGCTTATGCGACGTGTATTTAGAACTAGAGAGGATAATTTGAGGAGTGTAAGCTATATGTACCGACCGATGACTCATCAAGAAATTAATAGATCGCGACGTTTTACCATCGTGCAGTGGTTTTCAAAATGGACGGATTGAGCTTTGCCAAATATATAACATGATCGTCATTATATATATATATATGTATATATACTCGAATCGATTTACACTGATGGTTCATTGACTTTTCATTTATTTACGCGTACGTATATACTCGGAGAAAAATGTTGTAATAAATATTGTTTAGAAACAGAGTGGACAAATCATAAAAATTACTATGTAGCATAGTAACTATTTATTACAAATTTATTAATTTTTGCCAAATTTTATAGTAAATTGTTACTACGTAACATAGTAATTTTTATGATTTGTCCACTCTGTTCCCAAATTCCTCAATAATATAACAGATTTTACAAAAAACATAGTAATTTTTATTATAACATTTTTCTCTGTGTATATCGGACTTTTGACGGTGTGACTATCGTTTTCTAGCGGTTGATTTTGTAAATTTTTAATATTATAAACCAAAAGCGAGTTTTTTTTTGTATGAGGGAGGTAGTTGGGTTACATTGGGTTATCGGATGTTGAATTACCTATAGTTTTTGGTTAATAATAAATAGGTTAATATTAAATAATATTATAAACCATAGAATCATTCAGGAATTTATTTTAGGATACGTATTTCGTCGGCAACAAAATTCAAAATGTTCAATGTTTACCTTTGAATTTAAGGAAAACGATTTCTAATTCTTACATTGGTATATGTTAACATGCAAAGATTCATTCTCGGTGATTGCTTATGGTTTTATGAATACTTTTAACGGACAGCTTTGTAGCAACAAAATCAGCTACAGATTTCTGTTCTGTTAGTTTTCTTTATTAAGAGTACCTAGTAGAAATGTTGAACAGTTTTTGGCTGGTCCACAGCGAGTGAAAGACAAACTGGGCAGTGAGTTGATCAGTGACTGGCTTCGCTGGCTAAGAACTAGCCATTAACTTATAATTGAAAAAAATAATATAATTACAGGTTTATGTCATTTACAATAATAAAGATAAATAAAAAAAGTTTAGATGAATTATTACATGTAAGTTCCTATCAATACGTTATCTTACACTATACCAGAACAGAAAAATGATTTCGTGGGAATTTTTGTAGGTCATGTAGTTTGTAGGCCTAGTCTGCTCAGCAGTTTCACTACTTTATTTTCTACCAGTATAATTAGAATTACAGCCTACGATCATCCTAGTTTAACATTAAGCCAGGAAATTTCGGGTTTATTTTTATAATGGTAAGAGTAACAAAATAGCATCAAATTAGGTGCCCAATTAGAAGTAGGCACGTGAAAATGTCCCCCTAGCTTAATGTACGTATTGTTTATTGGTTGTTCAAAGATAAATAATACCGAGATATCCGGTATTTGTTCAATTATAATATGTGTTGACTTTAATGTGAATCGAAAAACGTACGTTTTTCTTTTATTTTATAATTTGATTGTTATCCATTTCCGCAGAATGTTTATCAACGAATGATTATAATCTCGGTTAATGAACTAACCAATTAACTAATTTTAAGAGACAACGTTCCAATGGATATTATATTGTTAAAAAAAACATGTTTACTTACATCATTTCATACGCGCACATATAACATGTCGGATTCAGATTACAGGGATCTACCTTTTCCAACTTAAAAATCATGTTTAAAATGTTAAATTAGAATCTGAAGAAAATTCTTAAAGATACTTTAATACATGTACAATTGACAGCGTGCGTTAAAAAAAAAGAAAAATAATTTTTTCAATTAATTTTAAGTAAAGAAAATTTGGTCGGTAATTTAACGTACACTATATTTGCAACATATTAGCCAATAATTTAAAAGTACTTATACAAAACTTTCTTTATTTTGTTTAAAGGAAGTACAAAAGCTTGACTACGTCATATTTTTTAAAATACATTTTGCATAATCTTTTCTAGGTCTCGTATCCCCCTTAAAAGAATAAAAATTTTATGCAAATTACGACTTCGTCAAACAATAAATAAAATATACTATAATTAAAATACGCCTATTACACATTGCGCTAAAAGTAAAAAAAAATATTTTTTTTAAACGATTTTCTTCCAGCGACATAATCAATTTACATATTTACGTGATAAAACGTATAAAGTAATCAAAGTAACAAGCGTATTAAAGTTTAACGAGCTCTTTGCATATAGAGATAGAGAGTCAAAGTGAGTAAATGAGTGCCACTGGATTCGAGCTCTCCTGCTATTACAATCCAAATCCGAGCAGACGTAAACATCCTCGAATATATTGTAGGTAATTTTTCTTACCACGAGCAAAATGGCTTTAAATACCGCGAGCCATGTTGCGGTTTTTGTTTTCACTTATGTTTTGCACCCACTATAACAGTTCTCTCTTATATACATCGTGCAAAAAGTGCGCTATCTTGTGCGTCGACATTTCGAAAGCCATTTAGTATAACAAGTGCCACTTCTATTACTCGATCCTCTTTTATTCCTCTTCTATTTTTTTCTTTTTTTTTTTTTGGACATCGCGATAAATATCTCGCGTAAAAATGTAAACCTTTAAATCAACTTGTGGTTGAAATGTATGTTTCGGGAAAGTTGATGTGAATATACGCAAATTAGTTTTAATTAATCTCATTTTTTTCTAATTTAAAATATATATCTATATCTATATAGATTTTTGTCGAATTAAACAGAAACACAGGAAGGAAATAAAGAAACTATATAAATATAATAATGATTCTTACTCTACTTCTTTTTTAATTTAATATATATATATATATAGACATTTATCGCAATGAACAAAAAGACAGTATAAGTTTAATAAATGTAAATACATCATTATTATAATAACGATTCTCATTTTTTCCAATTTAAAAAAAATATATATATAGACACTTAAAAGAAAATGAAAGTTAGAATAATAATCTTAAATAAAGATAAAATCTGCTCAAAAAAAATAAATAAAAGTTAAATAAATATATAATCGTGATTATTATAATTTCGTAACGTATACATAATAAACACATATACACATATATACGATTAAAATAAATTGAATACAAAGTTAAGAAATATATTTATATTTCTTTGTAACGTAAATTGTACAGGGGGTTTCTATTTATTATCCAGGTTTACGGGAAACGACAGATTTGTAACTTTATTGCGAAGAGCGCAACAATGTTAATCTAATTAAACTTTTAATTGCGTTAAAATTGTAACCAAGAAAGTTTATGATTTGGGGGGGGGGGGGGAATGTGGAACTCTCGTGATATATGAAAAGTTGCGTTAGTAAAGGTCAAATAGACATTGAATACTACTGGTACTTAATTAGAACCCATCACTCCACCCGTCATTTTATCTTAAAGGCGTATATACACATATATATATATGAATAACCGTCTACTCGAATTTCGCGGGGAAAAGCAAAGCTTAACATTACACAGCTATCATCGCCATTCACGTTTGTCTACGCCAATATTTCGACAGTTTACGACGTTTATTATCTTCCTCATCTAATTATACTAATTATATACCTTTGACTTGTTACTCTTATATATACAACAGCACGAATCTCCCCCATCGCAAACCGATTGAATTTTTATCCGGTGATGTATTTTTTTTTTTTATCGAGAATGTAATAAACACGGGGAGTGTCTTGGGGTGTATGTATCGCAGAAAGGTTGCGAGAAAAATGATTAATTGTAGTTTAAAGTCAATTATAAATTTTCACCCGCAACACCGAGAGAGAGAAATAATTTTGAGTGAACGTGAATTCGAGTGCAATAACAAGCCACTTTAACTTGAAGATTGGTTTTCTAACAATAAACTAACCCGTTGAATTTACATTATTTCATGTTGCTAAAATACGGTGGAGTAAACATAGCACTTTGTAACTTTTCAAATTAAACTTAATATTCATACATAAATTTTCGTGTATACGATGATTCGAAAATAAAATTTATTCGAATATTGTATATACGTAATTCAACTTACACCTACATATATATAGTGTCGATTATCCTTTTTCAACGTTAATTATTATTATCCTATTTCGTATAATTAAATTAAGGGGTATAACTGATTTATTTTTATATAAACCTACTGAATTTTAATTATCGACCGAGTGAATTGAGAGGAGAAGAATTATTTCTGTAGATAAATTAATGTGATAAATTGTGAACTAACGGTGATCATTGAGTTAAATTTTTCTAATAGATTTTTCAATAATGCCACTTTTAAATGCATTAATTACATTATTTTATATATTAGAGCACAGTTATAGATAATACTTAAATTAAGGGGATGACGGTCAACTTTAACTTTAATTCAAACTCCCTAACTTATCAACTGAAGTAAACAAATTATTGAATTACAATTAAATCAATGTCTGTCTCGGAAAATGGGTTTTTTTTTTGTATCGTCGTCTTAGTGCAATAAGGTTCCAAATCAAATTTTGTTTTCAAAGAGAGTCCGATTTAATTTTTTATTTGAAAAAGGTTCCAATTCACTTATTTATTTTGTTACAATAAAACATCGTAAGAGCACCTTAATTTTAAATGAAAAAGTATCATTGACACAATGTCAGGAGGATAAAAGCAACAATTGGATTCTGCACTGTTTTTTTTATAATAAATGTAATTATTATACGCAATTTAAAAGAAAAAGTGCACAGGCACACAAATATTTTAGACTAACACAATGAATAAGTGAATTGGAACCTTTATAAAAAAATATTTATACTGATACCTACTAGAAAAAAAATTTGAATTAAAATCTTTTTTAAAATAAAAAGTTGAATTGGAATCTTTATTGCTCTAAATGAAAAAATATTAATTCTAATGAGAGTTTTAATCGACTTCTAAACACAGTAAATCTCGCACTTATGTATGCCAATTCGGTATTTCCCTTTCGACTATCTTGTTAATAAAATACGAAACATACAGTATTCGAAAAAGTAAGAGAAGACTGCGCCTTTATTTACAAACAATTGACCTCTCTGCAAAAATTCACAGTAAAAGATATTTGTGTTTTTCATAAACATCCCTTTCCAAAAATACGAACCGAGCGAAATAATCAATAATCAACATTTCTTAGCTGGAAGTTTCTCGGAAAAATTTCAGAAATAAATTGTTTGTAAACAAAGAAGCGTTTTGTATGCTTTTTCAAATATCATATTTTAGAAATTACTGTTACAATTCTTCGTTTAGCTCGGATTCCGATGTATAAGCTATAAAAATGATAAACGTTCATTTTAAACACCCCGTTGATCGACGATCAAGGGATTGTTTGAATTATTATTATTATTAACGAGAAACGTAAATTTCCAGCACCGGCGTTGGGCAACTTCACGGCGGAGGAGTTGAAGTCAACGGAGACACCGGCCCAAAGCGACGTGTTCGTCGAAAAGAAGAAAGGCGCGACGCAAGCGAGCGAGCCACCGGTGTCCCAAGCGAAACACGACGATCCTACTTACATGGCTGTAGTGATCGGCGTCTTAACCGCAGTGATCCTCTTGTTGGCAGTGGCAATATTCCTGATCGTTTCGCGTCATCGACAACGCAAGTGCTTCGCCAGTCCAATGAATGGAAAGGCGCCGTCGCATCTTGGCTCGACCTGTGCCACCGTGGAGAAGGGTGCAGCCCTCATGGCCTACACCCTCGAGGACGACGAGAGGTATGAGCTTTCGATTTTCGACGAGTGCACGACCCTACTCGATGGACACTTGTAGAGACCACCGGGGAACGAGGTTATCGCGGATAACGAATCTTTTTCTCTATGGATATTTCTCGGCTGGTCCAATAATTATTTTTTCTCATAGACCCTTTTTTCCTTTTTATACTTTTCAAGAAAATATGATGTAACAATACGGTAATATATATACATGGGCCATTTCACGTCACCTGGTTGGATCAAAATTTTAAAAAATGCACCAAATTTTGAGTGCAGACTGGAAATGTTTTTTACAAAACAAAAAATATTTTTAATTACCAGAATCCACATATTCCAAAGTTATTCTGATCTCAAAAAGTGAATTATTTCACGTTTTTTTCAACAATAACTGACTTTACAGCTATTTATCTCAAAATATATCTACTTTTACTATAGAACAATATGTCACATTGGTTGCCAATCGTCTTTAGAAATTACCTTTTTCGGTTAGTATTCTTAATCTCAAGGTCAATGACTCGTGAACAGTAGGTCAACACTTGTGTATTATTTAAAATATGTCGACCACGCCACAATCGATTTTTTCATTCGACAATCTATAAACAAGCTTGAATCAATGTCTGTTAATTGAGCTACAAGCCTGTAATAAGTTATGGTAGTTTAAAAAAATACAAAAATTATTATAAAATTCACATAATAAATTTCATTTAAATATTTATAAGTATTTGAGGGTATAATAATTTTAAAACAAATTCAGTACCTTAAAATTTTTTTCCGTTTTCTGGAAAACGTTTTCACTCCGTATACCTAAAATTCGGAGTATTTTAAAATTTTGATCCATTCAGCTGATGTGAAACGGCCCATATAAATATATAAGTATCGTCAAGTGTATTTAGCAAGTTAAATGTCTTACGTTTGAAAAGAAAAATCACTTTATTTTATTAAAATTTAGAACATTAAACTATTTTCATTAGATGCTTGATGTCCGTTGGTATATATCATCCAATTTGAATATTATTCAGATTTTCTTTTATTTTTATTATTATTTTTTTTTTCATTTGAAAATACACACCTACGTAAAGTGTTCCTTCATATTTTCTTAAAAACGTTTCCCAGCACGACTAATATTTTTCTTTGTATTTTGACCTACTGAGCTCGGATCTGACGATTTCTGGATTCTTATTTGTGTATATTGAACGTAGTAAATGCGTAAAATTCTACAGAGAAATCATTTGAAAAATAGTACAAAACAGTTCGATTTATCACTACGAAAATATTTAGAATATATATACACGACACAAATAATAATTCATAAATCTACATCATTAACCGTATGATTTTTAATATATCCACACACACACACACACACACACACACATCACACATATATGGTCATGTATGACACGCTAGCTTTATATATATATGTCGCACACATATTTGTTTTCTTTTGCGTTTGCTGCGCACCGTTTTTGTTTCCTTTGCACCAAAGAATATTTATATCTGTAACGCACGAGTGTAATTTATTTAATATTGAATTGTAAATACAAACGATTCAGCAGTTCCGCACGTAAAGAAAAAAGAACCAATTTATCAATTCTAACTAAACGATACGAGTTCAGTAAATACGAGTTGTAATGTGAAAATATTAGTCGGTCATGCAAGAAGATCATTAGATTTGGACAACCATAAAAAGTGAACATTTTACGGAATATTGTTCGTGACAATAGTCGTAACCGTGATTATATTTTAATTACTTGTAAAAGAAAAATAGATCAGATTACACTGTAATATGCATATATATATATATATATATATATATATATATATAAACACTATATATATTTTCAAGTAAAAACCAGTGAATGTATTTTTTTGTACTGTGTACGTAATATTTTATTGAAATGAATATATATACGCGATGAAATGTGTGAAAGAGAATGTATACATATATCTTGCAGTAAATAATCGATCGATTCTATAAATTGAATCATCGATCACAAAGTAATCGGACAATACGATGAAGATGTACAAAAATTAACCTCTCGTCTATATCGGAATTTTGGTCGAAATGCTATATGATCAAAAGTTTGTACAATTTAGTCGTCAAGGGGTTAATTATAGTATATAGTAAAAACAGAGAGTTTTCAATTAATGGGGTACCGCACTCAATTTTTATCCTCTTTATAGAAAATTATCGATGTTGAATATCACACATATTAATGGAAATAATTAGTAAAATGCACTGATTTGTAAAATTCTAAAATTTTATATAATTTGTAAAATATATTAAATTTATAAACTTTTATACAGTTGATCGCTCTTAGCTTGTAAACAATCTATCCCTGATGCTAAATTTGAAACGTAAATATTTATTTGCTTTCGTGAAGTAACAATTTCTAATTATTTTCATATACGATACCGTATCCTATCCAATTTCTGATCAGTATACAATATTCACATCATTTTGTTAAAATAAATAATAACAATGATAAGTTTAAAGTAATAGATCTAATAAAAAATTCAGTCTTACAAGGAGACCCTCATATGTTTGGGAAACGGATCGTGCCCAGCTTGTAGTATATGTTTTCTAATATAAAAATATGAAAAAAGCCAGAGCCGCAGACTCTAACAATCGTTTTTTCAAAAGTTATACGCTGTTAAAGCAAAATTTCCAAAAAAAGAGACTTTCCTTTAAACGCTTATAACTTCTGACCTATCTAATATTGACATTCAAACCAAAGTTTACTGAAAAGCTGAGATAAAATAGATACATTTTAAAAAAAAGTACGTTCAAATCCGTTAAAATGGAGCAGAGTTATAGCCGAATTAAGAATTTAAAGAAATTTAGCTTAAAAAAATCAATAAAATTTGTACTGCTCAATTTTTGTTTAAAATTGCTTCTAATTCTTAATTTGGTTATAACTCTGCTCCATTTTAACGGATTTGAACGTACTTTTTTTTAAAATGTATCTATTTTATCTCAGCTTTTCAGTAAACTTTGGTTTGAATTTAGTATAGAAACTGAGGATTTTCAGATTATTTAAAACCACGTTTTAGCCATTAATTACAGAGTTATTGGGCATATTTGGTCTAACGGCTAGTTTTTGTCAAGAAAAAAGCCTTTCAGCAAATGCTTTGATTTCTACTACGTAATTAGAAAATTTTCAGTTTATATTTACTTTTTATACGTATACGTCTGATCATCAGAAATTGGACTTGACTGATCATAAATATAGGGTTAAGATACGATATTAAGTTACATTCGATGACTCGAAATTTATTTTAAAATAGTTTTGGTTGGGGATGGCATACCCGACGGATTATCGACCGAGCAGAAAAAATATAATTATTATTTTTATTTAAAAAAAAAATATGCAATTTAATGCAAAATCTAAAGCAGAACTCCGCTAGATTATTAAACAATAAGTCATTCTACAAAGTTTCAAGTCGATACAACACGGGCACCATCCTTAAAAAGTACTACCATATTTCTCCCTATAATTTAATAGACAGTTTATCGGTTATTAATAAAGAAACGGTAATGAAATCTTAGTATCAATGCATTCTCTTTAATTATGTCAATTTTTACGTGATATTTTACGTCGATAAAGAAATAAAGGGTAAATTCTGAATATATATATATCAGTCCCGCTTAAAATTACTATATATTAATAATATTTAATTTAAATAATCTTAAGTCTGTGTAAATATAATGTACGTGTTTTTGAAAATTTCAATCAATCGTCTACTTAAGTACAACACGCACCCACACACACGCACACAGTTACATTTGGTCAAACGACGTTGCGAAATTGCGTTTATTTTATAAATATAGTAATTCAAACCACGAAGAAAAATTTTGTACAATAAAATAATTAACTCGCGTGTGTACAAAAGATTAGTATCTATATAGATGCTTAATTTATATATTTATATATATATAACACTTGGAATTAAGAACGATAATATTATATATTATATTTTTTATTCTTATACATATATATTGAAATAAATAAGAAAAAAAAGAAAAAGAAGACATAACGTGTTTTGAAATACTACCTTCCTTTGTCGTTAAGCAGACGCATCCATGTCTATATATACATTTTCTTCCATTTTTTCATTTTACGTCTCTCTCTCTCTCTCTCTCTCTATATATATATATATATATATATATATATAACATACTAAATGATCATTTCTTTTAATTACGCAGGCTCGAAAGCACATAATCTCGCGTTTGGCTGGAAGAACTTATTTATTAATTGGAATCCTACACATACCGCGAGTTTGATAATACCGATTTGCAAATTATTTAATTTGTTCAACCGGTTTCGTGCGTTAACGCGTTAAACTACGTTTTATTCGCGCGAGATACAACTACATGTACATACGAAACAGCTAATATTCGGCTACAACATTTGTACACCCGAAATTCATAAAGAATTTGGAATAAACGGTTGATAGTACACATACATATATATATATATATATATATATATATATATATATAGAGAGAGAGAGAGAGAGAGAAAGAGAGAGAGTGATCGAAATCCATGTAATCGAATTATTCGGTTAATGCGCAAATGAAAGGGTGTATAAAAGAGGGAAAAAAAGACAGAGAGAGAGAGAGAGAGAGTATAGAGAAAAACCTCTTCTTCAATCGAGTATACTCGTGTATATATATATATATATATAGTGAGAAGAGCGAAATTTTCCTCTTTTACCAGAAATCAGAAAAGTATCGCTCGTCGCTTTGCGGTCGAGCAATCGCGCTCTTCCTTTTTCCGTTCCCGCTTCATTTTCCCGATACTCTCTCTCTCTCTCTCTTTCTCACTCACTGTATCTTTCTCTCGCTATTCTCAATCGACGTATGAAGCTCGTTAGCGGTCTTCCAATAACGTCCCGATGAAAACGCCTCCCTTTACCCCTCTTTATCTCTTCGTCTTTTTTTTATCCACCTTTCTCTTTTCAACTTTTACTCGATATATATATATAACTACATCTCTCTTTTTCTCTATTTCGTTCGATTTTCATGTCATTCTATTTACCTTTCTGGAAGTCCCGACGGAGTCGACGGTAAAAAAAATATCTTTTTTTTTACGATTCTTTTCATCTTCTCTCGCTTATTGTTGAATTAAATTAAATAAAATATTCATGTAATAATTCGTTGACGTTATACACAATGTATACACTCGTAATTATATCACGATTATTTTTATTATTTTATCGTTCAGTTAATTTCGGAGAAGGTACACGTTTTAATGTAATACATTTATATATATCGAATATAATATCATACCGACATGTGCGTGTAAATATTTTATACAATAAATTTTTCTTACGAATTATTATTTTTTTTTTTTTCTTTAACGATTCATCGTTCGTGATGAATGTATACATTTATTATTTTTTAAATTCAACCGTGTATATACACATAATAATACACATTCGTAAATTACATTTCATATACATACTTTTGAGGTTTTGAATAACATTCAAATTATAAAATAAATTCCGTACATTTTACATATGTATATTCACGCTACGTAGAAGAAGTATATACTTGAAATAATTTTCACAATATTTGTTATACGTATATATAATAAATATAATGTGTATATACACATGTGCAATATATTACGAAAATTGTAATTATGTGATTATAACTATATTTATATAGTATACTTCTGTAGTAAATTACAAATCGATATTTAAATAGTATGTATGTACGATCATCAAAAAAAAAAAAAAAAAAAAATACGCGTTCATTATTAAACACATTGATTTCGATCTGTTAGTTCTCTTGTAATTAGATATTTGTGCGTTCTCTCGATATTCAATTCGCATAAATATAATTGAATTCATTTCAATAAATATAAATCGCATTAATGTCATTCAATGTTTTGATAGAATAGTGCATGACGTACAGTGTATTATTACATTTACAAATTTACACGAATAACTTGGGAATAATACAAAACCCCTGTTTTGGAATTTCGAAAAAATTGTATACGTAATATTTTTTTTTTTTAACTTCAACAAACGTAATTAAATTTGAATATCTTTTATTTCGTAATTATGTTACAAACGTATATGTTTATTATATTTACATAGAAATATTTTATTACAACAATTTTATATATAAATACATTTCAAATATATATACACGAATATATTGGTTTAATATTAAAGAAAATTTTCATTTCGTTTATTTCATTTTCATAGATTTTTTTTTTTATACACGGTATATATCAAGTTTTCTCGTTCCGTCAGTTTTTCCTTTGATTCCGATATTGGGTCACATTTCTTATCACCCAGATATATCAAAAAATCAATTTTGCTTAATAATATTTTTCACTCCTTCTGTCTGTATATCCTTATAGTTCCTATTCCATTCCTTACGCGAAAAAAAATAAAGATTTAAGAAGATAAGTAAATGCAGGAGTGGAGGTATTATGTACACACACCAGAAAAATATTAATTGAAAAAGAGTAATTTGAATACACTGATGGTTAATCAAGTGAATCTGATCTATTTATCTAAGAATTTCAACTTTTCAACATAAGCACTATATATGTATATATATATATTCCCGTATAAAATGTGCATATATCCTCCTACGCGATAGAAGGTTCGTGATACGTGAAAAAAAAGAAAGAAAGAAAGAAGATTAAACGCAATTAAATCGTCAATTTCTATCTAAATTGAATTCCATTAAAACTCTTTGACTCGCGTATATATATACACCATCCTGAAAAACTCTCCATTACGTCTTCGTCCATCGGGTTTGGCGAAAGTGCAAAAAAATTGGAGGGATATATATCGACACGTCGATTGCGGGGTCGTTTTCCACCTCGTTAACGACTCCTCGTTACCCACACACACTCACCCTCTCTCTCTCCCTCTCTATTTCTCTCTTTCTCTATCCTCGAAAACGCTGTTTAATTCATGACCGTATATATACATATGTGTTTGTATTTGTGTGTGTGTGTCCCTCTTTGTTTTCTTGTTTCTCACCGGATGCGTTGACCAAAACGAAAAAAAAAACTATATCAAAGGTATGCGGGTGGTTCACTTCCAACGTTACCACGAGACCTTGGGAATCGTCTCCTCGACATCGTCAAACTGGACGACTATCAGGAGCCTTATCAGGCTCTTAAATATGCGCCGTACTACAGTTACAGCACCGTCGTTATGGAAATGAAGGACATGATGCTTAACAACAAACCAACCAGTGCCAACCATTCCGGTGAGTTGTTGTTCTCCCTAAGTGGAAAATTAGGATATATACCTACCATACGCGTATACATACATATTATATGTATACACACGTACAAAACACCTCTATAAAACGGTGAAAATTTAAATCTTCCCTGTTTATTAAAAATATTCTTTTAAATTTTTTAGGATCGGATATATCTATACCTATATGCCTATATATATAGCATATTTTATATATATTTTTATTTAGATAGAATATTTTTAATAAACAGGGAAGATTTAATTATATATGCAAAAAACGTATAACGTATACACTGAGAAAAATTTTTTAGTAAAAACTTACTAAATTACTAAGTAATTAATATTTTAATGGTAAAAGGATAATAGACTTGCACAATTGAAAAAGTTGCTATTAATAATGGAAATTTTTACCATTATTAATAGGAATTTTTATAATTGTGCAAGTATGCCCTCCGTTTACCATCGAAATAGTAATTTATACTAAAAATAATTTTTTCTCAGTGTATATATAGTATACACGGTTAGTTTGTACGCGCAGTAAATAGGTCAGTGGAAAGATATTAGTATTCAAACATTTAGGTAATGTTAAATAGAATTTTCTCCGAGCCACTGAGATTGAAACTCTAACGACGTTCCAACCGTAATATTGCCCAGGTGTCAGTTGGTTATAATAGCCAAAGTTTAACTATTCTCGAACTAATAACGCTACCGAGTTAAATTATAATTCAACGGACAATTTGTTTAACTATACATTATCATTGCTGCGCTTATCCGCGACTCGATATTAATCAACGGCAACAATTTTATGTATGTAAATAATGCGCGATGTATTTGTTTGCACTCGGTATTTCGTACACTTGTTAGAATATTTTTTAACTGTTTAACAATTGTCGATGAAAATATGTCTTTATATTTAAATTATTTGTGCACGAATTTCAGCGAATTAGTCACTTGTTTTATTATTGATACAAATTATAATTGTGATCAAATTAAATAAAATTAAGTAAGAATAAATAAAGATTGCATTTTTATATCATATAGAGTTTTTCTTACAATTATAAAAGTTAGAATAGAACTTAACAGATGAACCACTGGTTTGTTAAAACAAAAATAGATAATTTATTTATAAAATCAACTTTTTTTTATATAAATATATGTACAATATATTACAATACGAGCTCGAGGTGTTACATGAATGTTTATAAGTCATTTAATATGTGAAAAATTATAACAATACCTGTATCACTGTTTAATGTGCTTCTCAGACATTTCCTTTAAATACGATTTTATACTATTCGTAAAAAAATATTTTCCTCAAGTTATATTCTCCAACTCTTGCGAATTATGTAATTCATACAAGATAATAAAAATATTTCTCCTACAAAAAAAAGTTTGTAATATTATAAAGGAATGTTTTTTTAACTATTAAAGAAAATAAATAAATTCATATTTCTTTGAATGAAACAATCGTTTCTCAGTGTATATAAAATCCCAGGTATAAGATCTATAGAAATTTGATTATAAAAAACATGTTTGAAGTAAACGTTGTACAATTTATGAGTATAGGCTCTACATATAAATGGTCTTATAATAAAAATTTTATATAAAATATATGATGGACATTGCTCTAACCAAATTGCACATAGAAATTATATAAAAAAAATAATAATTTAATAAACGTGTAATAAGTATTTGGATGCTTTTCTTAATAATAATCAATAATTGTACTAATTTAATGATTTACAAGTAAAATCGTATCTATAGAGGATGAACAGCGTATATGCAACAAGAAGTAATCAATAAATTCTTTTACGCACCTCTATAACAGTAGACATTAAATTATTTTGAGGTTTGTTCTTAACCAGTTTTACAGAGTTAATGACCATTTTTTTGTTAATCGACAACTATATCGACAAAAAAACGTTTTATAAAACGTCGCGGATATTCGCACGAGCGATCGCATGAAATACGTGTCTATATGTAAAATGTCAATCCCAAAGTGAAGTAACAACCTCAGGTTATACATAAGAGACAGGCTGTAGAGATAGGATGGTTGGTACATTTATACATTTTACAATCAGTGTATACCCATGTCCCTGATTGTATATATTTAAGTGGATTGTTGATGCGAATAGCGACGGCGAGAAATAAAAATGTTTCCATTTTCACTATAGGAACCATGAAACATTAATTACTATTTAATAATAAGTCTATATTTTTACACTGAGAGAAAGTAATAGTAGTAACAAAGAAATGATGCATTTGTTATTAGAAATTGACCCAATCAAAAAAGTTCATGTGGAATTCCACGTGATTTTTTCGAACTTTTGGAGAAGTACTTTATTTCTTATGATAGTCTTTTTTTACTGCACAAAAAAGTTAATGATAATTTCCACATGCAATTCCACGTGTAATTTCATTAACATTGACATATATATAATACTTTGTAATAAATACATGCACCGGCGATTTAGAGTCAAAATTTAAAATTGATATACATATATAGTTCAAGAAAACTATAATAAAGAATAAAGTATTTTTTCAAAAGTCCGAAAAAACCATATGCAGCTCCACATTGACTTTTTTGATAGGGGACATATTGACTTGTAATAAAATAATATTTCTTCGATACTAAAACACTTAGATCTTAACTATTAAGATTCATACTAAAATATAAACGAATAGAAATTTAATTATTAACCACTAATTTAATAAATAGTTAATAGCTAAAGAAATATTCATTTTCTTGCATTTAACACCTCAAATCTCAAGAAACATCGATTGTCTAAGATGTTCCTGCATCATTCAATGTACGATATAGTAAGATAAAGTATGACTAAAAAGTAAAATTGAATATAATGTTGATCGATATATACTCGCGTTAGACCTAGTTTCGTGTATGTGTATAAGCTCCTTCCAAGTACATAGAGAGAGATAGGATATAGAAGTTAGTACTCTCATTGGATTTGCAGGAGTGTACGCGAACGGTGCAGTTGACACGTCTTACGACTACGCGGTACCAGAACTCGGTACCCAGCCACTGCTCAACAATTCCGAGAATCGTCCTGGAGCTGGTGTTAGCATCAATGGAGGTCCGAATCTTGGTACGGTCAGCAGTAACGGAAGCGACCAGGAGAGCGTATTCTCTAAAGGATCCTCTCGCACCAGTCGACCCGACGACAAAAAGGTAACATTTTTTTCATTTACATTTAAAGCCTGCAGTTTCACAAGATATATACACTCTTGATCGTATAGTGGAAAAATTGAGGGGTGGAACGAGTATAATACGAGTATTACGCGTTTGACTAGTCTCAAATTTCAGCTTGGTCGATGGTTATAATAGTTTATTTTATAATATTATATTTTATCAATAATTTTAGATATATATATATATATATATATATATATTTAATAGATTCAAATTCACGTGGAAATGTACTGACAAGGAGAATATCATATGTTTGGAATCGGATTGTACCCAGCTTGTAGAATATGTTTTCTAATATAAATATGTAAGAAACTATTACAGCAAAGTTTACAAAAAAAAAAGAGGCTTCACCTTAAACGCTTGTAACTTCTAAATTATTATTAACATTCACACCAAATTTTAATGAAAAGATGAAATAAAATAGATATAATTTAAAAAAATAATACGCTCAAATCCGTTAGAATTGAGCAAAGTTATAGCCGAATTAAGAATTAGAAGCAATTTTAAACAAAAATTGGACAGTACAAATTTTATTGATTTTTTCAAGCTAAATTTCTTCTAATTCTTAATTAGGCTATAACTTTATTCCATTCTAACGAATTTTTTAAATTATATCTGTTTTATCTCAGCTTTTTAGTAAATTTTGGTCTAAATGTTAATATTTGATTGTTTAGAATTTACAAGTATATTTAAGGGGATGTCGGACGCTGAAAATAGTGATTTTTAATATTTTTTTATAAACAAAAGAATAAATTTTTAAATTCTGATTTTTGCGTTGAAAATTCATGACTTTGTAGATCAATAATTACTGACCGAAAATTGTTTATTCAATTATTATTAACAAATTTACTTTTTCTTAAAAAATCGAAACGCCATGCCCTCGCTTTTGTTTTAAACTACCCATATGAATTTTTTCAGATTTTTAAATCAATATTTCCAACATAATTCTTATGTTGAAATGTGTAGATCCATGTAACTTGTGTTTGACATATCGTTAAAGTAAAGTCTCTTTTTTTGTAAATTTTGCTGTAATAGCGTATAACTTTTGAAAAAACGATTGTTAGGCCCTGACTTATTTTTTATATTTTTATATTAGAAAACATATACTGCAAGTTGGACACGATTTGTTTCCCAAATATATGGTGGTCTCCTTGTCAGTTGAAATTATTACATTAATTTCTTAATCTCGCACAAAATTTTACTTACTATTACTTAAACTTTAAAAAATATTTTTTGTATTAAAAATACGCAATTATCACACATTTCACTCTCTTCTTGATTTACATATTCGACAATCAATTTTTACACTTTGCGGTTTAGATTATGCGGATGAGTGTACACGTTGTTTTTCTTTAATTTAACGTTACACTTGAAACATTTTCGTTGATAAATGAAGGAACATAAATTTCCATTCCTCGGAAGTAATATGTGCGCGTGTAAAAAAAAAGAAAAATAAATCCGGTTTCCAAGTACAATACTCTACGAGAGATACGTATACGGTGTTCGATTTCATTATGATAATGTGAGTGGAGCTTGTGGAAGGGATTTTTCGCTCACGTTTGTTGGTATTGGGTACTCCATTATGCAGGTTCAACGGGACGTCTGGGTAGTGACAATTCAATTGGAAACGATTGAATGCTCAAGGTAAAATTGCTTTATTGACTTGTATGGTTAGATTTAAAATAAATCTCTTTATAAAACGATCTTTATATACGAATTCTCAATACATTTTAAATACACGCGTTTTTCTTTTCACCTATACCAAACATTTTTACTGTATCATATATGTATGATAAAAAAATCAAACAATTTTCTTGTTTTCCAATCGATTTTAATGAGACATGGTTTACAATTTAGATTTTGGGTTTCTCAATCTAATTCGTCAATAGAATCTCAAAATCCTTCATGTCGGATCCAAAATGCCCGACTCAAAATGGCTACTAATGTTCATATGTCATCAAATCAAATAACTGATGTTATATATGATTTGCTTTATCTTTGGGCTTTACCATTTCGAGACCTAAAAAAGTGAAAAATACCGTGCCAATTATCTTGGCGTCTATAAAAATAAGTGTGTATGTATGTAATAAATTTTCGCAATAGAGGACAATATTTGTGGAAGCTGAGAATAGGAAGTTAATCTGGTTTTAAAAGTTCCATCAAGTCGAACGTAAACAAGTTAATCAACCGTCAAACCTGTATAATCCAAATGCTCGTGCTATACATATATATACACATAGTCCTTCTAGTTTTAAGCGGTGGAGCTCGTCTTAATTCCCATTGGGCAACCAATCCTTGGCTTTTCGTCGCTGGTAAACCTCGCCTAATCCCAATCCTAAAGAGGTGCGCGCTCCACCAACCGCCGATCGAACATTGTAACTTTACTTGGCACCCTCGTGTATCATACTCATAAACAATGTCCCTATCCTCTATCCACGTATATGTATATACATAGATTCGTTCGTAGAATCTCGAATTCCGATGGTACTCCCGCATACTTGGAAAACACACGATAGGATTTACCTTGCGCTTTCAGTACGTCCTTTTGTCTAATTATGAAGTTATCTTCGAAATGCTCGTTGCAACGGAGCTTTGTAAGATTGGAATTGGATACTTCCCAGGATTCCGATACGGTTGGTCTGATCAAATTTGTAATCGAGATTGTTACACATTACTATAATTCACCAAGTTTCAAGTTACCAGTTTTGTTTTAATCCCCACCGCGGACAAAAATAAAATAGTTGAAACAAAACCAACTGAATAGATATAGATGCGCTGGAATAAAGAAATAATACTAGGACCGATAACCGAGGTTTCGAACGAGGTTGTTAAAAAAGTAATTTCCAATTGAAAATGTACAAAAGTTTGATTTCGCGAATATTTCAATAAATTGATACGTAATGCAGATAGACATTTAAATTAAATAACTAAAACTTGTTTGTTACTGATGAATCGTCCCAGCATATTTTGTTATACGAATTAGCAGCGATATATTTAGCGGTAGATGAATTACCTTGTTGAAATAATTAACGTAGTCAATCGTGTTTACATGCAAATTTTGGGATGAAAAATCGCTGCCCTAACTACGATTATGTCGATTTCAGCTATTTTCTTGTTTTCCATGCTTCTTTTTCTTCTCCTTCTTCGATTATTATGTGCAGTTCGTTTGTCTGCAATGTCCAAGTAACATTTCGAATTTAAATCCGTTGGAAGGAAACGAATAAAAAGAACTTTATTTTTCGAGAATTTTCGAAATTCTACGTCACGTTTTATCTTTCCTTTTCCTTCGACGTCCAGAGCGTCAAGGGAGAAGTTGCAATTAATAATTGAAATCTATATATCTGCTGACCAGTAGAGTCGAAAACTCGGAATTTGTAAGATGGGTATTTCGAGACGAATTTCTTGGTTCTTCTCTTCGAATTTCGCCTCTCTCCGGATGAAGATTCTTATGATTTTTTTATACGCTCGGGCTAGATTTTCCTTATTCAATTACTTCCATTGGTACACTATCTTCCGAGTTGTTCACTATTCAACGTGTATTTCGCTGCGTCCGACTCCCCAGAGTGAAATTCCGAGTGGCGAATATTTTTTTTTTTTTTTTGAAAGGTATACAAATTGAAAGATTTAGTAGATTCTATTTCACCCTGATACAATTTCAAGAAAATACGGGATATTACTCTCCATTTGATCGATGCTAATTGCCCGCGGTTAAATCACGCAAAAATATTGTAAAATGAATATATTTCACTTCGTTTAAATTGTATAATGTCTTAGAGATGTCAATTTATCTGCAAACGTTGAATAATTAAACACCAGTTACAGACAACCAAGTTACAGACTTTAAAAAATTAATATGTTTCACTCACATAAAATGTTAAAACTATTGAGGATTTGCCTGTATACCCCCGCGTAAAAATTTGCATAAAGTTCAGATACAGTACAGAACTTGAAATAATCTCTTAAGTAAGTGTAAAAATATTATTTTTGAACGGGTAAAATTTTATTATTAATAAAAAAAAAATTTATTCCAAGATTCGAACCTTTGATCTTCTACTTTAAAGTCTCTCGCTCTACCGCCCGAGTAGAAATGATTTCCAGGCAAAAAGAAGGCCCTGTTCAGGTACCTGACGAATATTAAAAGGCCCTGAACAGGTGCCTGTAAAGGGCCTTTAAAAAATGTAATGGGGTGGAGATCAGGGCCTGTTTTATGTAATACTATTTTGTGGGTATGTTCAGGTGATATTAAGGCACTTAATTATAGTAGTAAAAACTAAATCTGAATGTATTTGTTATTTTACATTTGTTTTTAATTGTTAACCTTTAGAGGACGGGAATTTTCTGGTTCAAAAAGGCTTCTTTTTTCAATAAAATTAATGTCTAAAAACATCGGATTGCACTTTTAACCTTTAGAGGACGGGGATTTGGGTTTACTGTTTTCTCTCACTTTTCTATAGAAATCGAGTTTATGTGATGTCTCACATCTCTAAACTAACACATAAAACGTTATAAAAAACCACAAAATATACTAATATAAAATTATAAATATAAGGTTAATTAGGCGTGCGTACATGCATGTGTGTGTGTGTGTGTGTGTGTGTGTGCGTGTGTGCGCGCGTGTGTGTGCGTATAGGTTTTGTAAATAGAATACAATGCATTTTAATACATTAATATTTATTAAACATAAATATTATAGATAATATAATTAAAATATATGGTTTAATATAATTTCCAAATAATTACAACAATCTTAATATAATATAATATTAATAACTTTGCACTTTTTTATACAATACAAAATTAAATCTTTTCACATATTTAAAGCAATATAATACTGCATAAACTTTTATATTATTAAAGTGTTTTTTAAACTTTCACTATTTATATATTGTATTTTCCTTTTCATTCGATACCTTCGAACTCTTAGTAAATTAAGCTTCTGAGCATTATAAATTTTTTTATTCATTTTATATTTAAAAAACTCTTGATAAAATTCTAACCTGAAAATTTATATACAATACTATATAATTTGTAGATACTATTACTAACCTCACAAAATTGACTTTTACTATAACCTCACATCCAAACTAACAAAATTAGGCCCTGACTTAAATTCCATTACATTCGTATCCCGGCCCTTAACAGGCGGCCTTTTCAGGCCCTGTTTTCTAATTCAGGCGGCCTGGCTAGCATTTCTACTCGGGCGACTGCAGTCATGAGCCATTTTTATTGTTTATGTCATGATATTACCTTGTTGAAATAATTAACGTAGTCAATCGTGTTTACATGCAAATTTTGGGATGAAAAATCGCTGCCCTAACTACGATTATGTCGATTTCAGCTATTTTCTTGTTTTCCATGCTTCTTTTTCTTCTCCTTCTTCGATTATTATGTGCAGTTCGTTTGTCTGCAATGTCCAAGTAACATTCGAATTTAAATCCGTTGGAAGGAAACGAATAAAAAGAACTTTATTTTTCGAGAATTTTCGAAATTCTACGTCACGTTTTATCTTTCCTTTTCCTTCGACGTCCAGAGCGTCAAGGGAGAAGTTGCAATTAATAATTGAAATCTATATATCTGCTGACCAGTAGAGTCGAAAACTCGGAATTTGTAAGATGGGTATTTCGAGACGAATTTCTTGGTTCTTCTCTTCGAATTTCGCCTCTTAGGCCAGTCGAATTAAGGAAAAAAGTACCGTTTTGCGGAAAAATTACAAAGTCGAAAAAAAAAATATGGCGTCATAGATAACCATGTGCTGATGCTAGAAAAAAAAAAGATGTAAAATCCGCTGTACGCTAAGCTGTAAAAAAATTCCCAAAGTTGCAAAATTCAGTTTTTTTGCTTAGCTATTAACAACTATTAACGGGATGGCAAATAAAAAATATACGTTAAATATGCTTCAAGAAGATCTACAAAGTAGCGTTGGTTAGATCAAGATCGGACTATTAGTTAACTTGTAAAAAATTAAAAACCCTTAAAATTGACGCTTTCTAAAATCCTTCATAACTCGATGAAAAATGAATATATTGATAAGTTATTGAAGTGAGCAATACTACATAATAGTAGAATGAATTTCCCTTTAACACGTTTCTGTGCGATAAATAGATTACGATTAATTTAATTGTTAATTAAAAAAAGCGTTTTTTTCGCTTGCAAATAATGATAAAACGAGCAGTTGCACAGTGCTATCCTTGGGCGGGAATTAAACTTCAATACTTGTATTTTAGTGTACTAAACTTATTAAATTCATTTTTTATTGTTAAACACCTAAAATAAGCGTTTAAAAACAATGTTAATTTTGCAACATCTTCAAATCATTCCCACGAGCGCAAAAGAAAGTTTAAAAAAATCGGACCCACGGCATTCGATTACTACTATTTTTTTACGTTTTTTAGAGCTGGATTTGTTAATAAATGTTTATTAGGTGCCGAGATACATTTTTTTTTTCAAAAAATCACAACTCGGAATCTAGTTAACATTAAGAGACGAAACCAGTCCCATTAATCGCAGCGAAAGTCATACTTTGTAAAGCAATTGTTTAATTAATTATTGCCAATGTGGTTTACGTAAACGATTGAGTTGAAGTAAACTAACTTTATTGCGCGTAAGCGAGAGCGTCTTTACGCGGAGTGGGGGAACGCATTTAGAAAAGGACAGACGATTTCAGATTCTCGTATTCGCCGCGCAACGAAAAATTGTTTCAAGCGTTCAAATTTGATTAAGTTGGTATATCTCGGTAACTAATTAATATTTTTTGACCATTCTTTTTTTAATTCGTATGTACTAATAAAAATAAATATTAATACCAATACAATTTTTACAATTACCTGATAGAAAACGTCGAATTTACAAATTCATAATTTTGTAATATTGCGGTATCGATATTTATGTATTAAAAATTACTTTTCATAAATTTTACTTAATGTTATGTTAAGTGTACGCTTCCTGCAAAGTAACTGTACACAATGTATTTAATTGTATTTTAATGTATATAATAAATTTTACATTACTTTCTATAATTATACTTCCTTTTACGGCAAAATATCTATACGTATAATTACAATAAAAATTTAAGTATTATGTTATATTAAGTACATTTATTTATGTACATAGTATGTCATAAAAGTAAGTGTAATTATAGAAAGTAATTAAAATGTTATTAGATATATTTGAATAATTCTCAGAATTATTGTCAAATGCATAGCCTTGGACAAGGCGATTTTATGACCCTTTGAAATAAGGTAAATTATTTTGCGTAGAAAATAAATGATGCAATTTTTAATGTATAATAGTCAAGTGTAATCACAATCGCCACCTTGAATTAACATAACATTAAGTAAAATTTATGAAAAGTAATTTTTAATACATAAATATCGGTACCGCAATATTACAAAATTATGAATTTGTAAATTCGACGTTTTCTATCAGGTAATTGTAAAAATTGTATTGGTATTAATATTTATTTTTATTAGTACATACGAATTAAAAAAAGAATGGTCAAAAAATATTAATTAGTTACCGAGATATACCAACTTAATCAAATTTGAACGCTTGAAACAATTTTTCGTTGCGCGGCGAATACGAGAATCTGAAATCGTCTGTCCTTTTCTAAATGCGTTCCCCCACTCCGCGTAAAGACGCTCTCGCTTACGCGCAATAAAGTTAGTTTACTTCAACTCAATCGTTTACGTAAACCACATTGGCAATAATTAATTAAACAATTGCTTTACAAAGTATGACTTTCGCTGCGATTAATGGGACTGGTTTCGTCTCTTAATGTTAACTAGATTCCGAGTTGTGATTTTTTGAAAAAAAAAATGTATCTCGGCACCTAATAAACATTTATTAACAAATCCAGCTCTAAAAAACGTAAAAAAATAGTAGTAATCGAATGCCGTGGGTCCGATTTTTTTAAACTTTCTTTTGCGCTCGTGGGAATGATTTGAAGATGTTGCAAAATTAACATTGTTTTTAAACGCTTATTTTAGGTGTTTAACAATAAAAAATGAATTTAATAAGTTTAGTACACTAAAATACAAGTATTGAAGTTTAATTCCCGCCCAAGGATAGCACTGTGCAACTGCTCGTTTTATCATTATTTGCAAGCGAAAAAAACGCTTTTTTTAATTAACAATTAAATTAATCGTAATCTATTTATCGCACAGAAACGTGTTAAAGGGAAATTCATTCTACTATTATGTAGTATTGCTCACTTCAATAACTTATCAATATATTCATTTTTCATCGAGTTATGAAGGATTTTAGAAAGCGTCAATTTTAAGGGTTTTTAATTTTTTACAAGTTAACTAATAGTCCGATCTTGATCTAACCAACGCTACTTTGTAGATCTTCTTGAAGCATATTTAACGTATATTTTTTATTTGCCATCCCGTTAATAGTTGTTAATAGCTAAGCAAAAAACTGAATTTTGCAACTTTGGGAATTTTTTTACAGCTTAGCGTACAGCGGATTTTACATCTTTTTTTTTTCTAGCATCAGCACATGGTTATCTATGACGCCATATTTTTTTTTTCGACTTTGTAATTTTTCCGCAAAAAAATATTAATTCGACTGGCCTATCTCTCCGGATGAAGATTCTTATGATTTTTTTATACGCTCGGGCTAGATTTTCCTTATTCAATTACTTCCATTGGTACACTATCTTCCGAGTTGTTCACTATTCAACGTGTATTTCGCTGCGTCCGACTCCCCAGAGTGAAATTCCGAGTGGCGAATATTTTTTTTTTTTTTTTTTGGAAAGGTATACAAATTGAAAGATTTAGTAGATTCTATTTCACCCTGATACAATTTCAAGAAAATACGGGATATTACTCTCCATTTGATCGATGCAAATTGCCCGCGGTTAAATCACGCATAAATATTGTAAAATGAATATATTTCACTTCGTTTAAATTGTATAATGTCTTAGAGATGTCAATTTATCTGCAAACGTTGAATAATTAAACACCAGTTACAGACAACCAAGTTACAGACTTTAAAAATTAATATGTTTCACTCACATAAAATGTTAAAACTATTGAGGACTTGCCTGTATACACCCGCGTAAAAATTTGCATAAAGTTCAGATACAGTACAGAACTTGAAATAATCTCTTAAGTAAGTGTAAAAATATTATTTTTGAACGGGTAAAATTTTATTATTAATAAAAAAAAAATTTATTCCAAGATTCGAACCTTTGATCTTCTACTTTAAAGTCTCTCGCTCTACCGACTGCAGTCATGAGCCATTTTTATTGTTTATGTCATGATATTAAATTTTGGTTATAAAGAACAATTGAAACATGTTTCTAAGTTTATAACCTGAATGTAACTTATTAAATATAAACAATAAAATAGCTCAGTTGATATAGAGCGAGAGACTCCGAAGTAAAAGATCGTAGGTTCGAATCTGGGAATAAATATCTTTTTTTATTTTTATTATTAATGAAATTTATCTAAACTTTATGCCAATGTCTAATTAATATTTTTCCAAGTTTGGGACAGTCTCATTGCGTATGTTGATATCAACTTTTGCCGAACGTAAACTTTATATCAAGTTGATATTAAGTTTTACATTTTTACGCGGGCCGTAACGCGATATAAACCAATGACGAAAGATAAAATTTTGGCGAAAAGTTCAATAACGATATCGCGAGGTCGAAGGGAGTAAAACTCTTAAAAGCACGTCCAAGTTGGTAAAAAAAAAGGTCGAAATGCTTAAACGATTGGACGAGAAGAGAAAGAGAGTTGAATGAGCCTCGTCCAACTCGGCGGCCTCCTTTCGTCTCAAACTTAATTTCCTTTCGCGGAACCGCTTACTCAGCGGTGTGTATACGGTCTCCCCTCCGTTCCGGAATTCTCCGGTGATTAATGTGAACACCCCGCGCGGTCGACGCTATCAATCACACCCTTTCCCTGGCGATTTTCATTGGCCTGCGCAAAAAGACTGCGACTACACCACCGAAAACCATCCTCGCGCTTACGCGTGAACCCGTGGAAATGTTTGTGTCGGTGTATACATGTACACTTACGACCGAGAGGAATGCATCATCATTACGCAGTCCAGTGAGTTGCTTCGTTAATGCTAGATCTAAGCATAATCATACGCGGTCTTACACACGGGGTTAAGTTGTCACTAAATGAAGATCTTGCGGGTTATCTAGATTGTCTAGTACTCTCTCTCTCTCTCTCTCTCTCCCTGGTATTTTCTACTTAAAATGCAACTTCAACCCTTTGCGCACTTGAATTCATCACGTGAATTTTACCAAGTAGTTTTTTGTTTTGGTTTGCAAAATAAAATATAATACGATTTGTTGGGAAATAATATTGTATATTTTGTTTATTAAATAATCTGGCCTTTTATTTGATACACAACGTGTACATCAGAGTATCGGACGTTACATAATAAAATTATCGAATATATCTTAAGGGGATACAAATTACAGGGCTCTACACGTTTCAACCTAAAAATATTTCAAATATTGTATGAAAAATCTAAGCAAGATTCGTGTAAATGTGTCAAGAGTAGAGTTAGGTCATGAAAAAATTTTTTTTCTTTTCATCTCTATGATCTTAAAATTTTATGGGATTAAGGAGATGTGATAGCCAAATTACAGGGATTTACTTCTAAAAACTCAAAAATTTTCTGTAATTATCGAACTAAAAATCTGGAAAAATTCATACGCGACACTTGAATAATATAGAAGTAATTGACATAAAGCTTTTTTTGAAATAATTTTTTTTAATTAATTAAAAATAACCCCTTTTTGTCGGTAATGATTAGGTAAAAAATTAATTCTTGCGGCTGCACAAAAATCTGAATCATTTAGTGATAAAAAATTTTGAAAAAGAATTATACGTATACTATTCAAAGTAAGTATAGAAGAGCTTTACAGAACGATTTTTTGGAAAAAGTCAATCCATTGTTATTTAAACAATAAATAAAAATTTCGATTTTTCTAGTCCCACATCTCCTTAACCAATGTTTATGCAGAACAAATATGTCAAAATCATTGTATGGTACCAAAAGGGAAAAATTTCTTATATACGAACAAATACATGGTGACTTGATGCAGTTTATTAAAAATATTTGTTACAAACACTTACATTTTATAGTGCATAATTAGTTAAAAAAAAGCGAATAATAACAGAGTCTAATGATATAAAAGAATTGAAGAAAACTTATAGTTATGTCGATTTGATGACTTTTATCAAACTGTGAATCTTCCTTCCGTTGCAAAATTCTCTAACGATTTCTAAGTCGCATGAAATAAAAATTCTATTAGACTATTTAGTACAAGTTAAAATGAATTTTCGCATTGATTCAAATAATATTTAAATTAATGAAATATTCCGAGTATTTACGTTTACAACGCGTCCAGTAAAAGATTATGTTGTAAATCAATCAAATTTCAAATTCGATGATAAATAATTTTTCGGAAAGTCTACTTTGATAGATTTTTCCCTTGTTTAACCAAAGAAACAGAATTTTACCTTTTTAAACATATTTTTAGTTTTTTGATCTACCGTGTTTAAAACGATTAAATGCTTATAATCATGTTTTTATCAATTATGACTTACTATGAGCTGACATGAAAATAATCGGTTTTTTAACCATTTTTCTGTCTCGCGTAACATCGGCAACCTAAAAATATATTGAAAAAATAGATTTCAAAGAAAATGATACAATTTTTTTTTAATGTTTCTCTTTCATTATTAAGAAAATATCGAGAAAACTACGTTAAACCAGGCACATCGATAAAGGTAAATTCACAACACAAATCTATTTAACGTACTTATAAGTGAAAACCGTTGCATATATTCTACCAATAACTTTAATTTTGATACTCTACAACTTGCTTCAACGTTAAAATCGACAAATGAAACCTTACATTTTACCTTTAAACTTCTGAACAATCGATACACGGTATATATGCCATATATAGTTTAGATGTCAGAGAATCGGTACCACAAAAACGGCTTTATCGATCATACGTCTATCGGACTGATTAATTTATAAACTAAATTTCGAAATTAGTTCATCGCAACAAAGTAGAGGTGGATATGACTTATTTCTGACAGTTGGCTTAAGTAGGATTGTCTCGTGTATAGCGCGTAATCTTCAAAGTGAATCGCTGATCGATGCAAAAAGTTTAAACACTTTTTTTTCTTCTTAGAGAGAAAATTACGTATTATAATATTAACGCGGTATATCTATGTAGATACAATTTAATTAATATATATTATTTTATGCAAATATATATATATATATATATATATATATATATATAAAATATCTTAAGTATATAATATATGAAATGCTCTTTTATTACACCTGAATAGTATGTGTGTGTGTATATACGGTTTTCAGTGAAACTAAATTGATTTATAATTCTCTTTACACTTTTCATTTACGTAATGTTTCACGAAGTTTCGTACGTTATTACCTGACTAAACTTTCTTTACCAAGTCATATATATATATATATATAAATTTTTTTATTCTCTTTGATGTAGATATTGTGCGGAACGGCGATATAGTAACGAGTACGCGTATTCATTTGAGAACGAATAGGTGAGCCAATTGTACCGATTTCCGTCATTGCAAACCTCTAAATAAATTCATATAAATGGTATTTTTGTATTACGTTTATTACACTTATTATTATTTATCAAGAATGTATAAGTTGAACAAACGCAGACAACATGTTGTTGGAATGTGCAAGAAATTAATAAACTTTTCGTTCGCTTCTTTTTCGTTTCAAGTGATCGAAATGTAAACGATTTTTCGTTATACCGTTCGTTTCTACGTCGTACTTACTCCTACATTCGCAATATTTTATTTTAATTAATAAAAAAGAAATGGCCAGTGAAACTGGTCAGGTTCTATCTCAAAATGAAACGCTTTTTCACACCTTTCTTGACCATTTTTTAGATGTACATAACCTTCATCAAATATGAAACAACTTTTCGGGTAATCCTGTAAACAAAACTTAAAGCGTGTTGTGAAATTTGATCGGTTTTACCATTTGTAATAGATACAGACGATTGTTTACGCTATATAAATAGTACTTTTAAAGATATTTCGACGTTTATCATTTTTGTCTCAAATTGAGCCAAATCATTTTTAGGAGCTTGTTTATGGCTATTATACTTAGCTAAAATGGCCAATTTTTCTTAGTCTACTTAAAATTCCAAAAGCATTTTTGATGGTCAGAAAAGGTTTGTAAAATGGAATGAAAACCATGAAATAGGCAGGAAAGGTTCGAAAAAGCGTTTCATTCCTGTACACGACCTGACCAAGCGTCCTAGTTAGTTTATAGATTGACATGAGAACGCTACTCAGTAAATGGCTACAAAATGGAGGGGAATCTTTTATGCGGCTTATGCAATATAAGTTTTTATGCATCACATCAAAACACTCGGAATATTTAGAACAACACATAATGTTCACTCTAATAAAAGGGCTGTCCATCAATGTAACGTTTTTTAAGCCATAAGTGACCAAGTATCGTTTAATACCGAAAAGAATGCCCATTAATTGGCTAAATTAGAGTTTTATTTGACATTAGAATGTTAAATTTTTGCTAGGGTATATATTAAGAAAAAAAGAGGAAAATGATAATGTTTGTTAAGGGTACAAGCCTGGGTTAAAATTGAAGAAAAGATATTTTAATTTGATTTTTTTTATTTGATTTGATTTTAATCTACTTGAATGGAACAGAATTTGAATAAAAGTCTAAATGTTTATTTAAAAAAATTTTTTACCTGTTTTTTAGGCAATTTTTGAATTTTTAAAATAATTTGATAAGAATAATTTTTTTATTACAATGTTTACAGAATATGTTTCAATCAAATGGATTAAAATCATATTTAACAATTACCGTTAAAATTTTACCCTATTCGATGAAGTGGTTCCTGAGATATCCTATGGTAAGTCTATTATGGGAAAACAATCAGAGTACGGAGTCTCATAATAAATTAATATAGTTTTGTTACATATAAATTGGTCAAAAACTGGCAATTGTTATAAAAAAAATTATTAATTGTTAAAATTCAATATCTTTTTTTCAATTTAAATCATGCTTGTTCCTTTATTTAATTACAATCCACAATGAATGTATACCATACACATTCAGCATATTGCAAATTTGCATTAATTTTAATTTTTTTTTAAACAGCAGGAATCCAACATAATTTACACTCTTTAGTCATAGCGGGAGAACAGCGTTTCTCCTTTATAGATACTAGCAATTTGTTAACGCTTACGTCCAATTTTTTATCAATTTTTCTGCGGTTCTTTTGTTTTCTGTACCTTCTCAAGAATTCAACAAATATTGGAAAATAAAAATTACTGGCTACTGCAGAACTGTTAAACATTATTATAGTTAAGGAGATATCGATGGTAATTTTTTATATTTGCTTATAAACAAAAGAAACAATTTTTTAAATAAACTTGAAAATCAGGCCCTCAGGCATATTTTAAATAACTTATCAAAATTTTTCCAGACTCTTACATCGATAATTTAATATATAAATGTTTGGGTTAAATGTTTTTTTTACTCAAAATTATCGACCAATCGTTCATTCAATTATTGTTGACAAAAATTATTTTTACTTAAAAAAAATGAAAACGTCAGACCATTCTTTATGTTTTAAAATATCCGTACGGATTTTTTCCGATTTTTAACCCTTCGAAGTGCAATGGTCTCTATAGATATGCTATTTTTATTTATAAAATTTGTGTTTTTTGTTCTGTACGAATAGTTTTAGACTTTTCCGATGGGTAAAAGCTTAAGCTATCAATTCCATACACTACTAGTACTTCAAATTTATTTGTCGTTGAATTGTTGTAAATAAACAAATAATAAAAAAAAAACAACTTTTCAATAAAAATATATGCTTTGAGAGATTAATCCAATATTTGTATATAACATTTGGATTGAAACGTGTAGATCCCTCTAATTTAAAAAAAAAGAAAAGTAATGGTTGACCAAAAGAGTATCAATTGATAAAAATTGATTGATCAATTTTTAAAAATTAAAAAAGTAAATAACCGAAGTGAAAAAAAAAATGGGAGGTAAACGAATAGTCGAAAGTAGGAGGTAACCGATATACACGTATACAGAGAGTTATATATATGTATACGAAGAATTTCAGTGTATATATATATATATAGTAACAATTAAACACAGGTGAGCAGACACAATGGTATCAGAAATCCTCCTTCAGTCGTGGTACACACAGTCGATTAAACCTCGGTACCGAACTATATTCTCTCTGACAAAGGACAAGCGAAATGGAAACGCGCTTGTTACGGGTATATATATATATATATCTTGCCCATCAAAGGTCGTAATAATCCTTTCCGCATGGCTATGGGGGTTGGGTCGTCGGGAACAACTCGGAATCGAGGTTTGATTGGCGTATGTGTAGCGGGGAACGGACGGCGTCAAGGCCAGTCGTATATGTCGATCCTCTCACATCATATATATATATATAATCAAACTTACACAAATATCCTTCTATGCACACGTGTATGTGTGTGTGTGTGTGTGTATCCGCGTGCATGTATGGGCATACGGAAACCGATCGAGGAGGAGAAAGCCAACTAAACGTGTTTTGACTGTTTCGAGTGGCACCGTCGCGCGTCAATCAACCGCGTCAATCAAGAACCGTACAGTGCAGTAGTAGTAACTGACGTCGACCAATAATTTTCGATAGAGAGAACTCTCTACGGCTATGTATAAATACATACATACATACTCTTCTCTTTATCTCGTTATTCCCATTCCTTCCTTTTGAATTCCCCTTCGATCCTACTGACCCGATCGCATTTCGATCGTATATATATATATACATATACATACGTCCGGAAGTAAATCAATCGATCCGCGAGAGACGCTCGGTTCGCGTAGATTAAGAGAAAATCGAATAGGATTCATCTCTGTCTATCTATATACGTACACGTCAACTTAATTTCAGAATCCTCAATGATCGAACTACAGTTTCGGTGCTTGTTGCGCACGCGAATTTAACTAGACCATTCGAGTATTGTAATTTTACCTATGTAGATTACAGGCTTTTCTCTATATACATACACATCGTTGTTTAATATGTCCCTGACCGATTGTCCGACACTGCCTGTCGTTGGGATTCTTCGACATTTAAATACTCGATAAGCCTCCAACTGATTAAAAAGTACGATTTTTCGAGGATATATATATATAAAAGTGAGAGAGAGTGAGGAAAGGCGCAGAAAATAACAAATAATCGGAGAATAATATACAACGTTGTGTTACATGTATAAAATTAATTATTATTTACACTTTTTGTATTTGCAAATTCAAAAGATATTCTAAAATCATTTGTAATATGATAAAATATCATTAACATTCGTTTTCTCTAACAATATGTATTTATGTATATATATAAATATAATATGGTAATCTTTTAAGTTTTTTTTTGTCGTATACATATAATCTATATTATCGTATAGTTAATTACATTGTAGTTCAAAATTAATATAATTTAGAATAAAAATGTACGATTTGAGTATCTATAAAACTTATATTAGCAATGCATTTTTTTTTAAGATTAAATATTTATAATATTCACCGCTCGACGGAGGTATCGTATAAGTTTATAAAAATTTACACTTTCAAACTAGTCATTATCGTCTATCGTTGCAATGATAAAATAACTTTTATTCGCGGGTTTTAATTTACTTTTAATTATACTACTGATTAAAAGTTTCGGTTCACTGAAGTACAAATCGACTATACTTTCAAGTTTAATATTTTTTTTTTGTTTCAACTGTAATCCCACAAAATACCTGTTGGGGATCGTTAAAACAAGTTTTCGATATTGATATGTAATTAAAATCTACTTACGAATTTTTAATCTACTTAATAAACAACAATTTGAAACAGAAGTGTTTAAATTAAACTGTACTTTAAAAAATGAGTGTACGTATTATTAAAATAATTATTAAAGTATTACTAAAATTTCGTACAGTGAAAATTAGAGCATTTTTAAAGAAATTTAGATTTTCTTTTAAATTTTATCTATCTTCGTTTTTAAGAAAATTACGAAAATTTGTATGCAGAGAAACACTCGCGTAACATTCTAAATTTTTACTTTAGTGACCCAAATTTTTAACCATTAGTGTATGTTTACCGTACCAAAAATGTTATGTAAATGTATCAGGTATTGAATATAAATATATTTCAATTCGAAGTTTTCTTGGAGGACATTGCAATATTACACTTGAAAAAAAAATAATCCTCAATTTTCGTATAAAAATTGAAATAACACGAAAATAATATGGAAATGTAAATAAACATATGTAAACGTGCGGTTGGTGTCGTTTACCGTACGATTTATACGCGTAATTTGGTCGGTCCTAAAACCAATGACGTTTTATTACGTCGGCAATTTTTTCAGCAGTTGCGATCACTGGAATATTGAGATGCGCGGTAGGTACGTCAGGGAATATTGAAGCGTCGACAACTCTTAGCCTCTTAATACCGATAACCTACAATGAAAAAAAAGAGATGGTTAACAACAATTGGGTAATGTGACATTTGAGTGTATATATTTATATTGGTTGTCTATGTGTAGACTTTTGGTGTATACTTGTGATTTAGTATTAACAACAGCGGTTGGATCATCTTCTCGACCCATTTTACAAGTACAACATTGGTGATAAAACGTGGTTGTGTATGTCCTTAACGCACATTCCCAATAGGAATCGGAATAGAGTATGTGATTTTTACACGGCAACGGGATATCGTACAATTCTGAACCAATAGCTTGAAAGTGTTTGAGTTTGCTGAGCAGTATCACCTCGCGAATCCCTTCGATCATTAGCTTCATGTCATCCGGATGATCCAAATAATTCGGATAGAATTTGGGTTTGACACTTGGATCCTTGCTCTGCAATTCCATTTTACCGCGACTCTTAGGTTTCAGGAGCATCGGCCACACCGTCCAACTGCTGTGATTGAAATAATCCGCGTTCATTTGAGTCACGTAATCTTCGCGCACTCCAAAAGCCGATGAAAGCCAGGGGTCCTTGATACCAGGGAAATAACCGAACAGAAATTCAATGTTTGGGTTTTTGTGACGGGTATCCTCACTGTAAACGTTATGGAAAGATATCCCTCCAAAACCTGTCCCTACCGCTAGTGGTCCAGTCCTTTTGTTCACGTAATCCTTCACAGCTGAATTACGACAATCGAGTACATCCAAATCCTTTGTTGTTTTCGTGTCGTTGACTTTGTACACTAAACCACTGTACGTCAGATGATCCATTAAATTTTCACCGACCGGAGAATCCTTGATAACGTTGATGCCCAAATCCCGCAAATGATTGGCCGGTCCGATTCCGGAGAGCATTAAAATTTGCGGGGAATTGATCGCACCGGCGCACAATATTATTTCTTTTCTAGCTCTAACCTCGATGTTCCTGTGGTACTTGGTGAATTGTACGCCGTAAGCGAGCTTCGTACTCTTCTTGATCAATATTTTGTTGACTCGGCTGTTTCTGGTTAGAAACAAATTTTTCCTACGTCTCGCTGAGTGGAGGTATCCTCGATTGACGCTCCACCTCTCCCCGTTTATCTTGGTCGACTGAAGGTAAGAGAAACCGATTTGCTCGGGTCCGTTGTAATCGTTTACTGGATAATACGCTTCGATACCGGCTTTGATAAACGTTTCCGTAAGCATAATACCATCTGGCGCGCTGGTTATGTACATCGGTCCACTCGTGTTGTGATAATCCTCGTTCACCTCGATACCCGTGACATTGAAATTTTCAAGTTTTTTGAAGTACTTCAACATTTCACTGTACGACCAAGATGGATCACCGGTCTCGATCGCCCAATCGTTGTAATCCTTTTTATTACCTCTCGAGGCGATCATAAAGTTGAGCACACTACTACCACCCATCACTTTACCCCGTGGCCAGTTGCACCTCGACTCCGTAAATCCGAGGCAATATTTATCGGACGGTTCAGTTTGATACTTCCAATTAATTTCATCGCTAAATTGCAACGCCCTCGTAACGTAAGGTATATCCATAATTGGATATTCCTTGGAGCCTGCCTCGATCAATAAAACGGTATTATACCTTATTTCGGTAAGTCTCGAAGCCATCGTAGCACCTGCGCTACCGGCACCAATCACGATAAAATCGTATTCACTTTCATTTGCGGGTGTTATGTCGTTCAGTTCTTCTTCGTGGTTGGGTATGTTGTTGTCGTTGAACAACAATTTACCGTCGAACAATTTTAATATGTCGTCCCGTAACGATTCCTCGGTACCCATGTACGTTACCGTATTCGAACTCAAACCGTAACTCGATCCACTGAGCAGACACCACGAGATTATCACGGGAATTATCGAAATTGACATTGTGATTTATTAACTACGGACGAATCGAACACTATTTACGTTATATATCACATTAACGAGTTGTTGAGTTTAATAAATACTGCATATATGTTTGTTTAAAACAAAATATTATTTACAAGGTAAGAACACGTGTGCGTGCGCGTTCACGTTAACATGTCTTATTCTCCAGAGTATCTGAATCCGACTGGCAAGGCAAGTTCACTTTTGCTATTTAAACTTCCATCGTATAAATATATATCTAATTATCTAATGAATAAGACATTATTCTAAAGTACGTGTAAATAGATGGATTAAAAGCAATATCTTTACTCTTTTTTTTCGTATAATTCGTCTACATGTATATAAAAGAAAATTATTATTTTACAATTTTTTCAATGTACTATTCAGGAAAAAAGAAAAAAAAACGTTATTGACGTACGTGAGATTTAACCATGATACAGTCCGTACAGTGATTCGTTCTATAATTTAAATTGTTTTTGGGCCAACGGATTTTAAACACTTTTATAAATTGAAGTGAGGTAATGTAATCTCGGAGGTATGTTAATTATTCATGAAATCGTTTTATAAATTTAATAAATTTATAAAGAGGCTATGTACAGTTGTGCAACAGATCTTCTTTATCGTGATATGATATATCAAAAGGGCTACAACAAAGTATTCTATTTTTTATATGGTCTTTTAAAATTTTATGAATAATAATTTAAATAAAACAAGCGATTTATGAATACAATTATTATCTACATTATTTATCGTGGACATAAGCACCTGAAGTAAAGCGTAATCAATTTTTATATATTTAAACTATTCCGCTTCGAAGTTTTCGATAAAAAATAAATATACGTTAAAAGAAAATGAATGAACATATACAAATTACACGGTTGCGATTGAAATAATTAAATTTATATGTAATTTATTTATATTGATAACAAGTTCGTTCGAATTGAATCGAAGACCTTTATTTATTTCGAATTAGAGTGGAGCTCATTACAACGACTACTGAACCGTGTATACAATTACTTGACAAAATATACCGGTAAGTGATTACGGATCGTTAACGAGTAACGTTGGGATCGAATTCTCAATGCCTATATATTGTTTTTTTGTAATAAATTATTATTTGCAACAACGTATTGTATTCAAAAAGTACAAATTATATTTATTTCAAAAGACGAGTTTGACAATGTTGTATTGTAATATTGTGAATATGATATAACGTTTAAATTATACAACGCTGTAAAAACACAGTTACAAAAGTAATAAGATATAGATGCATTTACAATTCCTGGAAATTCCAATGCCACCTCTCTTTTATTACATCGGAGATTTTTTCCGCCATCGCTACTATTGGAATATTCGGGTGAGCGCTTACTATCTCGGGCATCACAGAAGCGTCGCATACTCTGAGTCCACCGATACCGATAACCTGGAATAAGAACAAGGTTGATAATGCGATATTATAATATGTACATTTTAATTATCGGAATATTGAAATAATGGTTATAAATTACTCGTAATTTGGGATCGACAACTGCTGTGGGATCGTCCCTTCGACCCATTTTACATGTACCAGATTGATGATAAATAGTGCTAGTGTACGTTCTCAAGGCACATTCCCAATAAGAATCGGAATCGAACGTGTGGCTTTCGCAAGGTAGAGGAACGTCGTACAATTCTGAGCCAATTTTTCGGAAACTTTCAGTTTTACTCAATTCAATCACTTTTCTAATCCCTTTGATCAGTACCCTCACGTCATCCGGATCATCCAAATAATTTGGATACAATTTTGGTTTATCATTTGGATTTTTACTTTGTAGCAACAGTTTACCACGACTCTTAGGTTTACATATCATTGGCCAGACGTTCCAATAACTGTGATTCGACACGTCGTTCATCATTTTAATTTTATACTCCTCTTTGACGCCCAAAATTGTCGAGAAAAGTGGATCCTTCATACCGCTGATCGGTCCAAACAGCAATTCTATATTCGGATGAGCATCGTAACGATCGTCAGAGTCAACGTTTACGTAAGCTAGTGCTTCGAAACCAACACTGTAAGCTAAACTGCCACTTCTGGCAGTCACGTAATCCCTGATCGTTGGATTATTAGGATCGAATATATTGTTCTCCTGATACGTGTCGGAATCGTTAACTTTAAATATCAATCCGCTGTAAGCAATGTGGTCCATTAAATTTCGACCGACTGGAGCGTTTTTAACAACCTCGATACCTAAATCCCGCAAATGCCCAGCTGGTCCGATACCAGAGAGCATTAAAATTTGCGGGGAGTTGATAGCACCGGCACTCAGGATAACCTCCTTCCTTACGAACACTCGAATGGTTTTGCCGAATTTTTGAAATTGCACACCGTAAGCCATTTTCGTCCACTCGTTTATCAAAATTTTGCTTACTCGGCTGTTCCTGGTTAAATGTAAATTTTTCCTTTTTTTCGCGGGATAGAGGTATCCTCGATTGACGCTCCATCTTTCACCGTTCCGTATCGTCGATTGAAAGTAAGTGAAGCCTATTTGCTTATCGCCGTTGTAATCGACTTTGACCGGATATCCCAATTCTTCGCCAGCATCGATGAACGTACTCGTCAGCTTATCGTTACGCGGTGAAGATGTGATGTATATGGGTCCACTTTTGTTGTGAAATTTCTCGTCGACGTTTATGTTGGTAACGTTGTAATTTTCTAATTTCTTGAGATAATGTAACATTTTGTTGTACGACCACGAAGCGTCCCCTGTAATATTCGCCCAATTGTCGAAATCTCGCTTGTTACCTCTCGTAGCGACCATGAAGTTTAATACACTATTACCACCCATCACTCTACCTCTTGGCCAAAGACATCTCGAATTTTCGAATCCAACGCAATACTTGTTCGATGGTTCGGTCTCGTAGCCCCAATTTATTTCCTCACTTAGCTGTAACATTGGCGCGATTAAAGGAATGTCCATAATCGGATATTCTTTCGATCCCGCTTCGATGAGTAAAACCGAATAATCTTTTATTTCACTGAGCCTCGATGCAATGGTAGCACCTGCGGTTCCCGCTCCAATGACAACGAAGTCGTACACTTGCTCATTTTTTGGCGTTACGTCGTCAAGTTCACCTTCGTACCTCGGTACTGTATCGTCGTTAAATTTCAATTGACCTTCAAACAATTTCAACAGATCTTCCCGTAGAGATTCTTCAGTCTCCACGATTCCTTCTACGCCATAATTCCTCTCGAGCACGAGACACGTGATAAATAATATGATCCACCGCGACATATTTAAAACCGACCACAAATTTTATTTAAATCTCACGTACATCAAACAATTTAAAAAAAAGAATTCGAATGATACGCTATCTTCTCATATTTATCTAATATTCAATTATTCACTGGCATTGTCTCTGCAAGAGGACACGACGTTACTTCGAACGTCCCAATAATTAATCGTCTTTTGAATACCTGAAAATGCAAAATAATTATAATAGTTTATATTCTCGTATAATCCGGAGAGATTAAATATTTGATAGCGGTAACTTCTTAACGAACAGTTCGTCACGACTAGTCAGCGATTCGTGCTATCTCTAAGTGAAGATTATCCAAAGGAAAAAATTGTGCGAAGTAATTGTTCCATTTAATATTCATCGAAATAAAATATATCTCGAATTATCAACGTAATTATTTACTTGTGCCTCACCGTATAAACGATTGTTTCTTTGAAAAAAAAGAAAAAGAAAAAAAACGTTACCAAATCACTGTTGTTAAAGATGCACCGATTTCACCTATTATTACCAAACGATAAGGGAACATTCAATATTTATTTGGTGAAACTGAAGTTACAATACTTTAAATATTTAAAATACTTTGAATAGGTAAACGACGCTCGAGTAAAGCAAAAAAAGTAATTGTCGTTATATTTTTAACGTAAATAATTCAACGATTAATATTAATTTATAATAAATTTAACGATCTGTACGAGCCAAAATGTATAAATATTCTTAATCATCAGTCAATGGTGTACTACAATTCGTAGCCTCTACGCCAAACTGAATGAGCATAAATAATTTAATTCTGGAGACTAAGTAAGTTAAATTGAAAATATTAATATGGAAATAAAAAAATTATTAAGATAACTTTAAATGCAAAGATAAAGAAAATGTATGACAAAATTAATCTTTGATTAACATTAATTTATAGTAAACGTATAGTTACTTACTTTTCTCCGAGTAATATTATATTGTTACAATCGTGTAATATCTCGAGCGAAAGTGTTGCGCGATAAACGCGCGAGAAGTGTATATGCGTTTAATCGTGTAACGTTTAAAAATAACGATGTGTCTGCGCAAACGTGCACGAGGATACATTTGAACGATACGTCGATCGAAAAAATAATATTGAATATATAGAAATCGAATAATACACCTGACGAAAATTGCTCTGAACAAACTCATTCCCGTACATGCAAAATTTAAATATATGAACTCACGGTTGACTAGTAATGAGGATGATAAGATAATTATTTGAACTTCGTTGAACGCAAAATAGCGATTAAGTAAACATTGTAATTTGTATTACAATTCGCGAGATAATCTTTTTTTGTGCAACAGATAAGTTTCTTAATAGAAACGAAAAATAAAAAGTAAATTAAGAGAATAAAATTTAACTAATATATACATATACATATACAACCGAGAGATCATGTTAGTTACATGATTGGATCTCGATTGGTCGAACGGTTTAATTTTTAATTAAAATCCGTATCCGTACGTATAGAAGATAAATGTATTAATGACGTTTCGAAAAATGAAATGAGAAGAGGAAGTATAAATATATAAAAATGAAACGACGAGCGGTCTTACCATTAAGAAGGCGCAGTAGTCGTTTAATCTGGTAGAAAGAGACGTAATCGATGTCCCTCGGTGTGTCTAATTGTCAAGAGAGAGAAAAAAAATTTTTTGGTTTTACAGATGTATACAACTTAATTTCAAGTTCAAGTTTAAATGATCTTACTCCCTTGACCACTGTACATTTATATTTATTTATTACCGTTATAAACGTACGTGTACTTTTAAACGAGCACCGCGGGTCAGACGTAATATTTTGCCAAGTTATTTATATAGTACCTTTAATGCGGGCAAACAAAAAAAAAGAGAGGAGCGCTTGTTTGATAAAGATGTATCTTATATACGTATATATGAATTATGCCGTGGCATTTGATAATTTGTTAAATTAATATATACCGTATATATTTTACATTAACAAGAATTTTCTTTTTTTTCGAATAAGGAGATATTTTTATATATATAATACTTTTAATTTATATTTAACGAGTAATTATTTTTGTTATCGTGTACATATTTACAACAAAATATTTACATATGATTTTTTACATTTTTTTTCCGATAAAGCAATTAGACTAACCAAACAGTGTTGTTCGCTATCTTATCAATTGTTATTAATCATAAATAGAGAGATAGGTGTGTAAAAATCTTGAAAAACTAATTTCTTCTTTTTAATTTTAGTTAGTGTTATTGATAAAAAAAAGTTAGTCGAATCGAAGACTATTAAATTCAAATTGATAATTAATTTATAAGAAAGGCGCGTCATTATCGAACTAATGAAATATATGTATATATTAACTACGCAAGATTACAAAAACAATATATATATATATATATATTGTTTTTGTAATCTTGCGTAGTTAATTACACCCAGTTTGAATTTTCGTGTAAGACATAATAAAGATTATGATATATAAGTTATTAGTGCATTCAATTATTGGTTGTATGGAGCTACTATCGCAAACGATATATGCGCATGTAACACAATTGCTACGATTGTCTTGTATTCAATTTTACATTTTTGTAAGAGAATGGATCTGGGATTTCGAAGTAACACAAAAGGAATAGCAAACTTTAACAAGTTTTTGTTTGATATTTCCGTTATTTGTTTAAGTGACTTTAGAAGTTAAAAAAATAATTTTTTATTCAGTAATTATAATAAAAATTGCTTTTTCCAATAGAATTTTAATTATTTATATAATATGATACATTATTAAATATTTATGGAATAATCCAGTAAACCAAATATCATATAAAGATACACTGAGAAAAAATTTGTAGTAAAAATGACAATACTGTCTAGTAATGAAATTACAGAGTGTCAACATTCAAAAAATTACTATACTTTATAGTAACATTTACTGAAAGTCTATTCATTTTTAATACATTTTTTATAATATTTACCTTAAGTTGCGTAAATTTTACTATACATGGACACAAATTTTGTATTAAAAATTACTATGATGAGATTACAGACTGACATAATGAGGCTGAAATTACTATAGTTTATACATTAAAATTCAGAAAAGTTGTGGTAGATATATACGAATTATAGTAAATTTTATTACGATCTATAGTAATTTTTACTGGAAACTATACTAATTTTTGTCAGTCTGTCATTTCTTCACTAAAAAATATAGTAATTTTTAATCTAAACTTTTTCTCAGTGTAGAGTATAGTAATTTTTACTACACCTTTTTTCTCAATGTGTAAGGAAAAATAATTTATATTATATAATTTTATACTATTTTATTGTTTATCAATTAATCGAAAAAAAAAGTTTTTTATGATGAACGGTCTTTCCCTTACTATATACCCTTTGTACCTGATTTTCTTCTTCGAGACATAAATATCACGCGTTAGTGGTTACACATTTTCCCGTTAGAATTCAAAATTGTCACCCAGCCCGCAAAATGATGATGTGTAAATAACACGCGTGTAACCACGTGGTTTTGTATACGTTTCAGTCGCCGACTCAACAAGAGATGCTTTCCGCCCTGAAAAAACGGTTAGAACAGACCAGCGTGCCTCTTTTCCCACGACATCGTCTGCGAATGCTTTCAAAATTGGCTGAGGGCACATTTGGATCGGTGAGTTCAATGTTAAGATGTATACACTTGAAAAGATGGCACACTCTGCTTTTACCCTCCCTCAGCTTATCGACCTAAAATATGACATAAAGATATGCATAATTTACAGATATATAATTATTAATTCTAAAATTTCATAATCTACCTGTGTACTCAATTTTATACAGAGATACGACAGTACTTTTTATGAACTATTCGTTACCAAAAGATATTTTAAATTAAATTTAAAATTATGTATCAAACATAACCCAATACCGTATCATTTATAAATCGGAGAACTACAACTTCTGGTGATCACACCTTTGCATACAAAAAAGTAAATAATGTAGTAATACAATATTTCCAAAAAATGTAAGGATTTTTTACTAGATCTATATTTTTTTAAAAATTATTTATTGTTATTATAATATAAGTATATTAACAAAATAATCAAAGAATTCAATGGTAGATCAGGTATTGGGTATGACAACGTTTTTTCAAAAACAATCACAAATTATTGGTAAGGGATGGATCTCAAAAACAATTAAATATGGACAATTATTATATCTTCGAATTTGAGAAATCCAATGCCTTTTTTCAATTATTCCCAAGTAAATGTGATATTTAATGTCGATAATCCATTAGGGAGAATAAAATTTGAACATGATACATCCGTTAATTTGGATTATCCGTAAATTTAAAAAAGTACGGATAAAATAAAATTGTTGGACCAATATTCTTGTGTAACTAGATACATTTCCGTGTGGGAAAAATTTCATGAAAGAATTATTGCAAATTATTTCTTTGCAAAATTTTGGCAATATTGTGGCTAATCACCCAAACTCACGATTTTGCTAGGTTTCCGACTTAAAAAATATTTTATTAAAATTATAATTAAAAAAATGTTAATTTTTATTCCGACATTTAAGTATATTTCAAATTACAAATTCAAACAATATATCAAATTCATGTTAAATATAGAAAACAGTTACAGCAAACTTGAATTCGCTTTGTAACTCAATACAATTCAATTCAATGTATAATATCTCATTTTTATGGTAAAAACCAAAATCGTGGTTCTGGGTCATCAATCGCGATTTTGCCAAAAATTTTTTTCAAATAGGTTTTTAACGATTCTTTTATGAAATTTATTCTACACACTAAGCTTACCAATATTATTTAAATTTACATATAGCTAAAAATACTGTGAAAAATCAAATAAGGAAATGCAATATACTTTTTAATCATAATGAAAATAATGTACAATAACATTCAACATCGAATAAAAAAAACATAATGCAATATATGTAATAAGCCATTTTTAAAGACGTATATACTTGTAAAAAAAATCCATTATAGGTCAGTTTATTTATACCTATCCAGTAATTATACTTTCGAACTAATTAAATTTTACGACATATATATAGTTATAAAAAATTTTAATACTTTGCGAACATTTTCGTTACAATTAACATTGTTGAATATTATTGTCCTTAAATATATATATATATACAATGTTGTGTGCTGATAACGTTATTATTTTATTCATTTGTTCCGTATTATTTTATAGTTTAAAACAAAGCAAACGGAACGTTTGTTTATCTTGAATTACAAATATTTTATTATCGATCATTTTCAATACGAAGAACCGAAGACAATATATAAAAAGAAAAAAATTTTTGCATTAGTGAAAGTGGATCATGATTTTTCTATTTAAGTGTAAACGAGAAAAAAATACTTCTTAGACTCTTAAAAGATTGATTCGAAGCTCCATTCCGTTCCACTCTCCGCATCGAAAATAATCATAAAAAGAGCAGCACCGACTCCTCTCTCTCTCTCTCTTTCTCTTGCGATTGACTTCACTTTCCATAAACACTCCCTAAAAAAAAAGAAGGTCTAACTCTGGACTAAAAGGTAAAAAAATCCATTTTAATGAAGGTCTACATTGCGGAAGCGGAGGGAATTCCGGAGTATGGTACGACTACAACCCTCGGCAAGAGGCTCGTGGCAGTCAAGTTTTTACTGCCGGAAGCGAACGAGAAAGAAAAGTAAGTACAAACACAGTGCACCCTTAATTCTTCCCCCTCTTCTCTCGTAGACTTTCTCCAAACCTCCTCCCTCTTTTCAGTCCATTTCTGCTTTCTCTCTTTCTCTCTCTCTCTCTCTCTCTCTTTTTTTGTTACTCTACGAATTCCACGCAATAAAGTCCTGCAATTCGAAAAAAAAAGTTCTTTCTTTCTTTTTTTTTCTATGCCCCAATCCATTCGTGTCGTTTCGTCCAGAATTCGTTATTCAAGATTTATCCGCTCACCGATCGCGTTAAAAATGATGGAGATGGAAAAACACTGGTTTGGATTTGCGATCTTTTTATGTAGTTATATATTTTTCTTTTCGAGGATTTACACGAGTAATTTCTGTTTAGAGGATTCCTATATTGATGGAAGTGATTTGCTTTTTATTTTTTTCTTTTTCTTTTTTCGCGTAAACAATCCTGTAGTATAGTTTTTAGAGATATATATATATATTTTTTCCACTTTATAGGAGTTTGTATATAAAGGAGTTATTTATAAAAATAAATGTTATTTATAAAAATGGATATACGCGCGTTTTCGAATAATCAATTAAGTATGTACTATCTGTACATTACATATTTCCGTACTTTTCCTTATTTTCTAAATAACGAGAGTTTTATTTAAAAAATTCTAATATTCCGTTTATAAATAAATGTGTAACAAACACATTCGAATTAGATAATTAATCTAATATATTGAGGGGAGCGAAAATACTGCACTGATCGAGAAAAATTTTTTAGTATAAATTACTATTTCAATAGTAAAACGAGGGCAGACTTGCACAATTATAAAAATTGCTATTAATAATGGTAATAATTGCCATTATTAATGGTAATTTTTCTAAAATAATGGAATTTTTTACCATTATTAATAGCAATTTTTATACTTGTGCAAGTCTGTCCCCCGTTCACCATTAAAATTTTTACTAAAAAATTTTTCCTATCAACTCGAAAATTCTATGGAAAATATTGAATCAAAATTCTGAACTAAATTTATATGGACAATTTAAAACAGAAGGACGGGCCTGACGGATTGATTTTTTAAGGAAAAATATTATTTTAATAATAATCGAATAAACATTTTATGGTCGGTAATTTTTAGTCAATTAAGAGGTAATCTTCTAACCCAAACGTTGTAATTGAATTATCGATTCCAAATGAATTTGGAAAAATTTGGGTATATTGTTTAAAATATTTCTGAGAAACTGACGTTCGAGATTTTTTCCAAATATTCATTCTTTTATTTATAAAAATATAACAAATGACCATTTTTTGACCCCAAAATCCCATTAAATATTATAATATGTTAACAAATATATTATATTAATTATTAATATGTACTTAATAATTATTAATTAGTATTATACATTTAATAATATAATCAATAATTAACATAATATAATAAATTCAAAAATAGTGTACGTTCCAACGTATATAGTCCTTACAAAATGTATTTCCTTATTAAGTAGCTATAGATAATACAATTCATTGTTTCTTTTTTCTACTCGAGCTAACAAATATCGCGATTCCGTTAAGGACGTAGTTTAACTCGTCTCCATTGTACTCTATTTTATCTCTATCATCGCTATCTCATTTTATATATTTCGTTTTGTTTTTTCTCTTATTCGAATCTACATTGGGTCACCTCCACGTTTATTCTATTTCGTCGTTCCTTTATCTTCCCCTTTTTTTTCTCCTCCATTGTTTCATCCCGATATCTCTCTCGTGGACGAGCTTTAACCCTTCTTCGATTTTCGCGTATAAGAAGTTTTAAAGGTATCGATGCCTAGGCATCGGTATATACGTGTGTGTATATATACCTAGAATTGACCGTGATTTGCATACAATGACCAGTGAATCCAAAGCTCGTATGTATCGCTAAAATTTTTTCTTTTTTTTTTTGGCTCGACGGATCCATTACCAATCTGACAAAGCTTCAGCGTTCGCCGAAAATTTCCTCGAAGATGAAATTTCTCTGTGACGGACGATTTTACTGTAGATTGTGTATTGTGTATATGTATGTATGTATATATATATATATAAACGAGCTGAATATCATATTTTGCCTCACTTGGAATTTCAACGTCTCGTTTACTATTTTTATCCGGGTACACATGTCGCAATTTTATCCAACGTTCACGCTGCGATGAGCCGATCTTTAAAATCTGACTCTCGGAAATATCCGTTTAGAAATTTTACGAGTTGGCGAATTTCTTTTACTGTTGGATTTCGATGTAAAATCTGATGTACGTAGCTCGTAAGAAGAACGATGATTTGATAAATATCTCGGATGCGTTTTGTGCAGAAATCGTAATTCCATAGTTGATATAATTGATTTTGATTTTTTTATATTATTGTTATATTATTTGATTGTTTTATATTATTTTATATTTTTTTGATTGTTTTATTTATTATTTTATTTTTTTATATATGGACAAAAAATATATGTTGAGATTATTGGTATATCGTTGAAAAGATTTTTTTTTCAATTTAATTTATTTATAGTCGATCAACTTCTAGAGTCATTATAGCGACTCCACATTTTTATTTTATATTGTTATACATATAGATTTGTATAAGTTATATTACACGTAAATTATAAAATAACACAATTGATTATGGTACATAGAGTCGCAGATATACAATATTTCCAGTTGTTATTTTACAGTACATAACGTAATATTTATTTTATATAAGATTAAATAATTTGATGTCTTTTAGAAATTCTAATATTTTTGTGCAGGTACTTTTATTTGATAAACAATCTTTTATATGTTGTTTGGTAATTGAAAAGATTTTTCTTACATTTCGTAATTATTTATTGGAGCGTTGTATTAAAACTTTTTTTTGCGTTTGAAGCTATTTTGTAGCTTATAAATATATAGGTTAATGGGAATGTCAAATTTATACCCATATATAACGTTACGTTTTTCTATTCGTGTCACATTTACCGACTAAAAAGTTTTTTCTTCGCGAAGTTTTTTTTTTCTGAAAAAGTCGTTTTTTACAAATGAATGTTTTGCATTAAAATTTAAGTAGAATCGCGAAAATAATACCGCTTTCTAAGTTATAATCGATCTTTGTGCAAAAAATAATTTAAGATCGATTGTTTTTCAAAAATAATTTACGTATTAATTGATATACAGAGTTATTCAAATTTTAAAAATAATCTCATATGAACGACAGGATCAATCGGCTCAATACTTTTTACAAACGTAGACTGCGTTGTGACTGTATGGTTTTGCGAGTTTGCTTAAATATCATTATAAAACATAAATTTTTGTAAAAACCGTGTTTTAATTCTCAGTGAATAATTTGTATACACGGGAGATTTAAATTTTTTTATTATGTTTGACATTTTCTTGTGTTTAATAGTTATTTATACACTTAGGGAGTAAAATAGGCGTTTATACCCGGAGTGAAAGTTACTGCTTCCGAGGTTTACCTTTTGGCAGTTATTCATCCAAAGGAATAATCACCTTTTACTCCCGAACTGTGCATATCAAATTTTTCACCCTGATCATTTAAAAAGTCACTTTTTGCAATAATAATTTATTTTTTTAATTTCTAAATTTTACTAAATTTAATTTAATATTTGTAGAAGAAATCTAAACTAAGTGTTCAAAACAAAAAAGTATGTCTACGATGAATAAAATGGGTCTACGGGGAATAAAGTGATCGAAGAAATAAAAGACAATATTACTCCACTCGTAGAGGTTAATAAACTAGATTTTTAAGATGATCAGGGTGAAATAATTATTAACGGGAATGTACCTTAAAAAAAGAAAAATTATTAAAAATTTTTTTTAAATAAAATATTTAATTTATTGTAAAAACGTTCTGTAACGATGTTGCGTTTCCTTTGAAGATAATCTGTGATATCTTTCGGATCTTTCATCCCTAGTTTTCAAATTTTTGGTATTTTTTATGGTAGGTCTCTGATAAAGAGAAAATTTCAGTGTCACATCCTCTTAAAGTAAAAATATACTATAACGTCTTTGTAACGAATCGTTAACTAAAAATCAAACCGAATGTATCTTTAGTGCTCGTTGCAGAATGTAAATATTTCGAGATTATTTTGAGGAGATAAACGTTTTTTACTATATATTATCCCGACATTACTATGTGCACGATATAAAAACGAATCATCATTGATAACGCGAAAAATTGAAAAAGCAAAGGTAGTGAAACAGTGATGAAAATAATAAAAAAATAATGAATTAACGACAGTACACGTATAAACATGCGACGATACGCACACACGTAATACGAGGGTTTGGAACATTTGGGTACACGTGATGGTGGCCCCCCTATAAATCGATCGAGCACTTTTTCCTTACCGGTGTAGAGAGTTCTTCTTAACAACGACACGCGAAAATACCATTAACTAATCGATCGTAGAGTATAGAGGAGGGTTATATCTCGTAAACGTAGTTTTAAGCACTCGGAGGAATATCGATTCTTATCTGGTGGTTGAGAGGCTCGCTCGAGTTTACAGAGAATACGGAATGACCGAGGGAACTCTAGTTTAAAGTACGGCACGTGCGCGGTAAGGAACGTTGATGGTTCTTTATGACTCTTGTGTACATGGACTGGCTGATCGAGCCCAAACTAATAGTCTCCTGTTCCTTTTATTTTTTTTCTTTCGTTTCCTTACCTTCACATATCGATGAATTGCTTATATGACCCGCGGTATAACTCTACGATAACACTGAGAAAAACGATTATTTCATTCAATGAAACGATGAATTTCGTAGCGTAAAATCTTATACCATTTGTACTAAATGTCGATTTCTTAATAGTTAAGAAATATTCCTTTATTATTATTACAAATTTTTTTTCTGTTAAAGAAAAATATCCATTATCTTATAATATGAAGTGCATAATTCTTAATAATGGAGAATACGACTTGAAGAAAAAAAATCATTTTTAGAAAATTTATAATTGCAAGGAAACCTCTTATTAGATATTAATTACAATACAAATAAATTATTATTTACAGGTGTTTGAAAATTTAATCTTAATTTATTTATTCGACATTAATTTCCTTTAATACAATCATATTAATTTCCTGAAGTCGTACCAAAATTACAATTCTTACTTGTAAATTATTTCCATCTTAAGTATAAAAAATTTAATTATAATGTGCACCTTGTCAAATCAAGCGATAGAAAAATTGATTATTAAGTCATGTGTCTTTCGCCGTATTTCAATCCACATTTCTTAACAGTTAACGGGATGTCGGACCCAAATTACAGGAATCTGCACCTTTCAACCCAAAAATTATATCTAAAATATTGCATTAAAAATCTGAACAAAATTCATACGGATAGTTGAAAACATAAGGAAGGGCTTGACGTTTTGATTTTTTAACGAAAAAGCATTTTTTAAATAATAATTGAGTAAACAATGTTTGGTCGGTAATTATTAGTCAAACAAAAGCATAATCTTTCAACCCAAAAATCGTGATCAACTTATAGATTTAAAAATCTGGAAAAATTTAGGTATATTATTTGAAATACGCATAAGGGCTTGACGTTCGGCGTTTATTAAGTACTTTATTCATTTGTTTATAAAAGAAAGTACAAAATGACCATTTTCTGGATCCGACATCCCCTTACTTTTCTCAGTGTATATACTCTATCATAATAAATTAGTGAAAAACCACGGTATTGAAAAAATGATAAGAATTTAGCTAGTTTTTAGTGAATAATCTCTAATTCAAATAATAACTAATACGCTAATAAATTAATCGGTGTAAGATTTACTTGTTATTTAGTAAAAAGAAAATTGATAATTTTCGCTAATTAATTATAGTGATTATCTCACTTATTTATGTTAATGTGAGATATATAATTTTACTACAATTAATTAGGGAAAAATCGATTAATTGCTTATTGAAATTTGTTTGTATTAACCAAGATTATTAGAGAAATTTTGGATATATATAGGTATAGGTAAAGACATGTGCAGTAAAAATGAGGATGAAGTTTCCGATCAATACAAGATTCTTCTTCGTACATTCATCCTCTCTTTACGTGTATATGTATATACGCGTACATACAATATACGCGTGGTGTGCGTATACCAAAGTTGTGTACGTGTACACCCGTGCGGCACTTGCCAATTTCCAAGAATCGCGTTCGATTTATATTATTTTTCTTATCTCATCCAGGTTGGATTTCCAAAGGGATGTGAGGATTCTAGCCGCGCTCGAAGATCGCAATATCGCTCGGGTACTGGGTGCCTGTTGCCGCGAAGAGCCTTACTGCGTGGTAATGGAATACTTGGAGCACGGCGATCTCTGTCAATTCCTCAAGACTCACGTCACTGCCGAAGACGCCCACTCGATGCCGATTGGTGTTAAAACTCTAAGGTATATACACGTTTATCTTATCCACTTATTTTATTTTTCTCTCTCTCTTGGATTTATACGATACCTGAATATGTAGAATGTATATATTGCGGGTGAACAAGAAGTAAATAAAAATGACAATGTCATTGTGTAATCAAGGTACCAACTTGGCTAATGGTAACAAATTACTATAAATGTTATTATAGATCTGTTAAATTTTACAAAATTTATACAGTATATTTTATTATGCAACGTAGTAATTTTTACCACTTTTCAAATCTTTTTTTACGCAATTTTTACTACATTTTTTTCCGCGTTTATATATACTCAATCATTGCAGTTGTACAATGTTCGATATATTTGCAGCTTTGCAAGTGTGATCTTAAAATATATATTTAAACTTAACGGGTATAGAGTTAGGCAGAAAAAATTTTTTTTTGTTTTTCATCTTGATGACTTAAAACTTCTGTAGGATATTTGTAGTAATAATATAAAATTTTGTCGAAAATTTTATTAACACAGATTTATTTTCAATATTTACCATAGTTAAAAAAATACTGTTAAATTATAAATAAGACATTAATATTATAAATTATAGAATCTCATTTAATTATGAAATTTCAATAAATCTAATTTAATAGTTTAAAACTAATCTCGTTTTTTTTTAATTTTACTTTTACTGAAATAATATAATAAATCGTCAAAAGAATTATACATTTCTATACTTGCCAGAGGTGACTTATTAACCCTTTCACTGGTGTAGCCTATTTTACTGTAAGTGCCAAAAATGGTAGGACAATAAACTAAAGAAATTATATAATTAACTATGAATATAGGGCTTTTTGGGGACGCAGAATCGATTCTGATGGTTATGTTTGCGCCATTTTGAATTTTTTAATTCTGACCTTAGATTCGTAATCAGTAATCCCCAAAACTCTTACACACCGAATTTCAAATGAAATGGTTGAAAAATGCAGTAGTTATTTAATTTTATCATACATGATACATCGCCAGTTGTGGCACGACTTTTTTTTGATCATATATATGATACATTGCCAGTGAAAGGGTTAATATCTCCAGTCATTTAACGTCCTTTTTCATTTCTTGAACAATTAAGTTCAATTACAATTTTCTTTGTAAATCAAGCATATATTCAAAAAGACATTTAGAACAATCATGTATCACCCCTAAATTTCGAGTAATTTTCTCACTTGTTTCGGTACAGAGACAATAGTTATTTTTAATACGATTGATCGTCACTCTTTATCACTCGAATACGAGTGAATTTAAAGTCACACGGCCTTAGAATCATAAAATTTTACACAAACATGTTTTTATTTAAACAGTTTTTTATTTATTAGGAAAACAAAATTTGTTAAAAAATACAAAATTGTTGAAATATTGTTATTAAAAAAAATTCAATGTAAAATTTAAATAATTACTTAAAAAAATGCTCACAGAAGATTTAAAATAAATCCAAAAATTGTTGAGATTCAATGAGCATTGAAACACTAATTTTGTCTTGTTAAAATTTCCCAGAGAAAATATTTTTACTAAAAATATCCCAGAAAAGTTTTAAATCTTTAAGTTGAAAAATATTAAAAGCGTGAAAAGGATGATTTTTCAATTTCATGAGGGCTGCGGATAGGTTTTTTTTTAATTTAAATGAATAAAACGATTTTCACGTTAAGTGCAACGTTTCGTTGTCAAAATTCGCCAACCTCTTCAGGCTTATTAATCTTAGAACAAAATCTCATCGCGCAATAAAGAAAATAATTTTTTTTAATATCATTTCAACCTAGTTCCACCATTAAAGGGTTTAATTTCATTTAAAATGATAATCACTCAAATTATATATAATGATTTATTAAAATTAATGGCATAACCACAAATACCAAGAATGTACAATCACAATTCATCATTTAAATCCAAGATATGTACGTGTTACGCTTGATTACGAACATAACCATTGTTGCTCAAAATTTACATAATGAATTGAACCACGTCTTACTGTGCACCCTTATACACGTATAGATTAATCAACAAAGCGGAAAATAAACTATTCTACAATTTATAAAGGAAATACACTAATTTTTTTAACACCTACTCTATTACGGTATCTCAAACCCCCCTCTCTTTCTCACTTTCACTCAATCTTTTTTCGTTCCCGCACTGCGCGAAATTTAATGAACGTTAGTTACTACGTTTAACATTTGATATTCCACGAGGTTGGTGGTGCAATAAAAAGAAATACGGGTGCAAATGAAAGAAAGTGAGAAAGAGAAGAGAGCAAAGTGAATATTTGAGGTTCGTTTCCAAGGGTGGTATAGGATATATATATACGGATTTACAGTGGCTTCGTACTCGTTTCAGCTTCAACTGCCTCATTTACATGGCTGCGCAAATTGCATCGGGGATGCGGTACTTGGAGAACCTCAATTTTGTACATCGGGATCTAGCTACTAGGTGAGTATATACCGCGTGTATATGTATATATATATATGTAGACAAGAAAAATAGAACCTACGAGAATCCTAAATGTTCAAACTTTAAGGAATCTCAATTTTGACCTGATTCCTTTTTTTTCTCTTCCCAATTTTTTTTTTTTTTTACATAAATTATTCGCGTGTGTGAGCTTATCTCTACGTCGATGTAAAATTTCGGGATATATGTGTATGTGTTGTATGAAGAATCAATAGGATTGTTATAACGATGTAATTATATCGGATTGTTCGTGGACGTTTAATTGGGTGTGTATATACGACGCTCGAGGTAATAGGTACGCTATTCAATAAAATTAAAATTAAATAAAATTGTATAAATAATAATTATATTACTTTTTTTTATCACGGGATTGGTACTATTACGAAATTTAACTGATAACAATCGTGTTGATATCTACTTTCTAAATTCGTTAATTTCACTCGAATTCAGTAATTTTTCACTTCACAAAGTAAAATTAACCGGTCAAGTGGAAAAGTAGAAATCTGATCATAAATGTAACATTTTGTTAAGCCAAAAATTGGCCAAGTGTCATAAAATACCCAATTAATGGCCAATTAATGGCAAAATTCATGTTTTATTTAACCTTCAAACGGTAAATTTCTACTAGGGATCGGATAATAGTTACTCGATTTGATAATATATGAATATTCGTATAGCCATTTTGAGTCGGTGATTTTGGATCCGCCGAGAGAGTCAAAAAAATCAAATTTCACCAAAAACACATACATGTGATACAAAGACAGAATGAACCCGACTCGTTTTGATCATTTTTTATGACACAGTGCCACTTCACTTAACCGGTTAAAGTTAAATATTTGAAATAATAATTCGACTCGTTCAAGGGTCGATATTTAACTAAATTGTAATAAAATTCTTACTCGATACCTGTTCACAAACATTTATCTCAAAAGATATACACAATTCTTCAATCAAATAATAACATTGATTTTATGTAGTTATTAAATTCTGACTCGACTCACTCAGTTTTCTCTCTTTCTCTCTAACGGGTCACATATCACTCGAACAAATTTCAAGAGTATATCAAAAAATCTTGACGTTATTTTGAAATTCTCATATGTAGGAACAGAAAACCATAATAATGATCATGATTTCTCTAACAATAGTATACATAATATAAAAGGATACATCCGAATAGCTAGCTAGCGATATAACGATAAAATTTAATAGACATCCCGTTTAGAAACGTCGGGAAATACATACGGTAAATACTAGTTTTCCTTCTATAGCACGTATTACAGAGTGAGCGCAAGAGAGAGAGAGAGAGAGAGAAGAGAGAGAGAGAGAGAGAGAGGACGCGCACCGTTAACCGCGCTCTTCTCCCTCATTTTCGGGTTGCGATATCGAATCTCCGTGTCCCGGATAAACTGAATAATCGAGGAACCTCGCGCACGGGATTTATCGAAAAGGCTTCAACCTATATATACACACACACACACACACCGTCAAATGACAATGTATAAGTGTGCTTTGGGAGCGAGCGCGTGTGCGAGGGTAGAAATGCTAGGTGTATATATATATATAAAGGTATGTGTAAGGTAAACGCGTCGAGCACGTAAAGGGAGGAAAAGCCACGTAGAACGCGAACTAGTCTCGGAGTCTCATTGACGGAGTCGACCGTAAATCTCAATGGAACTCGAAAGAGAGAGAGAGAGAGAGAGGGAGCTAGCGGACTTATTACGCGGCGTGAGTTCGCGTGAATTTCCGAGTACCTTAAAAGAGAACCTAACGCTAAATCAATTGTTCTAATGTATATATAACTTTGATCGGTTTATTTTCCTATTTTTTTTTACTCTGAGTATGCACACGTACGATTAATTTATTACCGACGTTTTCGATTATGTACACGTTTCAATCTTTTATTTGGCATTACGACAAACAACTGTGTATACAGATAGATTATGTCACTTTAACCACCGTTTTAAGGCTAATTTAATACTTTTTCTTTATCTGTACGTGGGTTCTCCTTTTCTTTTCGTTATTTAATTAAACGTCGCATAATTTGAATTTTCTTTTATTTATATTATATATAAACGTGTGTATAATTTCCATAATTAACTTTTTCTTCCAAGGTGATATATATATATGCGCATTCGTCATCGTGAAAAGATTCACGAACTTTGAGGTACATTTTTTTTGCTCGGTTAATATGCGCAGATTTCGAGATACATATACATGTTAGTTAAATTGTTTTAAGATTGCGCGTTAAATTATTTTCGTGCTCGGAGTTTACTGGGTTAATTGCAACGACCGTATAACAAATAATTTTACGTCTTAAATTAGGATCCTTCGCGAGTCTATACATTAAGTTGAAGAAAAAATATGTTTAATTAATTTACGGGAGTTTATATCGCCAGATTACATTTTTCTAATAACTTACCATACTTCTTTTTTTTTTAAGTTTGAGTTTTGATTTTATAAATATGAAGTTAGCGATTCTTTAATGAGGTGTCATAGTCAATATTTATCCTCCCTACCTTATCGGCAATCGCGATTGACAGTAATAAATTTGTAAATAAAAGAGTATGTGAGAAAATAAGAGAAGAGGCGCCTTCGTTTGTCAATAATCTAATTATGTGCTGAATTTGAAATTGTGAACCTAACCTCAACGAGGTGAAAATATTTGATATTTGTTGGTAAGACTTTTCTCGAAAACGCAATAATATTTTAATCTAAAAATCAGCACACAGTTAGATTATCGATAAACAAAGACGCCTCTTCTCTTATTTTTTCACATACTGTTCTACTTCTTTATTAATTAATCATCAATAATTGAGTATGGAATTCCCTTAGAAACAGGGTAATTACGTAGATGGTTGTGTTTTACATATAAATCGTTGAGGAAGTTGTTATCGATATTAGTATATAGATATGATTCGAAACGTTCCGATAGATCTCTACACCATCCGCATCAGACATTTTTAAGGTTTAAAGCTCAGGCTTTTTTCATATCTTCATATCACAAAATATATATCCTAGATTTAGTGCATGATCCGTGCACCAAACATCCCCTTATGAGCGTTAAAATCGAAAAAATATTATTTTTCACTCTAATCATCTAAACCCACTAGTTTATTCATCTCTATACGAAAGGAATAAAATTGCATATTATTTATTTCATAATTTTATTCACTGTAGACTTATTTTTCTGCTTTGGACATTTATTCACAAATACGAAATTAAATTTATTACATTAAATTGAATATACCAAAAAATCTTACAATATTCAACAACATTGAGATACTTGAAATTATTATTGCATAAAGTGGCCTTTGAAATGTAATAATAACAACAGAGGTTTATAATAAAAATTATATATTAAACTAGATACAATAACGAATATTTCCGTCTAAGATCAGCTTTCAAAAATAATTTTAACAAGTGAAAAAAAATGTAAGAACATAAATAAATCAGTGATTTATCAGTGTTTGACAGGTTTGTTATTATTTATACGCGTAATAAGCGTTAACGGGGTGGCTTACCCGGTAGATTACTGACCGAGGCAAAAAAGGTAATTATTCTATTTATTTAAAAAAATACGCAATTTTATGGAAAATCCGAATACAGAATTACACTAGATAATTAAGTAAGTAATTCTACAAAGTTCCAGGTCAATACAACAAAGACACCCTAAAAAATTTCTGCACCGAAAATGTAGGATATTCCGTGATTTTTTGGTGCAGAAATTTTTTAGGGTGTCTTTGTTGTAACGAGTTAAAACTTTGTAGAATGAGTTATTATTTAATTATCTAGTGCAGTTCTGTATTCGAATTTTCCATAAAATTGCGTATTTTTTTAAATAAATGTAATATAATTACCTTTTTCGGCTCGGTCGGTAATCCACCGTGTAAGCCACCCCCTTAAGGAAAATTTCAGCGATATTCTTTTTTCTCCATAGCATCAATAGCAAGTTTGAAGTTTTCCTCTGACCAACTGCCTCGGTCCGATTTCCGCATGTACTCGTAGATCATTATTGATGTTTGATCATGTATCAATGTAGGAGTGTCAATTTTGCCCGGTTTAATAAAATATTTTTTATTGTCGTTTCAAAAAGGAGGAATCATTTTTAATCATTTTAAACAATGCATTTTTTTAAGTACGTGTAAATATAAAGTCCTACGAGTATTTTGGAGTTAATTAAATGATAAAGAGCGAAAACTAGGAAGCCTTTTCTTACCTTTGTAATTATCGTAAGCTGAGATCCGAAAATCAATGTTTACAATTTGCAGAGACGTTGTCGCTTCGGTTCCCAATGATGGACTGAATCTTAATTGCTACAGTAATGTAATAAGTTTACCTACAAAGTATAAACAACAATTACACGTAACTATATCAATCTCTACAATAACAAACGTGCACCATTTCTTCTTTCACAAGCATTCCTTACTCTCACAGTGTATTTACACGCGGAACTACATCGATGGACACGCGTAAACGTGAGAGTAAACGGGGAATAATAAATATAATCGTAAAAATGTCACGATATAAAAAAAAAAAGAAACTACAGTTCGATCGTTGATTTACCAGGTCAACGAGTTGGCTGTTGATTGTGAAATATACTTACTAATATACCGTGTATACCAATTACTTTGTTCGTGAAATACATTATTCAAATTGACAGTGTACTCCTCGCTCGTCAATACAGACACACAAACACAAACACACACACACACACACACACAGACATACGTATTCATTTAGATTTTCAAAACTATAACTGATGCTTCAAGATATTAATTTCGTTAAATGTGCAATTTAAAAAAACTCTACATTTATTGCATTACCTTGTGCGCGTACACACACGGGTGAATAAATAATTCGATTAAGTGAAATACATAAATTTATTACATCCATACGGAGTGTCCATCTCGTTTAACTTTTATATATATACATATACATATACGAAGTTTGAGATATATATCGGTATAAGTATATCGTAACGGGTACACTCCCAACAAAGATTTTGCATTAAAATACGTAATCCCCGGAATAGACGGGTTGCACTTCGTGTACCAATTATTCATGAGACCTCTCTCTCTCTCTCTCTCTCTCTCTCTCTCTCTCTCTCTCTCTCTCTCTATGCGTGTGTGTGTGTGTGTATAATCTATATATATATATATACACACACACGGTTGCACGTGATGTACGGTCGCCGAAGCTTTTTCACATAAATCCACCTTGCAGCAGCGTCGCTTGCGATAAAAATATATGTATATATATATATATATATATATATGAACGAGGTGATGCCGTTGCTTTTTCATAACTGAATGCAAAATATAGGATGTCAGGCGAAAATGGGCCAAGTGTCGAACGCCCGTTGACCTGTGAGTTCGTTTTATATACATCCCATATATATATATATATATATTATTCTATTTTTCGTTGTTATTCTTCGATGCGAGCTTGCACTTTTTGCGTCCGATCATTGTAGGACTTCGTTCTTTGCACATTGAGCTTTTTACGCCAAGTGATAGGGTACATATGTGTGTATACCATATATACCGTGTATATATATATATATATATATATATGTGTGTACATCGAACGTTTTGAGTAACTATATATATACGTGAACGAAGTTGAATATTTCGTATATACGTTATTTCCTGCAGGTTCTTCTTTTTTCAAATTTTATTTCGATATTAAAAATCGATTTGCGATTGTTAGCGTATGCGAAAAGGTGTATATATATATATATATACTGTCCGGCAAGAAACTAATGGTATATATTATATAATACAGAAATCTTTTTTTTTATTCATTTATTTATTTAAATATCGCACGCCTCTATGAGTATTAGCAATTACGTTATAGAAGATACATTAAAGAGTACAATTTAAGAGTCACAATAACGTGATAAGAATTACAATGTGTAAAGTGATATATGAAAAAGATATAAAGTAATAATTTATATAAAACTAAGGATTTCGTACTTTTGTAGAAAATTAATTACATTTTTACAATTTATAATATTACATTAGTAGCATATTTAGTGTATTAGGAAAATTATATGAATGTCTGCAGTATTCAACGGATAAAATTATAAAGTAAAAAATGATAAAATTATATATATATATATATATATAAGATATATAGTATAAGGAATCCAATCGCACTCGACTATACGTATTCCCCGTGTCTCCCGGGATAATTAATAGTTTACGTAAAATCGTTTCGCTAAATAAACCTTTAACAGAAGAATAATGGGTTCTCGCGTTATCACAACCTATGCAAAATTGCTCTTCGCCAGTCGTACCTTTATGTCTATATATATACATATATACATATACATAGTCGTTCAAGAGAAAAGGGCTTCTTCACCCTTTGTTCCTATACTTCGGTTACAAATGTTCCAACTGCTTTTACCTTCCTTGTTCGCGCGATCCTCCTTCCGTCTTTCTCTTACTACGTCTAACATCCTTCTCCCTCTATTTTTCACACATCAATCTAAGCTCCTTCCAACTTCTTCCTTTCTCCTCCTGTCACCTTTTTTCATTTAACTTTTACGTGTATATATGTATATACCTATATATATATATATATATATATATATATATATAGTTGCGCCAAGACTCGGAAACTGAGAGAAGAATTAAGAATTTTGTAATACTGACGTTTATGGAGATTACAGTAGATCGATTGTTAATAATGAATAATTGCGTTGATGCTATTTGTTTCTTTATTTATCTTTTGTGATACTCAAACCATACTCGAATAACTTATAAAATATTGAGCAGAGAAACGGAATGCGAGATGATGAGCTAAAAATGTATAAAATCATCGTGATCTAACAATTTTTTGTATTATAGTAGTAGAGTGACAATTTTAAAATGCCTTTTTTTTTTTTGAAGTGATGAAAAATTTTGTGTAACGTGAAGCCAATTGTTTGTAAATACAAAAAAATGTGGCCCATTTGAATGATCGGCAAATAAACTATGTAATTGTTGGTTAGCTTAATCCTTTCAGTCACGCAATTCAGGTAAATTGGTCCAAAAGTGTAAATATATATTTTTTAACGCTGAAACTGAATCTTAATGGCGATTCTATAATCTTTGTTCATCAATCAAAGAATTCTAATCATAAAAAGCATGTGTTAATCATCAAAAATCAAATTTAACGTATTAAATTCTCAAAAACTAATTTTTTTATTCTATCATATTGTTTTTCTATCGTTTTTTATATTTTTATATATTTTTATATTCATAAAACATCTCCATGACTCAACAGTCTACGTACAGTACCTAAAAAAAGAAAAAAATTCAAACTCCTGCATCAATTTTGAAAAATACGAAAAAAGGAAGAAAAAGTTAAGAATAAATTCAAGTAACACGAGTGATTATACTACTTCTTTCTTTTTTTTCTCCTCTTCTTTTTCGTAAAATAATTGTCGAAACGGATTAATTCAAATATTCGACGAATCAAATTTGACGCACCGAGTCACGCAAAGAAACTTGTTAACGTACAAATCTTATTTAACCATTATACGGGAGGGGGAAAAAACCGAGAAATGAAGCAACGAAAGAGAGTAGCAGAAAGTATGAAATTACTTAAATCCTTCTACAGTTTCCTTTTACCATTTCCCATTTCATATATCTCTTTCTCTCTAATACGCTGTAAATCAAATTCTATTATTCTCTCAGTTACTACACTTATTCACCTTAATGCACCATACTCTTCTTCTCTCTCTCTCTCTCTCTCTCTAACTCTCTAACTCTCTCCGTTTTCCACTCGCGGGCATCTATATATGTAATCCTCACATTTTTTTTCGGCGGTCATTATACGTATATGGGAATGAAGTGAAGAGAATTAAAAGAAAATAGAGTTTTCAATCGATCCAGTAATTTCTATTCTAAAACTACATACAGTAAATTTATTTTTTCCTCGCTCGTTTGGTGTTGCAGCCGGTGTATGAATATTTGATTACCAACCTTTCTCTCGTTCAATAGCTCTATGCACAAGTCGCAATTGCGTATTTTACGGTCTATTGGCGATTCCCAGAGGGCTGTGTGTATACTTTTTGTTTATTTTAGCTGGAGGCCAAGTGATCTGTAGTTGTGAGAAAATAATTGACGATTTTATATTGTTACCTATCATCTTGAAATTTATAGCGTTCTTTAGCGTATGGGGATGTCGGACGTAGTAAATGTTCATGTCTTATATATATATATTTGTATAAAAAAAGATTAATATCTGGAAAAATTGCTTACGTCAAGCCCTTATGCCTATTTTAAATAATATATGTCCAAATATTTTCAGAAAATTAAATCGCTGATTGGTGTATTTTATGTTCAGGTTTAAAATTTACATCTTTTTTTACTCAAAATTATACTGCACAAAAATTTGTCTATTCAATTATGATTAAAAAATGATTTTTTTTTTCATAATACGTTAAGCCCTTCCTTATGTCTTATGTTACCCTAATAAAAATTTAACTTTTGAAAATTAAATAACAATCTAATTTTAAAGGATCCACAAAATTTTATTCAGATTTTTAATTAAATATTTTGAAATATAATTTCGTGGTGGAAAAGTGTACAGATCTTTATAATAAATTTTGTTCCGACATCCCGTCAAACCTCGTACATATATATATATATTATAGAAAAAGTGTTGAATATCACATTAAGCAAAGTAAACTATTAAAATTAAACGTCGATCTACCCTAATTCAATAAAAAGCTATTTTTCATATCGTCGCGTATATACATACCGCTTCAATTTATGATGAGGCGATATATTTAAAACATACATATTTATATTTTATACATATATTCGAATGTCATTAATTACTTATAAACGAAGTCGTATATAAAGAGAGAGAGAGAGAGAGAGAGAGAGAGAGAGAGAGTAAAAGCTAATTAGGATAATCAATAAAACGATCGACGCCCGGAGGAATAGCCCACACCGCGTATATGTCTATACATGTAGTTCATCGTAGCGCATCTACATTGTGATATATATGTATATATATATACACATAGGTTTGCAAAATTTGGTGCGCGCCTTGTACGCGACGCGCATGGAATTAATTGTTATTATCAATTCAATGAACGGAAGTTGAGCAGGCACGTAAATCTTTAGATCTATATACCGATAGGTATATAACGATGTAGCGATGCCTCAAATTGCGTAAAAGTGCGTCGAGTTTTACATTACTTTTTTTTCATTTCAATATATAGAAAAACGTCAATAGGCATTACCAAATATATCCATAATTAAACATTTATGTTTTAGTTTAAGCGATATGTGCCATAGACTTGTTACCGGAATTAAAAAAAAATCAAAAGATCAAAATCAATACATAACGTGAACGTATAACAAAAACTTAGTAAGAACGTAACAGGAACATAACAAAAACGTAACAAAATCTTGAATGTAACAAGAGAAGAACGTAACAAAACTAGAACGCAACAAAATTGGAACGTAACAAAACTATAACGTAACAAATTTTTTTATTTTTTTTCATTTTTTTATTTTTTTTCTTTTTTTTATTTTTTTTCATTTTTTTATTTTTTTTCTTTTTTTTCTTTTTTTTATTTTTTTTTCATTTTTTTATTTTCATTTTTTCAAAATTTTCATTTTTTTGTGAAAAAATCAAAAGAAACTTATACAGAATGAATTCATCAAAATAATTTATCTTCGATTAATAAATAATAAGAAATCACTTTTTGTCGATAACGCGATGTAATGTTAAAATCGAGATTTGCAACCTATACAAAAACCTCAATCCCTTAGGTACAAAAAATTACTGGAAAACTTTGTTGACGATCCTCAAAGAAAATAGTAAAACATTGCAGAGTAATCTTTTTAAAAAAAGAGCAAACCTCAGATTAAAAAAAAAATTTTAATCCCGATATTAATTTTTATGTGTATAATATCGTATCCTCTAAATATTCAAAAATTGCACAATCATATTCCGATTAAGTAATATATACTACATAATATATAGCGTATACATATAGTACTGCAGTAGCAATTCAGTAGAACACTCTACGTTTAGTCAGGCATTCTGATTAAATCACCCTTATTCTTCGAAAACTCTAACCGACATACGTTTATAGTTTAGCAAACAAAAAAATAACGCTTAACAACGATATAATAGTAACCTTCGAAAAAAAAATGTTTTTTCACAGGAACTGCCTAGTGGGTAAAGTTTACCACATAAAAATCTCGGATTTCGGTACCGACAACGAATTATATGCCTGTGATTACTACAAAGTAGACGGTGGCATACCATTGCCCGTAAGATGGATGGCTTGGGAATCCTTAGTGCTGGTAATATTTTACTCGTCGTTTTTTTGTATCACACGAATAGACATATATATATATATATATATATATATATATATACATATTGTATAAATAATTTCAGGGTAAATACACAACGAAGAGCGACGTGTGGTCTTTTGCAGTTACGCTTTGGGAAATATTGAATTTAGGAAGGCGTGTACCTTACGAACATCTGACCGATCACGAGGTAGTGCGAAGATTGCGACAACTCTGTCGCGATTGTACCATTAGCGATGATGCTTCCCAACTCAAGAGTAGCGAGGAAGATGAAGACGATGACGAGGATGATAAGGTACGTGTATATATGTATATATTTCAAATTCAATCTGTATGTGTATTTATTTTTTTTTATTTATTTATTTACCAACTAAAAATGATTACGTAACTGCTTGTAGAGATAAAATAGATTTATCTGTGCACAGAGCTACGTCGTTACTTAATTTTACTTACATTAAATCCTTGACCGGCCATGTGGTACTGTATCGCATATGTGATAACAATAATTTTATAACAAATAAAAATTTTACGTAAAAAAATTAATAAACTATATCACACTGAAAAATCAATTGCTAATATTTCTTTTTTACTTTTTAAAATTGTATATAAAACATTCTATGATTTCCCTTGATTCTCGGGTTATGCCATTTTGAGCCATAAAAGTGAAAAGTATGCCGGGTCACTTAATCGGTTCAAGAAACTTTATTTTAAACATAAATTTAATCATTATATTAAATAATTACAATCATAATATTAATAATTATATATTAGTACCACTCGTTATATATATGTATATATATATTTAATAAAAAAAAATTTTCAGATTAAACCTGGTTTCGAACATTTACCAAAACCGAACGTCTCATCAAAAGATATTTATGACCTGATGCTCGAGTGCTGGCGACGAGACGAATCCGAGCGACCAACTTTCCGTGAAATTTCACTTTTTCTTCAGCGTAAAAATCTTGGATATGCACCAACTTCCTGATACTGAGAAAAGGAACTCGGCATCAGTGTCGATCATCGATCATTAGCTGACTGTACCGTTGAAATCGATGTGTCGCCCTCCTGATCCGAGGTTCCATTTATCGAGCACGAATTTTTCATTCGTCGTACAAAAATTTGAAATTTTTTATCGTCGCCTCGCTTTATAAATCGATTCACCGATCGATGGGAATATTCATCGAGCTTCTATAATTCCAACACGATCAGATTTTAAATTGAATTATTTCATTCAAACGTTTTCGTGACGATCGTAATATAACGTTTTATTTTGAAACGTGACGTTTAGCGTTATTTTGTTTTAATATAGGTACGATGATAAATTAACATATCCGATCGAGAAATATTTATCATTACGATATCGAGGGTACGTAATTTTAACAACCCGTACTATAAATATTATTTATTTACGCGAAATGCGTAACCGCTCTTACAAAACAAGAAAACGACCATCTTTTTTTTAAAAAATCCAAACCGACGTTCTGTTAAAAAAAAACACTTTTTCCGCTTTCGTTAAGCAAAAAATAATTTTTAATTTCGTAACTTCGACGCTGTACGTATACACACATACACGACTGAAATAAGAAAAAAAAAGTGAAACGGATGCGAAAGCCTACAGGTATACATGTGTAATTTAAAAAGTTTATCGGTATAGCATTGAAGTGACATTTTTTGCTGTTACGATACAAAACGAAAACTGTATATGAACATTCCTGCATCGACATTTGAGTATATACATACGAAAATATAGCTCAAATGCGATGTTACATCGGGATACTCGTGAAATATTTAAATGACGATGAAATAGTACGAGGAGATAAATATTATAAATTGATAAGGTATTTTCGAAAGTTTCACATTGACGACATCATTGAGTATGTGTAGTGTAAGGTATCGAATATATATATAGGTCGATCGCTGTTAACGCGTAAAAAACCTTAATAACAAAAAAGCTTTATTTAATCTATAATACGAGTCGCGACGATGCGAGTGCGAAACGTTTCGATATTTTGTACATCGAAAATGTATCATAATCTTCGTTGATATTTTTCATCATTTCGAATTACATCTTATACTTACTCAATACCGGAATTTTCATGTTTGTCCTTTTTTTTGTTTGGATAGTGTATGTGAGATATTTTACGTCAAGTGTGGTCAGATTACAATATTAAAATTCACCAAATTTTAGGTACTTGACTGGAAATGTTTTTCAGAAAACCGAAAAAAATATTTTAGTAGTCTAACCTCAAAAACTTAGTTATTTCACGGTTTTTTTCAATAATAAGTAATTTTACAGCTTTTACTATACAATGTTACATGTAACATTCGTTGCTAAATATGTCTAGAGTTTATCTTTCTAGGTTAGAATTATTAATTCAAATGACTTATAAAGTATGTATGTCAACATTGACCTTAAAAAAATTGTAACTTCATCACGATTAATTTTTTATTCGTTGAAAATTCTCTAAAAAGTTTAAACCAATATTTTTCTAATGAAGGATAAACTTTAGAGAAAACCAGCAGGCAATGTTCGTTACATGTAATGTTATATTCATTTATTAATTTATTTATTCAAATATAACATATTTACATAGTAAAAGTTGATAAATTTTTATATAAACCACTGTAAACACATCTCCTGTCACAAAATATATTGAAAGAAAAAACTCATCCTTTTGAGGTTAGAATAACTTAAAAATTATTTTCAGCACCTAAAAATTTTTTTTCTATTTTCTACAAAACATTTTCATTCTGTAACTAAAATTCGGTGCATTTAAATTTTTTAAACCAAGTTGACGTAAAAATGGCCCATATATACACGCATCGACGAACATTAAGTAAACAAATTTTATGTTCTCATTCCGTTGAAAAAGTGATTGAGCGATATAGGATTGTAATAAAATCGAAACTGGTAAACGAAAATACCACGGCTATGACACATCATATAAGTAATGATATTATAAATTTATGTAATAGGCGGGATCAATGAGAACAAACGAAGGATATATATATATATCGATTGTAAATATAGAGGTTTAAGAATCCATAGGGTATACAAGAAAAATAAAAAAATCTATATATATATACACACACACATACATAAATTCGTTAAATGACGCATCTTCCCTCTCGATGATTTTGTTTATAATCACGCCACGTCGACGCAAAAAAAAAATAAATACGAATATACGAAGAAGAAAAAAAATGTATTTAAGTTATTTTTAAAAAAAGAAGCAAAAATGAAAAAAAAAACAATGAAGAAGAAACGTAACGAAGTAGTACATCACGAGTGGAACACACGGGGGTGGAAACAAATATAAACGAAATCGTTGACATATCGGTCACAGCAAATTATTTTTCAAAGATACAAAACGCTATGACGGTGTAGATTATTTCAAATACAATCTAAACTAATATTAACGAATTTCGTGGGATTGCTAATTCGTAAGGTATACATATATATACGATATACATTACATGAAATAATACAATTATAAGATATACATAATTATAAATAAGATCTCGCGAAGATGCGCGACGTATTCTTAAAGTACACTATAGAACGATGTTACCGTTATTACATTTAAATATTATTTATATAAATTCGAATACGACCTGTACGTCTAAGGAGTAGTTTGGAAAACATAGAGATATGTTATATATATATATATATATAAATATATAAATACATATATATAGATATGTATAAGATGACGTATTTTAAGTGTAAGCATAACGCTGCCTTCGGCTAAAATTGTTGCCCCTAACTGCTATGTGACAAGACAGAAGTGTGCTAAGTAAAAATTTTATTTAATATTGTTTCATCGATAACTCTATGTACCCCTATCATGATCAATTCCTGATCGGTTATCTAATTATTCATCATTTTTCTTTTGTATAAATAATAACGATAAATAATATTCCATATAAAAATAATTATTAGAAAATACTGCGTGGATGGCAAAGAAAGTTTATCTATCTCTGATCAAAATATTTAAATAAACTTAATAAAGTAATAGATCAACTAATAAATAAATCCATATATTATTTTGAAATATATTTTTTTTTTACTTTTGTATTTTTTTTTTTTATTTCTTTTATTTATTTATATTTATTTTACTTTTTCATTTTTTTATTTATTTTTTTTTTACTTTTATATACGTACACCTGTGATCAGACATTGGATTCAACTGATGGAACATTAAATATGATTACGTAAGAAAAAAAAATTTTTTATTCCCAATGAATTATATATCGAGCAATAAGGTTTTAAGTTTTGATTTTAGGAAAACTATGTTTAAAAGTTTGATACCAAAATTTTTACTTAGCATACTTCATGACTTGTTTAATCATGTGATAATTTGTATATCTCTGTGTACCTATACTGATCTACGTCTAACGCCTAGAATATCTATATCTTGATTCCGATTTTCATGATAAATAACAAAAAAAAAAGAACAACCAAAGGTGTAGGCACTTGTACGAGGAATTAAAGAAGAAAACAAATAATTACCTATAAAACAATGAAAATATTTTACTTTTGGTTGATCGTTTGGTTTACATCTCTATATTTGTACTCTACTATTATGTGCCTGATTTGTCTGCAACTGACATTATAAGTCAAATCTCAATCGAATTTGTATGATAGTCCATTACGATGTACTGAAAGCTTGAGAACAAAAAGACCTGCATTTTTTTTTATAGTTATCTTTTGTTTGGATAATTTTTTGGTTAACATTATTTTGCTGGCTACTAAAAATATTTAAAAACCTCTTAAAATAGTCTGCGAGGTAAATGAGAAAAAGAAATCACTTATCGTATATCATCGAATCATGCTATGTAAGTTTTCATTGCGATCATTAGTGACTACTGCCCTTCGTGTCATAAAATTGCGCCAATTCAATTAAATCGTAGCATGTATTGGTATGTTTGACAATCGCGCTTGAGCCTTGAGACTGAGATACTTTTTATTAATGTATATTCCATCGTTGAAGTTTTAACATTTATTTTCATTGTATACTGTTTGCCAGGTATAACGGAAAAGCACTTAGTTGCAGTAATATTTATTTGATAATTAAACAACATGCGAATGAATGGTAAATCATTAATTTATTTGAAAGTGTATACAGTATAATCAACTTGGTTTAAGAATTGAGAATGCAGCGTACATTTGGAAGATACGTATATCCAATCCATTGTACTTTGAATAATTGACAAAAAAAAAAGAAAAACAAAAACAACTATAATCGTCACTGATCATGAAATTATTTTTTTTACTACTGACTGTTTATAATTTTGTATGTAGCTTCTGTAAATAATACTAAATTACTATCATCTATGCCCAATAAAAGACTATAAAAGTTCCACTACTGTGTATTGGGGTAAAAAAAAAATTAGTATATAGTAATTATAATGATGTACAACGAGTTAGAAATTAAACTGCCTGTACATTGTATAACTGTAAACGATAAAGACAACTGTTAATAGACTCGTGTATGTGTAAATATACAAAGTAGATATTAACTAGTCATTGGCGATGCATTTTTTTATTTCTTATTTCTTATGCTGAGAGAAAAATATGTTCCACTGTAACAAAATAAAATAGCTTCTTGTATTAATCGCTGCAAAATGTTTTTTATAGCCAGAAGATATTGAACTCAATGAACAAATTAAAAAAATAACACCTTCTACAAGGGACTTGGTTTGTTAAAATTTATTCAAATGTGAACAAGCTTCGAGCGAATTGGGATTTTACTACTATAAATAATGCATACACACCATACACACACACATATATATATATTTTTATGTACATAACAATAACATTTTTTCAAATAAATTTTGTAAGTAAATTAGTAAAATTCTTTTGATGAACAGTGCTTTGCTTGATATTATTGCAACGCGGAGAGAGAAAAACATAATGTGTTTAAATGCTTGAACGAAAGCTAACAAGATCTAGAATAGTGGGATCAAGTCTCTTGTTAAGGTAATAATAATATGTGGAGCAATATTACTAAATGGTACGTTTAGAAGACTTTGTTCTTTTGTTATATTCTGTGTGTGAATAACGAGGCAGTGTCTGTCACAGTCATTGAAAATAATTTGATTAAAATGTTTATTTGGAATAAATGAAAATATAAATGTAAATTATCTACATATCATCAATGCTCCCAGGTGAAAGTTCATGAAAAACTAACAATGCATTTATGGAAAAAGATTGAACGAAAGATTCAGTTGAATGTCTCAATATTTTACACAGAATGAAACATTCTTGTCTTCTATATCCCACTTTATTGGTCTAATGTTATACTGTACTGAGAGATAAAGCTGGGCAACGATGTTAATTAATATCACGTGTGTGTCTTGAAACTCTATGACGTTGTTTGCCACCGCAGCACAGTATAATCTAAGAATTACACATTACATACGCAGTATGTTTTGACTTTGTAGTAATTCAATGACATGTAATGCAATAAATATATCATTACAGAGTGATCAATAAATTACTCCAAAAAGTAAAATAGACTATTTATTTATTAAATGTCACTTATTATTTTTTTGAATAAACTATTCTATGTATTTAAATTTATAGTTAAATGTTACAATCAATCAATGATATAATTATCATTTTCTAATATAAATAATAACAGTGAACAATTATGTATTAGTGAAAATATCAATATAAAAACATTTAGATAATTTTATAAAATAATAGATTAAGTAAAAAATTCATATTGATATTTAAAAATATTATGTATATTATTTACTTATATATATATATGATCTTTAATTATTTTATATAATTAACTGATCAAAAATCGGGTATGAATGTATGATACAGTACCAGATCTAAGATTCTCTTTTTTTTTTCTTAATTTGTAAACATTTTTATAACTGTTTTATTTGAAAATTGTAACGTTCTTACTTTAGCTGGTATTGGTCGTAGATTAGATAGAGAATATTTTCATCCAGTTTCCTGACTTACCGACTGATGATACAACAATACAGAATCGGTATTGAGATAATACTGTATCAGCATAATGCTGTAATTATGCAGCATAGTCTGGATTCTAGAATGCAAGTCCCGACACTCCCGTGGAGTGGATAGAAACCTGTATATACGACCGTGGTTTTAATATCCAGTATCGCATATTATATATTTAACAGTACCACGCGGGAAATTTAAAATAACGAATTTTTAATAATTATAATTATTGCACATTTATCCTTGTACCTCTTCGAAATAAAAGGCAACACGAAATAAATAATCATACTTTAACAATGTTTAATTATTGCAACTTACACAATAGTAAATTAAGTGAGGTAAGAAAATTAAATTTTAATATTAGTCGAAATTTTAATACAGCCAAAAGACATTATATATAGGAACAAACACACAATAGAAAATTATTATCTCAACATGAATAACAAAATTAATTAAAATACATTTCCATATGTTTTTAAATACTTATTACAATAAATTACACCACTCCGTTACACTAACAAGACAGTTCCGCACTTTGTTCTATTAGAATTTAAAATTTTTTTCATTTGAGCGCTCTAGCCTGTAATATAAACGCTCAACAAAAGCAATTTTAATTTAAAAAGTTTTCAAAAGGGATGAGTATATATATACACAAAGTCGTCTCGAACCTCCACATATATACAAGTCATTATAATACAAAAAAAATCACACACACACACACACACACACACACACACAGAGTCGATATACACAATAAACACAAGTTTAAAAAACTTAAAAAATTTTAGATTTTATATATACATTGTTGAGGAAATCTAAAATTTTTTAAGTTTTTATTTATATATATATATATATATATATACATATAAATACAATAAAAGTCGTATATTGATATATGTGTACACAAGAGTTAATCAACGAGTAGAAATCAGATGATCTGCGCGTAACGACTGGATATTATCAGAAAAAATCTCAATCGTTCAGAGCTGATAGTACATAGACCTTACCTTACATGAAAAGTAGACACGCATAATCTAATTGGCGATTTCTACGTCAAACGTCGCGTTGTATATATCGACCGAGATGCGCGAGAAAGTGATACAGTACGAGTGATCGTATATACTTAAACGTGAATTTTGAAATAAAAAAAAAACCAAAAATCAATCGAAAGTTATACGAGTGTAACATATAATATATACGAGTCAGTTGATTCTTCTTAATTTTGTATGTTGAATGGAAATACGATACGAGTGAGTAAAAAGAGGAATATTTTTTTTAACCTTCCATGAGGATTTATTTTAAATATAGGGTTGTGTGTGTTTATGACATATCGTTTAATTTTAGTTAGATGTCGAGTGATAAAAATTATTTTGAAAATTGTGATGACATATTAAAAAAATTACACGACTGTTTCTCACGTGACGTATATAGCTAGTTAATTTTTAAGAAACGACATATATATATTTTAGTATTATTTATTGCGTTAAGGTAATATTAAAATATTAATGCAGATATGTATGTATATAAAAAAAAAAGTAATAGAAGTTTAAATGGAACCTTCGGTTGATACGGCACTATCCGCATTGAAGCTATACCTTAAATGTCCCAATTGTTAAGACTTTAAAGAAGGTATGAAGTACTTTAAGTGATTGAATACGTCGATGTCAAGGTTCGCTCTATCAAAACATAAAATTTCACCTATTTTACGAAAATTCTGCATATCTATGTGTATAATGATTAAGTAAAAAATTGTAATTTACACAGTTCTGTATAAAGATAAAATTAATAATTTACAAAAGGTTGCAGATATATTGTTTTTGTAAACAAAATCTAATATATCTATAATATACATATACATATACGACAATAATACAATATGATGCTACAATCTCTTAAACGGATTAGATTAAAATAAAATAATTCGAGGCTACTCTTTGCGTCATATAAGGAAATATATACATACATAAACATTTTAAAAAATTCGTTACAAATTAATAATCTATAATTATAGTACAAAAATCTATATATTTTTTTTCATTTAAAACACGTCTACGCGAACCACTCGCATTTCTCATCACTCGTATACCTATATATTTAAAGACATTAATAAAATAAAGAAAATTCGATGTATAATCTATAAATAATAATTTCAGAGAGGAAAAATTTGAGAACAATGCGTATACTAGGAGCGACAGTGCGAATATTTTTGAGCATCGTAATAGGTATATTCCTAGGTTCAGGGTTGAAATATTGGACGAATCAACCATGGACCGAGCGAGAAATAATGTATTTGCAATTTCCGGGTGAAATATTTCTTCGTACAGTTAATTGCCTGATACTCCCTCTCGTTATCTCGAGCATCGTGAGCGCTAGCTCGAATCTCAAGAAGTCAGGTAAGAAACAACACCGGCACGCGAGAACATCTTTCTTTTTTTTTTTCCTTTTTTTTTTACGCTTTCCCGCTTTATTTTATTCGCTTTCGAACGCTTAAGCGATTATTCGCGATTTCCTATTGTAATGATAAAATGCATCGGTTATAACGGAAATTTATTCTTGTAGATATAGATATACATATAACTGTACGTGGAGAATAATGTTTGATTGAAAATTAGTGTAATGTTTGGTAAACGTGGTGTAAATTGTCATAATGAAGAAAAATTGTGATACTATATATAAACGTATAATACGTAATATATATAAATATATATAAAATATATAAAGTGTATAATATAATACTATCTATTCATAGTAAAATTTGATAGATCCAACATTTTAAAATGCATAATTAATTTTTAGATGTTGAGTATTTTTTATTACAGAACATTATTTATATGTCTATAGAAATATTTTAAAAATTACTGTAATATATTGTAGAATTTATTGTGAATAGACAATTGTTACTACTATATATCTGTTAAATTTTTCAAAATTTATGGTAATTTTTACACCAGCTGTCAAGTCTGTTTTACAACTATTTCTGCAATCACATAATAGTAATTTTTAGTACAATATTTTTTTCCGTGTATACAAATATTTTTATAGTACTTATACGGAAAAGAATTTGTAGGAACTGAAAATAATTTATTGTTTTCAAGTTTATCCTATAATCTCAACTAAATGCGATATTTCGTTTTTTTTTTAAAGCATACCTATTTGATCAAATTTTATTTCAAAATCTGCAGTATAGAATTCTATTTTGTTATATATATTTAAATGTAGCTTTGATAACTGCAAATTTATTCTACAATCTAAATCCGTCCACTTCACAAATCGTATATTACTAAAAAATTCAATGTTTGTAACGTCAATTTAAATAAAAAAAGTAAATCACGTTACAATCTCACTTTTTATTCAACAGTCAAATATATTTTAAATAAAAAAATAATCAAAAAGCTTATCAATAACAAAAATTAATTTTGCAACAACAGATTTCCAAAAATTTTGAAATGTCACGGACCCTAATTACAGGGATCTACACCTTTCAACATAAGAATTATCTTGGAAATATCTCGAATTAAAAATCTCAAAAAATTCATATGGGTAGTTTTAAACAAAAGTGAGGGAATAACGTTTTGATATTTTAAGAAAAAATAAATTTGTTAATAATAATTGAAAAAACAATTTTCGATCGGTAATTATTGGTCTAAAAAAGAATGAATTTTCAACAGAAAAATCAGAATTAAATTACAGATATAAAAATCTGAAAAAATTTGAATATACTGCTCAAAACATGCCTAAGGGTAAGTATGGCATTCAAGATTTTTTCACAAATTTATTCTTTTATTTATAAAAAAATATTAAAAATGACCATTTTCTGAGTCCGACATCCCCTTAAATATATTATAAAATTATAAAGAATCACAAAAACATTAAAAATATTTCCAATCTGCACTTACATATATAAATTTAAAAAAAGAAAGAAAAAGCCAAGGTATATATACAATTAATGTTTCGCAGGTAGCATCGGCGTAAAAGCGTTAATATATTACGTAACGACGACAACATTGGGAATCAGTTTGAGCGTAATTTTATCACAAACGATTCGACCAGGTGAATGGGGATCGGGTACAGAGGGTAACAACGCCACTGACGTGGAACCGGAAACTCATGTGAATTTCGTAACGGTCGACACGCTGCTGGACATGATGCGGTAATAGACAAAAGATCATTCTAATCGATAACACGTTATTCCCGTTTTTCGTTATATATACATATTTTATTTTCCGCGAAAACTCTGTATATACATATACGATTATTTAATAAAAATGTGCATCTACATCAGATATACTGTATAGATATCATATATTTTTTTCTTCTCTCGGTGCAATTTTTCTCTTACTACAACTATTTTCGAAAATTTATTACAGTACACTTTCCTCGTTGTGTTTCAATTTAATAATGTGTATCTTGTTTATCATTATTTTATCGCGAAATTTAATGACGCGAGCGTATGTATTGATTTAATATATATATATATTAGCAATTTTTTATCGATTTATCAATATATATGTAAGTACAATGAAATAATCTGTATCGATCGATAATTACCAAATGTTTAGATTTATATATATATATATCTCGACGGATACACAATTAACATATCATTTAAATGTTTATGGTAACAAAAGAAATAGATTTTTATCGTCATTATGATGTTGCTTTTGTTTTTCTTTCGTTTTGTGTGCTAAAGGAGCACGAAATTCATCTTACCGGATTCGTTTTTCGACGCTTTATTTACCGTACCATGAATTACCCTATATATACCGTAACGGAATTCAGATTCTTACGCCGACTATGAATGCGATTCCAAAGAATGCCAATTGATTAATAAATTTACGTGTTTTACACTTTTAGGAATTTGGTTCCCGAAAATTTGATACAGGCGTGTTTATCTCAGGTAAATTAATCACATTAATGGATAAATTGACATTTTAACAATGTAAATTTACTATAAATAACGGTGTGTGCCAAATCAAATATTTCTTCAAAAGATGCTTGATTCCTCTAATAATTCGAGTACTCTGGAAAATATTGGAAAATAGAGCTGTACGCTTATTTTATATATTAAAAGATAAGTCCACAATTTATTGAAGAAACAAAAAGAAATACTATACTTTAGAGAATACAAAAAAGGCTATACTCTTATTTATTGATTGCACTTACGTACATACATATAACATATTTTTATTAAATTTAAGGATGTATTTATTATTATAAAAATTTACTGTATACAGTCATGTCGCTATCATATGCTGGATGGCTATCAGTTAGCTATTGTTTACATTATTGTGATATATATCTATCTAAATAATATATTTTTGTTCAATAAGTCTATTTATTTTGATTATTGATTTTTAAATAAATATATTATTAAATTTAAGGAGTTGCCGGACTCAGAAGATAATCATTTTTAATATTTTTTTATAAACAAAAGAATAAATTTTTTAAACAATCCTGAACGCCATGCCCTTAGGCATGTTTTAAATAATATACTCAAATTTTTTCAGAATTTTAAATTTGTAATTCAATTCTGATTTTTGCGTTGAAAATTCATGCCTTTTTAGACTAAGAATAATTACCGACCAAAAATCTTTAATTGAATTATTATTAACAAATTTATTTATTCTTAAATAATCTAAATATTATGCCCATGGTTTTTGTTTTAAACTACCCATATGAATTTTATAAGATTTTTAATTCGATATTTCCAACACAATCCTTATGTTGAAAGATGTAGATCCCTGTAACTTGGGTCCGACATCCCATTAATAAAATCATAAAAAAATGTGCAATTAATAAAAAAAATAGATAATAGCCTTTGTATGTTTTTAGTAATGTGTAAATATAGTAAAAATAATTTTTCAAAAATTTATTTCCATTTTTTTTAAATTTAGGTACAAAATAAGAGTATACAGTCTTATTTTTCAATATTCTAGAGTACTTGAATTATTCGAGGGGTCAAGCACCGTTTTATGTTTATTCGTTGAAGAAATATTTGACTTGGCACACATCATTCTGGAATACCAGATTTTTCGATGTTCAATACTCTGAAGTGTATATCGTAATTATTGTTTGCAGTACCAAACGGTGTTAGTTGTGCCGAAGCACCCTTCGACAGGAGGAAAAGGTGTGTGTTATTGTAATTTTTTTGCTTTTTATTTTTTTTAATATTTTTAATGTGAAAAATCATAATTGCCGTTACATTGGCTTTAATGCATTTTATTTGTGAAAATGTAATATAAAATTCGATAAAAATGATACAGTGCTATTTAACTAAACAAGGATTAATAAATGTTAATTAATTATTTTTTTTTAATTTATTTATTTAAAGTCGTATTAACTATTTAGTTTAATTAATAATTGTTTACATTTAACATTAAAAATTATAATTTACTATTATTTTTTTTTATTTTTTACTCTTCTAGTATTAAGCTTCATGTTTACTGTTTTTTTATGGTAATAACTAATAAAATAGTAAAAAAGAAATAATGTGTAAAGTCCAGATTTTGAACAATTTATACACCTTCCATAACTATCATTATATTTTTTCTTATAGCATTCACGAATTTCGCTTTGATTAAAATAAAATATTATACCTTATGTAAATACTAAAAATACTTTGCTTTTTCATCCGGTAAATTAGTGATGGTATGTTATATATATCTAGGTAAAAAATTTCGATTAAAATAATGCATAAAAAAAGTGTAATTTTCTGGCTGTTCCAACAGAGGTTTCAGTCTACGAGATGGGAATATCGTACGAGTACACAACAGGTACGAACGTCCTCGGTTTGGTGTTTTGCGGTTTGGTATTCGGATTGACACTGGGCACAATGCCCGACGAGCACAAAAAGCCGTTAGTGAACTTCTTTCAGAGTTTAACCGCATTGACTGCTCAGATTATAGATTGGGTAATCAAGTAAGCTCCGTATAAGTGTTATACAATTCATTTTTTTTTAAACGATTCAAAGGGTGAACCGCTATATGCATAAACTATGATAAATACAGTAAGTTTTAGTAATTTTTTTAAAAGAAAGCGAAGAGCGTGTATGTCGAATTTTGGTATATAGATGTCTTTTTATTATGCAATATTTATTAATTTTTTTAAATTTATCTCGAGTAACATATAGCGTCGCTTTTTATAAGTCATTTTAAACATATAGAAACTGTTTTTTTAAAACAAATTTTGGATAAACTCAAAAAAATCGCTTTTGGACTATGCAATGTGAAAAAGTAAACCTATGATGTATTATTAAATAACAATTTCCACTATATGTAAAATATAATTTGAAGATATATTTTTATAAAAATTTTATGCATCATTTCATTAAATTAATTAAAAAGATCTTGGAAAACCTTCATCAGAATTACTTCGATTTATTTTTCATATCTTTTATATTGTAAAAAATGTCATTTCGTAAAAGTTTGAAGTCTTTTCAATTTCACACGTAAAAAAATAAATAAATAAAATTCATTGATTCGAGAAAAACGTGCACTGAAAAAAATATATGTTTAGATCTAATCAGAATTCTTGTTAAATATGCGTCTCAAAAAGATCTGTTTACTCCAATGCGATTCTTCTATTATTAAACGGATTCTTCGATAATTATATTAAATGTTGTTTTCGTATAAAGTGAGATAGTATATACAACTCAAAAAGATCAATATTCTAAAATCAATGAAATTACTCTTGATTCTAAAAGAATCGCAATGGACTTGACCAGATTTTCTTCTCGAGGCATATCTAACAAGAATTCCGCTTATATTTTTTTTAAGTGCGTTTAAAATTATTTGAGCTCACGTGCAAAGCGGCACAAAATTAAAGTTAATTCTTCCACGTGTGAAACATTGTCACCTGATATATTTTTAAAATAAAACGCGGCGTAAAATTTAAAGCATATAAAAAAAAAATCCAAAATTGTATAGTGGTTTACCCCATTAAAATGAAGTAACTCTTACTAAAAATGTTGTATTACTTAAAAATCACAGGACCGCGCCGATAGCCGTGGTGTTCCTGATATCGAGTAAAATCCTACAGAGCTACGAATCTACGGGTTTGGAAGCCGCTCGATTGGGAATTTTTATTTTAACCGTCTTCACAGGACTGACCATCCAAGCACTCGTCGTTCTTCCATTGATTTACTTTGCGTGTACTTTGCGCTCCCCGTACAAAATGATGATTAAAATCGGACCGGCTCTCGTAACCGCCTTCGGCACTTCTTCAAGGTGTTGTAACATTTTGTCGAATCTCTTCGTAAGATCGGTGGATATATACCTCTATTTTTTTTCTTATTTTCATATATATATTTGATGACAACGATATTGTCGAGAGAAAAGAGAATACGCGATAATTTTATGTGCTCCCTGGGACGATAATCATCGTAAAGTTTAATTACACCGCGCATCCATCGTTTAATATTTATTACATTCGATTTTTATGCGAAAATTGTAACATTTCTTTTTTTTTTAATTTATACTCTCTTATAGAGATTCTCAGATTAAAAATTTTATTACATCGGTAACCAAATGTATTATAATTTATTTTTGTATATACATGTAACAAAAATATATTTTTCACAACATAAACATTTAGTATACATAGGTATATCTTCGATAATCGATATATATATAAATAGTAATAGGGAATTTAACAATAGAACTATGACAATATATATTAAATTTTTAGTACAGCTACCGTCCCAGCGACGATAAGATGCCTCGATAAACTCGACGTAGATCCACAAGTATCAAGATTCGTCGCACCAATCGGCGCGACGATAAACATGGATGGAATCGCGCTTTACGAAACTATCGGCGCACTTTTCATTATTCAAATGAGAGGGCTGGAATTATCTTTGATCCAAGCTATAGCCATTAGGTTAGATTAATTATTTAATTATTTTCAACATTTTCTCGTTATAAATCAACTGTCATTAATTATATCATGCAAATATAAAATACGTAAGATTACATTATTTGACACGTGCGCGTTAGGTATATATATATTATTATACCTATATATAGGAATCCGAGTTACGCGTTTCGATTGTCTCGATCTGATAATATTTTATGACGGATATGTTACTATCAATCAATGTAAATATAGTTGATTATATATATGTATACAATTTTTACCTTTATTTTGTAGTAGATTTTTACGTATAGACTCTACACGTTTTATTCAATGAAACTTTGTTAATTAATCGGAAATATATGGATTTTGTTTGTTCTTCTTCGTTTTCAGTATCACTTGCACATTGTCGTGTATCGGAGCTGCTGGATTACCAAGTGGTGGATATGCGATGCTTATTATGGTATTGAATTCTTTAGGGATTCCTGCACAAGACGTCGCTTTGATCATCGCTGTCGACAGTTTCGTGTAACTATTTTTTTAATTACTTGATGTTATATGTACATAATAAAAAAACAATTTTCTTTTTAATTTTTTTATGGCATATTTGTACTAGAAATAAAAAGGAAAATTCGGTATGATATAATCGTTATGCAGAAAAATGTGAAAATTTGAATTCGGTTCTTTGCGTCTCATCGATTTATATGGATTCGTTTTAAAATTCTTTATAGATACACTGAGAAAAGTAATTATTTGGTTGAAAGAATCTCCCTTAACTGTTAAGAAATGTGGATTAAAATACAGTCAAATTTTGTATGATTTGATTTGGCAAGGTGCACATTATATTTTTTTTATATTAATTAAGAAATTGAATAATAATCTTTTCACTTTGTTAAATTCTTTATAGTTAAGATGCAAATCATTATAAGTAAGAATTGTAATTTTGATACGTGTTCAGTGAATTAATCAGTTTTCTCAATTAATATCTATTAAATTTAGATTAAATATGATTATCTTAAGAAAATTAATAAGAATAAATAAAGTAAGACTATATACATTTTTACATATCTGTAAATAATAATTTATTTGTATTATCATTAATATCAAATAAGTGTTTTGCTTGCAATTATAAATTTTCTACGAATTTCCTAACTATTAAGAATTATGTACTTCATATAAGATAATGGATATTTTTCTTTTATAGAAAAAAGTTTGTAATAATAATAAAGGAATATTTCTTAACTATTAAGAAATCGACATTTGGTACAAATGATATAAACATGATTTCTTTGAGTGAAAGAATCATTTTTCTCAGTGTATTCTTGAAAACAATTGCTGCAACTTTACATTAACTCTTTCTTCATTTAAACAGATTTTCGTATATTAAAAAACATATTATTAAAAAATAAATTTTTTGATGCAAAAATAACAATGCTTTAAACAATTTTGTATGATTGAATAAATTATTATTTTTCATACATTAACCATATTTTTCTCAGAATATGTTTTCTAATGTAAAAATATGAAGAAAGTTAGTTTTGGACCCAAACGCTCTTTTTTACCAAAATTATGTGCTACCAAATCAAATAATTTGGTTATCAAAAAAATCAGATCAAATAAATACGATTTAAAAAAAAGAAGCTTGAATTCATTTTGTGTAAAATTTTTAGAAGACAGAACAATTGTAAAGATTCAAAACTTAGAAACAAAATTTCTTACATTTTTTACGCTAAAATTTTGTTAGTTATTATTTTCTTTATTTGTTTTGTCAAATATCCATAATAATTTATTCTTTAAAAAATATATTTCTTATTCTAGGGACAGATATAGGACCATGGTAAATATTGTGGCCGATTGCTTAGGTGCAGGAGCTATCAGTGAATTGATTAAAAGAGAAAAGATGCATGCAGTACGTAAAGGAAGGAATTATGACATTGTTCGCACAAATACAAATATAGAATAATCGAATTTTCACATATACAGCGTTAGTCAAAAATTCTCAAAAATTGTTTGAAAAAAAGGTAGTTCTTAAAATGCATCTTAGATTCTATTAATCGTGGAATAAAATTAGAGATGCATACTAAAGTTGAGGCTAATTACTAGTTTTCTCTTTTGAAACAAATTTTTTGACCATATTTTATTTTAATTTTTATTTGGTTTTAAGAAAAAATAAATTTTTTAACAATTTTATAATTGGTTTGAACACTTGTATTTCTATTATTAATTTTATTTTTTTAATTGTTTAACTTATGTTCATAACAATTTTTTAAAGCATCCTTGCAAAAAAATTTCAATGATAAATTTTAGATGTTTTTAGGATCTTTTCAAGTTTTTTTTTAGAATTTTTTACCTCCTTTTTTTGTAATGAAAATACGAGTGATTAAAACAATAATGTTTTTTTCATATTTATTTTTCTTCAAACCAGTGTATAAAACATAAAATAGCTTAAAAAAAATGTTTCGAAATTGAAAGTTGTAATAATTAATTTGAGCTTTCATATACACTTTTTATTTTTATTCCACGATTACCAGAACTCAAAGAATGACTTTTTTCAAACTATTTTCGATAATTTTTGGCCAGCACTGTAATCATATTGTACAAATAGATTAAACCATTTTGTTTCACTAATTCATGTATAGTAATTCTATATATCTGCTCAAAAACAAAGTGTACAAATTAATTTTTACATCTCTTATAAGAATATGTTACATTTTATATAATTATATTTACATAAGTTTTTATAAACGTCATAAGATTAAATATAATTTATTGACATATTTACATTTATTATTGTTAAGAATAAATCAAATTTTTATACAAAAAGAAATTTTATCAATAAATTTATCTAATTTGTACATAATTTTAATTAACGGTGTAGCCAGTCAGTATATAACCACCATGGTCGTTCATCAAAATATCTGGATGAGTTCTGTCCGGTAAAACTTGATATGAACGTAAAAAGTTTGAAAAAAGTTTTAAATTAATCAAATTATTTTCTTGTTTTAATGCAATGTATGTTTCTTCTAAAGGTTCACGATTTGTATGATATATAACAAATGGTCTAGATGCTTTAACAAATGGTAAAAGTTCTCTAACTATATTTAAAGGATGTTCTTTTGCAACAACAGTCAAACTGTCAGCTTTTGAATGTGTTATAATATCTACTGCTTGCTCGATAGCAAGGACTTTTCTAGATTTTTTAATAACTACATTTTCTTCTTGCAAAGAATCATTGTTTTTTCTTTTCAAATCATTCGATTTATCTATATCACATTTTTCTTCTTCACAGTCTTGTACGTTAATAGTTATTGAATTTTTAATACTCTCATCCACAGGTGTTTCGTCTACTTCGATGGACATTTTTTCTACTTTAATTGCACTTTCACTTTCACTTTTATTTTGTTTGTAGTAAGTTCTAAGAAAATCAAAAATACTGACAGTAGTTAATTTATCTAATTGTTCTTGCTGAAAATTCATAGCCCTTAAAATAGGCATTTGAGGTAAATGATCACCAGAATGTAAATAAAGTAAATTGCCATTAGATTTTAAACCTAATCTAGATAACATTCCTGACGCTACAAGACCAACTGATCCACTATCGTACAAAATAAATGTACCATCGCATTTGATGTCACTGTAAGAAAATATTTGAGCTAAAGTGTCCATTCTCAATCCATTAATTTTAACTGGATCTTGTTTAATATAAATTTCGTGTAACAATGACAGAGTTGGCTTAAGAACTGTTAAAAATTGACAATACTTCTTCTCCTTCTTTTTAATATATTTCTCTTGAGAGTATTCAGTTTTCTCGACAAACGATACATTGTTTTCAATTAAACTGTTAACAATCTCGCGTCCAGATTTTCCAGCATCACGTAGTTCCATAATGTCTTCTTTAGAAAGCTTTTGCGACTTCCCATCGTCATTTATAGATCTATTGTCAAAACCACTAGCGACAACATTTTTCAAATCCTCCAAGGAATCAGACTTCTCAGCTACAAGCAAATTTGAAGGTGGATTTCTTTTTGATTTTTTCTTGTGTACGTCATTTGATGGGATAACTTTAAACGTTGTCCAAAATGGTTTTCCAATAATAGTACTCATATTAATTTCTTCTTTACCTAGAGGTAAAGTACCACTCTCCGTAACTCTATAAATTTTTTTGAAATTTAACCTTTGCACTATTACATGACTACCTACGGTCACTAAATTATCTGATTCCGTTTCTTTCATTTTCATCGAACGATAGTTTAATAAATATTAACGTTATAAAAAGAGTGGTGTATTTATTACAGTGTGTTTGAGGTTATATTGTGCATGCACGCAAAAAAACACACACGCTCCCCAAAACACGTATGTATACTAAAATACTAAATAAGGTTAGTATAAACTAACACGTGTCGAAGTTTACAAAATTCGGCGCGAGAGGGCGCAAGTATCAATTCACAGATCGCATCAGTTGCAGTTGCAGTTTCCCATATTTTTTTCAGTTTTGTTTATGCAATGAGCAATTTTGTTATGGTTTGTTATGGTTTCACAAGCTATGTAATCGAGATCTTCGTTTCGTAAACATTTTAAATACGATTTTAAGTGTGTTATTGTATTAGAATAAAAAATTTTTACTGTCATAAGTACATACATGATTTTATTTTTGTATAAATATATAGAAAAGTCCTTATACGGTAAGTGTACCAAATACTGCGGGTGTCCCTATTACTGCGGCTTATAGTAAATATAATTTCTTCATCAAATCATAATATTAAAATAGACGTTCGATTATTTAAGGAATAGAAAATTATATAATAATAAAATTAATTTGAACGATTTTCTTTTAATTACTACAAGTATAAAAAAAGTAATTATAATAAAATTAATAAAAAAAAGGTACGAACGTTTCATTCTATAATAATAGAGAAAATAAAAAAAAAAGGATTTTGAAAAAAGCAATACTCGACCAATTGAAGCTGCTTCATTGAATTTTCATAACGACCTTGTGATACTTATGTGTTCACCTTGTTCCGCTTTTAATGCAGCTGCATCAAAGGCACTTTCGGTACACACATTATTATTATATTTTCACTTGCTTTTATACGTTTCGGAATTTCACCATTATTTCATACATGGTGTTCCTGCATTATCAAAATTATCAATTTTAAATTATTTTTGAAGTCGATATAAATAGAGATTATGTGATTCGATAGGTATAATTTAAAAATGTATAAGATATGTATAGACATGTAAAAGGGTAGTATGTTTAATTACAAATAAGTTATTTATTTTATAAATTAATTAATTAAAAATATTAATTTTGCAAACCATTTACATGCTAGAATTTGTACGAAAATTTTCTGACTTTCCAAATGTACAACCCATACAATCTTTTCCTTCTTTATTCAGTGAAAGTATATATAAGGAGATTAAATTATTAAAGTGACATTTTCAACTTTCATATAAATTTTTACACTAGCGTATATATACTTTATAGATCTTCACTTCCCGATTTTTAAACCGTGCACGCAAATTTCGTAACTTTATATGTATATATATAATAATTAACAAGGAACAGAAAAATTATAAAACATTAAATATATAACGCTACAACTCGGTATATATATATATATTAGAAGCAAAGAAAAAGTTATTTAAAAAAGAAACGGTCACGCCGAGTTAAAACGCCCGAGGAAAGGAAAAAACGGTCAATCTTGTACGTGTAACAATATTGACCAATTCTGAGATAAATAACTTATTTAAAAATTGCAGAAATATATATATATCTTAAGAAACGAAAAGAAAAACCAAGTCACTCGGTCCTTTGTTATCACGCAGCGAAGCCTTTCTAAACTCTCGGTAGCTCGGCTATATAGGTACTCGTAATGTCATTTCATAATACAATATTGTCGTCCTTTTGTAAATCGAGGAAAAAATAAATAAGTACGGTTGGTCTGTCGCGCTTTTGTTGCGACGAACGTCGCCTTTGTTTTTATATATAATTAAAGGGTTTTCAGTTCCAAATTACAGGGATCCTACACTTTTTAACCAAAAAAATTATATTTCAAATCGGGGCAAATATGTAAACGCAGCTTTACCTCGAATACTTTATATATAATAATGAAATGAATATTGCGGCAAAACAAAAAGAAAATAAAAAAAATTAACGGTGTTTAAGTCACTTGGAGCAATTTCACAAATTATTCGACCAAAAGTATATTCGACGTATAGGTACTATTAATCGATTATTTTTTTATTTTCTTTCTACTTATAATCAAATAAAACATCTTTTTCAATTAAAAAATGTGTTGGAAACTTTATTTTAATTGGAAAAAGATTTTTTTGTTTAACTAAAAAGAGAAATTAAGAAAAAAATATTCGAGGAAAAGTATTCTTTAAGTATTCTTCATAAACATTATTACTTTTTTTTTAATTTACATTTTTTTTCATTTTTAAAAAGTATTAAAGAAAAAATAAATTGAATATAATAGACAATTTTTGGTCGGTAATTTTGAGTAAAGAAGGTATAAAATCTAAACACGAACATTATATACGGTAATTAACGGTTTAAATTTCTAAAAATATTTGGGTTTAGTGTTTAAATGAGGCCCCCGAACATTCAGGATTTTTTGAAAAAATTATTTTTTGTTTATAAATTACGTTCTTTTGAACCGCACGTGCATTTAATATTCCATATTAGAATTTGTGAGAGTATAAAATCTAGTACAAGTTTCTTAAAAATGAGTAACTTATACTTTCAGATTTTATTTATAGTATTTTTTTCAGAACATAAAAAGTTATTGTATTATTTTCTTATTTCATAGCGTTCTTTTTTTTATTGTATTATAGTGTACCAACGAAAATGCGAAAAGCTATTACATATATTGTATAATATTGTATTGGGGTATAAACACGGGAATTATTAATGAAATTAATATAAATATAAAAAAAGTTACCATTTTCTGAATCTGACATGTCCTTAGTCAAATTTCAATTCGTATATAATACCTATAATTTATTTTATTTCTTATGTTATGGATTTAAATGAATATAAAAAATATTCAATAAATAATAGAAATTTATAAATACTTATATATTATCTTATCGATATTTTCAAAAAAAATTTCAGAAATTCTACGAATAACCGATTTTTTTTTTTTTTTTGATAAAACGTGTATTTTTTACTGGTTACAGTATGATATATGAATTTATTGAATAAATAAAAATTTAAACGAATAATAGGAACAACGAATATAATCGGTGAGAAATAATTTTTTTACGCTTAAATATAATATATATATACAGACGCATGTTTGAGATTCCTTCAAAGTTATTCAACTCTTCAAACATTGCAACAAACGCATCATTTTTTTTGTTTCTCTTCTTCCACATATACGTACACTCCTCTCTTTTCCTTAACCATCCTTTTACGTACCTTTCTTAATCGCTCTTACACACCCTTATACTTATCTTTTCATCTTCCTTATCTTTATTCCTTTTCTTACTTTCTTTTAAATTACATTTTACGCAGTGATTTCATTTGTCGACTACCTTCAGTTTTCATAAATTAAAAATATGTTTTAAAAAATTTTTTATTTCAAAAGGAAAATTAACGTCACAGATATACATATATATATATATATATATATATAGATATTCACTTATAACGTCAAAATAAAAAGTTTGATATAATTTTCCCCTCTAATTTCATCCCCAAAATTTCCTATTTTCAAAATAAATATATCACGATTAAAAGTAAAACGACGACTTGCTATTTATATATATTTCGACAAATTCCCATATACGCAATGTCCTCTGCAAAACTCTATATCGCGCAAAAACTCGTGCGATAATTAACGAAAGAGGAATATATCGACGCACCATTCTTAATTTTTGTCTCGTGTTTCTTAGGTTTGGGGGGGGGGGTCGCATATATCCTATATCCTTTCCATCGAGACGCGCAAGAACCTCGAGAAGGAAAAGGATCGCGACAAGGCCAATCTCTTCTGATGTCTGACAGGAAAAAAGATGCCAAAGTCGTATATGTAGAAGAAAGAGAGACGGAGAGCTCGAGTTAAAGAATGCGCTTAAGTATTATACTCCGTATCATCCATGTTTTTTACGTATATATACATTATATACCCATACTATATATATATCTATATATTACCTTGCGTGCGTGTTTATATATATATATAGGGATTTCAATTTCAGGATATTTTACCTTAACAAATACATATATGAGGATCTTTAAATTTACGCGTTTATAATTAATTATTTAAGGGGGTTCCATACTCAATTTTTGATGATTAATTAATAAAAAAATAGAACCGTATGTGAAAAAATAAGATAAGAAGCGCCTTCGTTTATTGACAGTCTAACTGTGTGCTGAATTTTAGATTAAAATATTATTGCGTTTTCGAGAAAAGTCTTACTAAAAATATCAAATTTTTTCACCTTGTTGAGGTTAGGTTCACATTTTTGGTAAGACTTTTTTTAAAAACGCAATATAATTTTAATCTGAATTTCAGCACACAGTTTATATTATTAACAAATAAAGGCGCCTCTTCTCTTATTTTGTCACATACAGTTTTATTTACAAATTTATTACTAATAATCGCGATTGCCGATAAGGTAGGGAGGATAAATATTGACTATGGCACCCCGTTAAGTTAAGAATACATTACAAATTTTTGGTTGCTTTTGAGTTAACAGACTACTTTATAAGTACGATAACAATTGTATTTGCAAAATGCATCCTAATTTCAATACATTAATTTTTTTATGTCGTACAGAATCAAAAAATAATAAAATAAGAAGTTAAAAATATTTTTATACTAATTTTTTATATTAATTTTTATTTTTTATTATTCTTTAGAAGAGCCACTGTTACTTATAAAAAGATCATTTCAATCTTATAATATATAAATAAAATCACAATTATTTAAATATTGCATTTATAGAAAAAAATATTTTTGTTTTTACAAAAATTTTACAAATATTGTAAAGAAATTAAAATATATGTATAGGTTTTTCTGTCGATTAAACAATTTTTTTTTTACTTTTTTTTAAATTTCCCTGAAAAACTAAAGAAAATTTTTTTGGTACACCTTAATTATGATCAAAAGTTTTCACATATTTTACTTAATAATTTACATGACGAGTATATGCGAGTGAGAAAAATAAAGATATGGTCAGACCATCGAGTAAAAATAAATATTATATCCCCATTGAAAATACTTCCAAAGTATCATAAGATAATTCATTATAAAACTAGAGGGCCCAAAATATGTAAAAGCTATACGCTATTTTCAAAACAATTAAAAAGTAAACAAAAGTTTTCTTTTGTGATAAACATTTCTTGCTTTTATATAAGGTCTAAAACCGTCTTTTTTGTACATTTTAGGTTTTTTCAACTGTTTGTTGTACTTAACTTTAAAAATATTCATCTAAGCAAAAAGTGTTGTATACAAAAAAATTTTATCTTTTTATGATAAACATTTTTTACATTTAAAGATATATAGTGCAATCTATATTTGTCTTTATAAAGTAGAAAAAAACGGTTTTTTGCACTATTTTGACACTTTTATGGGTTTAAACTTGTCAGTATTTAGTTGCACATAAAAATTTACAATACAAAAATTATCAGATATTTTATATTTAAACATTTTCTATATTTATATTTTAGATTATTTAATTTTTTTTATATAATGTCGTAGAAAAACGTGTTAGCGCCATTTTAAAAAGTCCTATCGTTCAAGACTTATTCGACCAATTTGGTTCAAAATAGGAACGTTTATTTTTCTATTTATGTAGAATATATAAATAAAAATTTCAGCCAAATCGGTTCAAAATTGGCTGAGTTATTCGATTAACTTGACTACATACATACATACACATATAAATTTTCAAAAACGTTTAAAATGACTTATTTTCTGGACGAAAAATATTTTTATGTATAAATAATCAATTATTTATGGTGCAACGGTCGTGCCTAAAAATGTAAAATTGTCGGGAGAGTTGTTTGATACTGATACACAAGTAACGTAATTTACTGGTAAGGATAATAAACGCGAGGTAATAAACGGCAAGTAGCGTATAATAACCGCACCTAAGAAATATATAAGAATCGGTAAAGGCGTGTAACCATATACATACATTCATATATATATATATATATATATATATACACATAGAGAGTACCCGAAGAGCGGAATAGAAAGAGACAGTATAGGCAATAGAGTAACGAAACGAAGAGAGAAAGTTCGAGAAAGAGAGGGCGATTCGCAGGAAAGCAACAGGTGAGAGAGAGAGAGGGAAAAGGAATAGCTCGATCGAGCACCGCAGAGCAGTGAGCAGCATTCAGCAGTAAGGAGAACCGAACCGAGACGAACGCAACGTCGCGGGAGAGTCGAACGCGTGGTCAAGAGAGGGGAGAACATCGAGTAGAGAGAGAGAGAGAGAGAGAGCGCGCGCCGTTATGGCGGGCACGCACCGCTCGTCCTCGTCGCAGTGCTTTGGTACCGCCGCGCAATAACGCACGTCGCGGACATTTTGGTGTGCACCTACACCACCACGCGGAAGTGCCGGCCAAAATGTGACTTTCCCTCCCTCTTTTCGTCTAGATACATAAATGTCAACCTTTCGACTCGACCTCCACGATTTGGCTGTTTATCTTCTACTCGATTTTTATTTCACTGGTGCACGAACGATATACACGGTAAGTGTTTATTTCTATCCCTCTCTCTCTCTCTCTCTTTTACTCGGTATATACGAGTTAGACTCCACGCACACACGTACACACCGACTGCACCGCGAGAGAGATTTTACCGTAACGTTTTATGGCGCGCGTGTGCTGATGTTGCTCTTCGTCCTGTGTGCATTATGCTGCACACATAGGTATTTTTGCCCTGCGGATTCACTTTTTTTTTTCTTCTTGCTGAGAGTGTATATAGAAAAAGTGCTGGATTATTATCTTTATATACGTGTGTGTGCGCGCGTGCGTGTGTGTGTGTATACGTGGTGATCGATAAGTATACAGTGTCTCCGGGCGCGCGTTCAACGATGAGTTGATCAAAGTAACAAGTTCAACGTACTTTTATTTCGACGTGAATTTTAGTAATTAATTTATGAATTGTTTGTTTGGTTTTTAAAAAAATGTTTATTTTTAATAGCGACTGCGAGTAATGGCTTAAATTTAACGATCTATAGTGGGTACTAGCGCGCGTTGAGCATCGAGATTTAAGTTTCATACAAGAAATAACACTTTCTACTTATCTCATCATCGATGTTTCATCTATGTGAAAGCCGTAAAACTAACTAAATATTATAAAAGAAAAATATATTATTCAGTAAAAAAACACGATTTTTTTCGAATCTGAGGTTATATTTGAAACGTTTTTCATTGAAAATTAAATATGAGTGCTTAGACATGGCTAAAATTGAAGCACCGACTGTGCACTCTTCGTATGGAGTAATAAGGAGAACCTCGTGTAAATTTCGTGCACGGATCATGTTCTAACTTTAGGATATATATTTTGTGATGTGAAAATATGAAAGAAGCCTGAGCCCCAGAACCAAAAAATCGTTTTTACGATATTTATACGTCATTAAAGCAAATATATTTGATAAAAAGAAGATTTACTTTCAACGATTACGGACAGACAATCGAACCAAAGTTTAAAGAAATTTTAAGTGAAAGTGATAGAGTTCATAAAAAAAAAGTTTGAATCCATTAGTTTGGTGAAACGTTATAACACAAACAAAAATTGGAAGAAATTTTCCTATAAGAGTTTAGCAGTTAAACTTTGTTACTTAAGGGGGTGACATACCCGGTAGGTTACCGAACGAACAAAAAAGAATTATTACATTTATTCAAAAAAGTATGCAATTTTTTTGCAAAATCCGAATACACAAGCACTAGATAATTAAATAATAAGTCATTTTATAAAGTTTCATGTGAATAGAACAAGAACACCCTAAAAAATTTCTACACTGAAAATGTACGATTTTCCGTGATTTTTCGGTGTAGAAATGTTTTAGGGTGTCTTTGTTATATTGACCTGGAACTTTATAGAATGACTTATTATTTATTTATCTAGTGCTTCTGTATTTGGGATTTTGCAAAAAATTCCATACTTTTTTTAATAAATGTAATAATTATCTTTTTTTTTGCCCGGTCGGCAACGCACTGGGTATGTAAGCTCCTTAAGAATATGTTTTTTTTTCTTAAGTTTTAGTTGGTTTTACATATTTTACAAATCAATCGACCGTGAAAAAGTCCGTTTGGTCGTTAATGGTTTATAGTGCACGTATCCTGTAAATATCTTTTTTTTACTTTCGTTTAACACAGCAGCGTAGTATTTAAGTGAAAATGGTACCGAACAACCTTACGAAATATATATTTTGCATCATTGAAATGCAACGAATTAATTAACATTTTTTTATCGATTATTAAAAAAATCTATTGATACCTATAACGAGCATCTTATATTTCTTAGAACGGACAAATACATTTTAATGCCTTCCGCGTAAAAATTCGTAAGATTCCTACTTTATATATATATATATATATATATATATATATATATATATATATATATATATATATATATATATATATATGCGCGTGCACAGGCTCGCCAAACACGAAACTGACGTACAAAAAGTAAAACGAGTGTTTTACCGGTGAAAACAATTAACCCTCCTGCGGATGGGTTGTTATCCACGACTTTAGCTATTTGCACATTCATTTTTTTTTTATTGTATATAATCTCTAAGAAAAACATGTAGATAGTTTTGCATTTCTACTAGAGAGAGGATGTCATAAAAATTATTAGATCAAAAGTTATTTAATAATACGTCACATCATGCGCCAATCCGCATACTGCTTATATACACCATATTCAATGTTGTTACGCAAGGCTATATGTTTTTTTTAAGCTTTAAACTCAAATAATGAAAAAGTATTCGAAAATGGGTGGTTGACGACTACTTACCCAACCCTACTGTATAATATCTTCCTCTGGGTGTCATGTGACGTGATTCCGCGCAGAAAAGTTGAACAAAGCCATACACATACTTAAAAAAAGGAAATAAAAAATTGTTTCTTTAATCTGTGTATATGTATGTGTATATGTACGTGCGAATAGTTAGAAAAAGGTAAAATCGGGTAAATTAATTACACTCGTGTATAATACTTATAGTTGCACTTGAACTTGATCCGATTATATATCTCGAATCGTCCTTGCGATTTATGTAAGTGTACGTACATATATACATGCACGTATACAGGATATTTGAGATTTCGAGGTTAGATATAGGTATACATATAATGTTGCATAATTGCATTTGTCAAAATGATCACGGTAAAACCATTAATTATTATGTAGCGCAATTAGTTTACGATTTCTGGTTGTATGCGTGCAGTTTCGATTTCTCGAAAATGCATATACTTAATGTTTGATAGTTTCATGGCTAAAAATAGATTTTCTTCCCATGTTGTTGCGCGCATTGTTTGCTTATTATAACCAATGATTTCACGTTTGGTAAATTGTGAAAATTTATTCGGTAATCTCAATTCGGTGTTTAACACATTATATTGTTTCAATTACCTATAATATAACGTTCGAACAAAAAATATTTCATATGTTGCGTGTAACGTAATGATTCCGTTTCTTTATTTAAATTTTATAAAAAAATACCTACCTGGCCCTTGAGAAACTTTTTAATTTCAAAAATATCTTACGTATACGTTTGAATAGCCTCATGCATAACGAGTGACATTGTAGACAAAATTGAGAGATAAGTATCAATTTTTTCATAAAAAAAATTGTATTTTACGATTGCAGTAACAAAAATTTAATTTTCGTATTTTTTAAATCGTAAATTGCAGGAAACTACCCTTTCCAACGCAAAAGTTTCGTTCAAAATAATAATATAAAAATCTGAAGTTCATCGAAAATAATTTTTTTGAGACATTTGAATAGGTTTACTGTTTTTTTTTTTTCTTAAAAAAAAAAACTATTTTTTTAATTGTACTCAAGTAAACAATGCTGTGTCGGTCATTTACAATCGAAAACAGCACGATTTCCAAATTTAAAAACATACTGAAATTTTTAATTAAAAATTTTTTGAAAAATTTCATATATATATTTATTAAAGTGAGCGGAGACCTGAAATTTTTTTTTTATTTGTTAAAAATTGATATTCGCTCCGTTAAAACAAATAAAGACGACAATTGCTATTTAAAGGTTCGACATCCCCTTTAATTTATTAGCTATTTTTTTTTCATTTTTTCTTGTAATATACTAAAAGTCTCTTACGACGCTTCTCATTTAAAACATCAATTTGACTCCTTTACATAAACAAAGATTTCACATAAAAAAACTTCAATAAAAAAAACACGTACAACAACGATTTAACAGTGAATAACATTTTGGAGAAAATTGATTTTTCTCTCTCTCTCTTTTTATCAGAAGCAAAAGGAAGAAAAAAAAGATCGTTATACATATACGCATAAATAATACATTATTTTAATGAACTATCATTCAAAATACACTGTTATAATTTATACTTATACGGAAAATTAAACTCTTGGCAAAGTTTTCTCTACTTACACATCTTAGGATATGTAATTTGCGTAAAAATAAAGCAGGAAGACACAAAAAATAAAAAAAAAAATAACATCCGGAAGACATAATTTATTTAATGTATCATCTTCTCAGTATGGTTATTCGATGTTACATACAAATGAACAGTTGCTAGTATATAGACGATAAAATGATGCGTGATTATATAGACATCTATATACATTATGAAGATGCAGTAAATTATAAATATATATAATATATTTAGATGCGTTGTGCGTGTGTGCGTGTATACATATGTGTGTACATATACGGCTTGTCTGGAATTATAAATTTAAAACTTTTTTTTTTTTTTTTAAACGAAAGTTGAGTAAAAATAATAACTTATTTGAAAAATGTATTTTGCAAAATTGTGATGCATATATATAGTTTTGTTATTTCACTATGTAAATAACTATTGCCTTTTAAGACGCGCTTGTTAACGACTTTTGATGCGTTGTTTGCGTAAGTGTCAATCACTCGAAATATGTATATAAATAAATTTTGTTAATTAATCGTTGCGCATATAGGTGTATATATATATATATAGGTATTATAATTAATGTGACAGTAAAAAGATAATACTCGTCGTAGCGATTATATTAATTGCAATGTACGTGTGTGCAGCTGTATATTCGTGTCAACTAATAATATATAAATCTGAGTAGCTTTTCTAAAAAGCCATTCTCGCAAAGGTATAATAATACAAAAGAAAACACTTGGTATACTGTGCAAAACGCAACCTTGGTCATTGTTATTTTTTTTTTGTATTTTTATCACTCGTCGACTTTACAAAAAAAGTTAACGTACAAATATTTATGATGTACCGATTTTTAATTGACGCGCGTCTATATACATGTACAATACATCTGTGTGTTGCGTATTGAATTACCAATTGACACGCTTTTCTTCTGAAACTCTTCGATCGTAAAATTCCATACCGTTTATACCGACAATTTACTTTTTTTGTTCCCGCAGGAAAAACTGATCGTACTTTTCTTATCGAAATATTGTATTATGCGAGTGTGGTACCGGTAGAGAACGTAGTGATTTTTCTAATAATAAGGTGGATCAAATTTTCCCTCTCTCTCTCTCTCTCTCTCTCTCTCTCTCGATTATATGTATATATATAGAGAGAGAGATAGAGAGGAATAGCTAAGTGTAGCAAGTACAATTAGCCTAGTATTGAGATTCGTTGGGCTCGATCATCCATTAAATGGAACGTTAAAGGAATAATTAAACGGAAAAGTTGCCGGGGATGCGGGTACGCTGTAACTGTAAATCGTGCCAGAAATCACTGTTTTATCGGAAATTTTTGCAAAAACGAAAATGAAAAATGTGTAACTGTACCTGTGGTTTTTATAGTTTTTTTTATATATTATATATACATATAATAAACGATCTTCAAACAATTAAAATTACCTACTGAAAATTTTACACTCACGCTTCGTTGAAATGTATATATGCGTTAACCATCACCAAGGTTTATTAAAAAAAGAAGAAAAAAACCTTGGGTGTATATATATATAAAAATCAATGGGTTCGCCCACTGAATCACTTCGCATCAAGGTTTAGTCATCCACATTTTTCAGAACTGAATCGAGCGAAACGTAAATATAGTAAATTCTTGAATAATAATTAGTATATACATACTTATTTTAAAAATTCCGATTATTTGTAACCTCGCGTGATAAAGATAATTCCTTCTTTCTTATTTTCAATGCGAAATACGTGTATATATAGATATACATATCGCGAGTCGTTATTTTAAAAAAAAATTTTACGCATCGCGACCGCTGCAGCACACGCGAGCTATGAATATTATGATCATCGTGTGTATATCCAATGATTAAAATAACAGTATCCTTATATATATATATGTATCATTCATCAATATTTCAATTTTTCCAATATATACTGCGAAAATAAAAATTTCGTGTAACATTTTTTCTCTTTGCAAATTAATACCGTACAACCGTATAAGCAGCCGTCAGCTGTTCGACAAACAAAATTAACGTCAAATCAAAACACCTTCCTATTTATATCACACTATAATTTTTTGATTAACGATGAAATGTGTACACCATGATTATGTGTATAGCACAGTTAAGATTTAGCATTAAACATGTATATATGTATGTATATATTTTATATTTAAAATTCATTTGATAGGCGTTTTGGATTTATAATATATACACATATATATATATATACGAAACACTCGCCGATATAAGAGAAAATTAATCAACTTTATATATCCATCATATGAGAAAATCTCGTAAACGTTTCGAAATCAACTTAGTACATCCGAGTATATTTCGCTTCAGAAGGAAAAACTCGACGTAGATGTAATAAATTATAATACACACTAGGAAAATATGGTACATTGAATATTACTATATATACACTACCGGTCAATTGCTTTTGCCCACTTCGACTCAATTTTACCCGTTACAAAAAGTATCATAACTTGGGTAAAAATTGAGATAAATAATCGTTCGACAGCTCATTTAAAAGCTTGAAGCAAGGGCTTTTTAATGGTTTACCGTGCCTATTTAAATTTTTTGTTTTTTAATGTTTTTATTATAAAAATCAAAATGTATAAAATTCGGATTTTCTTGTTCGTCTTCATTTTAAAACTGCACTTCAACCAAACATCGGAAAATAATTTTATAAAAAAAATTGAAAAGCTTGAATCAAGAGCTTTCGAACGCACTATATTAACATTGATTTAAAGTCCTTTTTACGTTTTGACTGGTGGTTTTCTTTTAAAACACGTCTTTTCTTCAACTTTATGTATCTCGGAAGGATTAAATTTAAAAAAAAAATGTCTAGGAGAAAAAATGTTTGATTTTATCTTAAGATTATGTACAAATTTTTTCAGATTGTTTAGAATTTTTTTTTTAATTTGATAAATGAATTGATTATAAAGAATTTTCTAAACTATATATAACTATATAAATTAAAAAAAAAAAAATTCTAAACAATCTGAAAAAATTTGTACATAATCTTAAGATAAAATCAAACATTTTTTCTCCTAGACATTTTTTTTTTAAATTTAATCCTTCCGAGATACATAAAGTTGAAGAAAAGACGTGTTTTAAAAGAAAACCACCAGTCAAAACGTAAAAAGGACTTTAAAACAATGTTAATATAGTGCGTTCGAAAGCTCTTGATTCAAGCTTTTCAATTTTTTTTATAAAATTATTTTCCGATGTTTGGTTGAAGTGCAGTTTTAAAATGAAGACGAACAAGAAAATCCGAATTTTATACATTTTGATTTTTATAATAAAAACATTAAAAAACAAAAAATTTAAATAGGCACGGTAAACCATTAAAAAGCCCTTGCTTCAAGCTTTTAAATGAGCTGTCGAACGATTATTTATCTCAATTTTTACCCAAGTTATGATACTTTTTGTAACGGGTAAAATTGAGTCGAAATGGGCAAAAGCAATTGACCGGTAGTGTATGTATTGTAGAAAATGTAAAAAATATACTTGTCTACTTTCTACTATGGTAGAAATTTTGATCAGTGTTCTAGCCAGTAGACAGCTAATTTCAGATTAAGAAAAACGTTTAACTGTTTATATATTGTAATTAATATTTGTTAATTTTATGAATTTGTGGCACGTGCGTGTGTATTTATAACATTATATATATATATATCATTTAATCATTAAAATTATTTAGACTGTTGTTTTCAATTGCAATACCCTGACAGGTGTAACTGGGGCTATTTTCAACGAAAGTATTATGTTTTCAGTAAATATTAAAATATACACATATGAATTAATTTTTGACACGATTATAACAAAAATTACTATATAAACGTGTAAAAAATTTTGACGATCTATGTATATATCTTTATCGGTACCGCAAAACAAAATAATTTTTAATATACTTTCTATTTTTCTCGTTGTATATAAGTTAGGTGTATATATAAAAAAGAACGAATTCAAAAATTGTTTTTTTTCTAATTTATCAAATTTTCTTTCACTGTGTAAAAAGTATAAACGAGTTAAGCTATTATTCTACGATAAGAAATGGATATTTTTTATTACAAAATTTTATATATATATATATATATATATATATAGTAATATTTATTTAAACGAATAATACTTTCCAGCGAGTATACGTATAGGAGTCTTATCTTATTAACGAAATAAATGTATAATCTCGAGTTGAGTAAAATAAATACATTATATAGACGACTAGCCAGAAAATACACGTGGAGACACACATAAATTCCATCCGCATAGAACAAATGTGCGTGCGCTGTGTTTTATCTTGCGAATGTATATATATACACACACAAAGTTACGAAAGCCCAACCTTCGCAATAGACAATTGATGGAATCTCTCTTTTCCTTCGATGAATCACGCGACTTTACAGATACACACACACACACACTCACGCACTGTTTTAAATTGCCTTTCAAGATTTTACATCTCTATACCTAATTTCTCGCGTAACTCGATCGAACAGCAGCGAGAGCTATTTAAAAAAAAGAAAGAGAGAGAGACGTCGCGATGAAAATTATAATCTTAAACAAAATAATTATTTTAAAAATATTAATATTCATCGGTATATTTATATACGAGCGTGGAATTCGGGTATTTATGGAACGGGTTTTCCGTTCGGTGAAAATAATACGTTCTATCATTCGTGATAGACAATATATATATAGGATGGTAGTGCATATTAAAAGTGGTTGTGTGAATTTTTTTGTTCATTGTTCGTGTACAGTCGGTTTCGAAGTAATTTGTGGAAAAAATGCGTGAAAGAATATATTAAGAGAGGATTATACGCGAAGTATATAGTCTCTCGTTCTATTGTTGCGCATCTTTATGACATTATTTTTTTTTTTAATATTTAGATCACTAGGCCGTCGATTTTATATTCTTATGTATATATTATCCCTTTTCATGTATACAAAATGATATATTATTTATTAATTTCAACGACACTGATGTTGTGTATAAATTATGATTTTGAAATATTTATACAAACGTAGTAGTATATATACGCGCAGTTAGAATTATTTTAATTAACTATATTTAGTGAAAAAACAATTTGTTTCAAATATATAAAGATGAAAAAAAGTAAATATTTTTTTATTAAACTGTACGTATGCGAAAATAATCGATGTATTTCATAAAAAAAAAAAAATAAATATCCCGATTGTATAATTCTTCGGTGGTATATTGTAAAACGTTGCGTCATAACCATCGATCATATGCACATACGTGCGTACACGTGTGTAATCATCGATCACGGAAACTCCCATATATATACGTACAAACATACGTACATACATAGACACGAGAGGATGTAAATCTGCGTAAGGTCACTTGCATAGGCACGTACATACATAACTGATCCTCTCTCGCGAGCTTCGCGTTTATGTATCCTTTCAATACCCGCGTGCTGCAGCTGTGATCTTTTCCTTCTCTCTCTCTCTCTCTCTCTTCTCTATACATATATATACAAATGTGTATTAGAGCATTCCATACCCGGTTCGCGTGTTCATTCGCCTGTGACTTTTATGAAAACGGACTTTGTTGGATTTTTTTTTCTTGGTCGTTGCTGTTAAATTCTCTACACACAATGCTATTGAATTTCCTCGCGTATAACCTGGTCCATTTAGGTGTGTGTTTGATACACGCGCCCGTGTGGATGCATTTCGCGTGTGTATATATATATATACGATTAATACAGAGAATTTGTATTCCAATACACTATTATAAACGTTTCGTTTGATATGTACGCGCACTTGTTTGCTCCATTTACATCGGTCATACGTACATTATGTATATATATATGCGTACCGTTATTGTTCCAATATATATATATATATATATATGTATGCTATGCAGATTAACGGAGATATTTGATAAGGATTACCCGCTGTGTCTTTTGATCTATGAGACGAGATACACTGGATTTGATAATTTACGTTTCGCTAATGTACTTGTAATTAATTTATCTTGCTTACCTGTGTGCGTAGCATGCTTTTCTAACGATATTTTATTTTTTTTTATATTTATAATCATTTAATTTACACTATATATTAATTGAAATATATATATATATATATATATATATATAATTATATACAAGTCATTGGATTGCAATTTTAAATAATTAACTGTACGTATGTATTAGTGCTATTTCCTATTATCAAATTTTGAGTTAGGAGGTTGTGTACTCAAAATTGTATTGATTAAATGATAAAGGAATAAAGGAGTGTGTGTGTGTGTGTGTGTGTGTGTAAAAATAAAAGAGGAGGCGGTTTCCTCTGAATTTACGACTAAAATACAATCGGTTTACCGAGAATCATCCCTTACCAAATAAATGTTAGTTATTGACTATATTTATATGAGGTATTCCACGTGAAGTGGTCCGATCAAAATTTTAAAATGCACCAAATTTTGGGTACACTTTGCAAATGTTTTTCAGAATACAGAAAAAAATTTTTAGGTACTGGAATCTATTTGCTCAAAAGTTATTCTAACCTCAAAAAGTGAATTTTTCCATATTTTTTTCAACACCAGCTGGGTTTACCGCTATATAACTCCAAATCTATCAACTTTTACTATAGAACATTATATGTAACATTCGTTGCTAATTATATCTAGAATTTATTCTTCTGGGTTAGAATTTCTAATCTCAAGGTCAATGTTACATAAACTACATGTCAATATTCAACTTGAATAAAGTGCAAGTGCGCCACCTTTGATTTTTTCATCCAAAAGTCTAAAAGAAAGCTTGGAGCAATACCTTTCAAATGGTCTGTAGCATTTTTATGGCCTCCAATTCTGTAAAAAGTTATGACAATTTAAAGAAACACGAAATTTTTTTAAAAATTTAAATGGGAATTACCATGTTAATTTTTGTGAATTTTTTGTCTTTCTTTAAATTGTCATAACTTTTTACAGAATTGGAGGCCATAAAAATGCTACAGACCATTTGAAAGGTATTGCTCCAAGCTTTCTTTTAGACTTTTGGATGAAAAAATCAAAGGTGGCGCACTTGCACTTTTTTCAAGTTGAATATTGACATGTAGTTTATGTAACATTGACCTTGAGATTAGAAATTCTAACCCAGAAGAATAAATTCTAGATATAATTAGCAACGAATGTTACATATAATGTTCTATAGTAAAAGTTGATAGATTTTGAGTTATATAGCGGTAAACCCAGCTGGTGTTGAAAAAAATATAGAAAAATTCACTTTTTGAGGTTAGAATAACTTTTGAGCAAATAGATTCCAGTACCTAAAAATTTTTTTCTGTATTCTGAAAAACATTTGCAAAGTGTACCCAAAATTTGGTGCATTTTAAAATTTTGATCGGACCACTTCACGTGGAATACCCCATATACTTATGGTACTGGATGGTACTCGGAAACTCAAATGTATTTTACTCAGAATTGTTGCAGAGATCAATCATTTGTAAAGTAAATAAAGACGCGTCTTCTTCTTTTTTCAAATACTATCATGCACAGAGAGAAGAAATCGCCCGAAAAATCAATACCAATTTTAGTAGAACGTTAAATGTATACCCCAGTGTTTATTTTTCGACCTCCTATAGTTCTTATATTTTTAGTACCGACAATAATATAGAATTCATTTTTATGTGGCAGTATTGAAATTTCCGATGTCACACTGACCTTGGATTCGAAAAATCAGTTCTAAGCATCGAAAAAGTCTATCTTGAGTGTTCAAAATATTTATCCTATCGGTTGGCATCGATTTTTCAAACGATTTCTTCTCTCCATCATGTGCATATTTTATAAAGTATATAATTCCAATTTTTTGTTAGCTCAGTTGATAAGGTAGGAAGGATAAAAGTTTGTTCTTGATTCCCCGTCAAGGGTATTCCATTCTCAATATTTTGTTGTAGAAAAATATATTAATAAAATATTATTATTACTAAAATGTCACGGTCGTGCACCCCGTTGAGGTAATTAAGTTCACACGTGTTGGTAAGACTTTTCTCGAAAACGCAATATTTTAGTTTATTGGAAGGAGAGGTATTTTAGAAACCGTCTCTTCTCTTATTTTTTCACATACTCATTTATTGTTTTTGTCGGTTTTGTTGATAAGGTAGAGCGGATAAATATTGACCGCACCAAAATTATTATAAGAATCTACGTACTTTTGAACCCAAAATATTATATTTATAATATTAATAAATGAAAAATCTGACAAAAATTCACACGGATATTATAGTTGAAAAAAGTTAAGGAAGGCCGTGACATATTGATTTTTCTTTTTTGAGAAAAACGATTTTCGTGATAATAATCGAATGAACAAAGATTTGGTCAATAATTTTGAGCGAAAAATGTACGAATTATATATCCAAAGATTATACGAGATAATTAGTGATTTTAAAAATTTGAATATATGTATAGATATAGATATATATTATTTGAATCATGCATGCGAAAAGAGCCTAACGATAAAGATTTTAAAAAAATGTATTCTTTTATTTATACTGAGTTCAACAACCCCTTCAAACCAATACTTTGAAGTCGATTTTTTTTACCATATTTCTAATTAGTTAGTGTAAAAGAAAAACTAGCCAATCAACCAAATCTAACCGTTCCGATATTCAAGATCCAATTGCAACGCCGAGGCAAGAATATTCTCGTTACATCCTCATTGCTCAATGAATTTAAAACTTTGTGTGTACACCTACCCCCCGGGTAAAAGAGTATATTAAATACCGAGTGTATTACCTAGCTCGAAAATTCCGAGATAAAAATATATACGTATATACACACAGTCGCATAATATCCAAGGGAAGTATATGCGCGCACGTGTGGAAGCGCGGTAAATTTACCGTGCGCGCATCCTCGGAGCGGCGAAAATTACATTTTCTAAAATACATTTATCGGTGGTTTGTGCTTCTGCTTGAGCTCGCGAACTCTCTCGCCACATGGAAATTCGAGGCGTGTCTATGCAAAACCGGCTTTATCTATACTCGCGACTGGATTTGCGGAAACAATCGGCCGCAGAGCTACACGTATCTGAGCAAATCCACGGAACCTTTGGATTTTCATTTGAAAAATTTTTTTTTTTTTTTTGGGAGGCACATTGATTTTAATGGAGATTTCTACTTCTTTAGAGGTTAATAGTAGGAAAATATGAGGGCCCCTATTTCTTTTCAAGACTTATCTAAGAAATTAACGATTAAAATATTAATGAGGGGTATCATAGGGTAAATTATAAAAATCACTTCGTAAATAAACAGAACATTTTTATTCTATAATTATATGAATATAACAACATAATTAAGTCTCTTATTTAACAAAAAATTGAAATATCTAACAACAATTTTTCAGTATAAAGGATGTTTCAAGTGCCGTTACAGTACTGTAATTTTCTTTTCCTAGTAACAATGGTTTTTTGTTTGAGTACTTGTAACAGGAATTTCATTTTTTGAGGTTAGAATAACTTTTGAGCAAATAGATTCCAGTACCTAAAAATTTTTTTCTGTATTCTGAAAAACATTTGCAAAGTGTACCCAAAATTTGGTGCATTTTAAAATTTTGATCGGACCACTTCACGTGGAATACCCCATATACTTATGGTACTGGATGGTACTCGGAAACTCAAATGTATTTTACTCAGAATTGTTGCAGAGATCAATCATTTGTAAAGTAAATAAAGACGCGTCTTCTTCTTTTTTCAAATACTATCATGCACAGAGAGAAGAAATCGCCCGAAAAATCAATACCAATTTTAGTAGAACGTTAAATGTATACCCCAGTGTTTATTTTTCGACCTCCTATAGTTCTTATATTTTTAGTACCGACAATAATATAGAATTCATTTTTATGTGGCAGTATTGAAATTTCCGATGTCACACTGACCTTGGATTCGAAAAATCAGTTCTAAGCATCGAAAAAGTCTATCTTGAGTGTTCAAAATATTTATCCTATCGGTTGGCATCGATTTTTCAAACGATTTCTTCTCTCCATCATGTGCATATTTTATAAAGTATATAATTCCAATTTTTTGTTAGCTCAGTTGATAAGGTAGGAAGGATAAAAGTTTGTTCTTGATTCCCCGTCAAGGGTATTCCATTCTCAATATTTTGTTGTAGAAAAATATATTAATAAAATATTATTATTACTAAAATGTCACGGTCGTGCACCCCGTTGAGGTAATTAAGTTCACACGTGTTGGTAAGACTTTTCTCGAAAACGCAATATTTTAGTTTATTGGAAGGAGAGGTATTTTAGAAACCGTCTCTTCTCTTATTTTTTCACATACTCATTTATTGTTTTTGTCGGTTTTGTTGATAAGGTAGAGCGGATAAATATTGACCGCACCAAAATTATTATAAGAATCTACGTACTTTTGAACCCAAAATATTATATTTATAATATTAATAAATGAAAAATCTGACAAAAATTCACACGGATATTATAGTTGAAAAAAGTTAAGGAAGGCCGTGACATATTGATTTTTTTTTTTGAGAAAAACGATTTTCGTGATAATAATCGAATGAACAAAGATTTGGTCAATAATTTTGAGCGAAAAATGTACGAATTATATATCCAAAGATTATACGAGATAATTAGTGATTTTAAAAATTTGAATATATGTATAGATATAGATATATATTATTTGAATCATGCATGCGAAAAGAGCCTAACGATAAAGATTTTAAAAAAATGTATTCTTTTATTTATACTGAGTTCAACAACCCCTTAAACCAATACTTTGAAGTCGATTTTTTTTACCATATTTCTAATTAGTTAGTGTAAAAGAAAAACTAGCCAATCAACCAAATCTAACCGTTCCGATATTCAAGATCCAATTGCAACGCCGAGGCAAGAATATTCTCGTTACATCCTCATTGCTCAATGAATTTAAAACTTTGTGTGTACACCTACCCCCCGGGTAAAAGAGTATATTAAATACCGAGTGTATTACCTAGCTCGAAAATTCCGAGATAAAAATATATACGTATATACACACAGTCGCATAATATCCAAGGGAAGTATATGCGCGCACGTGTGGAAGCGCGGTAAATTTACCGTGCGCGCATCCTCGGAGCGGCGAAAATTACATTTTCTAAAATACATTTATCGGTGGTTTGTGCTTCTGCTTGAGCTCGCGAACTCTCTCGCCACATGGAAATTCGAGGCGTGTCTATGCAAAACCGGCTTTATCTATACTCGCGACTGGATTTGCGGAAACAATCGGCCGCAGAGCTACACGTATCTGAGCAAATCCACGGAACCTTTGATTTTCATTTGAAAAATTTTTTTTTTTTTTTTTGGGAGGCACATTGATTTTAATGGAGATTTCTACTTCTTTAGAGGTTAAATAGTAGGAAAATATGAGGGCCCCTATTTCTTTTCAAGACTTATCTAAGAAATTAACGATTAAAATATTAATGAGGGGTATCATAGGGTAAATTATAAAAAATCACTTCGTAAATAAACAGAACATTTTTATTCTATAATTTATGAATATAACAACATAATTAAGTCTCTTATTTAACAAAAATTGAAATATCTAACAACAATTTTCATATATAAAGGATGTTTTCAAGTGCCGTTACAGTACTGTAATTTTCTTTCCTAGTAACAATGGTTTTTTTGTTTGAGTACTTGTAACAGGAATTTCATTTTTTGCTCCATAAATCTTCCAACTTGAAGGTTTCAATTGGTAATGAGTACATGGCAAATTATTTGAAACATTCATTACATGATAAATAATTTTCTTTTCGCATACTTCTCTTTAATGGTAAACAAACTACTTGCGTAAGGCTGACTGAATGATAGTGTGTGTATGTGTGTGCGCGGCGGGTGTGTGTGTGTGTGTGTGTGTGTGTGTGTGTGTGTGTGTGTGTGTGTGTGTGTGTGTGTGTGTGTGTGTGTGTGTGTGTGTGTGTGTGTGTGTGTGTGTGTGTGTGTGTGTGTGTGTGTGTGTGTGTGTGTGTGTGTGTGTGTGTGTGTGTGTGTGTGTGTGTGTGTGTGTGTGTGTGTGTGTGTGTGTGTGTGTGTGTGTGTGTGTGTGTGTGTGTGTGTGTGTGTGTGTGTGTGTGTGTGTGTGTGTGTGTGTGTGTGTGTGTGTGTGTGTGTGTGTGTGTGTGTGTGTGTGTGTGTGTGTGTGTGTGTGTGTGTGTGTGTGTGTGTGTGTGTGTGTGTGTGTGTGTGTGTGTGTGTGTGTGTGTGTGTGTGTGTGTGTGTGTGTGTGTGTGTGTGTGTGTGTGTGTGTGTGTGTGTGTGTGTGTGTGTGTGTGTGTGTGTGTGTGTGTGTGTGTGTGTGTGTGTGTGTGTGTGTGTGTGTGTGTGTGTGTGTGTGTGTGTGTGTGTGTGTGTGTGTGTGTGTGTGTGTGTGTGTGTGTGTGTGTGTGTGTGTGTGTGTGTGTGTGTGTGTGTGTGTGTGTGTGTGTGTGTGTGTGTGTGTGTGTGTGTGTGTGTGTGTGTGTGTGTGTGTGTGTGTGTGTGTGTGTGTGTGTGTGTGTGTGTGTGTGTGTGTGTGTGTGTGTGTGTGTGTGTGTGTGTGTGTGTGTGTGTGTGTGTGTGTGTGTGTGTGTGTGTGTGTGTGTGTGTGTGTGTGTGTGTGTGTGTGTGTGTGTGTGTGTGTGTGTGCATACTCATTTATTGTTTTTGTCGGTTTTGTTGATAAGGTAGAGCGGATAAATATTGACCGCACCAAAATTATTATAAGAATCTACGTACTTTTGAACCCAAAATATTATATTTATAATATTAATAAATGAAAAATCTGACAAAAATTCACACGGATATTATAGTTGAAAAAAGTTAAGGAAGGCCGTGACATATTGATTTTTTTTTTTGAGAAAAACGATTTTCGTGATAATAATCGAATGAACAAAGATTTGGTCAATAATTTTGAGCGAAAAATGTACGAATTATATATCCAAGATTATACGAGATAATTAGTGATTTTAAAAATTTGAATATATGTATAGATATAGATATATATTATTTGAATCATGCATGCGAAAAGAGCCTAACGATAAAGATTTTAAAAAAATGTATTCTTTTATTTATACTGAGTTCAACAACCCCTTAAAACCAATACTTTGAAGTCGATTTTTTTTACCATATTTCTAATTAGTTAGTGTAAAGAAAAAACTAGCCAATCAACCAAATCTAACCGTTCCGATATTCAAGATCCAATTGCAACGCCGAGGCAAGAATATTCTCGTTACATCCTCATTGCTCAATGAATTTAAAACTTTGTGTGTACACCTACCCCCCGGGTAAAAAGAGTATATTAAATACCGAGTGTATTACCTAGCTCGAAATTCCGAGATAAAAATATATACGTATATACACACAGTCGCATAATATCCAAGGGAAGTATATGCGCGCACGTGTGGAAGCGCCGGTAAATTTACCGTGCGCGCATCCTCCGGAGCGGCGAAAATTACATTTTCTAAAATACATTTATCGGTGGTTTGTGCTTCTGCTTGAGCTCGCGAACTCTCTCGCCACATGGAAATTCGAGGCGTGTCTATGCAAAACCGGCTTTATCTATACTCGCGACTGGATTTGCGGAAACAATCGGCCGCAGAGCTACACGTATCTGAGCAAATCCACGGAACCTTTGATTTTCATTTGAAAAATTTTTTTTTTTTTTTTTGGGAGGCACATTGATTTTAATGGAGATTTCTACTTCTTTAGAGGTTAAATAGTAGGAAAATATGAGGGCCCCTATTTCTTTTCAAGACTTATCTAAGAAATTAACGATTAAAATATTAATGAGGGGTATCATAGGGTAAATTATAAAAAATCACTTCGTAAATAAACAGAACATTTTTATTCTATAATTTATGAATATAACAACATAATTAAGTCTCTTATTTAACAAAAATTGAAATATCTAACAACAATTTTTCATATAAAGGATGTTTTCAAGTGCCGTTACAGTTACTGTAATTTTCTTTTCCTAGTAACAATGGTTTTTTTGTTTGAGTACTTGTAACAGGAATTTCATTTTTTGCTCCATAAATCTTCCAATTGAAGGTTTCAATTGGTAATGAGTACATGGCAAATTATTTGAAACATTCATTACATGATAAATAATTTTCTTTTCGCATACTTCTCTTTTAATGGTAAACAAACTACTTGCGTAAGGCTGACTGAATGATATGTGTGTGTATGTGTGTGCGCGCGCGGGTGTGTGTGTGTGTGTGTGTGTGTGTGTGTGTGTGTGTGTGTGTGTGTGGGTGCGTATTTATATTAGCTTTTCTGTTGAAATAACCTATTTCGTATAGTCAATTTGAACTTCAGTTCAAAGGTATAAATTTTATACTTTTATACAGCTTATATTATCTAAATTAACAAAAAATTCAATTGAGGTTTTACGTAGATGACTTCAATAATCTACTAAAAAGTAAAGAGATATAGTTTATATATGCTTTTTTTGTGAATGTCGAGTGTGCCATGCGAAAATGAAAATTTGGAAGACTAGGGGCCCGAGATATTGAAAAGTTTAAGGTAGAATTGCTAGTAAAGAAAAAGAGGCACAGCTAAGCACAAAAAAGAATAAGAATCCTTATTGCAAATCGAAAAAAGCAATATTAGTCACAATAGCTATAAACAAAACTTATCTTTGTATAATATCAAAATTCTAAAATTTCCTAAATTTACAAAAACTGACTTCCTCAAGAGTTGCGATTTTTATTTTTTCTGTATCATGAAGGCACACTATTCTAACACTTTTAGTTTAATAGAGTAGATGGTGTAGGTTGTCAAAAAAAATTTCTGTAACATTTGGTGAAGAATTATAATTTCTATAAGCTTAAAAAATAGAAGATGAGTACTACTTCCATCGTCAAATTTGCAAAAATGCAACTTTATGAAGCCTCTAACAAAAAGCTAATGAAAACAACTTTAAAAAAATGATAAGGACCCTTCATCGAATTACTTTTTCTACCAGAAACCGTTGTTATAATGTTGCTAAGTCTGCTTATTTACTACTATATTACCCGCTTCCCCAAAAATTAAAGGTTCTGTGGATTTGCTCATCTATCTCTACGTGTGCATACCTATATACATACCTCTCTCTCTCTCTCTCTCTCTCTCTCTCTCTCTCTCTCTCTCTCTCTCTCTCTCTCTCTCTCACTGTAACCTTTTGTGAATCCTTCTCTCGTCTATACGGTATTGAATGCAATTTTTGTTAGGACAACGACAACAACATAAAAAGTACTGCGAAAAAGCTATCTGTTCCGGGTACCTATATATGTGTGAAAATGTTTTACCGTATAATGTGTATATGTATGTGTGTATATATAGATACACACGCTGTCGTATTTTTTTTTTGTCTCTTTACGCCCCGGTGAGTGAACATTTTGTTTCCTCCATTTCTGATCCACTTTTCCATTGTCGATTCGGCTCTTTAATACCTACGTTAATTCCAATATAAATGCGCATAAATTTTGGTCAAGGCGCTGTTGTGCGCGTACAGGAGTACATTTTTCGCATTCTTTTACTCACTTGTCTCTTTTACTCCCTACCTCTCTCTCTCTCTCTCGTTTTTCATTTTGATTACATATTTCGAGTTTTTGATTTTCAATTTTGAATCAACTCGCGGGTGCCGCGAACTCGAAAATGCGCATTTTACAACGACGAGGATGAAGTTTATTTATCCGTGATGTTCTATAAACGGGTATATGTTATATATAGATTACCCATTTGTCGGTCATTGAAAAATTTGTAATTTCGAAGCTTGCGAAACGCTGTAATTTGTTCTACTTATAAAATATTGCAATTGCCGATGCCCTCGGATGTTATGACAGTTTGGATTCTGATAACGCAACGATTACATATATATATATACACCTACACATTTTTTCATCTTTCCATTTTCTCTAATTTAATATTACATTAATTTTCGTTGCAGCGTTAATTCTTAATTCGGATATGATAACGATGATATTATATATGATGATGATTTTTCATATATTAATTTATTAAACTTTTAACAATAATTATTCCCTCGCACACGTATATTCGACATTGCCGTATAGAGAAAATTGCTATTTGACAGTCGTATGAAAAAATAATATTAAAACGAAAATCGATGATAAATTTTAATTTCAAATAAGAATTTTAGTCGACATTCACTAATAGCAATTTTCGCATTTTTTGTATATGCCAATTTGCGAAATTTTCTAATCAGTCTTAAAAGAAAATCTTAATATACATTTCGAAATTTCAAATGATAAATTGCAATGTTTCTACGTTTTATAAGTTATCTTTAACAGTAAATAATAATAATAATAATAATAATAATGATAATAATAATTTTTAGGATAATAATTTAATAAATAATATAAACACTAATAATAACAATTTTAGGATAATATCAGATAAACGCGAACTGATACTGAGAAAAAGAGTGTGTACGATTGTTAGTGAAAACGTGCTTTGAATTTCGGATGAAGTGAATATATCGACTTATAATTCACCAATCTTTTATTCCTTTAAACTTTCATTTTCATAAAGAACACGCGCCGTAAATTTAAACAAATATCTCTTACTATCGATTTTTTTTATCGAATGAAATAGCTTGACTTATCCAACGAATCTAAAAAAAATCCAAGGATATAATGTACACCCCGTACAAAACGGGACAATTATTATTACCGCAACTGTAAAAGTAATACTGTACTTATAATACACTCACACATACATGTGTAACGTAAAAATAGTCACCACCAATTAGAGCCATCAAATTAATTTCTCGATTGAGTTTGCGCACGTAAAGTTATAATGTCTCAGTTATAGCGGTACGTTCGAATGATTCTGCAACTCGTGTCATTTCTGAGCAATTTATTTGCATGATTCTCAACGCGATTGTCTATATAGGTATATATCGGCACGTCGGAATAAATTATAAGATCACCTTGGATATTACTTAGGTGACGAAAAAAAAAAAACATTAAAATAAAGCTTGAGTTTCTTTCACTTTTTTTTGCTTCGGTCGACGTAATAGCTGTATCGTATTTTTTTTTTTAAATATGTGTATTATGAATTATGTATATTTAAAATTCGATTTCTACGTTTTGTCGTATTGCGTGCGTGTGTATATATATATATATATATATACACACACACGCGCATGTTTTCACTTTTTATTGTACAGTTTCTCCAAGTCCCGTGCATCAGCTTCTCCGTTTTGCAAACCGCAAAATAGCGAGAGCGCGCGGCGTGTGCATAGTTTTCCGTATGCGCAATTTAAAAATAATTTTTATTTAAAATTACTGGGTATATATGTATATATATATATATACTTAATTTCTTTTTGCATTGCGGTGTAGATGTATTATACATATAGCTTAAACGAATTCAAATTAATTTCAAACTTTCTATTTAATTCTTGCGTGCATATGTGTATGTAGTATAGTGCACTTTTTACATTGAGAGGCGGTGTGCGCGTATAATACAATATGTGTATATATATATATATATAAGTATATATTTATACGATAATTAATGAAATGTTAGTATACATTTTACAATCCACGGCGAAATATTTGCATCGATTATATACAGGTAAAGTGCCAGGGAAACGTGTATGTGTGTGTGTGTACGTGTGTGTGTACTTGCACTTTCGAGCGTATATGTATATATACGAGGAAAATAAGAGAGCAACAAAACGTAACAAAGGCCCTCTCTTCTCGAAAGACCATAAAATTCAAAGTTATCGCGCGATACACACACACACACACACACACACACACACACACGAACCGTGCGTGTTTCAATGCCGAATGTCTGTGTGTGTATATGCATAAAAAAAGAGGATATGGGACATTTACGAGTAAAGTGAGGAGCGCGCGGCCGAAAAAGAGAAAGAGAAAGATAGTCGATTAATAATTCATGCGCACTAACCACAGATTCTCTTCGCAGGTTTTATGTTCGAGCAAGCTGTGTAATTAAGGACGAGGAGGATGACGACCACGAGGACGTCCCCGAGGAGGTGGCTGGCGGTGCTGTTCGTCCTTGGACTAGCAGAGGTAAGAGAGAAAGACCAGAGAGATTTGCGCTCTCAAACACTTTTTGGCCGGTTTTACGAGCCTTTTGAGGTACAGTTATTGAGGCCCGTCGTACTCTGATCTATAGCCTCGCCGATATGTATTCCCTTTTCTTTTTTTCTTTTTTTTTTCTTTCTCTATACCTCGCTCGATTTGCGGAAACCTCTTCGACCCTTGAATTATCCTTGGTCTTTTCCTCCGTACTCTCCCTGATTTACTTCGCACCGATCTCCAACTACCTTTTTTTGTGTATATATGTATATATATCTACGAACGGATCGCCGCGTATTCAAATTTGGGTAAACAAATTGGATATTTTTAAAATATGTATATAATAATATCGGTCTCACCGAACTAAATGCTTTACTTTAGAATAAATGCAGGCCTATTTTTAAAATACTTATTGTTAATATATACATGGTATTCTATACTCGGATAAATAATGTTTTTTTTTTCAAACAACAACTAGATCGTGTATTTATTTATTTTGGTACGCTGATAAAAGTTTCAGGTAAAAATTACAATAATTTCTAGTACGAGTAATATCGCAGAGTGTCAAACTGACGAAAATTATTACAGTTTCCAGTAGAAATATGACTATATTTTATTGTATAATTTACTATAATTTTCGTAGCATTTACTACAACTTTTGTAGATTTTTACATAAACTATATAATTATTTTCCGTATATTTGTCTATTTTTAGTAGGTATTTATTGCTATTTTTAATACAAAATTTACCTCCATATATATATATATATATATGGCGTGTAGGTTGCAAAACAAACGTGAAAAAGTTATGAACTCACAATTTTTCGCTCATTCAAATGTATTATACGCGCATATATAGCTTGTTATATTTTATCGCGTAGTGCCAGTTAAACTAGAAATAGGCTAAAACTAGGTATATTTTTGGGCTTGCGATGAAACGCTTTTTTTAACCTTTCCTAGCTATTTTATAGAATAATCTATAAATGTTAGGATTGAACTAAGTATTTTGAAGCTTGTAAAACTAGTTTCCGTAAGCAGGATACCTGGCGCATTATAGGCTATGAACAAGCCTGCAAAAATGTTTCGGTTCAATTTGGTGATTAATTTATAAAAGTTAAAATATCTTGAAAATGAGTGTTTGTACGACGCAAACAATTGTCGGACTCGATCGGAAATGGTAAAAGGGATCAAATTTCACAACATGCTTCGCATTTTGTTTAGAACATTACCCAGAAATGAATACTTTATTTTGCTCATTCCAATAAATGTGCAAGAAATGGGCGAAAAAGTGTTTCATCGGGAGTCAATACCTAACCATTTTCGCTGTCTATTTATTAATTTCCCAGCTATTTCTTATATTCTGAATTCTACTTATAAAAATTTTGTATTCACGCCAAGTTTGAAAAACCAGAGTTTCAACGAACTTTTGTGTTCAACTCCGCATTAAAATTACGCGATAGATCCATCCGAGTCGACGAAAGTTCAAATCGTAAAATTACATAGGATTCGAGTAATGAGGTATATAATGGTTATGAGTGAATTTGCAATTTTTTTGCGAAACAGTTACCTTGTGAAAAGAAAATAATGGTAATAATTAATTAAAGAACAATTTATCCGTAGTAGACACGCCAACATTTTAATAGTCATTAAATACCTATTTCGTTTATCTTTAAACTGTTAAAGAGGTATACTATTTTTTGGCACTTGAGAAGTTAAGTTACGAAACGGTTTTTAATACTGCGGAAACGCCCGGTTTTTAGAATCATTTGTTAAAACGTATTTTATATACCCCCTTTTTTAGCGTATTATACTGTATTAATTATGATCGAATTCTAGTTTTGCAGCCTATATACATATTACAGTCTAAGAACAAGCCTGCAAAAATGTTTCGGTTCAATTTGGTGATTAATTTATAAAAGTTAAATATCTTGAAAATGAGTGTTTGTACGACGCAAACAATTGTCGGACTCGATCGGAAATGGTAAAAGGGATCAAATTTCACAACATGCTTCGCATTTTGTTTAGAACATTACCCAGAAATGAATACTTTATTTTGCTCATTCCAATAATGTGCAAGAAATGGGCGAAAAAGTGTTTCATCGGGAGTCAATACCTAACCATTTTCGCTGTCTATTTATTAATTTCCCAGCTATTTCTTATTCTGAATTCTACTTATAAAAATTTTGTATTCACGCCAAGTTTGAAAAACCAGAGTTTCAACGAACTTTTGTGTTCAACTCCGCATTAAAATTACGCGATAGATCCATCCGAGTCGACGAAAGTTCAAATCGTAAAATTACATAGGATTCGAGTAATGAGGTATATAATGGTTATGAGTGAATTTGCAATTTTTTTGCGAAACAGTTACCTTGTGAAAAGAAAATAATGGTAATAATTAATTAAAGAACAATTTATCCGTAGTAGACACGCCAACATTTTAATAGTCATTAAATACCTATTTCGTTTATCTTTAAACTGTTAAAGAGGTATACTATTTTTTTGGCACTTTGAGAAGTTAAGTTACGAAACGGTTTTTAATACTGCGGAAACGCCCGGTTTTTAGAATCATTTGTTAAAACGTATTTTATATACCCCCTTTTTTAGCGTATTATACTGTATTAATTATGATCGAATTCTAGTTTTGCAGCCTATATACATATTACAGTCTAAGAGAAAAATGTAGGAGCCTAATCTAAAAGTTTTAACGTTAAATTGTGGGTCGAAATGTATCGAGAACGGAGTAAAATCTACTGCACCTATACCATACTTACATCGACAAAAAAAACAGTTTGCGAATTGACATTATTCAAACTATTCATCTTCGTTGATCTCTCTTCAATCCACGTTAATAACCACTTTTTACTTATTAAAAAATCATTTATTTTTTTTTCCATATTTTTCAAAGTTATTAACTACTAACCTCCATAAATGTTAAATGCTTTCATTTCAACTTTACATATATATCCATTATTGCGATAACGAAAATATTTCGTTGTTAAAATATAAATTATGAACGTTTCATAATTTAGTGTACACTTACCCAATTCAATACATTTAAAAACATATTTTTTTTACACACGATTTCTCTTTCAATAACGATCGACTGAGGAAAGAAAAGCATGAATCGCAACAAACTGAATTAAAATTTTTTTTTCTTTCGTATACTGTTTACAAACGAACGTCAGCTGGAATAGCAAAAAAAGCAGGGTATACATAAGGTAACGGTAATATATATATATATATATATATATAGAGGAGATCCCACACGTTGAAACGATTACTCGCAAGAAAGGAAAAGAGCTCAACTTTCTTCGAGCAATAGATTCCTCGGTGAGATTATACCTAATTCGATCGGACAATTCATTTAGTATCGAGTATATATATGATACACGATATATATATATATATATATATAGAGGAGATCCCACACGTTGAAACGATTACTCGCAAGAAAGGAAAAGAGCTCAACTTTCTTCGAGCAATAGATTCCTCGGTGAGATTATACCTAATTCGATCGGACAATTCATTTAGTATCGAGTATATATATGATACACATACATCGTGCGAGGCATCGAATGAATATCAAAGATAAAGTTGATCTTCCGGTTTCTCCAGTTGTCCACACATATATATACATACATATATACATATAATAATTCAGTTATAGCAAATATGCCCTTATTTGTTTTTTCTTGCTTATTCTACTTCACGCTTATAGATATTATAAATGTAGAGCAAAAGGTTTGACAGATTTTCGAAACTGGTCGCTATATATACGAAGCTTGTTTCCCGCTTATCTATATACTTGTATATATATACATCGTTCGAAATTCCAGTTCGCGTAATATATATATATATATATATATATATAAGACACACACAGAAAATGTCGACGATTGAACTTTATAGCCATTGGGACGTGAATATTGTCGCGCGGTGGTTTGTAAAATTATAATATGTGTATATGTCCCTATATAAAAATGATAAATATATGGTCATAATTTAATATTTGACAACTCGATGAGAACGGGGAAAAAAATCGCGCGTTGAAAATTATATACGGTCGGGTCGCTTATACGCATAGGGGCTAAAGAATAACAAACGAAATTACACGTTATTGCATTAACACTCGTAAAATCCCGAGTATATATATATAACCAAGGTGGAAGTATAACAACAACGAGTACGCGCACACACACATATATGCAAAAGGTAAAACATGATACATAACGAAGTGAAAAATCGTTTTAGGACAGCTGGAGCGCGCGGGTAACCGGTGCATTTATCCTACTGGCCGATTTCGTGAGGTCGAGACATGATAAAAATGAAAGAAAAGCCGACCTTAACTGCCGTAATAACTCCCGTAACGTTAGATCGGTAATAAACCCTGTACGGTGTGTGTGTGTATGTGTGTGTGTGTGTGTGTATATATATAGATGTATATATACTAGCTTAAGTTTTCGACGCGATTCTTTTTTTTTTCTTTTCTCTCCTTCCGCAAAGTACTGACCGAAGATACCGTTAATTTAAATTGACTTGAGCGTTATTTTTTTTTTCTTTCAAATTGTTTGTTTACGCAGCTAATGTGTGTGTGTATAGCGCAAACTGTATATATATATTTATACGCGAGTCGATGATTATCTGTTATGCGCAATTATATGTATACGGATCGCAAGTGAAAAATATAACGTTGCGGTTAATAATTTAACCGATTTCAACGAATATTTATCATTATACTCTGGCGTCACAACCGAAAATTATATTGTTATACTTTATTTTTTATAAAATTACGCGTAGTGTATATACGTATAGAATAAAATCACGGTGTGTAGAAGCAACGGAAGGGACGGGTGAGAAAAATGCGAGAGAAACATTCTAAGTAAATGTAGTAACAAAAATACTTTTAATTTGTGGAGGTAAATGTTTATAACTAAATTGAAAACGAAATTGAAAGTACCGAAACCGCGCTCTTTCGTTCGAAAATATTATAAAAATAGAGAAATGAGAAATAAAACTCGTATTATAAAACTTCCTATTTTGGACCAAATTGGTCGAATAGGTCTTGAACGGTAGCACTTTTCAAAATGGCGCTAACACGTTTTTCTACGACATTATATAAAAAAAAATTAAATAATCTAAAATATAAATACAGAAAATGTTTAAATATAAAATATCTGATAATTTTTGTATTGTAACTTTTTATGTACAACTAAATACTGTCAAGTTAAACGCACAAAAGTGTCAAAATAGTGCAAAAAACCGTTTTTTCTACTTTATAAAGATAAATATAAATTATACTTCAAAAGTTTAAATGTAAAAAATCTTTATCTTAAAAAGTTAAACCTTTTTTGTATACAACTCTTTTTGTTTATATGAATATTTTTAAAGTTAAGTATAAAAAACAGTTGAAAACGCCTAAAGTGTACAATAAAAGAAGTTTTTTAGACATTAACTTACTAAATATTGATTTTACGTAGAAATTTTACATGTAAGAAATGTTCATCACAATAAAATAAAACTTTTTTCTATTAAACATTTCTTACTCACACTGATATTTTTCCTGATAAATGAAAAAAAAACGGTTAAAAAATCGTAAAATGAACAAAAAATACGGTTTTAGACGTAATCTAAATAAATATCGATTATACGTACAAATTTTAAAGGTAAGAAATGTTCATCACAAAAGAAAACTTTTGTTTACCTTTTAATTGTTTTTCAAAATATATGTGTGTACTATGTATGTAAACAAGTCAATCGAAAAATTCAGTCAATTTTTTACCCATTTGGCTAAAATTTATAGCAACCTCTAAATATTATAGTCGTTTATTTTTAAATTACTTAACGATCGTGCCTGGAATGTAAAAGCGTATATAGCTTTTACATATTTTGGGCCCTCTATTTTATATAAGGATTACGATTATATATATATTTGTTTTAAAAAAAGAATCGCCATAGCATAAACGTTCGCTCATTCCTATTTCGCCCATATCGACATATCGAGATATATTCTCTAAATTTTTGAGATTCTCGAACACGTTCGCATTATATCATGAATAACTATGTATGTATATACATATTATTCTTTTATGCAATATCGAGATCGAAAATATATATATACACATATGAAAACCGTTCGATTGCCCGCGCCTCCTTTTTAAGCGTTCCGCGCCCACACTTTCTGTGTCTATGCGTGTATTGTATATACAGACGCACGGTGATAATTATTACGCGCGCTCGTTTCGCAAGTCGCTGGGGATCTCGGCACGCCTACGTAATCGGAACGAGGCTGCGTTCCTCCTCCTTTGTACATGTTCCTTTTTTTTTTCTTTCGGTGTTGTCTGCTTCGTATATATATACGCCCGTGGAATGAAAGAAAAAATATATGCGCGCAACGATCGAGTTTGTTTATACATGCGATGCGCATCACCATTTTTTTTCAGGTGATACGTGCATGGTGTACACAGAAATCTGGTTACGAATCGAACGCGTGGTTCTCATCGACGTTTAACCTCCTTTCAGTGCTGGGGGGAATGTAATGATTTTTTTTTTTTTCGATAAATTGTATAATTTCAATAATATGATAAAGATGGTCATTTAAATGTAGATGGGAAAGAGAATGAAGTTAAACACGGAATTTCCGACCAATGACTCAAGGTGTATTATACAATATTATGTCACGTTTTGTTTTTCGTTTTTGTTCTTTTTTTTAAAATACTTGAGTGATCATCACAATTTTAATAAGCCACTGTACATGCCAAATTTGACAATGAAACGTTTATTCTGTGTACAACATTGAAAATAAAATGTTTAGCGATTTATTCGAATACATTCGTGAAAATAATTGTTTGAAACTAATTATTAATTGTTTGAATACGATCATTTTCATCATTTTTAATTCTTAGAAATAGTGGGATGTATATATACACGAAGAGAAATTTAGTATTAAAAATTAAAAAATATTTTGTAAAACTTACAATTAGTTTCTAGTAAATAAATCACAGACTGACAAACTAAGAAACATTACTATAGTTTACATGTTAAAATTTAGAAAAGTTATAGTAAATACTTACAAGAATTGTATTATAAATTTGATTATAATCTATAGTAATTTTCTAGACATTATTGTAATTTTTAATCTAAACTTTTTCTCTGTGTACACACATCTGCGAAATAATAAAATATTAGTTATATTTTATTACGCCTCATCGTATAAAATATAATTAATTAATAAATTATAAAATAATTTAATTATACAAAATCATCCACCGAAAGATAAAAATATCCTTTAAAATACAAAATATTCGATTGATTTAACTAAATTTATTTTCCTCGTCCATTTACTATTACTATATATCCCGTAAGGAAAAACCCGTTGAATTGACAAATCGCGTCGATTAGAGTAAAAAATATTTTCGCCTCGTTGTCAATGATAACTGGAGTTGACGTTAATCCTTTATACACATAGATAGAAGCCAAGTGCGATTAGTGCAACACAGGTTCTTAAGAGTCTTGCTCAACATCCCTCAGCGATCATAAAACTAACAAAGCAAAAACCCCTGCATTCCTTCCATCTCGAAATACAATAATAATCTACCGTTAGATACTTGCATTCTCTCTTTCCTTACTGGATCACTGCTCGTCCATGCGGAGAGGAGCGTTTATATATATATATATATATACATACACTGCACAGATCACCGAATTTCTATATTGTTTCAACCTGTTGAAATATATAATTATTATATTTAACAGTTTAACCTAACTGTAATATCATACATTTTATATATACGTAGCCCTTGATTTTGCGTGTGTGTATACACGCTACTATAAATAATTGCAGCGGATTTGTTTTTTTCTTCCGTGAAATATTTATATTTGTACGTTATAATTGTATAAGGTGTTGCATTATAAACGTATAAATATTTATTTGCAGGAAATTGGAATTATATTTATCTTAGTGGAGATACAAATTATGGGCGCGTTTGAAGAAAGGATTGATTTAATTACTGTATATATAGTTGAAATTTTTAATAACGATGAATGTACAACGGGATATGGCGATAATGATTATTATATTTTTACTGGCGTACATTTACTATGCGATAAAAATAGAATTGTATAGGAGAAGAACGTAATAAAAATAGAAATATTTTTTTTGTCAATTTTCGCTCATTGCGTGGAAAAGACATACTTCATATTTTCAAAAGCCTAATTCTTTTATCGTGAGTCTGCAACCAAATTGTTCAATAATTCTTTTAAAAAAATTTTTTTAATTTTTAAATATTAAAAAAAAATAACAAAAAATGTATGATAATTATAATGGCTAAATAATATACATGTAAAAAATAATATACACATAAAAAAAGTTGAATAAACATAACTTAAATTAATGTTCTGGTTAAAAGTTAATAAGGTAATTTTTGTTCAGAATTTTTATACAAAAATATACATTATACCCGGGAATACTAATTTTTCCGTAGACGAGGAGCAGGTATACAATTCGAGCGCGTCTTTTGTTTTACAATTTTTACCATACTATATACAATTTAATAATTATTACAAAAATAACGGTAATATGAATATATGATCCTTATACACGTGGAGAAAAGTTTATAATAAAAATTTGTATGTTTGGAAGGAAAGCAGCAACGACCTTGACAATGTTATATGAAAAATAACTAAAAATTAACACATATAATAATAATCCTTATATAAAAAAGTGATTGCCGGATGTTGTGAAGCCAAGTGAAACGGCTATGTGATTGGTTTACGTTTACCGCATGCGCCTAAAACATTGTAGATTAGATTTGGCTGCGCGGGAAAAACGTAGTGTTTGAATTTTCTAGACAAAATCGGAGTATAATATAAATCATTAATAAATATATTATTAAATATTGTTGTTTCAAGTAAATAAGACAGCGTAATATTTCAACTAATGACTGTTAATAAACGCAAGAGCGTGCAGAGTGCGCATGGTTAATTCTAGTACAGTAAAAAATATAATAAAATCTATAATCAATTTCACTCATATATATTTTGTATCATTATTGTCAAATTTACATATTTCACTAACTCGAAGTAACGTAATAATTTTTCACCGTGTCCGATACTGCAAAATACAGTAATTTTTAATTAACTATTTTTTTTCAATGTACGTGTATCGCATATGATAAATCTAATAAAAAATTGTCTGAATATTTCTACACGCATATATTGGATAGGAACATCTATCGCAACGTTAATATTTTAAGTGTTAGGTTTTGTGGTCAGATAATCCGATAAAATCTTTAATATATAGCCTTATACACATACACCAGAACAATTATTCCTTATGACTAAGGGAATTGCGGTACGCTAAATTAATTTATAGCATTGCTCAAGCTTATATATATATATATTTAATATTCATGAAAGAAAAATAAAAACTTTTAATATATAGGTATATAAAGAAACGCCAGAAGCTATTGGTTCATTATTTTTCCTTTTTTTTTTACCCACACCTATATGTATATATACTCGTTAAGAAATAAGATCCATGACGTATAATTCTGTGCGTATATTTATATAGAGGTTTCAAGACTGACCAAATAACAAAACTCATCACTGATATTTCATATCACTTGATATACATCGTTTATACTTATTATGTTTTTTTTTATATTCAAATTGAGTGATAGCGACGTTTAATAATTTTATGCGCTCAACTTCGTTCTACGTACTTGATTTTTATATATATATATATATATATATATATATATATACGAATATACATTTTAAAATTTACTTTCACCTATTTGCAATTTATGTGATTTTTTTTTCTACAATGTACATTTGCGTATATTAAAATACGTGTATGCATAAAATTTCGTAAACGAAAGAAAAGCTATTGCGCAAAATATAAATATTAATATATAAATAATTTGTAGCGCGTATATAATAAAATATATTAGATCTAACTATTCTCGAGGCAGCATTCCAGTGTGTATTTAGATATATACCTATGTACACGAAAGAAATGCGCATATTGACCGACAACCGTCATTGTTTCTACACGATCGAGTGACACATTCGACCGATCGTATTTATACGAGAGTAACCCAAGATTTACGATGCATTCCTCCTCGAATTCGCCTCTCAAAAAATCGAAACGCGAGCGTAGGCTGAATGTATGTATATATACAGAAACACACACACTCACACACACACACACATTTACGTGAGATCGTATATGTACGGTGTTACTATGTAAGGATTGCGTGGACGGGGGATTTATTGGATAATCTTGTACACCTATATATATCCTTGGTTTCGGGATCGACTTTTATATCCCCTCCCGCTGGGAGATTAGTGGTGAAAAATTTTTTTTTTTAGCGATGGGTTTATATTGTCAATTGCTGCGGATTTTTAATTCTAAGGTTAGATGAAAATAAATAATTATGTTACTTGAATTAAGTATATGTTACAATTGTTTACGTGTATTCAATTATAATTTTCGTCGGATAAATCAAATTTTACATCCTAACTATATATTTGGTGATCAATTCAGCAACTGTTCGTTGGCTATAAAAAAAAAGGCATGATGATCTCTGTACTTAATTTTTGTTTATTACAGTCAAAAACATATAGCTACTTATGTCAATATCTGTTGCTAAATAAACGAGTGCTAAATAATCTTTATTGAATATTTCAGGGGAAACACGAGTGTAAAATTTGACTATCGCTGACAATAATAATTTACAAATCATTTCGAATTTTATAGATTTTCTATCAAATTTAATTAATATTGTGAAGATTAAAATCCTTATTTTTGTATTAAAAAATCTAATTTTAATTTTGTGCATTTTATAGTAGCAATAATTTTGGTTGTCTAAGTCAAAATTTTACCACTAGTAGCTGGAGTAGCCATTTTTTACTGATTAATCTAGGAGACGAAAATTGCAATTCTGAAGTTATCACAATATATTCTTAGTCAATAGCCAAATATATTTTATTTCCATACAGTGATCCTTTCTTCCTGTGTACACGGAGAAAAATGTTATAATAAATATTGCTATGTTGTTGAGGAATTTAGGAACAGAGTAGACAAATGATAAAAATTAAATTAAATTTTATAGTAAATTGTTACTACGTAACATAGTAATTTTTCTGATTTGTCCACTCTGTTCCCAAATTCCTCAATAATATAACAATTTTTACAAAAAAACATAGTAATTTTTATTACAACATTTTTCTTCGTGTATACTTGATCGGTGCATTCTAATATATTTTTCTGATCGAATCGTTCAGTTGAGGAATATATTTTTGTTCATCTCAAGGTGAAATGAAAACTATGATTTTAAAACTGACAAAATGATTTATAGAGTGTGTATAATAAAAGGAAAGTGCATCGCGATGATAATCATTAAGAGATGTTACTAATTGATTTTTACTGGCGTAAACGTCAAGAGGAAACATTGAGTTATCGATGAGAAAGCCGCACGATATACCTTCTGCATTCGGAAAATAATCCAAAAATATTTTATTCGAGTTTGAACGAAAAGAAAAGAAAAATTACGAGATTTCTAAATATATAATTTTAAATAAAATTACACGCGAAATAACGATCGTTATCGTTCGAAAAACAAAAAAAAAAAGTTCACGAAACTAGAAATCTACTTGTATAATATACCGTTAAGCGTGGTAACCACCCGCGCACTTCCGAAACCACAAAGTACCTAACGACTTGTTATACTGTCCCGTGTATATATAAACGAGAGAAAGTTCAACGAAGTAAGTTGAGAACTAGTTGTTTTTTTTCCTTTTCATCTTTCTATATTTTAGTCACTTTTCTCGTTCGTTGCGAATACATTTTTATTTTTTCTTTTCTCAAAAAAGTACTCAAGGGGTTACATATCCGCCAGAAAATTAGAATTTCCTTTGCAAATATCCACTATACACGGAATATTTTGCATGCCGAACGAGGTGCGTTCGTAAAAAAAAGATATTTAAATCATATCCTATTGTTATACGAATAATAAATGATATAAAGAAATTTAATATATCGATCATTTTTTATTTTTCACTTTTTATTTTTAAAAATGTACATCTACATATATACGTACTATGTTGATTAAAAAAATATATAAGTATAGTTACATTCAAGTGAGTATATATATATATATATATATATGAAGAAGATGAAAAGTCGTGTCGAGTCGAGTTAAATGAATATAACGAAAGAAAGGTGGGAAAAATTATAATCAAATTAGTTTCTGTAATCTTCCGTAATAACAGCGTACATCTTATATGTGTACAGTTATACGAGACCAGGTGTATTCCATTATGCAGTTGATTGAAATTTATAAATTATTGGACTAGCTGTTAATCGTAGCGTCATATTACTGAAAGAATATTTAAAAAAAAAAGAATTAACGATCTTTTACTATAAAATTTGTAAAAAAAAATATACCGTTTGTAAACAGTATCTCCATAAACGCGGTAAAGTAAAACAGTATACGCACACACACACACACAAGCACACACGAGAAAAAAAGCTAAAGTTAAAAACCCAAATTTCACGGTCTAGAGATGATTCACATAACGTTTAAACTTCCTGTGCCGAGTTTGAAAATCTCATATCTCTTCTATGTAACATCCTTACTTCTAGCTCTTTCTTTCTCCTCTCTCTCTCTCTCTCTCTCTCTCTCTCTCTCTCTCTCTGTGTGTGTGTGTGTGTGTGTGTGTGTATATCGTGGCATCGATCACTTTCCAACCCGTCATCCGCATAAAGGTGATACGCATCGATTCCCGCAAAACCAAACAAAAATCTGGAGCACGACACAACGCATCGTTCAAAAGAAAAAAAAAGAAGAAAAATAGATAGAGAGCTAATTCAACGGGTTAACGCTATACGGGATGTTAACTTTCACGCTGATTATATTTACACTTGCAGATCGTGCAAAAAAAAATTTTTTTTTTTCCGGTTTATCACGATATTGTATGTTGTTTACATATTGCGTGATTTTATTGAATTCAATAGTATATTTTACGATTGTTTTAGTATATGCGTCAAATGTTAATTACGATACTTTTGCAAAAAAAATATTGGGTTTTATTCATCATTGTATCGAATCAAAGATGGTCTTGAATCAAACATTATAATAAAAATAATTTTTTTTTAATTATTGAATATGAACTTTAATTTGAGAAGCTGCAGACGTTTGAATCTTGTTACTCGGCGCCATAATTAGTTCCTAAATTTGATTTTTCGATTTTGCGGCTTGCACGATTGCTCGAGTTTTCGTAAACCAAATTGAACGTAATAAGGCTCGTTCGATTTCTTAAATCAAATACTAAAACTTAAATGAATCACTCTTTTAAACAAAGACTTCCTTTTTATTTTATATACTAAACAATAGATTTTTTCAAAGCCTTTTTTAAATTGACCGGTTTGTCTTTTAGCATCTGATTTAAAGAATCGAATGAGCCTAAATCGTGCACGGCGCAAGGTTACTCGTAAAATTGGATTATCAAATTTAAGAATCAATTGCAATGCCTAGGAGTAAGATTTAAAATCCTAGAGTATCTCAAATCAAAACCAAATCAAATACTTCATAGAAAATAATTCCTATACATTATACCCAGCGTTTAAAAAAAAAGCAAGTCAAGAAATGTTTGTATTTTTTTCAGTTAACTCAGGCTTTACAGCTGTTACGTATTTTTATGTTTTTTACATTTTTAAGTCATAAGTTATAAGTACATTTATCCTTCTTTTTCTCCTCTAACTAGATTTACAATTAGTAAAGGGTTTAATTGTACGAAAATAACTAAATCAATATTATCGAAAAAAATGAAGTCCTAGTAAAAATTTGAATCTAAGAACTAGAAATTAAAAATTGGTAGTAAATACCTTTTGATAAAACGCTTTCTCACCCATTTTTTTAGCTTTCCGGGAACAGTAAACTTCAAAATTCCTATAGTTTTGGATGGGTTTTTAACGTTTTCCTCTGATTTGCAACTAACTTCTGTTATATTTCCAGTATTTGCGAAGATAAAGCGATTTTATTATATTTTTCACTTGTCCATGTTTAATAGTCATTTAATAGCACATAACTAGACTCAAATTTGATCTTTGTTTATAAGCTAAATATTAGCTTAAGATACCAGAATATAAATTACATTTTAGTCTATTTAATGGTTAAAAATTGGGAGAAAAAGTGCTTCACCGGGAGGATAAAAATGGGCACATTTTTCGCTTAGTTTTTACCCATTTGTGATGAAACTGAAGTTAGCAGCCAGATAGATTTTTCAGCGGTTCTCAACAAAACCTTTTTTATATTTATCCTTTTTAAACGATGCAAAAGAACAAGCAAGACGTGTAAACGCATAATACAAAATTTTAGAAAATTCCATGACATTTTTTTAAACACAATTAATGATAAATCTATCTGCAGCTGCTGCTATCTGGCTGGTAACTTCAGTTTCATCCATTTGTCGACCATTCCATTTAGAATATCTATTTATTACCTATTAAATGGAATACGATTTCTACTATGGAGAGGATGATGAAAATTTATGTATAAATAAAACAATAATTGCAGGCACACTCCCAGCTACTGGATGTTGAGTTTCAACCAACCGTGACGGCTATGTGTATGCCTGGCTACATGAACATCAGCGTCAACTTCAACCAAAGTTTCGTTGGCGCGGTCCACGCTCGCGGTCACAACAAAGATTACAGGCGTCATCCGTGTATGGTTGCTGGCAATGGCTCGAAACAGATAAGCCTGAGCGTCGATTTACTCGCGATGCCCGACACACCGAGTTATTGCGGCATTATATTTAACAATGTGAGTATTTTTATATCATTTACTTTTATTTACATACACACTCTTTGATTGATATATATATAAACCTCGTGTAATTGACGCGTTAATGCTTGTATTATATATGTACACACACGACATCTCGAAGATTGAACGCAAGTTCATTTAAATAAGAAACTGGCTTCGTTGTCGGCGCGCATTTTTAATTTAATATTTTTGATATTTCTTTTTATTTATTTTGTTTTTTGTAAAATCAATGCGTATATTTGCCATTAAGTGTGCAACAAGTTTAAATGTAAAATGAGATAATTATAAAGCGCTTGAAGCGCAACGCCAATCCATGAAATTGCCGTGATGATTTTAAACCCTGAATATATCGATCTTAAACGTATTTAACCGTTCGAAAATACGTTGTTCAAAGATGATGCCTCGTGGCATCGTAAATTTTTCGTTTTTTTTTTCCTCCCTCTCTTTTTTTTACGTTGTAAAACCCTGTGCACTCCTTTCATTATTATTATTATTAGTTTATAACGCGTAATTATACATTTTAAAATGTTTCGCGAATATTATTATACATTTTTTCTTAAGTTTTCTTTTGCGCGCTCTAAATATTAAATTGTAAAAATTCGGGCTATAGTATGTGTAAATCTCAGACTTTTAAAGTGAGTGACACGTGATAATTGCACGTTTTAAAATGTAAGATATGATATAAGAGTATGGATTTTGATGAAGATTAACAAATTAACGCAATAATTTTTAGAAATTAATGTATATATAGTCTATTTAAATACGAAATCACGTTAATCGCAAATAAATGTTTTAATAGATGATGTAGCCGTTTCACGTTTTCAAGTGAAAAATATCTTGCATACTCTTTTTTAAATTTTTTACGATATAACCGTTTAATGCTTATAAAATGTAACGTTCACTTTGTACTTTCAAAGAATATTATCTTTAAAATTTCATTTCGGTTGCTAAATATATGCGAACCATTGTATGTCTAATATTAAAATTACTATGATTGAAATTGTATACTTGTCAAAAGTGTGATAACATTCACATTTAAGGGGATGTCGGACTCAGAAAATGGTAATTTTAATAATTTTTTATAAACAAAAGAATAATGATTTTTACGTTGAAAATTCATGCCTTTTTAGATAAATAATTACCGACCGAAAATTGTTTATTAAATTATTATTAACAAAATTTATATTTTCTTAAATAATCAAAACGCCATGCCCTCGCTTTTGTTTTAAACTTCCCATATGTATTTTTTTAAATGTTTATTTCAATATTTCCAAGATAATTCTTATGTTGAAAGGTGTAGATCCCTGTAACTTGGGTCCGACATCCCGTTAAATCTTTTCATGCGTGTATGTAGTCAAAATCGATTTAGACATTCTATATTTTACCATAAATTCATATACACTTTAGGATTCAGCGTGCACATCGTACACTCGATGATACTTTAATTTTTGTTTTCTCTTGTATTCACGCAAATACATGTGAACGCACTTATTGTAATATTACTCCAGTCCCATTGTTACGTTAGAGGGTGAAAGTTACGCAATCGACCGAACGAGAGATAAAAAAAAACCCACTGGTATATATGAAATTCGTATTATCGAAGTGTCGATCAGCTGTGTAATGCTAACATTACAATTGTATTATTTTCTCGGAGAAGATATATATATAGGAAAAGTGCGAGTATTTTCATCGGTGCGCACTTTCTCTTTAAAACTTGCGCATGATGCACAAACATAATAAACACCTTTTTCTGTGTCAATGATAATCGAACATTTTCCCATTGAATATATCACCTATAATGCCACTTCCTATTAATGCCTATTCAAATTGTTAGAATTTGTATATATTATACACGTACACGTAGTTCAATTAGCGAACTTTTCCTCCCTTTGATAGAGGTGAAAACGTTTTATCGCGAACCGACGTTCTATATATGTATACACAACTTTCCCATTTCATACATATATATATACACGCGTATAAATTTCCATTAAATTAATTCTATATATATATTGAGATTGAAAATTTTTCTATGGAAGGATATATATATACACACCTTTGTCTTGTACAGCGTTATCAAGTGTAATTAGGATAGAACGTTTAAATGTTTCCTCGGTGTGTAAGAGAGACAACCGGATACAACGACGATCATTAAATAATTACGGGAATTATAAGCGATAAACGAATAATTTATTAAAATATATATATATATATATATATATATTATACGTGATTGTCATTTTCTCGTAAATTTATATTAATCGTCGTGTACACATCGTACACGGGTAATTATTTCTTTCTTCGAAGAGGAAGAAAAAATAAATTGCTGCGGCAATTCATTGGCACGTAGCTTCCTCAAAATTAATTTATCACTCCCATATACGTATATAATATACATTATTCTAAAATATAAAATTTAGTTAATACGAAGAAAATTATTCGATGTTTTTGTAATTGTTTATGATAATTACTCTGAAAAACGTGATTGAAGATGTCAGAATTTGAGTATAATTTACGTAAAATACTAATCATTTGATTTCATCGTCCATCGATTTTTGAACAGATTACTACATTTTCCAAGTGTTTTGCAACAAAAAATACCACATTTAAATATTGCAAATTATTCAATACTTGTTTTTAAAAAGTTTTAATAAAGCTACATATATGTTATTATTTCGCAGCAGCAAAAAACACGTGATTTAGACTCTTGACATCTCAAAATATACTTCCAAAATGTTTTTTAGCAAATCGAAAAATCTTACTATTACAAAGCTTTCCCTACGAGGAAGAACAATATGGTAATCACTCGAGTATATAATATTTAACATTTCATTATTTTTAATGGAGTACCATAATCAATATTAATCCTCTCTACTTTACCGACAAACGCAATAATTGGCAGTAATAATCTAAATAAAAGAGTGTGTCGAAATAAGTGTACGAGAAGACGCACCTTCGTTTATCAATAATCTATAATTGTCTGTTGAATATGATACCAAAAATGTCAACCTAACCTCAACAAGGTGCACAGAATTGGCATTTTTTGGCTAGGGATAGTTCTCGAAAACATATAATAATATTTTAGTCTGAAATTCAGCATTCGGTTAAATTATGAATAAACGGAGGCGACTCATCTTTTATTTTTCCACATACTTTTTTCATTTTTTCATTGATTAATCAATAAAAATTAAGAATCCCTTGTAGGGTTGTCAAAAACAAACTTTTATTCTCTCTCTATCTTATCAACAGAGCGAAGCAAATAATTTGAATCATAATTTATAAAATATGATAGTATTTGAAAATGAAGGAGACAATGTGTTTTCGTTTATCAACTCTGAAACTAAAATTCAATTAGGTTTCCGCGAAATTCTTTACCAAACAATTAGAAAACAATTAGAACACTTTTTTCAGGATTTCTCAGAAATCCGATTAGTACCGTTACATATCCAGTTGTTGATCTGTTAAGGGAAACCCGGATGTTCATAGAATGATTTTATGTTAATAAAGGTATAATTGTATATATTTTGACGCACAAAGAAAGTATAAATATTAAACTTCGTTTTAGCAATTTCAGAAAAATAAAATAACTGTTATTTTTAAAGTAAGCAACAATATGAGAATAAAAGCTTGAAGTACCAATTTCTGGTCAGTAAATTTTCGGTACGTATACCACTTCCTAGTTAAGTCAACCAACCAATTATTGATTGTTTAACCTTCAAATTGTGCGTAGCAACGTTTAGATTTATGTAAATCTTATAATTTTATTGAAATAGTACACTGATCAGAAATTGGTTCATGATCAACAATTGGGTACCTTACGGTACACACTACCTTATTTTTTATTTATTAATTAATCAACGAAATTTAAGCACGAGAATATCCACTTATAACGTATATATATACAAGACCGAAATCATCGCGCGTCTGTGGAACGAAAAATTTTTTATTCAAATTTTCTTTTCACTTTTTTTGTTCTCTCTCGCAGCGGACGGACGAGCATTCACTTTCAATTGCCGTGAGGGTACACAAAACACTCGAACTGGCCGATGACAAGTTTTACGTAATTACGTGTGGCAACACTAAATACAGGAACGCAAGGTATGTATACACACATACACACACGCGAATATATAACCTCGATTTACTTTCTCGCTTGTGCTTAAGTATATATATGTAATAAAATAAGAACAGTGCTTGGAAAGTGATCCAATTTGTTATTTTTTTTTTTTTTCAAATTTACGAGCGTATCGGAGAAAGTGCTTGTATGCTAATGAGGTTTTTTTTAAACTACAGATTGAAAGGGTTCGTTTTTCATATTTTTACTTTGAGTAATTTATCATTCCGATGTAATTTATAGTGCGTCGTAACATCATTTAATTGAATTTGAAATGTTGGATAGTGTGGATTGCTCAATTTTTATCATCTCTATATCCGATAAAAAATGTTATATTAAATTAGAAATATAATTTAAAAAATAGCATTAAGGTGTAAAATTTTAAGAGAAATATTTATTTATTTTCAAGAACCTATTGCTGCTAGAAATTTTACTATGTTTTAGTCAACAGTTGGCGAAATGTGTGGAGTTTTCAAATAATGGAAAAATTTCTTATAGTAGCGAATTCTTAACAAATATATTTTAAAAAAGTCAAAGTATTACTTTTCAATTTTATTTATAAATATATAGTTTCTTACAAAAATAGATTAATCGCAAAAATATGAAAATTCCTGAACTTCGGAAATATCGACTAAAATTCTTATTTGAAATAATATGTTGTGCTCAACGATTTGAAATTTATTTAAACATTTTTCTTATATAGAATATTTTAAATATTTCTGCCTAAAATTTATTGTACAGATCGATAATTAAAAAAGAAGAGCATTCAAGATCTCAAATATTCTTTTTAATTAACGGGATGTCGGATCCAAGTTACAGGGTTATCTACACCTTTTGAACATAAGAATTATGTCGGAAATATTGATTTAAAAATCTGCAAAAATTCATATGGATAGTTTAAATCAAAACCGTGGGCATGACATTTTGATTATTTAAGAAAAAATAAATTTGTGAATAATAATTGAATAAACAATTATCGGTCGGTAATTATTAATCTAAAAGGCATGAATTATCAACGTAAAAATCAAAAATAAATTACGGATTTAAAAATCTGAAAAAATTTAAGTATACTGTTTTAAACATGCCTAAGGGTATGACGTTGAGGATTTTTTCAATTATTCATTTATTTTATTTTATTTATTTTTTTTTATTTATTCATTTGTTTATAAAAAAATATTAAAAATTACCATTTTCTGAGTCCGACATCCCCTCAATTGATATGGTATACACTTTGCACGTCATCACGTCATTACACGGTACAATAATGGTACACCCAGAAAGAATTTAGTATTAAAATTCTAAAATTTTTTGTAAAAATGATAATATTTATTCTAATAAAGAAGTGACAGACTACGAAAAATGAATATCTTTCATATTAAAATCCAGAAGAGTTGTAGTATATATTACAAGAATTATAGTAAATTTTATAATATAACTATATATAGTAATTTTTGTTAGTCTGTCACTTTGTCATTTCTTAATACTTTAGACACTATTGGCACTTTCAATCTAAACTTTTTTCCCAATGTACACATAAAAGTTGAGTATATACGTCATATTAAAATTGAATAGAAAATAACGAGATAAATTTCCGATGCGCTCGAAGTCGATGCAGTTAATTCACGTAAATATATATATATATATACGCACACACACAATCTATAGAACCATATGTACGTAGGAACGAGACGTCCTTGGTGTCCTTGCGTCTACTGGAAGGTGGGAGGCGAGTGCAGGAGGCCATTTTCGGGCATAACTACACTCTCCGAGTCGAGATCTCACCGGTTGACGGTATGTGTATATATATACATACTCTTGCTAGTCACGTTACGTCACCTCTACACTTAAATGTATACGTGTTTTTTATCGTGAAGAAAAATATAAATAAATAATCGAACTTTTGCGAAATTGGAGGTTTAACCGGTGATTGCTAAATCGTTTAATTGTTAATTTTTTATTTTATTTAATACCTTCGTTCGGTTTAAATAAATTATTTTAATATATTATATATATATATTCCCCAGTTGAAATTAAAAATAAATGTATTAACTTAATAGAAATTAGTATCTTTTAATAATAATACATAATTACTTGATTTGAGACAATTAATTACGTTTATAAACTGTTATATTCATTTTATTGCTTTTTTCTTGAATTATTTTTCTTGAATACTTATATATTTCACAATTACAAAAATTAAATAACTTTTTTTTTAAAATCATTATTTTGTTTTATAATTAATTTTGGACTTTACATTTCGTATAACTTTATGTTAATACTTTTTTTCTTTATCGTGAAATAGTTATTGCTTTACAAAATTAATTATTTTCATTATAAAACATTTTCTAAGGGTCAAAAATAATTGTTTCATTGAACTAGTACCTTCTTTACCCTTAAAATATATTTTATTCTTACATACCGCTACGTGAAGAAAAAGTAGAAAAAATTAATAACTATTAACAAAAACATTTACAAAAATTGATAAAAATGACTAATTATTGTTACTTTTCTCAAATCCAGACATAATATAATATTTATACATTTTAATACATATATTTCTCTTAATTTTTATATAAATTTTTATTAATTATTTCTAATTGTTTCAATTCCCCCTTTGTTTATAAGTATGTAATGAATTTATTAATCTTTCAGTTACTTACGGATTTAGAGTGAAATCTTGTCTCGGTTTCGACACCGATAATCACAATGTCACGATTATCGATGGACGAGGGTAAGCGATTTTATTTCTTTTCTCTCTTTTTTTTTCAATTACATTTATTGTCATTATGTATAATTTTATGTATAATAAATAAACGTTAAAACTTTGTATTTCGTTTCGTAATTCAAGGTGTCCCGATAAATCGAAATTCATTACGAAATTCGTGTACAATCGAAACGCCGGAACCGCCGAAGCGACAATGTCAGCGTTTCGATTCTCCGACACGCAAAAGCAGTTGCATCTCCAGTGTGAAATAGTCCTATGTAAAGGTAATTTTTTTTTATCGTCACTGTCGATTTTTGATTTTTTGTATCAAAGGGCGCTACAGCCTTATTATACAGCTAACTCAGTCCTCGTATTCTTACTTTCATAGCCGTTTATTATACGCTATTTATTTTTATGAAATTTATGAAACATCGCTTTCCCTATTTATTTATCTTTGATTTACATCAAGTTTTTTTCGATTCATTCGCGCATAATTGAGAAAAGCTGCGTCTAAGCAATATATATATATATATATATATATATATATATATATATATATATATATATATATATATATATATATATATATTTATGCATTGATCAAATTGGTAATTTGTTGAGATTGTACATTTTTGTGTATACGTTACACATATGGTAATTCTAACGTCGTGTACGCAATACCATCGAATTTGAAATTCGCAGTTTCGTCATTTGAAAATAGAACGCCTATGTATCGTATCATCAATCCTTATTTGAGAATCTCCAGTACGACTTTCGTTTTCTTTTTTCTATACACCAACGTTCTAATAAATTTTCTTCATTATTTTTTTTGTAAGGAACAGTATATATGAGAAATTAATATACAAAATTTAGCGATATATATGTGCAAAAAAATCTATATCAATTATTGCTACTTACCAATTGAATTATGCATATACGATGTGCAATATACCTGTTATAAAAATCGTAATATGTATTCAAATGACGTGTCAAAGTCGTTTTATTCAAATGATTCATGTTGATCCCGCAGAAAGTTGCGGCGAGCCGATATGCGATGGCGACGACAACGCTATTGGAATAAAAGGTAGTAATTTTGGTACAAAGGGTCTTACGATACCCAGAGAAGAAGAAGCAGTTTTACATGCTGGAACCAGCGTTTACGTTCTCAACCCCGGTGACACTCCGAGTAAGTATGAAACGTCTTTCTTTTCTTTTTTTTTCGTCATTACAAAGTTATTTAAATGCTAATTTTAATTATTGCATTTTCAAATTGACATGGTGATGAGGTTTTTTTTACAATGAGAAGCTAGGTGCAAATTAGAGGGATGTACAGTGTTCAGTAACCCAAAAATTGTATTTTAAATACATTGAACTAAAGAACTAAACAAAAATTTGTACGGATATAGGTTAAAGCATAAGGAAGAGAGTGATGTACCAATTTTTTTTAGGAATAAAAAATATATTACAATAGTAATTGAATAATCAGATTTTTGGTAGGTGATTTTGAGTAAAAAAAGTGTTAAAATTTAAATCCGAACATTATAATCTTACAATCGAAAATTGAAGGCTCTTTTTATTTAAGCAATTTGATTCACTTTTGAGAGTATATTTTGAAAAAAGAGCACTATTTCCAACCTAAAAATCATGTTGAAATTCTTAAATAAAAGCCTTGAAAAAATTCTTACATATTATTATTTAATATATATTATTGTTTAAAACAAATGCGAGAACCTGTCATTGTCCGTATTATTAATCCTTATTCTCTTAAGAAAAAAATAATACAGAAATTTATTATTTTATAATCCGCCATACTCTTACAGTGATCTACACGTTTTAACCCACCCATTACCTACATCTAAAATATTTAATTAAAAATGTGAAAAAATTTATAAGAATAGCTTAAAACATAAGGAAGGGCCTGAAACGTCTATTTTTTAAGAAAAAATAATTTTTTTTTATAATTGAATAAACAATTTTGGGTCAGTAATTATTAGTGAAAAGATCACAAATTTATAACCCAAACATCGTAATTAAAATATTGATATAAAAATCTAAAAAATTTGGGTTTATTATTGAAAACATGCCTGAGGGCCTAACGGACAGAATTTTTAAAAAATTAATTTTGTTAATAAAAAAATATTAAAAATGACCATTTTTTTAGTCCGAGTAATTTTTCGGGTATATGACGAAAATCCACGCAAAATCTTCCAAAACGCGTTCACTAAAATTTTTTTTTGAGGTACACCTTCCGTACCTTACTTTTCTTCATCTTCAGTGCCTTAAATCGAGCGGCCCTAAATCGAGAGTCGACTGTATGTGAAACGAAATTTGAACACGAAAAAAAAGGCTTGTGATACACTTTTTTTTAGTTTGAAGTTAAAAATCGAAAAATGAATTTTTTTTAAAAAAAAGTTTATATGACTTATACAATAATTATATTAGAAAAATAATCTTTCAACTAATATTTTCTATTCAAATAGTTTTTAATATTAGTCTATTAATATATTAATTTCATTATTTGCCATCAGTTCCTATAAATTATGCAAATTAAATGATATATATATTAAAAAAGCTTGTATAATTTATACGATTGAAATAAAAAATTAGTTTCCAAAAGTACTATTTGGCATTTGATTTTTGATATACATAATAAAGATTATCAAATTATAATACTAAAAATCCCATATTATAACATTTATGTCCAAACTATACTATAATAAAAAACACAGATGGTTTTCCCTTATTTTAATAAATACTCACTTATTAGAAACTAGTGCGTTAATTATATTTAACGGAATAACTTTTGCTTTTAATTTATATAATGTTACTTTCAAAAATCAGATGCCAAATAGTTCTTTTGAAAACAAACTTTTTATTTCATTCGTATAAATTATACAAGCTTTTTTAAAAAAATGCATTTTTCAATATTTCGATTTTAAATTTCAAAATAAAAAAAGTATATCACAAGCTTTTTTTTGTGTTCAAATTTCGTTTTACATATTATACATACTAAAGATGAAGAAAAGTGAGGTCCGGTAGGTGTACTTCAAAAAAATATTTTCGATTTTATGGAACGCAATTTGGAAGAATTTTCGAGGATTTCCTCGTATATAAAACTATTTTCTTCCTTGCCACGAGTATTTACATCGCAGTTGTAAAAGAAAGCAATAAAGAAAAAAAAAACGTGAAGTTACATAATTTACAACAATTTACGTGGATTATAATAAAGTGATTACTGCCAGTGAATTAGTACGTTGACGCTATTACTGTTAGATTATCTAAGTACGTAGACATTCGCGTCTTATTGCACGTTTCTCTTCATAGCCCGTAATTACAAAGGATTTCCTCGTGTCTCTTGGGCCGAGATATTACGTTATTAGAGTAAATTTTCACTTCAATTAAACGCTCTAACTCTGACGAGATGGTTACACTGTGGTTACTTTTGTAATAAGCGCGTCCAACTGAAATTAAACGTGCATACACACACATACAGAATTTTATTTCTTTAGGAAGTTGTATGTTTTTGTTTTTATTTAGTTTTATTTAAATAAATTTATTAATTTATTAAAGTTTTATTTTAGATATTAATAGACAAACCTCGTTATGTATATTTACAGTGCTTCAGCCTTTATGCGAGGACGGCGCAGTGCATCCAGGTTGGTTACTCTGGTTGGCCATAGCTCTTGGTATTTTACTCCTGATAATGTTCATTATCAACGTCTTCCTCTGCTCGGCGATGACGTGCAGTTGCGCACGAACCGAGATCATTGAGAAGGAGCCTTCGATCATCGAGGATTACGATCCGTATCGTAGCTGGCATGGATCACAATACGGCTCGAGGTTCGACTCTTGATTTCACCGTTTGTAAAAAATTAGACGACCACAAATAAACAATATATCACTTTCCCTCTAATCTGACGTATCGAATTAACCCCGCGTTAATATCACGCTGTAGGATATTGGGTTCGTTACGTATTATACAATATGATCAAATTATACATTGTCACTATTTTTTTTATAAGTTTTTGTGCAAGAAAGAGAGAGAGTTTATTTACTTTTGGTTTATATAATTATCAGAGGGTTATTTATAATTTGTCGTATTTAATATTTGTAGAGATTTTACTAGTGATCAGCGCAGAAAGTATTATTAAATCGTTACTTAAATGTCATTAGTGTGTAAAACACGTATAACCCATCATATTTTTTAAACTCAATAAGTTATTTTCTACAGTATCTTATACATACAATGAATCTTACGTAATTTACACATTTTACAATATGTAAAATTTGTCAATCGATAACAAAACCTGGTGATCGATAAGATAAATCTTCTCACCATAACGTGACTGTATATTTACATATACGTTATACATTCTCAACGTTAATTATCGCCCTAGCGTGTAAACTAAAATTGATAAATAAACGAATTTGCAGGTACTCGTTAAACGGGAAACCAGGTTACACATCGGGGGGCTCGACGATGAATTCGACTCGATCGATATCGACCAATAGCGATCACTACGCAATCGTCCATTCGCGACCTGGTAGTCGATATTCCGGACCAGCTCACAAACAGCATCATCATCATCATCGAGGTCCACCTTCGAACATTGGCTCGCATTACTCAGCCAAGTGACATTGACTTAAACCTCACTAACTTCATTATGCCAGCAACATACTTTTACGAGATTATACGCAGCAGTACAATCTCAAAAATCGTATTTTTTTTTTCTTCGAACATGGATGTAATATTTATATTACCGTATGATTTGTCGCGTCTATTCGTTCATGTGAAAATTATACCGTATTCTTTTTAAGTCGACACGCGTACGTACTTTCCATGCGAACGATGATCAAATGCATTACGGTATTTTATAGTTTTACCGTACAATATATAGTCATATATTTCCGACTTTTTAACGTTACTTTTCGCTATTTCTTTGGGTACGATATTCTTTTTTATTTCGATAGTACAAAACGTTCGTTAGATTTTATTATAAATGTGAATCAAATGAGTTAATGACTCGAATAGGATATGAATAGTGGAGAGATTGAACGTAGTGTAATTATTACATCTGTGCTATAACATTTGATAGGACACATTATTTCTACACGGTCTAATACAAAACGCGGTGAAATAAGTAACGTCGAGCTTATTATTACTAGTTACATTATTATGTAAACAAGATACTTTAACCCATCGAAATTTAACGAGAGTCAAATTTATTATTAACTTACGCCTGTACGTCTCGCTTACTCTAAACAAAACCATATTTTATAAGACACGTTAGAAACTACTTTTTTTTTTTAAAAAAAGAAATTGAATTATCCGTTTTACACGAACGAATTACGTAAATGAGATAAAGGATAATATTTCGTAAACTACATTCAAAGTATAGTATCAATTCCGAGTAGCTGCTGTATTTCATCTTTTTCTTTTTCCTTCGATTGTAGAATTAATCAACTGGAGATGATATTTATTAACGCACAAAGTAACGAAATTTACTTACAGTGCATCCACGTTGAACAAGTGATTTATTAATCGCATGTATGTTGATTTATTTGTAACTCGTGCGTTTTCTAAGAGCGATATGTATACGCCACGAGAAAGAAAAATCATACGTACCAATTTCAGGAATTTGTACACGTCTATTTGTTCTTCGTAATTTTTTTTTTAATAAATGTATTAGCATTAGTATATATGTACGTTCGTGCAATATTGAACGCGTTTAACGTTCTCACATGCAATAATCTAAGGCGTGACGAGCATAACGCATAAATTCCTAATAATTAAACATTGTAACGATCACCTCTACTATTTCCTTACGTTCTAACTCTTCAAATCAAAGAGATAACATAATCGAAGAGATTTTTTTTTTGTATCCTATCTGCTTCCCATTTTTAATGTAAAGAGCATCATCGCCTGCGTAATTTAATTATTACACGATAAAAATTCAACGTCTTCGGTACATTTGAATAGTAACTCTTTAATTTGAAAAGAGGATAATGTAAGATGCGTGAAAACCAAGTTTTTCGACGCAACGCGTGTAACTTTTATAAATCTACTTTATATCGCATACAAGTATATATATTGTTATAACGATGGATATACGACAACTGCGGATTCCTGCATGAGATGCAGCGAAACGCGTTGTTTGAAGAGATAAGTGTAACAGCGTAACACTTTAATAAATAATAGACTGAATTTTAAAAGAAAATTCTTGTATAAAATAATTAAAACAAAAAAAAAATTTTGTACATTCGTATTTCGACTAATAATTATGTAACATCACTTGACTATATCAAAATATATATAGATATTTAAAATAAAAAAGTAGTCGTTGTTGATTCATTTGTATGAAACCCTTAATTCACTAGTAATGCGAAAACGGGATGTGAACCCCCAAAAAAATAGAAAAATTATTTATTTTTTATTAAACGTGGAATATATTTATGGAAAAAAAATTCTTTAACGATGTTGTGTTTCCTTTGAAGATATGCTGTGAATATTCTTAAATTTTTTTTATTGATACAAAAGGGGCAGCCGTGAATCATTGTTTTATAGCTATATATTGCCGACCAAAAATAGTTATTTACGTATAATTAATTAATAATTAATTATTTAGTAAAAATCTCTGTGTTACGCTAATCTATTTGTTTTGAACAGTATCTGCGAATATTTTCAGATTTTTTTTATATAGGTTTTAAAATTTTTGGGATTTGCTACGTATTAGGTCTCATGTGGCATGCCTAGTGGGTTACCGACAGAGCAAAAAAAGATAATTTGTAAATTAATTTTAAAAAATATTGTATTTTATGTAAAGTCCGAATACAGAAGCACTGGATAATTAAATACTAAGTAATTCTACAAAGTTCCAGGTCAATACGTCCAAAACATCCTAAAATACTTTACACCGAAAAAATCACGGGCAATTGTACATTTTCGGTGCAGAAATTTTTATTATTTAATTACTTTGAATTACTTATTATTTAATTATCTAGTGCAGTTCTGTATTCGGGTTTTGCCAAAAATTGCTAATTTTTGTAAATAAATGTAATAATTATCTTTTTTGGATCGGTCGATAACCCACCAGGTATGCCATCTCCTTAAAAATGTTTATTGTATTAAAAAATTTCTAATTTGCCAGGGATCTTAGATCTATTTTAGAAATTTAAAAACTTTCAACGATTATATGAAACTAAAAAATCTAATAAAAAAAATCTTACGTTACACTTGATGTAAAAAACCTGATAGAGCAATATTTTTTGGAATAATTAATTTAAAAATAATCAAAAATTAATAATCAATTTTCGACGGTAATGATTCGGTGTACAATTGATCAATTATACAACGCTGCACAAAAGTCTCAATCGTTTAGTGATAAAAAATGTTAAAAAATTCACGGTGGACGAGAAAGATTTTTTTAAAAAGCCAACCCATTCTTATTCAAAAAATAAAGATATAGATTCCAATTTTTTTGCTTAACATATTAAAGAAAAATATCAAATTTTGATATTCATAATATAGATTTATATACACGTATAAAATAATAATTTGTGAAACTAATAATAATAATAATTTGTTTTTATTCATGCTCTTGTTTAAGTAAGTAAAATTTAAAACATACTTATATATTTTTTATCACCTTGCAACAACGATCCCTTCTTTTTTGTGAACGACGTGGACACACATATTTTTCCAATTTTTCTGAAATTCAGTAATACCAATATGAAAACTTCACGACGCTGTTGGCATTCATTCATCCTTGTTAACCGCGTGGCTGTGTAGAAAAATCATGAGTGACCGCCGCGCGTAGGGTGTTTGTTTTTAATTGTTTTTATTGTTATTAAATAAAAATAGCATAAAAAAAGTTTCACAGATAAATTAACAAAATGTTAGTTCTTTTTGAAACCCCGGCAGGTTATGCCATTTTTAAGGTAAGTTATCTTTTTTTTTTCTCATCTTAATGACGTTTTCCCTTGTACACATAACCTAAGTATCAGATGCACGTGTTCTAGTTTTGAGCATCATAAATTAAATTTAATTATAAATTAGCATACAAATTCACAAATAGACATTCGTAATTTTTAATTTTCGAAATTCTAATAATGCTAAATGTTTGTTTGTAATTAACAGCTGTTGGACGAAAACAAACTTGCAAAAACAGATAACCTCTATCTGGATTTTGAGACGCCTGAGAAAGCTAATAAACTGTAAGTAAATGTGATATTCTTAATAAAGTGTTTTTTTTTTATTTTTTATTCTCATTAATATGTAGCAATATTTAACAATGAACGACTCTGTTTACAGTTTGAAACTTAAACATTTTGAGAAGTTTGCTGATACAACCGAAGCTCTCGCTGCCACAACTGCAGCAGTCGAAGGGAAACTATGCAAGTCTTTAAAGAAAATGTTGAAGAAGCAATGCGCCGAGCTTCAAGAACAGATTGCTGTCGCAGATGCAAAGCTCGGAAATGCCATAAAAGACAAATTAAATTTAGCATGCGTAAGCAATACCTCAGTACAAGAATTGATGAGATGCATTCGTAGTCAAATGGACAGTTTATTAGCTGGTCTGCCTAAAAAAGAAATGACTGCAATGGCTCTAGGTTTAGCTCACAGTCTTTCAAGGTACAAGCTGAAATTCTCGCCTGATAAAATTGATACCATGATTATTCAAGCGGTATGCCTTCTAGACGATCTTGATAAGGAATTAAATAATTATGTTATGAGATGTAGAGAATGGTAATACTTTACTTTATTCATTTGTTTACTTATACTACACTTAATTTTTTAAATCTCACTTAAATGTATTGTTTTACACAGGTATGGGTGGCATTTCCCTGAATTAGGAAAAATCATTACCGACAATATAGCATTTGTGAAAACAGTTAAAATTATTGGAACAAGAGAAAATGCAGGTCAATCAGACTTATCTGACATTTTACCAGAGGAAGTCGAAGAAAAAGTTAAAGAAGCAGCAGAAATATCTATGGGAACAGAAATTTCACATGATGATATTATTAATATCCAACATTTATGTGATCAGGTAAAATAATTTTATTGTAAAATAACCACATTGTACTATTTGCATATGTTTACTCATATTATAAAATTTTAATTATAAATTTAGGTGACAGAAATCTCATCATACCGAGCTCAACTTTATGACTACCTCAAAACTCGAATGATGGCAATAGCTCCGAACCTCACAGTTATAGTTGGAGACTTAGTAGGTGCTCGTCTTATATCTCATGCTGGTTCCCTCATCAATCTTGCTAAGCATCCAGCTTCCACCTTGCAAATTCTTGGTGCAGAAAAAGCTCTCTTTAGAGCTCTTAAAACTAAAAAAGATACCCCCAAATATGGTTTAATTTATCACGCACAACTGGTTGGCCAGGTAAACATTATTTCATTTGTACTATTTTTTTTTACATATTGTAAACGATTTCTTTTTATAAATTCAATATCAATACATCAATAAATTTTGGCATTAATTGCAGGCATCAACTCGAAATAAAGGTAAAATGTCAAGAATGTTAGCTGCCAAAGCATCACTGTGCACAAGGGTAGATGCATTAGGAGAAGATGCGAGCTTCGATCTCGGTGCCGAACACAAAGTTAAACTGGAATCCCGACTACGTATTTTAGAAGAGGGTAATATCAGGCGAATTAGTGGTACAGCTAAAGCAAAGGCCAAATTTGAAAAGTTCCACACAAAGAGCGAGATACTCGAGTATCCAACAGCAGCTGACTCTACCCTACAAAGTGTTAAGAGAAGGCATTCCGAAATAGAGGAAAAGAAACCTTTGATAGAGGAGATAGGAATCGACGTCGAGTCGTCACCCGATAAACCTAAAAAGAAAAAGAAGAAGACCGATACTGATGTAGATATGGAAGTAGAAGTGAAGGAGGAAGATGTGGAAGAGGAAGGCTCTGAAGATGCACCGAAGAAGAAAAAGAAGAAGAAGATTAAGCAAGAAGCGGAAGAGGCTGAGGCGGCGGAACAAGTTCAGGAAGAGATACCTATGGAAGCTGCTGGTAGTTCAGAAGGTTAGTTCAATTTTATCTCGTTTAAATGTTTTTCATAAATAGTCTAACAGTAGAAAATGTTTTAAAAACGTATTTAATACATTTAATATTGTTTCTTTTAGAACCAAAAAAGAAAAAGAAGAAGAAGAAGAAGGTTAAAGATGAAGATGCAGAAACCAGTCAAACAAATGTAGAAGAAGCCGAATCGACTTTGGTCGAAGACACAGTTACAGAAGAGAAAAAGAAAAAGAAAAAGAAGAAATCCCAATCGAACGATTGATTTTAAAATAAAATATGTAATTACTTTTATATATAAAATATTATTCAAACGAATATGTTACATATAACAGTGAGTGTTATGTACAAAAGAAACAATTTTTCTTTGTGAAAAATGAGTTTTCTGATTCATCATTTAATGTATTAGATTGTTGTTCATATAAAATAATTTTACATTCTACAAATACACTATGTAAATAATGTTCCACTATTTTTTGAAAGATGAATTAGAGGAAGGAACTTCCTCCGAAATATATTATCTTTTTATAATAATTCTACCATGATTTTCTAAGCGTCATTATAAATTAGAAAGGTAAATAAATTTAGTTTAAAATAAAAAATAAATAAAACACAAAACTCTATTGGTTTTATTTCTCTTGTCGATCAATCAGATTTATTAGGCATGAAGAGAAAAAAATATACATTGTTTATTATCCACATAAATTGAAATGCGTACAAAATGTGATTCGTTTGCATCGCATTATGATGTAAAATATATTATTTTATTACCAGTAAATTTTTATAGTCTGATTCTTGAAACGCTATAGCAGACTTTTTTACATAAATTTAATGAATTATTTTCGTCGTAAATGATTCACAAAAAGCTTTTCCATTGACAAGATTTTGTCTACTCATATTTGCCGATTTGGACGAAAAAAAAAAATAATAATTAATAGCGTCCGGAATCTTAAATAAAAAATTACACAGTCTTGTAAACTCGACGAATTACTACAGCGAGTACAAAAAAAAATTCATACAATTATTCCTTCTCCTACCTATTACCTATTTATTTTCAAGATATAAATTTTACTTTGCTTATTAAAGTAAACGGTGAAGTGTAATGTAAATGGGTGCATGTATATAAACTAAACTACCATCTACCATGAAGAAAATCATTGCACAGGAAACTACGTTGCTTCTTACTAAAACTTGAAAAAATTGTAATTATAAATGAAACGATTTAAACACAATGGAAGCATTTTAGTAATTACTTAAAATAAGGGTTAACTTCTAATTTACAACTAATACGTTATTATCAACATATCTAGACATTAATTTAAGAGAATTTAGAATCGTTTTATCGTTTTAGAAAAAAAACATTTTAATTTAAAAGTGAAGGTAGTGTTTCTTTGAAAACAAAAATTTATGTAATTATTCTCGTGTAATTAAGCTTGAAAGAATTTACAAAAGTTTAAAATATATCATGTGTAAGACATATTCCTTTGAACTGTATTATATTTTAAATGTCTCTTAAATTTGAAATATTTTTTTACGCAAAGTAAAATACTTAAATCTTTTATGTTTAAACACACATCACAGATTTACATACATGTAAAACACACTTAAAACATCAAGTTACCACACTCGACCAAATTAATGGAAATGCAAGATTTTTACCAAATTACTTTTGCGCCGTTTAAAATGTAACGCATTGCTCATGTGACTTGGTGTTACTACAAAAATGGTTGTACGAAAAATTCGCTACGAAAAGACTCGCTGCAGCTGACAGTAAATACTAAAAAGTATTGGTTAAAATTTTCTGGAGCAGACGCCCAGTGTGTAATAACTGTTTGCAAGTTTGAATTTATTTATAATATTGTATGTGTTGTTAAATTTACTTTTTTTAACACTCCGGGCATGAAACGACACTTTCGCTCTCTCTTTCTTAAAATCGGTCTCGCGAAATCGCTTCACTAGGACAAAAAACGTTTAAACCAAGACAAATTTACTTTATCTCCCTAGTGGTTAAATGTACTATTCTTTCTGACCACGTAAGACGATAATTTACATTACCAAACAATTTTCGATAATGTTTTTTAACTCCACAATATTCTCGGCGAATTGGTTTGTTATTCATTATTAATACAATTACTTTCGCACACTTGTATTTAATTAAGTCAATTATAATATATTAATTTTATATATATTTCATATATAAATTAGTAAATTCATTTTGTTAATTGTAATTCCTCAACTTAAATTTGTACAAATGACTTATATCGCATGGTATAAGCTTATGCGCTGATTTCATTATCGAATGAACGAAATATATATATATGTATATCTATATATTTATATAAATTTTACTCGCAGCACGAGAACAGCAGTTTTTTTTAGAAACAAAAAGGTAACGTAGTTAATTTAGTTTTGCGCGTGCTCAATAAAGCTCGCAATTTTCTTTAAACAGACATTATCACATAAATTTATGCGATTTTCGTAATATTGCAGCATTGTACTTGTCTGATAATTGAATTGTACACGATACAGTGGTTTTTAGTTAATTAGTTAAATAAACATAATCGTAAACACCTAAATTTTATATAACAATGTTTTGATTTATCAATTGTGCACTTTTTTATATTTTAAAATACTTCGTGAAATATTATTTATATTAACTACCAGCAGTGTAGGCATCCTTTGATTAGTTTCCCCATTAGAATAAGAATATTAATTGTAATATATATATATGTATATATATGTATGCAAAGACCTTACTTTTGTAAATATTAGAAATTAGTTATATGTTAAGTTTATATGTGGACATATGATTTATATTTTAAAATATAAAAATTTGATAATATCACAATTGTTATATAAATTTAGTGTATTCAGTAAAAATTGCTATTTACTCTTACTGGTTTCAATACAAAAATTTCTATTAGTATCGAAGATATTTTTTTTATGACTAATAACAATTGAAATTGTGACTTTTGCCATTACACGTACACAGTGTTTAGGCAAATACGTGTGGCAAATATTTTTGTTAAACTTAAAAATTAAAAAAAAAAACAACGAAAGCATATTAGGCAGAAAACAATTATTGCACAGATGACTCAATATGCTGTAAGCTGTGCATCGGGGAACATAGAAAAAAATCACGTAGCGCAAACACGTTTTACCTACGGTTCTGTACTCGTCCTAATATATTTTTCTGTGTATATATTTATATAATATATGATTTATAGATTTATACTCGAAAGAATTTTAACACCAATTAGACTAATGATAAAAAAATTAGTTTTCTGGGACGATTAGTAACAATGTACATCATTAATTAAGTACTGAATTTAAAAAATATTTATAAAGAAAATTGTAATGCTAAAAAAGTTGTATACAGCATCTATAAAATGATATTAAAAAGAAAAAAATTTACTACAAATTTAAGAAAAACTTTCTCTTAATAAAATTATTTCCTTAGAATTTTTCTATCTTTGGCTTTAAATTCTGAGAAAACAACCATTTCTCATATTAAGAAAATATTTTTAAGAGGTTCGGCTGTAGTAAATTTCTTCCATTGGAAATACTAAAAAATTATATAAAAAGTTATGTAAATAGAATATCTGGTGTAAGAAAAATACGTAATAAAGGTTTAATCACTTTGCAAAGTAATTGAAGAACGTTATCCAAAAAAAAACTAATTTTCATAAAAGTCGAATTAGTGTAAAATGCTTCGTAAATAATAATTTTCACATCAAGATTCTGATTTCTTGAAATATATATGTATATATATACATTACGCAGAACAACACGTTGTTCAGTTACTTTTTTAGTTTATCGAATGCTGGTGAAAAGGTTTAGCACGGACTTATTTTCTTTTTGACTGCGCGCCTTGCTAAACACATTCCAAAAACGTAGAGTCTCATCACCGGCTCCAGTTACAATAGCCTCACCATCAGGAGACATTGCTAAGTACAATACTCTATACGAATGTCCAGTTAATTTGGCGACTTGCGTAAGGCTTGGATATTTCCATACAAGAATTTGATTCTGTGAATAGCCATGTGTACTGACCAATTCTGAACTATGTTTGCTCCAAGCGAGATTGCATACCTGTACGATAAGTAGTGAAATTTCAATTAGTATATCGGTAACCGATTGCACAAATGTACTCATTTACAAATCTGATATTTTCTACATTCTAATATCATGACGAGAAACGCGTTAAATATAACAAGTGCTATTATGCAACGATACTTGAAACGTTCAACGCATTAATTAGGCAATAACATTATATTGCAAGGAATATTTAAAAGTCATTTACATAAAATTTATAAAAAGTAATTACGCGCGGATCGTTAAAAAGCGTTTACCAACCTGCGAGCCCGTATCAACGCATTGCATCGGCTGTCCAGTCAAAGTATTCCAAAATCTGATGCAGCGATCAGCCGTGCCACCACCGGAGGCTAAGAGTCCATGATGATGAGGTGACCAAGCTATCGCTTTGACTGCAGCTAAATGTTCGGTGTAAGTTTGAACGGGCGAAAGCGAATGCAAATTCCAGACGTAGAGGCGATTGTCGTTACCACCGCTAGCTAAGTATTGATTGTCGGGTGACCATTTTAGGCCACATACCTCTTGACGATGCGCACCAAGTTTTCGTTCCGCCACTACGCAAGGAGTGCGTACGTCCCTCTGTAGAATTAGTCTATCCCTTGAGCCTGATGACAAAACTTCGCCGTTCCACGCCAAAGCGCCGACCCGCGCGCTATGGCCCTGCAGCTTGTTTACCTGAAATTTGAGAGAACATTGAATAAGGGTTTTATTTAAACGGAAAAATTATTCATTTTTTTATTCTAATTATTTCTTAGTAATATTCTACAATATTCATTGTGTTCAAAAGTATGAATTAAGTATAAATTAAGTTACATAACAGAATTTATTAATTAAATAAAATAATGCAATATATTGTTAAACAGTTTTTCAATAAGAAATTATTATAAATGTTTCATTAGATAAAATTACATTAGAAAATTTAATTTCCTGAAAAGAAAAGTGAAATTTGACAAAAGTCTATATACAGTTTATCATATCTAGTAACCAAATGTATGTATAAGATATACATGTTATCTTTTGGAGTGCTAGTTTTTAGTTTTTTATATCTGCTTTAGATTAAATTGATGGAATAGTTTCTTGAGAAGTAAAATTTTGTTGAGACTTGAAATTTCAAATTACTAATTTATTAATTAAACCTTCATTATTTAGCCATTTACACAATAAATAAATAATTAATTATCTTATTATTTAGTAATAATTAAGTAACAGTTTTCCAATCTATCAACTAAAATTTAATACAAATTATTAGCTTATATTATTTTAGATTATTTAATTACATGAGTAATAATTTAATTTTTTACTTTTATAATTGTCTTGTAGTTTTTTCAGAATGTTAAAACAGTAATTTAAGTAACTGTTAATAAAGTGTTTTAAGAATAGAATTACAGGAAGGTGACCTAAGATGACAGTAGTGCTAAAGAATGATAATTAAGAAAAGAGGGTCGTTTGACCTACTAATTCGTTACGTAATAAGGGACTGTACAATGTGAAGAGAGAGTAAAATAATGTGGGAAAAACGATTCCCATATACCTGTTTGTTCACCGCGACGTCCCAGACTTGTATGTACCCGTTGTGGGTACCGACCGCAACGAGATTTCCCCTCTCGTTCCAAGCGACGGACGTGACGTTGTTTCCATCACCGGATAAGTCGCACAACCGCGTTACCTGTCCCGTGCATGCTGACCACAGGTACACACAACTGCCCAGACCAACACTCAAAACATTTTGCGAAGACCAGTCTACAAGGTTCAAGTAAAAGTCATCTTGAAGCTCCGGAGCATCCAGTACCTTGAAGGGAATCCTCGAAATTTTTCTGGTGGCCTTTCTGGGAGACCTCAAGAGTTTTTGACTTTTAGCACTAAGGGGAGAAAGAGAGTACGGTAGACTCTGATCCATAAGGGTTCTGTCTTTTGTAGGAGTTGTATATTTAAATAAATTTTTTCCCGCCAGGGGTGACAGTATCCTGCGTTCCTCACATTGGCCTTTAACATCTTCTATACTAGCACCTAAAGATATAATGATTATAGATTATTATTCAATAAATGGATAATTTATAAAAGTAAACTCGATAGAGAGAATGTAAAAGTAAAATTACCTAATAGTTCATTTTTTAACAAACAGGAGTAAGCAATTCCATCACGACTCCCTTCACCATTATTTTCTCTAGTTTTCTTATTGACAACACCGCTCCGATTACTTTCAGAAATCATAGAAAATGTTGTCTGCCAATTGTTGCCCAGACGAGTTGGTATGAAACGATCAAAACTGTTGTTGGAAAGTTTCGTTGGAGAATAAAAAATGGGTGCGGGCAACGGACAGCTATCCATTATGTGATGATGAGGATCGCTATTTGTTGGCTTCAGCAGTCTTTTCTCATATTCTTGTTGGTTCATGGTTTATTATTAATTTACTTTGGTTTATCGCTTGCAATTCTTCCCCATTCGAGGACCAATCACATAATTATCTTCAAGGTACTAAAATGTACAACACGCCAAAAATAAACATCACAATTGTTAACAAATTCTTTTTGCAATTGAGAAATAGTTGAAAGAAAAAAAAAAAGAAAAAGAAAATAAAATATACACGGTCCAAACAGAAAATTTTCCAGTATATATGTATGTGTATTCTCTTTTTCTTGGTATAAAAAATGAAAGAATATTGCAGTTACTCAAGCGACATTTAATTCGTTCGATAAATGTGTCAATTAAAAAACGAGTCACGCAACGAGACAATAAATGTATGTATAAATTGTACGTGTACGCATATATATGTGTGTACACACACGTGTATACGAATATGTCGAAAAGCAACGCGAACACAGCAAAATTTTGAACACAAAAATTTAATACAAATTTAACGCTGAGTTGGCTACAACATACCTAACTACGTTCGGTATATGTATCCGAAACCTCGTGACTATACAAAATTGGATGAAAAATCTGGTCAAAGTCACGATTAAACCTTATTGAATTAGTGTATACGTATACATACATCGAATTACCTCTATTATTTACTTAACGGTATGTGTATATAAATCGAGAAAAGAAGACACACACGTAATCTCAATCTCGCGACAAGTGAGAAAAGAAAAGAGAAAAAAAACGAATTAGAGAGAGAGAGAGAGAGAGAGAGAGAGAGAGAGAGAGAGAGAGAGAGTAGACGAACGAAAAGTTTGATGCACCGTAACACTTATACCCGCATAGATAAGAAATAAATATTACGTAGACTCGATAGGCGATAATGAGCGTTCGATAAGGATTCGAGAATGGAGCAAAGATCGCGTAAGTAAGTGTATTCGTCCGAAAAGAAAAAGAAAATGACTACTTATAGGTACATAGACGGACGGAAGCTCGCTCGCGAAGAAAGAGAGAAATAAGTACTTATAAGATATCGTGTGTGCGGCGGTTATCAAGGGAGGAAGAAAGTAAGTAAGTATATACGTATATAAAAGAAAAATCGGGGTGTAAGATATAACGAAATATCGAAGGAGCGAGTCTACGTCAATATATACTCCTCCCCACCCCTCGGTATTTTTGGCTCGGTAACAGAAAGCGTATAACTGTATGTGTGTGTGTGTGTGGCTCGGTCAGTGTACGGTGTACACAGAAAATCGAGCCGCGATCCCGAAATCGCCCAAGTAAGTATATCCAAGTAGCTTTGGAAGTTCAAGTGCGACGATGGTCGAGGATGACGATATTATACATTCCAAAAATAATAAACCGCGAACGCGCGAGTGAGAGAGAGAGAGAGAGAGATAGACGTATATAGACATCCTAACCTCGACCCGCATCCGGTCGTGTGAGAGGGGAGACTTACACACAGAGAGAGAGAGAGAGAGAGAGAGAGAGAGATAGCGCGACTTACCTTGGTCAAAGCGGGAACATAACAACGAGTAGAGCACACTGTACACAGGAAACTCGGTGTTCCTGGACGTCTTCGTACGTGTACACTCGTCGGAAAACTCCTGCTCGATTATCGCTCCGCGTACATCGGCGTACACTGGTCTCGTGTTATATATCTATATCTATATATATATGTATGTATAAAAGAGAGTTGCTCGTCCGCCTCGGTGTGTATGTATATAGTTCGGTACTCTCGATATTAAAGTAACCGACGCGAGGCGCTCAGGCTGACGCTGCAACTGCGCGGGCTCGCGACGCTGCTGTTCAGCCTGATGTTCTTTCTCCTCTCCCTGTGAGAACGAACCTCCCCCCCTCCACTACGTATTTCTAACGTGCGCTCAACCGTTCGCGCATACAGTCCTCGCGGCAAGACCCTTCTCCCCTCCCCATCACACACATATATATATATATAGATATAAATGTGTATACGTGTACTACGCGTACTACTCGCGCAACATACCCAATTTCCGATCGCGGGGGTCGGGGAAGTTGTAACTTGTAACTTGTAACTTGTTATATATACATATAGGATATAGAAAGATGCATGGAAATCGCGCGCGCTCTTACAATTCTATATAAGTATAATATTATTCGATGATTATTCAAAAGTTATACATTTACTTTTTCGAATTTCTGTTTAAATCCTCTAAACCTTTATACGATTATCGTTAACCACACTCTTTCTATGAGTATGTATATATACACGTACAGTGACGAATTTTAAATACTCACCGCGTTTGAGAGATATATATTTTACAAGATACGCTTCCTATATACTTGTAGTATATATACATACAGTACATAGATTTTGTTGTAAATAGGAAGTTGTAACTTATCAGCTGTATATACAATATACCTGTGTATATGTTCCGGTAACATTTTTACACGTCAAAACTCTTCTAACATTACTCATAACATATATATATATATATTTAATATATACCGTGGTAATCTACAAAATATACATTTTTCGTATCTTATTTCCTACATGTAGACCTATCATACGTTATCAATAACATTTCAAAATAATATACACTCAATTATTTCCCAATTTATATGGTCATTCATTTAATAATACGATTATAACTATATATATGTATATATATATATATATGAATTTAAAAAAAATTGTACACTGCATATACATTATTTTTATTTGAATAAAAATATAAATTTTAGTTATTTGTTAAACGTAGCGGTTGTAGCTAGTAGTGATACTTGCATATCAATGCAAGTGCAGATTGTACAATACTATTCTCTTAGATTCTTTTGAACGTTAATCATATCCTGTTTCATTATTCGTATTTCCATTCGTATATATATATATATATATATATATACTTTCATCCAGTCGTGATTATACAAATATACGTACTTTTTACATATATATACCGTTCAGTTTTTTAATGCTCCATTTATTTATTATTTATTTATTTATTATACTTATATATTTATTTACATTTAAACATATAATGAACTTGGAATAATCTTGCGTGTGTGTGATTACGATGCACCGCAAGGGTATACAACAATATTAATTGTACAAAGAAAAAAGAAAAAAAAACATTGTATATACGAGTTTCCACTTTGATGTATACTCAAGCTTTTCGGATGCTCCCGAACATCTGAGAATATATATATATATATATACGAGGGCGTTTCGTAGACAAAAGCAACGTGGAAATAATCAATATATTTAACGCGCGTGGGACGAATCGATGGATTTGAAAGTCCAATCGATACATACACATATGCGCTTCCCCCATCGCCCATCGGCATATATATGTATGATTGTAAGAGAACCCTCAACTTTCGCCATAAGGGTTTTTAAAAACACGTTCGCTCGATTATTCTGCACTGACACACGCGCACAACCATATTATACCCGAATATGTCGCGGTGGTGTATGGGTCGATGCGTTTGGCCATTTAAACGTGATACTTGTATGTACATATATATACACACACACACACACACACACACACATATACACATATATACATATGCAAGCATGCGTGTGGCGGTATGTCCTAGAGTGGCTCGTTTAGATTCTTAAATGCCCTGACCGCATCCTCGTGCGCGCCTTCGAACTCTACACAATGGGTATACGTGTATACCTATATCGAAATTTTTGAATCGGTACGTTACAAACCGAGCGCCTGGTAATATATATAGGTATCTACACTGGATAAAGGGAGAGCCTAGTATACATATATATATATACGTACAGTGACTCGAATTATATTGTTCTCACGTGTTTAGACATCGTGTATTATTATTTGTTTATTTATTCGGTCATGAACTTTTCTTTTTTTTTTCTTTGACACTATGGGTATAAGTATATATATATTATTTGTGTATATATTCTCATATTTTCGCACTGTTCGATGATCCGTGAATTTTTATTGGTATATCGTTCCCATATCGCGTGAGTCTACGAAAAATTTCTCTTCTATTTTACATAAATACCGTTTGACAAAGCAATGCGTTTTGCAATATATACGCTAAAATATTTGTGCACTGCACTCTTATAAAAAAAAAACGTATTCGTACAAACAAACGTGCTTTTAACATGTATATACATTTTTATATTTATTGCAACACTCAGAAAAATGGTTTATATTTAAAATATAAATACGTTTTATTGCAAGGTATAGGTGATGTACGGGATGTCGGACTCGGAAAATGGTCATATTTAATTTTTTGTATAAAGAAAAGAATACATTTTTGAAAAGTACTTAACGTCACAGGCATGTTTTAAATAGTATACTCAAATTTTTTTAGATTTATATAGATCTGTAATTTAAATCTGATTTTTGCGTTGAAAATTCATGCCTTTTTAGACTAAGAATAATTACCGACCTAAAATCGTTTATTCAATTATCATTAACAAATTTCTTTTTTCTCAAAAAATCAAAACGCCATGCCCTTACTTTTGGTTTAAACTACCCATATGAATTTTATAAGATTTTTAATTCGATATTTTTAACATAATTCTTATGTTGAAAGGTGTAGATCCCTGTAACTCGGGTCCGACGTCCCGTTATGTTGATTATTATTCTAATTTTGAACACAAATTAAACAAACATTACTATACTGCGATAAATATACAAGATAATATAGATTGTTACAATTTTTCATTAATACAGTAATATTTACGTATTAACATATATATCTATGTAAAATATAGTAAAACTTATAATACCTCCGACGAAAATATTGGACAACTTTAATTAACTGTTAATTAAATATAAAAAAAATTATTGTATATAATAATAATAATTAATAATAAGATACATGCATTCGTGCCTTCTTAACGATTCGAGCGATATATAATGATATAAAAATATGTGTCACAACAGCGTATAATGCACATTTGAGAGAGAGAGAGAGAGAGAGAGACAGGAAATAACCTTTTGTAAACCGGAGACCTAAAAAGAATCCCACAGTAAAAATCTCAAACCCGCACGATGCGTATTTAAAAACAAAATTAATAATAATACACGTACTGCACGAATATTACATTCGAATGAAAAAATATATATAAAGACATTTAATTATACCAAGTTTAGATTTCACGTGGGGCTTATTAAAAACAATAAGTGGTTCATTAAACGAATACTTTGTACATATGTGTGTGTGTGTGTGTGTGTGTATGTGCGCGAACTCAAATTCATATGTGTATTATTATATAGTTGTATATCGTAACGTGTGTGATTATAATTTTGTTCATAATATTATTCAAGGCCGTAAAAAGAAGTGAGAAAAGAGAAGGAACGAGTACGTATGTATAAATTCGCGCTTTTTATAATTTTGTACGCACTTATATATATATATATTGGGTGATGTGTATGTATATATATATGGACCAGACGAAGCTCCTTGAGACGCGATTCACACATATGCCTATATATATATACGGACGATCTGTGCAAGCAAATATATACGAAAAAAAAAGAGAGAAACGAGTTTACTTTATAGAAAATTGCGTATTTCGGTAGTAAGTGCCTGTATACCTATTATATATGTATATACATAACGTATTATTATTGTTATTATTATTTTCTACCTCGTTGTGTATATAGAGAGAGAAAGAGAGGTATGTGGAATTAATGTACTAATCGACTGTGAGTTTTAAGGTCTGGAAGTAACGAGTCAATTATTTACACCGTTTTTTTAAAAGATGCGATTATTATTTACTTTTTTGCGAATACATAGTGTATATGATACATAAAATTAATGAGATGTTGCATTTTTAAAATTAACCTGTAGTTTATCGTTGAGACAGTTTTGAAAAAAAAGATGGGTGGAAAATATATGTGCGTGTATTTATACAAGTTACAATCTCAAACCATTAATTACAAATTAACTGATTTCTGTTAGTAATTACATTTTCAATTTTAATAAATAAAAAAAAAACATTATCAAATTAATGTTAAAAGGAGGATATATAGGCTTGCTGTGTCATTATGGTGACGATCAAAATTTACAGATATTTTTTGTATAAATATTCATGTATACCAATAATCTTGACAATTTTTACCATCATCGCAGTAGTAATTTTTATAAAAAAAACTCATAAGTACGTCTTATATATGTATATATATATGTATGATTAAAATACTAATATATATTGTACCGTATATTTTCTCGGTGTTTTCGTGAGTTTGTGATATAGTACCATTATTATTAAGGGGATGTCGGACCCAGAAAATAGTCATTTTGTACTTTCTTTTATAATATAAATGAATAAAGTTTTTAAAAAACGCTGAACGTCAAGCCCTTAGCTATGTTTTAAATAATATACCCAAATTTTTCCAGATTTTTAAATTCATAATTTAATCACGAAGTTTGGGTTGAAAGATTATGCTTTTTTGGACTAATAATTACCGACCAAACTTTGTTTACTCAATTATTATTTAAAAAATGCTTTTTCGTTAAAAGATCAAAACGTCAAGCCCTTCCTTATGTTTTCAGCTGTCCGTATGAATTTTGTTCAGATTTTTAATGCAATATTTTAGATATAATTTTTGGGTTGAAAGGTACGTGTAGATTCCTGTAATTTAGGTCCGACATCCCGTTAAGAGTTAAAGAACTAGTAGAAATCTGATTATAAATGTAACGTTTTTTAACCCGAAATATAAAAAATTGAAGTCAAATGCTATAAAATACCAAAAAAGAAATGCCCTGCAATTAATGGCTAAATTTGAATGCTAATTTATTTACTATATATATAGGGAACGCAAGGATATATTATATATATAAATGATCACTAATAATTTTAGCACAATTTACATGAAAAAACTATGATGATTATTTACATAGAATAAGCTAGAAAACGTAACAAAAGTTAGGATAACGCGACTATACATTCTTAAGAAATTTTCTCTTTAGATATATATATTTGGACTCGGTAGGTGGGCTTATATATAGGACCTTGGAGGTTTGTGAAATGTATCTATAGGTAGGTATTTTATTCAAAAGACGCTCTTTACAATAGAGTATATGTACATAATCAATCAAATTATTCATCGAAAAGTAGTACCACCACCTACTTATACCGATACTCAAAAAAAGGGATATTAAACGATTAAGATATTATATACATATAACTATATATCCGAAGAAAAATGTTATAGTAAAAATAACTACGTGATTGGATAATCGATAGGGTTGACCAATGGTAATTATTACTATATGTCGTACAGTAACAATTTATTATAATTTTTGGTATCTCAGACGGACACGTAATCAATTATATATACTTACAACGTGTTCATTTTTACCATTTGTCACCTCTGTCCCTATATATATATCGATTATTCAATCACATATAGTAATATTAATTAACAACATTATCTCCGTCCACTTACGAACAATTCAACGTGTATAAAATAAAACTCGTACTTACACGACAAATGAAAAACCTACATAAATCCATCTATATACATATCCAAGATCTACAGCGAAAAGAGCAAAAAAAAGAAGAGAGAGAGAAAAGAGAAAAAACGCGCGAGCATCTTAAATCCATTACACCGAGTGTGCGTATATGGTGTATGTGGATGTGTATATATAAAACGAGGGAAATGAAACGTGGGTTAAAATCAAAGTCGAATTCCGAGAAACGTACGCGCGTAGTACTACCAAAACGTAACGATAGTAACACGCCACGCACGGACCCGTACGCATCACATACGGGGGGGTATTGAATGGGCTAGAGCACGTGCGCGCTATCCCACAACGTGGGAGTGAACAACGTGCGTCGTGTACGAGATTTGACTTTTCGTATATATATATCTATATATATATATATATATGTATATATACACGGCCCTATATATATATATATATACGATATTATACGCGCTCCCTCTCGCACACGAATTTACAAAGGAGGGAGGAGCGAGGCCTTCAAACTCTTGACTCTTACCATTTTTAGATCGTTGACCTACCTTTCTCGAACTGAGAAACAACGCTATATAATAGAGATAAGATGTGTATATATGTACTTATACGTACGATCACGACGACCCTTTCTCATCCTCGAAGGAGTTAAGGATCGTCGCGGCGGTCTTCGTTTTTACATCCTATCGTATTTATAGGGAATGCCTTTCCTACTATATATGTGTCGAGTTACTTTATACATATACTTTTATAACACCTAAGCTACTCCGTATAATATAGAATATTTTTTTTTTAAACTATGGTCAGTTTATCGGTACGGACATGTTTATTTTTATGCGAAAGGATATTATACATTGTCGTCAGTTTATAGTTCGATTCCTGGTCACGTATTTGTATAGAAAAATATTGAATAATTATAATATATCGAAATTTCTTTATATACGGATTTTTCAGATTACATAAGATTGTCCAAATGTTTTAACATGTATTTACAAAATTATCAAAAACTTAATGGTAATCAGTAATTAAGTATATACACGATATATAGCAGTATACTCGATTCATTCGAATTTTCGATCGTGCACGCGCGCTCCTCAAATTATATTAGAAAATAAAAACCCGTTACTACAATTCTATGTATCACACTTCTATATATATATATATTTCTCAATATAATATAAACTAAAAATAAAGTAAATAAAAAATTTGTATCGTAAAATAGATACAACATATATGCAACATTCTACATACATGTTCTAAATATATGTATGACCAAAACGTTTTCTCCGGACAATACATCACATATATGTTACACACACACACACCCATTCTTATACGAACGTATATACGCGATGAACATCAACGAGTGAAAGTACACTCTAATTGGACGAATGACTCGTCGTCGTTTAAAGAAAACCCTCGAAATATATATATTATAATATATTTCTGTATACTGAGAACCCTTAAAATTTTCTAAACGATAATACAAAGCGAACGAGAATATACGTATGCTAATTTTTAAAGGACAATGTCTATATATATATATATATATAGATACCCTCGGTATTTTTGTCAAATATATTTACAGATAAATGGTGAAAAGGGAAAATATTGTTTAAAAGCATCGTCCATTCTTCGACTATTATACTTAAGTATATATACGTTCCTCGTTGTTTCGATATATCTTTACTGACTCACGTCAAATGTGAATAGAATGATAATAATCAAATGTTTGTGTGTGTGTGTGTGTATATATATACGGTACTTTCACGTGAAATCGGTGTGCTATATCGATTCTCCAAAAATTAGTGTTTTCCATTGTAACTTAGATATGATATAAGTAATATATTAGAATTTCATTTGTCTTTTCGTTATCGCTGGTTATAATGATATATATCGAAAAGAAAATTTGGTCGTTTCGCTGAAAATATTTAAGTTATGTTGAAAAATATTTGTTTGTATATAAGTCAAAAAGAAAACGGTAAACACGTGTTGATAAAAAATTTATTTAAAGTATCTTTAATTATGTAAACGTGTAAAGATGGAAAAAAACATCCTGGCGTGATTAATGACGATGAATGTAATAGAAATACAAATCAATTTCGTAAAAAAAAATGGAAAATATTGAAGAAAGAGGAATAAGAAACTACAATGAAATATGCACCAATTGAAACAGTGTTTGATAATATAGAAAATATGGCATAAGGCAATATTAAAAAAAAATAAAAGCAGTCGATGTAACATATTAAAGAAAATAGAACACAGTAACAAAATACGTACGTCATATGGTGATGTTGATTACGTTGATTCTAACGAAAGAAAATTTTTCACTTTGATAGTGAGGAATACAGGGTAAACAAATCTTTACGCACTTTGTATTACATCCTTTAAAACTTAAGCATGTAAAGTTATATTTGCTATAGATGAAATATTTTTAATTTCAAAGTGTCTTTGATATAAAGAAATGTTTTATCATTATAGAGTTATACTCGTGTGGTATATATGTCTTACTTGCCCAGTCAGATTAAACTGCAGTATTGAAAGAATTATTTTTCCTATATAGGAATAAAAATGCGACAACTGAGAGATATATACTAATATAGCGAGACAAATGTTATTTAATATGTAATAATATATGACCTAATAGTAAGTTAATAAGTATTACAATTTTAAATTGTAATTTGTACTGTATTGAAATTCTATGTGTATTGAAAACATTAATATTTTTTTTAATAAAAGATATAGTCTGAGGAGGATGGAAAATATCCATCGAAACGTCGTCAAATAAATAACATCTTGGTTTGTTCACCAATGTCGACCTAATTCCCTTACTTAAACTATCTTATGAGTGGACGATAAATTAAACTTTCAAAAAATGTTATTTAAGTTTTGGTAGCAAGGTATTCGTTAAGTTTGTATTTTTATTTTTATATGTATATGTGTATTGAGTTTATTAATAAGTTAATTTAAGATTTTTATTGTGGAAAATAAAGACATCGTTGTCCTTTTTTTCGCTATTATCTATCGCTGTGTGGCAATTTCAATCAAAAATAATATTGGGTTAAAAATGGCATTGAAAGGAAATTTCCAGATTTACAACATTCGAAGCAGACAAAGAGTCAAATTTCCTTCCAATGCCATTTTTTAATGCAACATTAATTTTCTTTGAAATTGTCACACAGTGATTAGATAATAGCCAAATGAAGGGCAATGATGTTTTTATCTTGCACAATTTGCTATATTTATTTAACCAGAATCATTTTTTCATCTCTATTGACTCGATCGGTAAATATCGAGTATACCATCCCGTCAGAGGATATCGGACCCAGATTACAATACTCTACATCTTCTAATCCAAAAATTATACTAAAATATTAAATTAAAAATCTGAACGAAATTCATACGGATATAAGTTTTGTAATAATAATTGAATAAACCAATTTTTGTTCGTTAATTGTTAATGAAAAAATACGTAAACTTTAAAGCTAAACATTATATAGGTTATTAAGGATTTTAGAAATCTGAAAATATTTGTGTATATATTGTTTAAAACATGACTAAAAGGAACGTTTGGGTATTTTTTCAAAAATTATTTTTTTTGTTTTTAAAAATTATAAAAAATGGCCATTTTTTGAGTTTGACATCATACCTTTAACAGTTCTAACAGGTTAATTGATTTGTTAGTAATGCAATACACTTAAATGAACATATTTATGACTATTTCCTGGCAAATATCAACCTTGCATATATATATACAATTTGTAACAGAACTATAAAATGTAACGAAAATGATGATAATCCAATAATATCCTCGCGTAATTATACAAATTACAAAAATTTTTATTAATTCTATTTGAATTATATATATAACAAAGTATACTTATTCAAACCACAATTATATTTGCAAAAGTAAATTGTATAGAGAAAACACACACACACACATACACATGCGAATATCCACGTAGTATCAAACAACCGAATATATTATAATAAATTGATCAAATATTAGTTTGAACGTATATTCAATCAACCCCTTTCCATTATCATTCTCCATCTACAGCATATTGTTTGTCCAACAAATACCCGATACGATCTAAGTATATACATAAACAAAATAAATAAATATAATAATAAATCACCGCTAATAAAACAACGAGGTTTACTTCAAAATTCAAGTAAATATATACATTTGTATTTAAAACACAATGATCGAGCAACAGGTTCGAACGATATATATATATATATATATACAACTCCTTGGGATTAAAAAAAAGCGGCGATACAGCAACAGGTGAATGGAAAGAAAGACCTGTCTAGTAATAATAGTATAAAGGTTCTTCTTCCTTTTAGCTTCATCATCCATCGCACTAGGTTTCTCGTAACATTTTTTTTCCATGGGACCTGCTTTTATGGGTATTAAAGATTAGGGCGCATGAGGAATCACGGGTGCCCTCTTCTTGATACTTTCTCAGCGACAAGTCAAGTTCAAAGGCGTTTACGCGTGTATTATAACGGGAATTTTTATTTCATTTTTCAACATTTTATTTTTGCGTCATACGCTGTACGTGGATAGTCTTAATTGGACGAGTATGTCCTGTATATATATATATATATATATATATATACACACCTATATAAAGTAAATGTTGGAATTATGAAAATAAAACTTTGTTTTGCGTTGACAAAAATTGTATTTTTCTGCATGTTATATTTATACTCAAGAACCTGTTCTCTATACGTATATATATGAGCTTTCGAAAAAAAAAATAATAATAATGCTAGTATATACACTGCGTGTACTACATTTCCTCTTAACTGCGTGTTTAATAATAAAATTCCCAAAGCAACGGAAAAAGAAAATAATTTTTTTTAAATATATGATCTTAATTTTGAAACAAAAAAATTTTCCTATTTTACCTTTGGATGAAGATTGGTACTTTCATGTAATATATACAAATGTGTCACATACAATATCTATGAAATTGTTTATTTTTTATTCGAGTATATCATTATATCAATGTATAGATTGCTCAAGAGACCACTTTCCTTGTGTGTGTATACCACGATTTTTAAACTTTTAGGATATCACGCGAGGAATTATAGATAACTGTTAATCCGATGTCCTCAAATGCAAAGATAAATATATTTATACACAACGTAATCTTTCTTAAGTAAATTCTTATATATATATATATACACACATAGGATATTACATTGCTAATGGACCTGTACATGTTTTACAATGCTGAATTTTATATTAGACGACTTTTTCTTTTCCTCCTCTCTCTCACTCTCGAATTGAAATTCCCAAAAAAATACAAGTTGCTTGTTTCCTTGTAATTACATTATTTACGTAATACAACATTTTTTATATATAATTGTAATATATATATATATATATACGAACATTTTTAAAAAATACCTGCGTTTACTATTGTTTGTTTTCTCTCTTTCTCTCTCTCTCTCTCTCTCTTTCTCTAAATGGTTTAAAGAGCGCAGATAAAAGAATACTGGTTTGAAAAGTGACGCGACGTTAAAATTTTTATCTTATATACGGGAGAGGATGTATAGAAAAGAGCCATTATACATGTATACGTTCTCAACCCGGTTGAAATTGTTTTCCATACCGGTTTTCCTTTTATTAGATTTAAAAAAAAACCAAGGGAAAAGGGACGAGAAAACATTTTTGTTTTTTTTTTGTTTTTGTAAAAAGATGCTTTTAATAAGGAATATAAAACAACTCTTGTCGAATTGTAAAAATAAATTAGTGAATATCCATTGACTAATGAGTGAAGAACCATGCACTGATTAAAAAAATAGATACATTTTTATTTTAAATTCACTAAAGTAACAAGTGACAAATAACTGAATAACAATGAATTAGTGAATATTCACAAGAATAATTAATTAGTAAAAAGAGAGAAAATAATTGAGTAAATTAATCGGTGAGAAATTAAGTTATCGTTTATATAGTTAAAAAAATACAATGATAATTTTTACTGATTATTCACTAACTCACTAATTATTTAGAGAAATATTTTTATCTAACCAAATTGAGTGGAATTTTTACTAATTTATTTTTAGAGAGTACGAATTTTAAAATGCATAAATAACAGCTACTGTTCGTGTGTATATATTATACACGAAACGTATTTGAAATGTACACTATATATATGTATATATATATACGTGGCGTTTAAAATATATGTGTATCTCGTAATTGAATAATTCGAAAGCGGAGATGTAATGTATTTCGAATAATAATTAATTAATTTAATATTTACTTCGTTACGTAAAGGTTAATAACTATAAAGTTATTTATATACATATAAATCATACAATTAACGAAATACTGTTCTCGATATACACTTTTCTCTCAAGGAGACTGAATATTTTATGTTCAATCACTAATTACGTATATATGTTACTTTTATAATTATTCGCAATAGCATACACAAAAATCCTCCGTCGATATAAATGGAAGCAATTTATAAAACGAGTGATATATGTGTAAGAAAGAGAGAGAGAGAGAGAGAGAGCAAAGTGTCAAATCATTTTTTTTATTGAGCTTAGAACGATCTATCCCGCTATAATATGCTTATATACAATATACATGCTTACGAACGTGCGATATTTTCGAATATTTAAAATAGACATTAAAAGTCACATTAATACAAGATGTATTTATAAAGTGCTAAATTTTGTCACCTTTCGCCCATAATCAATATATATACGACGTCTAGCACATTTTTCTCTCTCTTTTTTTTGCAAAAGAGCTTCCTTGTGAGATATATATGTATAGGTAGCCTGCACAAACTTGCAAAAGAGAGTTGAAGCGAAGGCCATATATGACGAGCGTCAAATTCACATTTTTATTAGATGACGAAAGAGTCATACTTTTGCAAGAAATTTTTTTTTTTTTTTTTTTTTTAGTTAAGTGTATGGAAGAATAGAAAACTTTAATTTGGAGGTCAAATTGTGAATATTATTAATTTATAATGAATGCACGATTATTAACGTAGTTTATAAACTATTTGTATTGCAGATACTGCGATGTGTGCTTATAGAATTAATTTTTGTCGAAAATCGTATTATACAAAATAATTTGATAAAGGACTTTTCTTACTAAATATATCGTCCGTACGTTTTATTATTTTATTTTATTTTATAATATACGTTTGATTTTTTTTAAATAAAATTGAATTTTTTTTATAATTATTAAAATGACAGTTTTTTTAAATAATTTACATAAATTATGAAATAACGAGCATTTTTTGATTTCTGCAAAATTTTATATTCGGTTTTGTAATTAAATTACTTACTTTTTATGTAATATAAAATATTTTTATACTTTATTTTATTCAATTTTTCATGTGTTATAGATTCCTGCAATTTCTTCTTCTTTCTTCTTATTTTTATGGCCGTGGGTTATACTTATAATAACACCGATATGCCACTATGCAGATTCCTGCAATTTAATTCAAATTTCAAATACATTATATTTTTTTATACGTAAATCCTATTGTACCTTGCGTCGGTAAAGCAGGAATTTTAAATTAAGCTTATGGTAAATTTAAATAATTAATGTAACAATGTTATATACGAAGAAATTCTTGAAAAAAAATGAAATAATTCTGTTGCATTAGTGTTTATTGACAGATAATTTAATCACAATTGATTTTGAATTAAAACGTGTTGAGGTATATATATATATATATATATATATATTTATCGTACTATTAAGTAAATCTAGGATTGTAATCCACGAAATGTTGTCAAAATGTACATGTTACATTTAATTCAAAGTACGTAAGTTCTTGGAATTATTTAAATGCCAATCAACACTATATATAGGTATACGTATGTCGTATAGATAGGTGGCGTATTTAATATATATATAGATCACTTGCTATACGTAACCTAACCTCAAAATCATTGTTATTGATCGGCGGCATGAAAAGTGTATGCGAATTGGCGTCGGTTCAGGGACCGTGTTAAATTTTTAATAAGTACAATTCATAGGCGTATAAAGTACAATCTACAAGTACAGCTCTGTGACTGTGTGTATATTATCTTCTAAATTTAATATTTGTCATTGTTGCTTACTGATTAGAGAGCGAAATATATGTAACGACAGTGTATCTGTAGAGAGCAACAGAATTTTAATAAAATGATGAAAAGGTACGACATTTAATATAAATAAATAATTACTTATGCATTTGTTAACATATAATATTTTATTTTTCACAAAATTCTTACGATCTGCCCACCACACATAACCTATATGCATAGGAAATGAAGGTGTTCAACTGTTTCTCTTCTTTAGCGTTATAAATGTATATATTCTTCAAAGTCTCTCTCAAAGTATAATGTATATATGTATGTGTACATTAATACATATATACATATGTATTAAGTTGTGAACTCTTCGCATATATATTCAAGTTCTCGCTATCAATAAAAAAATAACAATTGTAAATAAACTTATTTTCCTTTCTTTCTTATATTACTTGGCAAGGGTAGAAGTATAAAATATAAATATTTCTGGTGTGTACCGTGTATTATTTTAAAGGTCTGAAACATGATTCACTTGGAGCCAAATACAGGCGAAATATTGAGGTAAGCGAGTCTTTGCTGTGTTTCTATATCTCACAAATACTTCACCAGCCAAGCTCGTGTCTTACCCTCCTTTTTGCATTTTGCACATTAATCAATACAATCTTTGTTATCTAATTTTGTTTCACACAGTATCTCTTACTATTAATAAATACACAACTGTTTAAAAACTCACTTAATCTATACTTCTTTATATTCCTTGCAAAGATATTGTAATTTTTGTAAGAATATGAATAATATTTAATAACTCAATCATCACACTTTGTTTTGTACATAGAATTTGTATGCTTTTTATTTATCGTATATTTTATCACAGTGAAATTTACATTTATTTCCGTTTTGCATTTTAGATTTAGATAAATATTTTTTGCATTTCAGTTCGAAAATGAAGGGCGTTATAGACGTCCTTGCTATGCAAAGAGAGAAAAGGCTTAGTTTACAAAAAACTATTGTCATTGATTATACTAAAGCAAGTGACAGTTTTACAGTAGCAAGGTTCATATTCGAGTGTGGTAAGTATACAATTCATTCATATTTTCTAAAAATTCAATCAACATTATTATTTACTTCTTTGTTCATTTACAGGTTTAAAACTAGATGCACATTTTTTAACTATATCCACTGCAGCAACTTTATATCATAGATTTATGAGAGAAGCAACACCACAAGGATATGATCCATATGTAAATAATTTTATTATATTCATAATTTAAAATCTTTAAAATACTTACATAAATAACCATATTCAATCTATTTTTCAGCTGATAGGGTCCACATGTTTGTACCTGGCAGGAAAAATAAAAGACAATAATTTAAAAATCAGAGATGTTATGAATGTAGCTTATAATACATTACACAGAGGTTCAGCACCTTTAGAATTAGGAGACCAATATTGGGCCATGCGAGATGCTATTGTACAGGGAGAATTATTAATAATGAGAATGTTGAAGTTTCAAGTGTCGCCAGCACACCCACACAAAGTAAATAATCATAATAATAACTTACTGTTTTATTTATCTAGAATTACATTTATAGTCTGGAAAACTTGTTTTATATATTATATTTTACAAATTCTAATTTTCATAAAAATTATTTTCAGTTTATGTTGCATTACTTGAGGTCATTACAAGCTTGGTTTGGAGAAGAAGAGTGGCAAAAATATCCTGTTGCAAGGACGAGTATGGCATTATTGCAAGATTTTCATCATATTCCTGCAGTTCTTGATTATCCACCAAATTTGATAGCCATAGCCTGCATAAATCTTGCCTTGCAAATTTATGGAGTAGTGGTACCTTTAATGGATGAATGTGATCAACAACCATGGTTTAATGTAAGTGGAAGATATTAATTTTTAAATTAATATATATAAGAGACAGCACATGTTTATGATTTTTTATTGATATACTTTATTGCAATAGAGTTTTATTATTCCATTGAGTGAATCACAATTTTAAAATTTCTCAAGACAACATGAATTTTATATGATATACAGTTCAACATTCACGAATAGCTTTTTTAATCGGTAACATTTGTTGCAGGTATTCTGCAAAGATTTGACCAGAGATAAGCTTTGGGAAATAATGGAGAAAGTTATGTCGGCTTACGACGAAGAACCAGAGACGAGAGACCATTAACTAGTTTAGTTAATAGATTTTTGTATACTGCACACTGGATCATTCATAATTTACTTTTAATTAACTTTTGATGATTGCTTACAATAATTGTCAATTCCATGTTCCGTTTGTGATTCTGTAGACTCATGATTATCATTTTGTATGTGTAAATATAGAATTAGTAAAAAATCATTTAATCGACTAAATTCGGGTGTTGAACGCTCAACTTTCCTTATCATTGATTGTTTCTTTGTTTGTATTTTCTTTGAGAATTTGCTATTCGCAGTCTCTTATAATTTGGTCGATGCATCAGTACTTTGATAAATATATTCACAATAAAATTGAAAAACTATACATATCGAATGAATATTACAATCACAAGTTTTAGTGTAGTCACATACTTCAATGTTTACAATATGTATATTTCAAGATTTAATTTATTTGGCAGAAAAACCACTATTTTGAAAAGTATACATTTAATTCAGTCGTATTATGCAGTATTAATTTTCTTTTTTTTTTTATTATTATTGAAGGATTTGCACGAGAAAAGAGCATTGGTGTTGAAATTAAAAAAAAAATTATAGTCATAATATAAATAGTCAATGGTAATGCAAGTAAAGGTAAGTATTGAAAACACATCGGAACAAACATATTTAAACCATATTTCTTTCTCAAACTCGTAGTGAGTGAGTACCGGCTACTAAACAATTGTTCTAATGAAAAAACTTAAACAATGCCATCGAGCACCTTTAGAAATTGGGTCCCTTGGAGTGAATCTATAAGAATTGTATAAAAATTCAGATAATTTCATACACGAAATAAAATTCATCGTACAACTATTTTCGTATATATGCAATTGTACAAAAAAGTGTCATTTCTCTTCTTTCTTCTTTTTTTTTTGTTCCGTCATCCTAAACTATATTGACCAATTTAAAATAATCGTATACCCTTTAGAAATTGATTTGAAAATTTTACAAATTGTACGCGGATTTAAATTGCGAAAAAATGTACAACTCTTCAAAATTTGAGAAAAATCACATTTTCTTGAAAATATCATCATGAACGTGAATAAAATTATAATACGCATTTGATCAAGTGATAAACAATAATAATAAATTCATGTATGTGTATATATATATATATAGCGTTACAATTCACATTACATAGTTGATCCTTTCATATATATATATAATCAAAATTTGCTTAGTTCGCTCTCGCATGTTGTATAATTAGTTTTCTTAATACATAACGATTGAATAAAATATTTCCATAAAATCGTTTTTCGTCAATTTTTTTTTTTCTCTTCTTCCGTCTTCTTTACAACGTCATTAAATATGTACATTCGAAAATTCACGTGAAAAAATAAAAGGAAACCAATTGCACTGCAATGTTTCAAGCAATCAAGGTATAACTTATACATATATAGATGCAATATACATACCAAAATAAATATATATATATTCGAATGAAATGTTATTCTTATTAAAAACTATCCTATATATATATATATATAAATGTTATTGATTAACTATAAATATATGTTTCGTCAATTTGTATTGCTCTCAAACAATAAGATGTGAATATGTACACGTATACACGGAGAGAAAATTTTCTGTAAATATTACTAAATTTTTAGTAGAGCGGTAACAGATTGCCGAAAACTAAGAAAATTACTGAACTCCTTGTCCATTTTAACTTTCAATTTTGCGTTTCGTCAATCTCTTACCGCGTTACTGAAAGTTTAGTCAAATTTACTAAAAAAATCTTCCTTTCCTTGCATAACGTACTTACAACCAAAGAGTATAAGAAAACAAAAAAAAGGAAAACATATACATAAACTTATACGATTCGTAAAAAAAATTACCGATTATTAGGTAAAATAAAATTAAAAAGGAGAATAGTATTAATAATATACAAAAAGCTTATCATTTTCAAACGGAGTAAAAATACAAATAAACGAATTTTTCTCGACAGACGGTTGATATATAGAATTTTTAACGTTCTCGCTACGATTATTCACTTATTATTATATTATTAACGAAACGTATAATACGCAGAGAAGAGTCTTTCGTTTTTTCTTTGTCAATAACCCATATTTAATAACGTAACATCGGACTCGGTGCAAATCTTATAATAGATACTATATAGTTTAGGAGAACAAGTACGAATACCATCCCGAAACGTCTTTTATCCTTTCTTTTTATATAGAGGATGTGAAAGTATTTTTTTTTTAAAGGAAAAACAATATAAATATACAATCGCATCCTCTTAAAAGAAAAGTATTTTGTCAACAAATATAATTCGCGCGATATTTTTCACGGAATGTATGTATATATTTCGAAATATCATATACATACATATATATATATAAGTATATATATATATGTATATGATTACAGCGATATATTGTATAGATATATAGAAACGATGTTGCTCGCGTTCATCGCATTGACATCCATTTTTTTTATAGAGTACATTCTTTTTTTGTTTGTTACATATAATACCTCTTTTTCTTTTATAATATTACGTATACATATATATGTATATATACGATCATCGATCTATACGTTTAATGATATATATATGTATATGTATATGCATAAATTATTATTATTGTTGTTATGTATATATATTATATACCCCGGCGTTAACGCGATACAACGCGTAATCAGGAGATGAAATTTCGATCGAAATCGTTTGTATTTTTCTTTTTTTTTTTTTTTGGTCTTTGTTGTTCATCAGTTTTATTCGTAAGATAATGAGAATAAAAAAGAAAGTAACTGAATAAATAGAGGTATAGTCGCGCGTTGGTTGCCTCAAAAGAGGGAAGTATGTACAGTTTAGGCCGCATCCTTTGCCTTCATGAAGTAAGTCAACATGTCTATAGGCAGCGGGAACACGATCGTCGAGTTCTTCTCGGCTGAAATTGTGTTGAGAGTCTGTGTACGGAGGTAAAAATACAACAAAAAAAATAGATGAGTATTTTGCTTTTCGATAAAATATTTTAAATAGATAAAATGAACAATAGTTAAGGTGTTCACCTGTAAGTATCGAAGTTGCAGAGCTGCGGGTGAATCGCCAATGACTTCGGATGCTTCTCGTAGAGCCCTGCTGGCTTTTTGTTCACCTTCGGCGGCGATGACCTGGTTAATTTTTTTCGATTTTTTTAGCATATCTTGTTTTTATGTTTTTTTATTTTTTTTTAATGTTTAAAATCCTTACCTTAGCGCGCGCTTCGCGGGCTGCCTCTGCCTCGGCGGCCATTGCCCTTTGTAATTGAACTGGCAGTCGTACATCCTTGCTGCATTGAAAAACAAATGTAGACCAATGATTAAGAATTTTAGTGAACGTTTGTTATTCGTACAATTTTTTTTTATTTTATAGATAATTTAAAATGATAGTTTAACTGCGTGTTAATTCGATTAATTACTATAAGAAGAATGTATGTAGCTATATGAGATACACTGAGAAAAAATTTCGTTTAAAAATTCTAATGATTTCTTGTAAATTAATCACAGACTGACAAATTAGGGAAATTACTGTGTTTTTCAATAAAAAATATGACTATATTTTATAATTTACTATAATTTTCGTAACATTTACTGCAATGTTTGTAAGTTTTAATATAAACTGTATATAAACTTTTTTTTCATATATTAATGCATCCTGTCGCATTATTGCATAGGGAGAGATATTGGAATCATTAAAAAAAAGATTTATCAAAATAATTTTCAAAGAGAATGAGAGTAATGGCATACCTCTAAACATTAAACAGACTTCCATTCTTAATTCCATTTTATTAAGACTTAAAGGACAAATTGATTCCTTATTAGTAAAATTTTTCGACTCGCTAAAAATATGTTATAAGTATATGTATATAATAATATCGGCCTCTTCCGAACTAAATCCTTTACTTTAGAATAAAGCAGGCACATCGTACTCTTTGCCCACTATGGTTGGTGGAATTTCCCAGAGCACGGCCTTTTAAAACAATTAAAGGCGTTTTGTCCTCGATCTCCAGCTTGGACTCCTCAGTAAGGAACCGGAGATCTTACCTTAGACGCCTGTCGCAAGATGAACCGCGACGCCAGCAAGTTGTTCTGCGGCTATATATATACATATAGAAAAGAGACGGCGATCTCTCCAACGAGTGTAGAGAGATAGTCGTCTCCCTCTGGTGGTGGGAAAAACCACCAGCCAGAGTGCGACGTCTTAGACCGTGTCGCGAGTTATTTGATACAAAATTTTATCGTTCGGCAATATGTAATATGTATATAATAATATCGGCCTCTCCGAACTTATCTCCGAACTTATCTCCGAACTGATATACTTATGTTATAAGTATGTTTCCCTTGAAATATTGGGAAAGAATAGGAAAAAAAGATAATATATTATATTTTTAATTGATTACATCTAAAATTTTCTATGCCAGTTGATGAAAAGTTCAATTCGATTATACACAATTTTCGTATAATAAAGAAAAATTCTTGGAATATTTGAAACAGAAGATTACGAATAATATTAATTGAGAATTGACAAAATGACCTCTATTTTTCTATTTTATTAATTTTTTTATTACATTTTTCATATAGATGTGTACTTTTTTTACACAAATGCATTAATTTCTTTTAGCTAACTATAACTATAACTTTATAAGTTTCAATAAGAAAATAATATTTTTTAGAAATGCTATAACATTTTGTCCTACTAAGCTTAAAGCACTGAATCTAAGCCGAAAAAATATAAAAAATAAATTTAAGGAGTACGTAAGAAAAAATGATAATTTTATATAATTTATGTTATTCTGTTAATTTATCAAGATAAATTTACCTAGTTAATTTAATATCAAGATTCAAGACGTCTTTTAGTTTTAAGGTAGTTTGTTCAGTCAGTCTACTAGACCTATATGCAGGTATACTATTGTACCTCCGTAGGATGTTATTTTTACTTGGAGATTTATTTATCTTTTAGACTTAAGCAACCATGTGTATTTCTGGTAAATAAATAAATAAATAAACTGTATTTTCTAGTAATTTTATAGTAAAATTAACTTCTCTTTTTCTCAGTGTATCGAGGAAGTGTCCTAAGCGATTCATCTCATCGTAATGTTTTTCAAAACAATTCTGACAATAAGAATTGTACGATGAATTTTCCTTATTTACACATAAATAAATGTGTTCTAAAACAGTGATTGTTAAAATAAAAGGTATATCTTACATTTCTACTCGCTCCACTTTGATACCCCATGAATCTGTAGCTTCGTCTAATGAAATCTGCGGGTAATAATAATAGTTGTAATAGATCAAAGTAATGTAGTGTAATAAACGTGAAATGTTTAATTGAAAAGTTTAAATTGTACCTGCATGTTTCCAGAAATGGTTTCGCGCTCGCTGAGAATCTCGTGTAGCGGTCGCGTGCCCATTGTGTTACGCAGAGTCGTCTGAGCCAGGAGACGGGTACTGTGGTGAGCATTCTCGACATTCGCGATCGAAATTGTTGCGTTGTTCACGCGGTAATATACCACAGCATCCACTGATACTGTCACGCTATCCTTTGTCAGCACCTGATACATCACACAGTTACTCTCAATTAGATTCCTAATTCTATATTTATATTTATATATATATATATATATGACGACGATTATTACGTGCACTGTCAATTTTATATCTACGTCTATTACTATTAAATTAAATAAGCCACAATTTTTTTTACATAGTTGTATACGTATAATACTTTATCATTGTTAATTTCCAAATTTTAGTATACTTTTTTTTAATACTTTAGAATCGTGATGGCGAAGTTTCAGAAGTCTGACGAAAATAATTTTTTGTGTTTTTTGTTTTTATACGCCTTAACGGGATGTCGGACCCAAGTTACAGGGATCTACACCTTCCAATATAAGAATTATGTTGGAAATCTTTGATTAAAAATTTAAAAAAATTCATAAGATTAGTTTATAATAAAAGCGAGAGCATGGTGTTTTCATTTTTTAAGAAAAAGTAAATTTATTAATAATAATTGGATAAACAATTTTCCGTCGGTAATTATTAGTCAAAAGAGGCATGAATTTTCAACGCAAAAATTAGAATTAAATTACAAATTTAAAAATCTGACAAAATTTGAGTATACTATTTAAATCATGCCTAAGGGCATAGCGTTCAGGAGTTTTTTCAAAAAATTCATTTTTTTGTTTATAAAAAAGTATTAAATATGACCACTTGTTGAGTCCGACATCCCCTTAAGATCGATTTATATGTTTTAATTTCAGTAAAACTTTATAATGCGTGTTTCCAAACTTTTTTTGTGTTTTTGTTTTTATACGCCTTAACGGGATGTCGGACCCAAGTTACAGGGATCTACAACCTTCCAATATAAGAATTATGTTGGAAATCTTTGATTAAAAATTTAAAAAAATTCATAAGATTAGTTTATAATAAAAGCGAGAGCATGGTGTTTTCATGTTTTAAGAAAAAGTAAATTTATTAATAATAATTGGGATAAACAATTTTCCGTCGGTAATTATTAGTCAAAAGAGGCATGAATTTTCAACGCAAAAATTAGAATTAAATTACAAATTTAAAAATCTGACAAAATTTGAGTATACTATTTAAATCATGCCTAAGGGCATAGCGTTCAGGATTTTTTCAAAAATTCATTTTTTTGTTTATAAAAAAGTATTAAATATGACCACTTGTTGAGTCCGACATCCCCTTAAGATCGATTTATATGTTTTAATTTCAGTAAAACTTTATAATGCGTGTTTCCAAACTTTTTTATACATCGAGATCAAGCGATCCAAGTCGCATAATTATAACAATAAAATTATTTTCTGAAACTTCACTAGTATATGTGTATAAAAATCCAATAAAAATATTGGAAAAAACAGAGGTGTTCTCGAAAAAAAATATGTTCAAGTGCAGACAGACATACAATTTATAAATAATTTTTTTCAGTAACATTGAAGTAATTTTTATCTGTTTTCGGTATACAAAAAAGTGTAAAAGCGAAAAAAAACGTACTTTTAAAAAATTTATCAAAAAATTACGGTTTTATTTGAATTTTAATTTACTTTTTTCACACTAAAAGACATTTTATAGAGCTTTAATCATTACCATCGTAAATTGCGACCTTCAAAACATAGGAATTAGTGGTTTTGAAATTGTTTGGAAACAATTTTATTGCACTGCATTAACACTTTGACTTATTGGATACCGACAAAACGTCTCTTTGGGTTCATTTTTATCACGTTCCATAGTTTATTTTCAACACGTTTATTTACTTAAAAAAATATACATTTACAAACCTCTTGGGGTGGTACGTCGTAAGTTCGCGTACGCAAATCTACACGAGCATAACTGTCGACGCATGGCAGGATGAAGAAAATCCCTGTATAGACAAATTGTAAAAAAATTTTCTTGATTCTATACATAAATATATTATAAATTTTTTTTTAAAATTACGATGTACAACAAAGCTTTCGCTATCCGTTCGAAAAGTATAGTTAGAATTGGAGTTTCATCGAAACTTTTAATTAATTGGTTTTACATAAATTTTCCGGAAATATGCTTGATATTACAAAACTATCTCGTATATATACATGTCCGTCCACTATATATTATAAACTTGGTGCACGTTCATATATATATGCGTGAACATTAAAAGTATATATATTAAACATATATATAGTTACTGTTCAGCTAAAGTTTTAAACTCCTCAAATTATTTATATACTGCACATAAAAAAATATTTTACAATACAACACAGTCCGTTTTTAATATTTTATTCCCGTACATATATATATATATATATATATATACACGGATAACCATACTTTTTCAAGGCAACGCGTTATTGTCACCTGGTAACGTAATTATAAATAAAGAAAACTTGATAAATATAATGTTCGAAGTAGGTATACCGAGTATCAAAAGTTTTAAACTACTTTATTTTGTTTGCTCATTTATTTATTAATATATATATATAGGTACACAACTTTTATACGCGACTTTACATTATATATGGTATATATATATATATATATATATATATATATATGTACTTTATTATAACTATATATGTATATATTATACAAGAAATCTTCTTATTATATGTACAGTTTGAAAGTTAATTTTTTAAACTAAAAGTCAATTGTGGAACAGCTAAGTAATATTAGTTCAATAAAAAGTGATAAAGAAAAATATATAATATTTGTTACCTGGTCCTTTAGCGCCACCAGAGAGGAGTCTACCGAGGCGAAATATGACAGCTCTTTCGTATTCTTGTACAACCTATATGTACGTTGTGGAGTACGTACGAAACAGAAAATAAAAATGTACGTGTAACAATTAAGTGAAGGTATATTCATTTCGCATATTACATATAGTGAATTTTTTTTATTATAATAATATACATTTTTTGAAAATCATAGACTAATATTTAAAAGGATGTCGGACTCAGAAAATGGTCTTTTTTAATATTTTTTTATAAACAAAAGAATACATTTTTGAAAAAGACCTGAATGCCATACCCTTAGGTATGTTTTTAGCAGTATATTCAAATTTTTTCAGATTTTTAAATCAGTAATTTAAATATTACTTTTTTTTACGTTGAAAATTCATGCCTTTTTAGATCAATAATTACCGACCGAAAATTGTTTATTCAATTATTATTAACAAATTTACTTTTTCTTAAAAAATCAAAACCTCATGCCATTACTATCAGATTTTTAATTCGATATTTCCAAGATAATTCTTATGTTGAAAGGTGTAGATCCCTGTAACTTGGGTCCGACATCCCGTTAAGGCATTTACGTAGTAAAATAAAACATTGTATTTGAAATAGCTATAAAAATATATTTTTTTGAATTTTTTTAAAATATAATTTTTTATACATGGTTCAAACAACGAATTTGATTAAAGTATTTATATATTTATTCAATCGAATACTTTATTCAAATTCACTAAATTTCTTACTTCAGTGCCCTGCGATTCCAACAAAAGTTACACGAATTTACGTCATTAGGTGTTTTAACGATTCAATAAAGTGACTTATATACGTCTAACTGCGCCTCTGCGTATTTTAAATTAATTAAAGTTGCAACATTTTCTTCTGCTGTACTCTCGACTCGTAATGTCCACGTTTTATACATACTTACTCGTTCGTAAAAGATGGAAAACGAGAATGCAACGTACGTTTTCCGATAAATATGATAATCTGAATTAAAACGTAATAAGTACACGCGATAATGCGCAATTACCTTGAAACATACGAAGAGCGAAAAGGGCATCGTCATCACCACCAAAACCCAGGAAAGTATGATGAGGACTTTTCCGCACGTTCCTTCGTCGGTATCCTTGCTGTTGCCATCTTCCGCTGAAACGAAAGATCAATTTATTTGTATGTAATAAATTAATTGTATATACGCCTTTACATATTTCAATGAGGCAAATTTTTATTTCATAATTTATATTTATTATTTATATAATTTATATAATTATTTATACTAATTTTTTATTTGTTGGATTTTTTTTATATATTTCGACTGGTAACACCGCAATAATGGGGATACGTAACTTAAATTTATGGTCGTCGGTAAAATACTGAATTATTCATTATATTTAATGAATATATTATAGTGAACAATATAAGTAAAAAATGTAAATTTTAAAATTAATTTTGAAAAAAATAATCTTATTACGATATAATAATGCGGTTAGTATCCCAACAATCTCGAAACCGTAAATTTATGCGCGAAAATAGAGAGTAAACCACGAATTTTCCATAATAGCATGTACATATATATATATATATATATATAGATTAGACTTTATATAAATAATGAAAGCTCTCGCAGCTTCCTCTCGATCGATAAATGTATCCAGAATCGTACGCACGTCCCTCGCTTTCGTTATGCCTTCCTCGTACAAAATCCTTCTCTTGGTCTCTCACTCTTTTTTCCTCTCTCCTTTTCCTTCCGGTTATTGACCGAAGAGTGAAAGATATACAAGTGTGTGAGTGTGTGTGTGTGTGTAGGGGAGAATTTTCTCACTGTGTGAAATTTTATGGGCTTGGCTTTGATGGTATATAGGCTTTGACTTTATGTATCGAGCTTTTTTGCGTCTGGTTATATCCGGGAAAGCTTCCTCTCTCTCTTTCTCTCTCTATAGAGGAGATAGTTTCTTTCGAAATGAAAAATAAAGAAGTAGAAAAAAAATTCTATGTATAGTTCGTGGGTAAAATTGTACGTATATATATTTACGCTTGAGTTTAATTTGATTGGATGTTGAATTAAAATTTCTGTGACTTACTTTTTGAAATACTGAATTAAAAATCTGAACAAAATTTATATAAATATAATAGTTTAGAACATATGAGAGAACGTGACATTTTTTTTTTTTTTTTTTTTTTTTTTATGTTATTTAACGTCGCTCTATTTATGCTGCCAGGGCTAATCAGCGACGGAGGTGAACGGTGTGTCTGTAAACAAAGCACATGTAGTTGAAACAGTGGTGCTTGTGTCGATCGGAAGATATCATCGGTCACTGTAATTAGTCTAATAATTACAGTTTCCTGTCCTCCCGATGGAACCACCGCGATCCTCTTTACATCTTCGCGTCCCTAACGTTCCCTATAGTTCAGATGCCCGTGCCTCTCATGCACTGACAATAAGTGCACGAAACGCACGCGCACCTGAACTGGCGTCACATTATAGTGACACGCCGAGCCACTGAGACGCGGTGTTCGAAAAATGCACATGAAAAAATTTTCAGAGGTACACGTCTGGGATCGAACCTACGACCCTCGATGTGAGAGTCGGGAGCTCTACCCATGAGCCACCGCGGCTCAACGTGACATTTTGATTTCTTTGAAATAAAACTTTTATGATAATAATTGATGAACCAATTTTCGGCCGGTAATTATTAACTCTTGGAATAATTGTATTCTTTAAAAATTTATTTATTTATAATAATTTAACAGCAAACAAATTCAATTATTAGTAGTATAGAATTGTAACCTAAAGCTTTTAGCTGTCAGAAAATCCTGAAACCCATTCATCCAAAATAAAAAAAAACAATTTTTACGAACAGAAAAAGCAAATCAAAAAGGTGTTCACTATACAGAAATTATATTTTTATGAAAACGTGTTTTAAAGGATAAAGAAAAATTCTAATTAAATGATCAATGAAAAACCTGAAAAACGTTAAATATTATTAAAAACATGTCTAAGGTCTTTACGTTCAAGATTTTTTTTCAAAAAATCATTTTTTTCTGTGTACAAAAATGTAAATATTGACTATTATCTAGCTCTGAAATGTTCTTAATTTTAAATATACAACAAATTATTTTTTAACAGATATTAAGGTTAGGTTATAGGTCAAAAAATAACTTTGGTGAAAATGATTCTGTCTCGATGTAAAATTCCAGAAAAACTTATATTTTTGCAACAAATCTACCACAAAAGTTTTAGATCGTAAAGATGAAAAACAAAAAAAAAATTTTTTGACCCAATTTATACTCTATAATCTCTCATATTTTTTTCACAGTTTTTCGTTAACTGCGTATAACTTTCGTCAAGCAGTCTATAAGATTGAATTTCATGTGAATTCTTAGATATGTGCGTACCAGAAAACAGTTCTCAAAGTTGCAACGAAATTCGTTTCCCGGGAGGTGGAACCCCTCCTTGTCAGCCAATCGAAAAGTCAGTATTTTCGACGGAAAGTGATAAGTACGAAGTGACTTCAATATGTAATTAATCATTACATCAATAGCTATGGCGCTCAATTTCGATTTTGGACACTTAAAGAAAATAGAGTTTTTACCACACAAAATCAGAGTTGAGCGCCATACCTATTGATGTAATGATTAATTACATATCGCTTAGCTGATCAAAAAGTCAGTATTTTCGACGAATAGTGATAAGTACGAATCAATTCTGAGAACACATACCGAAGTCACTTCGTACTTGTCACTTTTCGTCAAAACTACTGATTGTTCAATCAGGTAAGCAATATGTAATTAATCATTACATCAATAGCTATGGCGCTCAACTCTGATTTTATGCCGTAAAAACTCTATTTTCTTTAAATGTTCATAATTATTGTCGAATGCGAACTCAGCCTATCTGACGGCAGCGCCACTTCTGCTCCCGAAATTCGGGTGGAGGATTTGTGAAGCTATCAGTACAGGCTCCCCTTAAAGGATTAATCTTTTATATCTCCATGGCGCGTGTCGCCACAAACGAGGTTGTTAAAATGATTTTTCCCAGATGATAATACATTTAACTTACAAACAAAGAGAGGCTTTACCAAACTCTAGGCTATGATTTCTTTTATAAAAATATGAAGGAACCGGGAGTTACAGGTTTTAACGCTTTTTTCTAAATATAAGCAAAAATCTCATCGAAAAAACCCTTGATTTTGATCCGCTTATAACTCGGAAACGAGTAAGAAAGATGTGCATTCAAACCCAAATTCAAAAGATCGAAAGCCAAGATCGAGTAAATATGCATTTAAAAAAAGCTAAAATATCTCAATTTGGTAAAAAATTATGGAAAAAATAAGAATTCTAAAAAATCATCAAATTTGAATGTTAAATTTTCGTTAAAATTTTCATCTATAATTCCTGTTTCTTCCATAACTTTTGACCAAATCAAGAAGTTTGAGCATTTTTTTCAAAATGCATGTACTCGATCTCAGCTTTCTTTTAAAGTTTGGTTTGAATGTACATATTTACTCGTTTCCGAGTTATAAAGCGATCAAAATCAAGGGTTTTTTGTCGGCGAGATTTAAGAAAGGGCATTGGAAACTATAACTTCGAGTTTCTTCATATTTTTCATAAATCATATCCTACAGTTTATTGGCAAAGATCCGTTTCATAAAAGTCGTGTACACTCACCTTGTAGGTTCGTTAAACGAATATATAGTTGTATAACACACGCAATCAAGAAATGTCAGTTTTATTATATATATATATATAACTACGCTCGTTTCGACGAAGAACTAACATTTTCGCGTCGAGTCAAAGGTAAGGTATATATATTCGAAACTGATTCAATTACAAACGTTAACGTCGCATCTTAAAACGTTGAGTGATCATATTTAAGCGCTATTTCATATAAATACTTTAAACAAATCAGATTTCATATATTTTAACCAAATGGACTATGGCAAACGTAAAGATGTTCAACTCGTTAAGTAATTCTGCACTTTCGTACTTACTAATTATTTCCAAATGTATACATTATTCCCGCACAGATATTATTGTCTCTCTCTTACAATTATTTATTTACAAGATATAGAGTTAAATATATATTGACAAATCGATGTACAACGAATATACGATAATAATTATAAATGTGCAATCGGGTCATTATATATAATTTCGTAGAGTGTAAAATACAAATGACGATACATATATTTATAAGATGATCTAATTAAAATCTCTAAATGGAAGTAGCTCTATTATGTAATTAATGGTGCGCGGTCCAGGTGCTTTCATCTCCCGTTCTATAATGTTATTATTAACTCGTAAACTTTACTATCTATATCTGTACACACACACTCATACACACATATATTTACGCACATCTTTGAATTATATTATATATATAGGTATCTTAATTGGATATCAATAATTAATACCTAATTCACCAGGTAATTAATTTAATTTTCCAGCATTTATATATATTATATTTATCTTTACAGAGGATTAAATTTTTACGTATATTATATAATATATATAGTATATGCGTTTTTCCAAATCGTTATTCATATCTAAGGTAAAAACTTTAAATGTTAAATGTGAATATATATCGCCTAGTTTTGAGATATTGTTTAGAGGGTATTAAAGGATTCACTGCTCGGGTATATTTATTTGCACAAAGGGGGAAATATATGCGTGTGTATATATATATATATATATATATAAATACTGTTGCGATGAAATTTATCCAATTAAGATTGACATATATATATTACCTTGTGATAATTAACATTAAGATGCTTATCGGTATGATAATTTAAATGTATATTAAACTCATTAAAATGATTATTTATTAATTATATCGGTACTTTTAATTTAAAAATAAAGAAAAAAAAGTTTTGCTATATATATATATACTACAACATTTCATAAATAATGACTGCATATAAGGACGAGATTATTTTTAGATGAATATATAAACGAGTGGCGAATTTTACCAACGAAACGTTGCATATGGGCTATTTCACGCCAAGTGGTACGATGAAAATTTTAAATCGCTCCAAAATTTGAAAACAGGCTGGAAATATCTTTCAGAAGATAGAAAAAATTTTTAGGTGTTAAAAATAATTTGCCTAAGAGTTATTCCACCATGAAAAATGGAAATTTTTCAATTTTTTAGAAAAATTTCTATTTTCAAAGCCATTTATCTCAAAATCTATTGATTTTTTTGAAAAAAACATTAAAAACAACTTTTATTCAAAATAATCCTTAGAACTTATCTACCTGGGTTACAATTCTTAATTTTAAAATCTCGAAGAGATAGGGCACTTGGAAATATTGAATATCAAAAAAAGGCGACCACGCCACAATCGATTTTGATCTAACACCGCTCAAAAGATCACATTTTTCGAGAGCTTTCAAATGGCGGTGGTTAGATTATTGGCCAAGACCGCTGGTGTAAGTTAGGCCCTAAAATACATGAAAATGAGTGATTTTATGAGGTTTATGGGGTATAACTTACACCAGCGGTCTTGGCCAATAATCTAACCACCGCCATTCGAAAGCTCTCAAAAAATGTGATCTTTTGAGCGGTGTTAGATCAAAATCGATTGTGGCGTGGTCGTCTTTTTTTGATATTCAATATTTACGGTCGTTCTATCTCTTCGAGATTTTAAAATTAAGAATTGTAACCCAGGTAGATAAGTTCTAAAGATTATTTTGAATAAAAGTTGTTTTTAATGTTTTTTCAAAAAAATCAATAGATTTTGAGATAAATGGCTTTGAAAATAGAAATTTTTCTAAAAAATTGAAAAATTTCCATTTTTCATGGTGGAATAACTCTTAGGCAAATTATTTTTAACACCTAAAAATTTTTTTCTATCTTCTGAAAGATATTTCCAGTCTGTTTTCAAATTTTGGAGCGATTTAAAATTTTCATCGTTCCACTTGACGTGAAATAGCCCATATACATTTTGTCTTTTATTTAAATAAAAAACCCCTATATATTTTTGGTTTTTGATTAAAATAAAGAAAAAATGTATATGCAACATTATACCTATCCCCCAAGAAAAATATAATCCATTCGAATTTTTGAATTAACGATTAAGTGTTTATTATCGCATTATAAACTTAAATATATACACATACATTTCCCTATTAAACTTAATTCCCATTCCATAATTATTACAATAATTATTTAACAAAACGACTGACATATTATGGTGATAAACACACTAAACCTTCATAATATGCAAGCACATTTTACGATCTTCGTATATATGTGTGTGTGTGTGTGTGTGTGTATAGCGAATTAGACAATCGATACTCGATTGAACTCGACAAATATTCGCACAGCCTACACACGTGTACGTATTTTTTTTTTTTTTGGCGGTTATGGGGGAATGGAATACATGCATCTATACTTACACAAACAGTAAAATTGTACAACATACGAGTATACGATCGCGAATATAGTACAAATTAAAAATAATACGCTTTTCGACTACTATGTTTGGTTTTCTTTTTCTTTTTAACCACAACGCGTTATAATTAACGCGTTCAATTTTCGTTTTAAAAGTGAAAAAAACGAACAAACTTTTAACCCGCAATATAACGAACAAACGTGCAATAAAAATAGTATTTACGTCACTGCGGGTAATACCTACAATTTTGTTGTTCTTATATATATATATTGTTGTTTCGTCCGTGCGCGTGGATGTACAGTTTTACGCGATACATTTCCTGCCGGACGGCGAATGATATAAGTACAAATGGAAATATGTGTATAGGTTTGAATAAATTGTCTAAAATAGTATATATACAACTCGCGTTGTAGATTATATTTACTTTGATCGGGGTAATCTGGTGAATTATATAATAATAGAAACCGAATCGACCACGAGCCCTCGATAAATATAGAAATATTATATATTTCTTTGCGACCGCATTTTTTTTTTCTATTTTTTTTATACATAATATTACTAAATATAAAAGAGTTTATCATTTTATTATCGACGGGACGGAGGGAGGTATATCCGTTTTGTCGAGGGCGTATAAGCTTTTTTTTCTTTCCTCGACTTTATATATATAATTGAAAATATTTGAATGTGTGTGTGTATATATATCGTGTTCGATGTGTTACATCGATCTTGTATTATAGTTTAAAAAAGTTTGATATCTTAATTTACTGGGAATTAAATTGTTGATTTTCCCTTATATATATATATACAGTTCCTAATGAGATTCTTTGAGAACTTTAGGAACATAGAGGTTTAATTCTTTGACGGAACGCATCCGTTTGTGTGTACGTATATGTATGTGTATAATACGAAAATTTAGGTCGAACTATTATAATTTGTCAAGAGCAAACATAACTCAAAAACATATACATATATATATATATATATATACTTTTAATATGGCAATTAACATTTCCTCGCTCTGAGTAATATTACGGTTTGGATAAATAAAGTTGACCCAGTGGAAAATATATATATACATGATATCAAACGATGTATAATTATGAAATTCGTATATATATATATAATACACAAATTGATATTTTCGAGAATTATCTGACGCACCGCGACGATGACAAAATAATGTTCAAACGACTCAAATATTGCAATTAATGTTGCATTTATTTATTTAAGAGAGAAATTAGAGAGAAAAAAAAGTTTTTCGCTGCTAAAATATTTTTTATTATTTAAGTATACAAATCGTAATTGATGTAATAAATTATACTGCATGTGTGTATATATATATACTTAACATCTATATATGCATGGTTAAGGATAATTGATGGGAGAAAATAATGTGACAATATTTATATACACACACAAGATTCATTAGCTTTTAATCGATCTTATATGTAGACGCCGAACACGTTAATGTTCTAGTGTGTTAACGATTGTTTAAATTTCGAGTGTACATTATTATCGACTTCCCTTTGCGGGTAGTTAATTTAATGTCTCTTTTTCTTTTTGTATACTTTTGGTATAGCGTTTATTACGTTATTTTACGTGTATAAGTATTATTACAATATTATTCGCGTTATAAATACGAAATTTAAGATGCGAGTCGATACATATATATATATATATATATTAGTAATGGTATATGAAATATATATTCGAAATCTTGAAATTGACATCGCGTATCGAATATATAAATCGAAATTTTTTTACTTTCAAATAGCGTGAAACGTGTAAGAATTGCATTTTTTTAAAAGTGTAATTCTCGCATATATTTCACATTTCAAAAGTTTAAAGTTTCCGATTCACAAATTCTAGCCTCGATATATTTTTACACACTTCGGGGTTTAGAGTCGTTAATTATTTAAAATGCAATATATCGCATTTGTTGAAAATTAAATGTACGGAACGTATAATATGCGATCTACCGAGGTATACATGTATAAAAATACAAAAAAATATTAAAAAAAAAAATATTACAGATCGCGATGTGCTACCCAAAATGTAAGATGATTCAGTGAATCTTATTTACATATAAATTACAATTCATCGAACGATCCGTTTTATCACGGTATATTTTACATTAAATTATGGTATATTCTTGCGTAGTTATACATCACGCAAAAAGTAGTTTTATTTATAAAATTAATCGTTATACAGTTATATAGATTGTTCAATTATTCTAGACTATCGCGATTGATCGTGCATTATTTATCAATCGTTTATACAACTGCTTTCGTGTGTAAGTATATATATACAGTGTTCCAAGTTCACTTTAAGAAACATATTTCCGGTTAGTTTTTCTTTCACTTTGCGTTTATAACAATATTATTTAAATACGTAAAATTTAACATTATTTTATTGATTTTATCGCGCAGAATATTTAGAGTATATAAAATGTGGATCTAATATATATATATATTTAAGCGACCGATGTCACATTATGCAAAATTCATTAATTTCACTGACATCGTAAAATCTCTCGTTGAAAATGTCCGTATATACGATTAAACTTGAAATTACATTACACGACATGTTCGCCCTTTATTTCACAGATTCTTTAATAAAAATTAAATAATAACATTTAATGCTGTAACGTTAATTTTTATACGTTCCCTTTTTTGTTCACGCAGATTGTCAATCTATGACTGCTTATTGCCTTTTAGTTTAGTTAGAAATAGTTTTTCGAATTTGGTCGAATTTTAAATGAATTTTATCGCCTTTTCTTTGTAACCGCCGTTGTTGTATTTACACGACAGATTTTGCGATATCTATCTAACCGGGCCTTACCACTTTACGATGACTTTTTTGAACGGTGAAATGTATTTTTTAATTATTCGGTCACAAATGATATTTTAAGTTTTTTTGTTTATCGTTCATGACAGTTTTAATAAACTAACTAAGAGAGGCCATGGTCTTCGGATCACAGATCTTAACCAAATTCTAGGATATGTTTTGTATAATATAAAAGTATGAGAATAGTCAGATTTTTAGACCCTTACGCGTTAATTTACCCAAGTTATTGATAACTAAAGCTAATTTTGTTAAAAAAATTACTGCCACTTTGATCGCTTGTAAATCGGAAACAAATAAATAAAGATACTCAATCTTAAATTTAAAAGAAAGCTGAGATTAAATAGATGTGATTTAACGGGATGTCGAACCAAAGTTACAGGGATCTACACCTTTCAACATAAGAATTATATTGAAAATAATAAATTAAAAATCTGAACAAAATTCATATCGGTAGTTTAAAACAAAAGTGAGGTCATGACGTTTTGATTTTTTAAGAAAAACTCATTTTTTTAATAATAATTGAATAAACAATTATCGGTCGGTAATTATTGATCGAAAAAGGCATGAATTTTGAACACAAAAATCAGAAATAAATTACAAATTTAAAAATTTGAAAAAATTTGAATATACTCTTTAAAATATGACTAAGGGCATGGCGTTCACGATTTTTTAAAAAATCTATTCTTTTGTATATAAAAAATATTAAAAATTACCATTTTCTGAGTCCGACATTCCCTTAAAAAAAAAGAAGCTCAAATCCGTTAAATATGAAATTGATAAAATTTTGGCCAAAAACGTCAATACTTTTTTACTACTAAATTTCAGTTAAAATTTCAGCAATTTCTTGTTTTCTCTATAACTTTACTCCAAATTATCCGATTTAATCATATTTTCTTTTAAATCATACCCACTTGATGTTAACTTTATTCAAAACAGTTTGAGTAACTAGCTTTATTCGTTTTTAAGTTATAAACGATCAAAGTAAAAGTAATTTTGTTTACTAAATTGGCTTTAGTTATCCATAACGTGGGAAAATTAACGCGTTAGGGTCTAAAAATCTGGTTTTCCGCATGCTTTTATATTACAAAACATATCCTAGAGTTTGGTTAAGATTCTTGATCCAAAAACCGTGGCCTCTCCTAGTAAGATTAATAAATATAAATTTGTTACTCGCTCCCCCCTTCTAACATTTGCTAAATAGAAATGTCTTTTGAAAGGCACAATTGACGATACATACATATTCGTTGATCGTGTATTTTTGACAAAAAAATGTTCGTCCGTCGTAACAATAAATCGATGTTGTTGGTGATATTTGAAACAATTAAATTACCCTAATGTCCAAAGTAAATTAAAATTTGCAATTTTAACGTAGAAGTTTCGATTTTTTTACAGAAATAAGCGTCACTTTCCAAGATTAATCTGAAGTTGTCTTTGAACTAGACATAAATGAGAAGTTACTGGAGTCTACGATATTAACGCACGAGTTTATTTGATTTTAGTGAATTTTTGTTGTTCTTCTCTTCGTTTCATTTCTATATCTTTAATAATCTTAATAAATTATTATTTTTTTATTTCCACATTCGTATTTGTTAAAAGTGCGCGATTTTACTTATTCTTACAATAAATATGCATATACATTACAAAAACTTCGTTCTCGTGCAAAGAACATCGGACTTTTATAATTAAAACGCGCGGGTTTTACAATTTTTTAAATAAACTTCTTAAATAACCCTTATCACACCGATGTTAATTATAAATTTACGTACGTGCATGTGTGTGCGTGTGTGTGTGTGTGTACCTGCGTGTATATACGTGCAGTATATAAAAATCCATCACTATTCATATTTCACTATATATTGGACGTGTATGTATATATACTTTTATAACAATGCATATAAAGAGTATATATATATATAAATACACGTATGGAACATCCACCTGGACAACAAGTGAACCACAACGTATATATATATAATAACCTCCCGGAGTAACAATCAACCCCATAACGCTCACACCGAAATATATACGTCAAGGAAGCAAAAAAAAAAGCAGAGTCTCACCCAAGTTACAGCATGATCGATCGGCACGAGTTATTATTCCGTGAAATAGAGAGAAAAAAAAAGAAATCTCACCTTTGGACATGATCCCCCGAAAAGAGACGCGTCTGTCGCGTCGCTACCGTGAGGTGTACACTATATATCTCGACAACAAACTCGCGTCGTCCACCTCGACCGGGCCAGTGTACCCTCGGAGCACCTTATGCACGAGTGCAACCGAGAGAAGCGGCTCGTTCACCTATGTCGCACCGATACGTTCGAGCAAGAGCGAGATATACGATTCTTCCTTTCGTACCTTGTTTACGCTTGCTTTCCATCCTACTCCTACATGGGAGGGGTACTTCGGACATGCGCACTTTACACTCCGATTTTATACGTGCATACTATACATATATATATATATATATCCATTTTTCCCTTCGAAATATCTCTTCGTATTTTTATACATGTTTTTTTTTTTTTTAACGTTTCGATTAATCTTACGATATTATTGATATATTTATATGTGGCGATGTATTTATTTTATTATACGCGCGATCGCGGATTATTATTGTATTCGCGATCTGTATTTGTTAACGAGCATGTATTATGTCATTGATTATTAATAAAGAATACAATTTTTTCTGTTGTTTATAATGGGGGGAGGGGGGGGGGGTTGTGGAAGAAAACAGAATGGACGGGTTTATCGATTATCGATTTTATTGATTTTTATATATTCGGTCGGGAAACGCTGTGTGTGTTCGCGAATACGTGCAAAACCTCTCGTGTGTGTGCGTGTGTTTATTATAAATTATAGGCTACTTAATTTATATGTATACACACGCACACGTATATATATATTTATTTATTAAGGGAATGGCAGAAAATGGTAATTTTTTTATAGACAAAAGAATGAATTTTTGAAAAAATTGTGAACGCTTACCTACTCAAATTTTTCGATTTTTACATCGATAATTTAATTTGGATCATTAAGTTGAATATTTATGTATTTTTTTATTAATATAACTCAAGTAGAAATTTAACATTTGATGATTAAATAAAAATCTAATTTTGTCATTAATTCGACATTTGTTCGGTACTTTGTAACACTTGAACGTTTTTTTGGATTAGAAAACGTTAAAATTATTTATTTAATTATTATTACAAAAATAATTTTTTCTCAAAAAAGTCAATCCGACTCATCCTAGCTCCCTTATATTTTAACATCCGTATGAATATTCGTCAGATTTTTAATCAATATTTTAGCCGATATAATTTTTGTGCTGAAAAGTGTGGGCCTGTGTATTTCGAATCCGACCGAGCAAAAAAAAGATTAATATTACATTTATTTATTTACAGAACTGCACTAAATAATTAAATAATAAGTCGGATATAAAGTTTGGGATGAAAAGAACAAGGACACCTAAAAAATTTCTACACCGAAAAAATCATGTAAAATCGTTATACATATATTCGGTGCAGAAATTTTTTATGGTGTCTTTATTGTATTGACCTCGAATTTTGTAGAATGACTTATTATATAATTATCTAGTGTAGTATGGTATTCGGGTTTTGCATAAAATTGCGTATATTTTAAAAACAATTTTTAATAATAATCATTTTTTGTCCGGTCGGTAACACAGTGAGTATACCACCTCCTTAAATAATATCAATTTTCAGTTAATAAAAAAAACTATATAATATTAATAATAACTAAACAGATTAACACGACATTTTTAATGTACCATGTCACGTTAAAAATATGCGAACAAAAATTTAGTCAATTAATAGTTTTTTCTTTCTATTTTTACTTTTTTTTCGCATCGAAGACGCCCGTCAAGGAAAACTGACAAGAAGTTTGATAATCAAATAAAAGTCAACTGTTCTAACGTTGGAAGAGTAAACTAGAAGAAGGCAGTGCAAGATATATAAGTAAATGTGAATTTTTCAAGAGAATATATCTTTAAACGTATCTTCTCTATTTTAAAATAAAGTAGATAAAATCGAATTCAGTCAGCCGCGTGCCAATAAACATCATGTCAATGCCTGTATATACGTCGAATGTAATATGCGACATCTACATCGATAAACAATTTACTGTTGGTACGTATCGTTGTAAAAATTGTTAATTATTGTGATATTCGATAATTTAATATTATTTACTCTGAAAATTTACTACGATGAGTATATGTAACGATAATATTTTTGTAATCCACAAATTACAATTATATTTACATAATTTCATATTTATTCTGCAGGTATAAATAAATACATTTTTCTCATTGTAAAGCGAGTCAATAACAATATTGCACAACCAAAAATTGTGCAAAATTAACAACATATAATTGTCTATTGATTAAACTTTTATAAAATATTTTCGTTCGCTACGATATATCTCTTCTCTATAATTAAATCATATACACACACATATATATATATATATACCGACAATAAAAGATACAATAAAAAAATCTGCATATACTGCAACATTTGAGCAACGATTGCGCGTGCATTAATTTTTATACATACATAATATACAGTAAAAATAGAGTTGGTAAAAATAAATTGTTCGCATTTGTTTCGCATGTATCCGTAATGCACACCGCGTTATATTTTCGACCAACGTGTTATATAGTTATCAGCGTAAAATTGTATTTGCAGAATAATCATAGATTTTTTTTTGTAACTTCCGTTGTTAAACTTGTCAGCGGAAATCGCGTACGATGACAAAGAAAGAGATATTTATCGATCCGAACTTTATAATTAAAGGTATAAATAATTTTCTTTTTTGCATATACATAACTATTTCGTTCCAATGTTAATCTCGGATTATGATTTTTACTTGGTCGTTTTACGTGTTTTAAAACTTGATATACTCTCGACGTATACATCGCAAGTTTTTCATCGTATATATAAGTCGAAATATTATATTAAAAGTCTTTTTGTATTCGTAGACGTGTAGAGTAAAAATTTGAATAACGTTTTTAAGAATGGATTGAAATATACTTTATTGTAATTAATTGAATAATGGAAAAGTGTTGTTAAATTATGATATACAGTCGATTTTTCTCTTGGAGATTATCGCGAAATATCCGGATGTAAAATAGATATAATAAAATTTTGCGACAGAGCGTCATATATTGAAGTGCACGTATTATATTGAGAGTTATATATATATATATTATATCCTTCTGCTTTTTCTCGTTAAATTGTAAAGTCAGGGTAATATTCTGTAATTTTGATGTATGGCGCATAAAAATAATTTTTATATTGATGTATTCGTAAAATGTTTATGTTATTCGTTTTCTTATGTGTATCCGTGTCACTATTTCTTGTAATGTATAACCATTAATTAAATTAATGTCAACTTCGACGCGTTTTTCGTGACGGAGCATCAGTTTTCTAATTATTATTATAGTTTATTAAATAACACTTTTGCGCTTAGGTATATACATCCAAAATACAGTGGTAAATTAATTTATTTTAATCGGAGATAAATACATAAGGTTTGCAAATATTACAAATCAGTCTAGTGAAAATTCGGTAACTCTCAAGTGATGTCGTAATAAGAAAGTGAGAATCTCATAATTTTTAGTAGACTGAATTGTAGTTTTAATGTTTTATATGTATATATTAAATAGTTATTTATGCACATAGAGAGTAAAATACGCGTTTATTCCCGGGATGAAAGTTGCTGCCTTCTACATTCTGATGTACATATAAAATTTTTCACCCTAATCATTTAAAAAGTCACTTTTTGCAATAACAATATATTTTTTTTTCATTTAAACGGATTTTGGAATCAGAAAATGATCAGTTTTAATATTTTTTTATAAACAAAAGAATTAATTTTTTTTTAAATCTTGGACGCCATGCCCTTAGGCCTGGTTTATACAGTATACTATATTTTTTCAGATTTTTAAATTTGTAATTTAATCGTGATTTTTGCGTTGAAAATTCATGTATTTTTCGATCAATAATTACCGACCGAAAATTGTTTATTCATTTATTATTAACAAATTTGTTTTTTCTTGAAAAATCAAAACGTCATACCCTCGCTTTTGTTTTAAACTACCCATATGAATTTTTTCAGACATTCCGTTAATATAATAAATTAAAAATTTAATTTTCAAACCCCTGGTCCGAAAAGTGTACTTTTATTAATCCATTTATGGGGAGTGAAATTTCATTTTAATCCCTAGGGACGTAAAATACTTTGGTGCCCGATAAATTTACTTTTTAGATGATCAGGGTAAAAAAAAAATGTATTTCTTCCATATATTAATTATTTTATTAATATAAATTTCGTAAACGATATAGAAAAACATATGACTTACGAAAAAGTACATTGTAAAATTTAGTACGTGATATTTTGAAATTTGACTATGTTAAGTGTAAATTTTACTTGGTAGCCTAGGTCATTTTTTGAAATTTTTTGAGGTCTATGACCATGGCACTTGAAAGCCTTATAATTTTTACGAGACTGCCTTCTTTTAGTATTTATAAAAAAAATTTCTCCGTATACAATATTAAACTGTAAACATGCTTACATTATTGAATATTCACTAAAGAATTTGTGATTAATTATATATACTTATAACTATGTTACTGAGTGAATAGTCCTTTGTTTAGCGAAAAATCCCTAATTCAAATATCCACTGTACATATTCACTGACTCGATTAGTAAAAATTTTACTAAATATTTAGTAATTCATGATTTCGTAAAAACATAAATGTTCTTTTTAATAAGTGATTAATTTCTATTTTCAGGGGTTACATTCACTAATTTCTATTTTTAGTAATTATATTCACTAATTTCAGTACTGCGTACAATTTATTATTATTGAAAATTTCACTAATTGTAAGTCGAAGACTAATTTTAATTTTAATTACCCAGAATATACAAAATTTTGTGATAAATAGACATAAACAATTCAATGCTAGGATAATTTAGCGTATATCCAACCTCACTCGATCATCGTTACATCTGACAAACGAACAATATGTTAGAGAATACACAATTGAAGAAAAAAGTGATACAGTCCCGAGCATTTCTCCTCGAGTGGTTTTTTTCCTTTTTATCTCGCCCTAAAAGAAAACCTTCTTGATGTCCTCGAACCTCACGAAACTTTCCCATTTAATCTCCTCTCTTTCACCCTCCGACACGAGGTTTCACTCACGATCGAGCACTTCCGCCTTCTCTTTTATATTGTTTCAAGGACGATAAACTTTTCTTTTCTCCGGGTGCGTCGCGAGATGTACATCACAAACACGCAGACAATTTCAAATTTAAACGAATATCAATTTCCAGTCTGAATTATTATAATTAAACGTTATTATACTCGAATCATTATCTATCGAATGTATCTTTGGTTTCACTCGATCGAATGAGCGCAGGAGCTCTAATCTCCGTGAAAACAAGTGCGATAAACCTTGTCGTTCTCAAATTTTATACCATTTACTTGAAACGAAGATAACGAATTTTACATCTGTTTACGACGTATCATTAATTTATATATTTACTTTATTTACCTTAATCATTTGAAATTCATTTCAACGGTTAATCAGATCACGCGCGTATATATCTGAACTTGTAATTGTTATACATATATATTGTTTCTCAATCGAATCGACGTATATATATATGTATATAGATTATATATCACAATATTCGACGTTATTTTCCAAATTTTCGTGTACTCTCGTATACAGACGATACGTACGTTACAGCCGTTGGAGTATTTTTAATTTCTTGAATAATTAACGAAATTATTACTCTTTTAACCTTGACATATCGTGTATATGTATATATAAGTACATGTCGAAGTTTAATGATGAGCTAACAAATTTCGGGCAAACAGAAGTAATCCCCCCATCACCATCCCGGTCAATCGATATCGAGCCTTGACTATTACTTTTAATTAAACTTTTTAATTTATTGATAATGAGAATGGTACGACGTAACACTGTTTTCATTATTAAAAAAAAGAAAGTTTTTGTTTTATAAATTATAGGTATATATGTATAAATTATTATTTACATATCATTTTAGTTTGATTGAGCGAAACTTTCGCCGTTTGTCGAGGCGTTTAAAAGTTCGTAATTATAATTCTAGTAAATAATTTAGTGTTTCGAGTGAATTCTATTGTTGGAGAGAATTAAAAATTTAAGAACTTTATTTAAAATAAAATTGTTTCTGTAACGCGTTTTGTTGTTTGAAATTGTTTGTCGGATAATTAAGTGTGTATATATGTATGTAGTTATACGTATTATAAAATATTTATGGGTCTTTTCAAACGAATTATATAAAAATAATTAACGAACGATAAATTCATTTTTCTTGAAAAAATATGTATAATAGTTACGTCATTTAATAATTAATCGTTTATATCAAAGGTACAACGATCGTTACATTTTTTAGATATTTTTTTACTACTGGCTGATAGAACATTGACATTTTCACTTAGTACACTTTTCTGTATTTTGAAAGAAAATTTAGTGAATTTGGTAAAATATGTTATTGAATGGTGTTCCACAGAAATATTCGTTGAAATTTGTTGAAAACAGTGTTAGAATAATTTTGCTCTGTGTATAATTTTTTGAAATAAATATTTATTACTAAGAAAATTATATGTGTAATTTTATCGTGTTTTAATGATTTAATTTATATACGTGAGTAACAAATTGAACGTATTTTTTAAAATTCCATTAAAAAACATTTTGGTAATATTTTATTTGTCGTTGTTTTTTTTTCAATAAATTGTACTTGAAGAGTGAAAAACAAAGCAATTGAAAAATTCATGTTAGAATTATATTTGTGTCCTTACCCAGATCGTATTTAATCAGTTATATTATTAAATAACGAAGAAGGCTAATAATGAACTTCTGAGTAATAAATGTTCATTAAGGGGGGTAGCATACTCAATGGGTTACCGACTGAGCAAAAAAGATAATTACTACATTTATTATTTTATTACATTAATTATTACATATATTTATGCAAAACCCGAATACAGAACTGCGTTAAATCATTCAATAATAAGTCATTCTACAAAGTTCCAGGTCAATACAACAAAGACACCATAAAAAATTTCTGTACCGAAAATGTAGGATTCTCCGTGATTTTTCGGTACAGAAATTTTTTGGAGTGCCTTTGTTGCATTGACCTGAAACTTTGTAGAATGACTTATTATTTAATTATCTACTGCTTTTGTATTCGGGCTTTACATAAAATTCCATATTTTTTAAAATAAATTAAAAAATTATTTTTTTGCTCGATATGTCGGTAACCCACTCGGTATGCCACCTCCTTAAAAGGACGTCAAAGCAAGCAATTTTATTGACATATAGGGGTTGCCGTTTTTAATTTTAATCAATAACTACATCCGTTTTTGGGGAATTTTAAGTCCAAAGCGCCATTCCATACAGTATTACAAGTAACTTGTCAAATTTTGGAACAAATTCCTTGGGTATTTACGAAGAATAGTGCGAAACTATAATTCACAATAATCAGGTTATGTTGCATAAAAATTGCAGTTTCGCACTACTTTGTAAGTACTCAATGAATTTGCACAAAAATTGTATAGGTTACTTATATTAGTGTATAGAATGTCGCTCTGGTGCCAAAATTCTTCATAAACTTTTTTAGTTATTGATAAAAATTAAAAACGCTAACTCCTATATGTTGATAAAATCGCTTGCTTCGACGTCCTCTTCTTAAGAAAAAAACAATTATGGAAAAAACAAAAACAATTGTTATCGAGAGCACTATAACATATTCGACAACTGCTAAAAATTTAATAGTTTCAAACTTTTTACGAACAGGCATGCGATCGGTTCTCTCTCGAAATGATCTCGGTTGGTTAAGGCTTTGGGCTCGTAATCTGGAAGTCCCAGGTTCGATTTCCGGACGTTTGATACAAGCACCACCGGGGGAATGTATTTTCAACACGTGCTTTCTTAACAGACATGTATGACCTCACCATCGCTGATTACCGCCGATTTGGGAGCATAAAAAGAGCGACGTTAATATAATGAAAAAAAATATATTTTATTGAATTCGTTATATTTGTTTTCTCAGTGTAATTTACCTGGATAAAAATTACACATTGCTCTACATAGACGCCTTTTAAATTTTCTTTGTTTAACCAACTGAAGATATACTTATGTAAACAATAATAATTTTGAGTATCGGAAGAATCACATTTATCGCGTGAAATATTAATAAAAATGCGAGCCTTCCGGATTATCAGATATGAATAGAATCGATATAGTAATTAAGTAAAGTCACTCGAAGAGCTTTCGTAGAGCTTTCGTAATAATTAGCTAAATTAATCAACAAAAGCATTAAATAATATTGACGTATTGTTGATTTACTAATACAATCTCTCAAGTTTCCTCAGTTATTCGAAGTACACGTGTAATATTTTTCGTAATGGATCAACAAATTTCGTTGGTAGCGATTAATGAAAACATAACGTGGACGATGAAGCAGTGACATATATTCTAACATTTAAAAAGAAATGTTAACGGGGTGCCATAGTTAATATTTATCCTCCCTACCTTATCGGCAATCGTGATTATTAGTAATAAATTTGTAAATAAAACAGTATGTGAAAAAATAAGAGAAGAGGCGCCTTCGTTTATGAATAATCTAACTGTGTGCTGAATTTCAGATTAAAATTATATTGCGTTTTCAAGAAAAGTCTTACCAAAAATGTGAACCTAACCTCAACGAGGTGAAGAGATTTGATATTTTTGGTAAGACTTTTCTCGAAAACGCAATAATATTTTAATCTAAAATTCAGCACACAGTTAGATTGTCAATAAACGAAGGCGCCTCTTCTCCTATTTTTTCACAGATTGTTCTACTTTTTTATTAATTAGTCATCAAAAATTGAGTATGGAACCCCCTTAAAAATAATCAAATCAACTACATCCGTTTAAATTTTAAAAACCAAAAACTTAACGGGATGTCGAACTTATAAGTTACAGGAATCTACACTTTTCAACATAAGATTTATGTTAAAAATATTGAATTAAAAATCAGATATAATTCATTTGAGTAATGTAAAACAAAAGCTAGTGCAAGACGTTTTGATTATTTGACAATAAATAATTTTCTTAATAATAATTGAATAAACAATTTTCGGTTGGTAATTATTGGTCTAAAAAGGCCTGAATTTTGAACACAAAAATCAGGATTAAATTATATTTAAAACATGCCTAAATGCATGGCGTTCAAGATTTTTTCAAAAATGCATTCTTTCGTTTATAAAAAAATATTAAAAATTACCATTTTCCGATATCCCCTTAAATTCAATATCAACGAACAGCGCGTTATGGAAGAAATATAAAAAATCCCAGGTATATAATTTATAAATCTATACGAAAGTGAGAACGAATTGGGTAAATGCCAATAAAGCTAAACGTCACGAGATTACGTCAGTGATTCAAAGTTCACAAATCGTTTAGAAAAATAAAGCGTCAAACCGGCAACAGTTCGTTTAGTTGATGTATATGTGTGTGTGTGTGTGCGCGCGTATGTGTGTGTGTTTATGTATAGTCAGTCACCGACACACAGACAGGGAGACGATGCAAAGGTATTCTCACCTCAACGCCGGAAGAGACAATCGATTTGCACGAAAGGCGCGTCATGCGTCGACCTTCTCCCCTCGCTCGTTTTTCCTTTAATAAATAATTCACCGATGACATGCCAGGGCAAATGCGCCACCACCTAGGCCCGGTAAATTCGATCGGTCGTTTACAGGTGGCCGATCGATATACGATTTTTACCGTTTCCTTTTTACCTTTTTTTTTCGTATACGTTGTATATATATACGTACAACTGTATACTAACCGTTTGTTTTGATGCGCGGGTTTCGACGAAAAAATTTATGTTATTTATGCAATTGCACGATTTTGTCTATATACATATTGATAATTTTTTATGGATTTTTTTAAATCAAATTTTTGTTTATACGGACGTGTTGAGCAGAACTTTTTTTGCATTTAGTTTATTTTAGAAATTTAAATAATTGGTTTCGACGTGGAAATAAAAAAGTAATTCGATTTTTATTTCATTTCGAGATGATATTTCGAGTTATCAATGAAACGACTGCGTCAATTTGGAATGATTTTTTTTTAAGTTTTTACAAAACAGGTGTATGTGGACGATGTGACAAAAATTTGCATAACAAAATGCAAGGTCTGTAGATAGTTTTCATATGCTTGTAAATCTAAAAGAAACGTAATACCTAGAATGTTAAATAGTTACACGTAAGTAATTTTCTTTTAACTACACGTGTAACAGATGATTTTTTAAATTTGTAGGAAGTGCCCTAACAGAAATCGTAACGATTTTGAAAGTATAAAAAAAGTCTATATGGACTATACACATGATTTTTTCGGATGTTGCGGTCTCTTTAAACTATCTCGAAAAATTGCAAATTACCCATGAAATTAGACGAGGTAAATAAACATCAAAATATTTCCATGCGTAATTCCTCGTGCAACTTTCATGAAATTTTTTATAAAAGTTCAAAGAGACCGAAGTGATGTACATTACAGGTCGAAAATACTACGCGTAGCCCTCATCAAATGCCATGTTAACCTTTTTTTAATAAGGAATATCCTCTTTGTATAAATTGGTAAAAAGAACACTTAAATGTCAAATTAATATCTAAAAAAAATTCATAAATATTTTAATTATTTAAAAAACATATAAAATAAATTTTTAATTTGTTACTAAAACTTACTACTCAATATTTTTAAATTTTACTGTAGATATATATATATATAAAGAATATCGATACTACTTCCCCCGAATGAAATTTTTTAATTAAACTTTACAAAACTCTCGTTTAGCTTGATATATGTTTTTCAAAAATAAATTAAACTTTTAAAACTTACATCAAACACTCAGTGTTTATAGACATTGTGTATCAGAGTGCGATAAAATTGCAGTTTAATATATAATATATATATATATATATATATACACGGAAAGTTAAATTAAAATTCATAAATAATACACAATTTAATTAAAAATTAGTACATATATATAGTTGACGTTTATTATTGCACTAACCTACATTTCTTTTTAATTCTAGAGTTACAACATGTGATTTACATGAAAACAATCGTATAACATCCACCATATATCTACGGTTTCTATATATAGATATACATATATAAACAATTATATCGCTCTTTGAGGTCATCTACATTTCAAGATGACCATGATTTAGACCACAATCAATGTTACACGTACATACATAAAAAAAGACAGTAGTATACAGGATGCATATCAACATAGTTTTATCACTTACAAATCTTTACACGTTTATAATAATTAATCTCCGAAATAATATCAGTGTTCTTTTATCAGATTCTGCACGCGTGTGGTTGAAATTCATCGCTCATCGCATTGATATTTTTTCAGTGAAAAAAAAAAGAAAAAACTTGTTAATAATGAATTAACAATTGATTTGAACTTTGTATGTATACACACACCTATATGATCATGGATTTTTCTTACTTCTTCCTGGGCAATGAGTTGACAGTATATTTTAAATTGACAAATATGAAGAATTAAGGGGGACAAGACTGGGTTAAAATTGAAAAAAGCTATTCGATATTAACAATTAATAATTTTTTTTTTTCATAACAATTGAAAATATTTCTTAATTTTTTGTATAAATTATATTATTATTAACTATTTAATTTTTTGTGGAATTTATTAATAACATAATAATAAATCGAATAGGATGAAATTTTAACAGTAACTGTTAAATACGATTTTAATCCACTTGAATGGAACAGACTGTGTTAATGTTGGTAGTTTAAAATTTATCCATTTTCCAAAGTCAAGTGAGAAAAGGTAAGGTGAAAAAAAACTTTGACACATTTTTTCCTTTTTGCAACGTTTCGGTGGTCAACGCCATCCTCTTCAGACTTCCAATAGAAAATGAATTCCTTGTTGATAATCAGGGAAAAGAAGCGTACATTTAAATCGAGTTGCGACGAAATTTTTATATACAAATTAAGGTGTTATATTACAAGTCTGAAGAGGATAGCATTGACCACCGAAATATATTACAAAAAGGAAAGAGAATGTGTTAACGTTTTTTTGACCTTTCCTTTTCTCATTCGATAAATTTTTTAACTATCGATATTAAAAAACCAGCGAATGATAAAATCAAACCAACATGAAGAATGTGTTAATATTGTAATGAAAAATTATTCTTACCAAATTATTTTAAAAAATTGATAAATTGTTTAAAAACAGTTGAATAAATTTTTAAAATAAACATATAGACAAATATATTTCATATATATTTATTAATATATATTTTATTCAAATTCTGTTTCACACAAGTGGATTAAAATTATATTTAAAAGTTAGCGTTAAGATTTCAGCCTATTCGATGAATTGGTTCCTGAGATATCCTGCGGTAACTCCAATATAGAGAAAAATCAGAGTACGGAGTCTCAAAATTAATTTAATTAGTTATGGTACAAATAAATTGGTCAAAAATTTTAAATAAAAGTATACAATAATACAGTTTGTTTAAAAAATAAAGAAATGTTTTGAATAAGTAATGAAAAAAATTATTAATTCTTAATATTAAATATTTTATACAATTGTGTATACAGCAAGTTTTAATGTAAATATATAGGTTTATATATAATAAAAGTATGTTTTATTATATACAAGGGCAATAATGTCGATTATCTATACTCGGTTTCGTTTCATTCAAGTTTTTAAGTCGTTCGTTCGGTATTGTGTGTCAAGATCACGTTTACATTTACCCTAGAAAATTAGAATATTTGCAATATATATATATATATATATATATATATATACCTCATGTATGTATGTATGTATATGTATATATAGTAAAGACCGTAAGATTACGTGGATATACGACATGCACTTCTGCGAATTATAGTGTTCAAAGAAGGTGTATAAATATACTTAATCGTTAAATAGTAAATGTCACGTGTAAGTTTAAATTTTTTCTTGGGATGTATATGTATGGTTAATGATTGTGAAGAAATTTGAGCTTTATATTAAGTTTTAATGTGTAATGCGTATCTATGTAAAGTTACTTGAATCGATTGATCGTTCGATTTTGCATAAATTGGAGATACGTGCAAAAAATTAAGTGAATTCAATGGTATTTTGTTAAGTGGTCCTATAAGAAGTAATTGTTTGAAATTATGAAATATTTAGTGCAGTTGTTTTTTTTTCTTTTTTATTAAAATTTAGTTTTTGAACGCACGTATATATTTTTATTATTCAGTAAAATATTCGATTGAGTTCACTAATTTTTTCTTTCCATGAAATATATCGTATTTTCTTTGATAAAGAGTGTCTTTTTGGTATTTTTATTACAATTTGAATTAACGAAACACTATATAAGTATACAAAAATAATTTTTTTTAAAAAGATGAATTCGATCGATCTATCGGAAGAAACTATTTTCCCCTAACGAAAATTTCTCTGCGAAAGAGTCGCTTGAAAACATTGAAATTCAATATAAAATGTAAAACCGAACAGTTCGTTAATAAATGTGATTCCACGATTTTTCCAAAAAAAAAAAAAATAAATGAACCGAGATAAAATTAAAAATTATACTTCTCGTCGTATTAAATATTGTACGAATGTATAGCCGGTTTATAAGAGTTGCTTGTATTTAAACGACTTATAAGAAACTTCTGCGCATTTACTTGTTCTAAACGTTTTGTTATATATACATATACATATACATATGTACATATATATATATATATATATATATATTTCATGCATTTTTAAAAAAATTTTTATGTATACAATGGTATAAAGTAACATAATAGATTTTCATAAGGAAATATACACACAAAAATTTCGTTTTATTGCAAAATTCCCCGTGTTACAATAATTTGCGTAAATGTCACTCGTGGATTTTTTTTTTACTCGAAAGACAAAAAGTTACTCCGTACATAACTATATACAATTGTGCTGTTGTTGTATTACTTTCTATTGTCGAAGTTTCCAATTGCCCCTTTTTTTTGTGTAGAAAACTGATATTTTATTGTCGTTGCATATATAACGTTGCGTTAAAAAATTAAATAATAACGCGCAACATATTCAAGTATACGGGGATTTCGAACTTTGATAAAATATAAATTTTAATCGCGTTGCATTCGTCACGTGGGAATAACCCATAGGTAATGTAATATCGTCTATTCCATGAATTTGAAATTTCGATCTTAACCACGAAGTTTAAGCTGTCTCGTTGAAAAATTGATCATTTCGGTTCGCGATTAATATAGTACACGTAATATATGAGATACGCAAGAAAATCTTACCTTTGATTATTCGGTTCCGTATGTCGTCCGGCCGTGAATTGATTTGAATCGATGTACTATTTCCATTCATATTTGTCATGGGAACAGACATCCTCAGAGGACTGACACGCGCCTCGAATCCTGCCAGCTGTTAAAACTTAAGACAATTCACTTTTTCATCTTAAAATAACAATCAATTTCATATATTTCTAACATGTTCGTTACGTTCGACTTATTTTCTTTTTTTCGATTTATTCTTTCTCTTTGAACGTCCGTATATACTACAAGATTTTTAAATGTAATTTATAAACATTCGGAAATTGAGCGAAATTCGCTATAAAATACCTACAATACAATTTCTTATGTAGTAGCCAATTTTGTAAGCCGACAGGAAGATCCTCGCGTACAAATAAAACAAATGTTGCGATCAAAAAAAAAGATCTTTTTTTTTGTCGTGTGTTTATATACACGAAATCACATAACTTTCTATTATTCGCGTTAACTCTATTATTGCGACGGAAAATCTTTAACTGAAAAAAAAACAATTTGTTGCAACCCTTTTTTTTCATATTCACTTATCGCTACAACGTATCTCCATTCCATTTTGCTATTTTTCGTTGTAAATATGTATATTATGTCGTTCGATATTCCTTTAAGTATTTTAGAAGTCGAGTTAAAATGTTTAACTGTTAAATTATTGGAAAACGTTGTTTGACAATTATAGAAATAAATATATTGCCGTTCATTTTCAAACGATCGATGTTATTGTTTGCTTAAAAACTATATAAACGGTATCGACGGTACTTGTAGAATCATATAGGCTTTTGCACAAATTTTTTGCGAAATTAATTGTATTGCTATATAGGTGCAATTGTTATACCATTAAGGGTATAGAGTTATAGATTGAGAAAGTATAAAAAAATTTTTTGTTTTTATAATTTAGGGGATATACTTATGTTGGAGTCTATAAAACTAAATGGTTACGGATATTTTCGTACTTTTCGTTATTATGCGCGATGACAGCAATAAATCTATAAAAATAAAAAACATATTTAATACAAGGAAAAATGACAATATGTGAGAGTCTTAAGTACGGCACCCCCTTGATTGTTTGAAACTTTTGTGGTATAATTGTAGTAAATATAAAAATGGTAATTTCAACTAGTTAGAATTGTTTAAACTAAAGTTATGTAAATAAATGTATTAACAATTAGTGTTCGGTGCCAAATTCTTCAATTAATTTAATAATTTTTGGGAATATTCTTTCGACTATTATTATTGTTCAAACTTTACATACGCTGTTTCTTTTTATTTAAACAGTTTTTTGTTTATAAATAAATATATATTATTAAGAAATTAATTTCTTATGCGAAAATAACAACTTTTTAAGGAATATTCATTTTTACTTAATTATTCATTTCGGGTAAGCAAAGAACTGTTAAAAATGTTATGTAAAATTTATTTTAAAAATATTATGTAAAAAGTTTATGTAAAATTTTATCAATTACTTAAAATAATGCTCACAAAATTTTCAAATAAATCCAAAAATGGATTTGACGACGCAAGGAGCATTCGACACCGAACACTTGATAAATTTTTTTTTGTACAACTTTGATCAAAATGATTTTCCCTTTTTGAAAATTTTCAAAAAAATTTTACACTTCTGTTACAAATATGCCACGCGGGTTCTGAATCATAACTCTCTACACCTTTAAAATACGAAGGTATTATATTAAATATTACAACCCTCAAAATATCATAAACGCACAACAAATTGTATAAAATTCGTTGAAAAAAATTAGAAAAAAAAGCCAACAGTGCTATTAATTATATTATTCATTTACTTGTGTACACGAAGCGCAATTTCATTGTTCTAACATTGGGATAATAATACTTCTAGGTTGCACCAATTCAGGTTATATAATCATAAGACACGTTGATGGCAATTATATTCAGCATTGTAATTTTATTGAAACGAAGTATAGAAACTTAACGCGATGGATATTAATTTCCCTTGTATGCGAAACAATTTGCATAATTTAAAATAAAAAGGAAGAACTTTAGATCATATACCCATCGATTTGCGAATTGAATCTTTAATCTATAGGTATAATTTTTCCCTATAATATACGAATAGAAGTGTGAAAATAAAAATACTTTATTTTTCAATTATTTTTTAAAATTATGTTCGCTCACAGTTTACCTGCAAGACAAACAGTAAAACAAACGAATAATTATATATTGACATTTATTTATATATAAATAAATAAAGTTTGCATACAAATTCATTCTTGTAATTTTAATGACCCAGATATATGTGCACATAAATAATAATGTTGTTCAAACGGATGATGATTAAATGTATAATTGATAAGTTGAACAACAAAAAAAAGTAATGTAATCAATGTTATAAAATTAAAAAATTTTCATCGCGTGTATATTTTATTAACGTCCAATCTGTCTCTTTAATATAATTTATTAAACTGTTTGAAATTACCTTGTCAAAATTTTGTCTCATTATGCCTCGATGTAGATTACTATACATATACAATTTGATCCCGATTGCAATTAGAATCTAACGATGCGCTATTGGTTAATTAATACAGTAACGAATTTTTCGTTCTCAAGTTTATAACCATCGACGAATATGTATACAACGATACTGGAAGTTTATTCTTAAAATGAAAAATGTTACAAAAAACGTTTTAACGCCTAAAATAATTTTAAGTGTAAAATCGATCTAATTATGTATATGTAACTTAAAATTCGAAAATCGTAACGTTTTCCACATATATATATATGTATCTACAGTACAAACGAAAATGTGTACATGACTATAGTACGCGAAATTGATTACGTAACGACGGGAATGTACGTAAAAATTTGTATAACGTTAAAAAATTTTCCGAATATTTTAACGTTACAATATCGTTAGGAATTTAAATAACGAAAATTTGATATCGCACAGTCAGAGGTCAATGATCATTCTATCGATCACGCGTATGTACAATTTTTTTTTTTCTTAAATAACTGCGCGCGCTAGTTCGCATATATATAAGGTATATAAATTGTCACTTTAGTTAAAAATTCTTTAATAACAATCGAATTTCAACTGTAATTCATATATAATGCCATGTGTCTCACGTAATTCAACAAGTTAGCAAATAATTGAGAGTGAAAGAATAATGTATATAACAGAGGGATAATTAATTTTAAATGAGCTTAAATACTTTCTTCAACCGACTATATTTTTAAGAGAATTGTATATTTTAATTATTAACTTTACACACCTGACGAAAAGTATAATTATGAAACGACTTTACCCGCAGTCGGTTAGAAATTAAATTTTCATAAAACTAACTTTGATATACGTCACGAAAAATAATTTGGTTATATAAAGTGTGCAAAATACAAGTATATAATATCTTTGTTGTTTTAAAAACATAAAAAAAACTACTCGGTACGGTTGTTATAACCGTATTGCGCACATCCTGTTAGAAATGATGACAATATACTTAAATCCTTAAATAATTAAATACTTTCTCACATAAACGTAAATTGTAATATTGAATACACAATCACATTAAAAGAGTAATACACTGAGAAAAATGGTGTAATAAGAATGATTATATTGTTGTATAGTAACGTAGAGATCTATACTATAGGATTATCGTAATTTATTACTATATTTTACAGGAAATATTGAAATTATTTCATATACAATTTTATTTACTGAACGAACGAAAAATACTCCCGTCTGATCAAGAGGTTCCACTTTTGGTCAAACCGTGTACAACACTGTGATATATTACATATACACGAAAATCCTCACGATATAATACCTTCGCGAAAATCACTCGAAAGCCGTAGTATACCCTATACAGGTAAATTTTGCGTTCGAAGAGAAAGCAAAAGAAAAAAAAGAAACAACCATAAATAAAAAAAAAAAAGGTGGAAATAAGTGTAATAAGATCGCGATCGTCACCTTGTTAGAGACGTGTTGAAGCCGACGACGGTCAACGGTGCAGCGCGGTTTATTTCACACTGTACGTACGTGGCTCGCGGTAAACTGTTTCCTCGACGGGCCACGGTCGCTTATACCTTTTCTATACACTCGCGGTGTCTATAACCCCCCTACTCGTTGCGTATATTTCCAGGTGCGTGCTTATATATACATGTGTGTGTGTGTGTGTGTGTGTGTGTATGGACGTGAAAATCGAGGTAAACCTCGTTTGTATAATATCACTCTTGGGCTATTTATTCCCTTCGTTATGTATCGAAATTTTCATTTTGTATATATATGTATATATCTATATATAGGAAAAGACTTTTCTTTTCTTAAGGGCGAGTTGTGCACTGACGTTCGTTATCGACCGACCGAGTCGAGAGGTTGAACGATTAAATTGACTGTTTGAGTTGAGTAAATATGGGCAATTAAGTATATCAAATATCAAAAGATCGTTGACTTTCGTTTGAGTTTACACATGGAGTAGAAATGTCAGTATATCGCGGAAAATTTATGGGAAACTATATGGATACAACCATTATATCACTATATTTCATCGACAAAGTTTCAATATTATCCCTGGTAGAAAATAGCGCAGATTCTGACCAGAATTTCTGGTCAACACATGTTAAATTGGTGTATATCTAGAAATTCTGCAAATTTTCTGAATATTTTAACGTTACAATATCGTTAGGAATTTAAATAACGAAAATTTGATATCGCACAGTCAGAGGTCAATGATCATTCTATCGATCACGCGTATGTACAATTTTTTTTTTTCTTAAATAACTGCGCGCGCTAGTTCGCATATATAATAAGGTATATAATTGTCACTTTAGTTAAAAATTCTTAATAACAATCGAATTTCAACTGTAATTCATATATAATGCCAGTGTCTCACGTAATTCAACAAGTTAGCAAATAATTGAGAGTGAAAGAATAATGTATATAACAGAGGGATAATTAATTTTAAATGAGCTTAAATACTTTCTTCAACCGACTATATTTTTAAGAGAATTGTATATTTTAATTATTAACTTTACACACCTGACGAAAGTATAATTATGAAACGACTTTACCCGCAGTCGGTTAGAAATTAAATTTTCATAAAACTAACTTTGACTACGTCACGAAAAATAATTGGTTATATAAAGTGGGCAAAATACAAGTATATAATATCTTTGTTGTTTTAAAAACATAAAAAAACTACTCGGTCCGGTTTGTTATAACCGTATTGCGCACATCCTGTTAGAAATGATGACAATATACTTAAATCCTTAAATAATTAAATACTTTCTCACATAAACGTAAATTGTAATATTGAATACACAATCACATTAAAAGAGTAATACACTGAGAAAAATGGTGTAATAAGAATGATTATATTGTTGTATAGTAACGTAGAGATCTATACTATAGGATTATCGTAATTTATTACTATATTTACAGGAAATATTGAAATTATTTCATATACAATTTTATTTACTGAACGAACGAAAATACTCCCGTCTGATCAAGAGGTTCCACTTTTGGTCAAACCGTGTACAACACTGTGATATATTACATATACACGAAAATCCTCACGATATAATACCTTCGCGAAAATCACTCGAAAGCCGTAGTATACCCTATACAGGTAAATTTTGCGTTCGAAGAGAAAGCAAAAGAAAAAAAAGAAACAACCATAAATAAAAAAAAAAAAGGTGGAAATAAGTGTAATAAGATCGCGATCGTCACCTTGTTAGAGACGTGTTGAAGCCGACGACGGTCAACGGTGCAGCGCGGTTTATTTCACACTGTACGTACGTGGCTCGCGGTAAACTGTTTCCTCGACGGGCCACGGTCGCTTATACCTTTTCTATACACTCGCGGTGTCTATAACCCCCCTACTCGTTGCGTATATTTCCAGGTGCGTGCTTATATATACATGTGTGTGTGTGTGTGTGTGTGTGTATGGACGTGAAAATCGAGGTAAACCTCGTTTGTATAATATCACTCTTGGGCTATTTATTCCCTTCGTTATGTATCGAAATTTTCATTTTGTATATATATGTATATATCTATATATAGGAAAAGACTTTTCTTTTCTTAAGGGCGAGTTGTGCACTGACGTTCGTTATCGACCGACCGAGTCGAGAGGTTGAACGATTAAATTGACTGTTTGAGTTGAGTAAATATGGGCAATTAAGTATATCAAATATCAAAAGATCGTTGACTTTCGTTTGAGTTTACACATGGAGTAGAAATGTCAGTATATCGCGGAAAATTTATGGGAAACTATATGGATACAAACCATTATATCACTATATTTCATCGACAAAGTTTCAATATATCCCTGGTAGGAAATAGCGCAGATTCTGACCAGAATTTCTGGTCAACCACATGTTAAATTGGTGTATATCTAGAATTCTGACAATTTTCTGAAAAGGATTTCTAACAATATCTATTTTCAAAAATTTTACCAGAAATTTGACCAGAAATAGGCTCAATTTTCTACCAGGATTCTAAATTTTTATATATAATGGGAGATTCCATGTGAAGTGATCCATTTAAAAAATTAGAATTTTGTTTTAATGTATGAATCAGTAAAAAAACTACTAAAATAGAGTGTAGCTAATTTTTAGACCTAAATTTCAATTAGTACCAGAGCTGTAGCCATCAAAAATCGAATTTTTTTGAAAAAATGACTTTATGGCCATTTTTATCACTTAATACTCAAAATAACAATTTTTCTTATATACATTAATTTGAAAAAGTTTCTAAATTTCAAGAAGAATCTGTTGAAATATTTCATTTACATTAGTTTAACACATTGAATATAGTTATAATTAATAAAATCTTTATTGTAAAAAAAAGGATTGTACGATCAAAAATATTTTATCCATCCAAGAATCTAATTCATCGATGATTAATTACCTTCAAAATGATGCAAAGTTTGAGTGCGGCAGAGCATTTCAGACAAAGTTATGGTGATTTTAGGCAAATTTCTTAAAAAAAGAGAGCGAATGCATTTTATGAAAAAAACAGAGTAACCGTATACTTGCATTCAAACAACATGGCACTAATATTCTTCAATAATACTAAAATATACTATTTAATGTTAGTTACTGATACTTTTCAATCTCTAAGCTGCTTACAAACACAAAGCAGTAGGTGTAAGCAGTTATACCTGTTATGTAATTGGATTTATTGGAATTTTAATAAGTTTCAGGTATTTATTCAATTATATAACAGGTATAACTGCTTACACCTACTGCTTTGTGCTTAGAGATTGAGAAAGTATCAGTAACTAATATTAAATAGTATGTTTAGTAATATTGAGGAATAATAGTGCCATATTGTTTGAATGCAAGTATACGGTTACTCTGTTTTTTTCATAAAATGCATTCGCTCTCTTTTTTAAGAAATTTGCCTAAATCACCATAACTTTGTCTGAAATGCTCTGCCGCACTCAAACTTTGCATCATTTTGAAGGTAATTAATCATCGATGAATTAGATTCTTGGATGGATAAATTATTTTGATCGTACAACCCTTTTTTTACTATAAAGGTTTTATTGATTATACTATATTCAAAGTTTAAAATAATATAAATGAAATATTTCAACAGATTCTTCTTGAAATTTATAAACTTTTTCAAATTTAATGTATATAAGAAAAAATTGTTAGATTTGAGTTATTAAGTGATAAAAATGGCCATAAAGTCATTTTTTTCAAAAAAATTCGATTTTTTGATTGGCTACAGCTCTGGTACTAATTGAAATTTAGGTCTAAAAATTAGCTACACTCTATTTTAGTAGTTTTTTACTGATTCCATACATTAAAACAAAATTCTATTTTTTAAATGGATCACTTCACATGGAATTTCCCATATACATTATAAATTTAATTTCATCCGAAACATTTGGGTTATTTTTATTTAGACCTTCAACTCCGTGTACATATTGTGTATATATCACTGCGCTTAATTTCAAACGAAAATATTGATACATTTCAAAAGATATTCGATGTAATTTTTTTTATCTATTAAATCTTTCAGGGATTCTGGGGTTGTACACAATTATAGAGTCTAATTTCAATATTTTCGTTTAAATTTAACGGTGTGACGGATAATACTCGAATGAAGAGCAAATGGTATACTTTGGTTTCTTCATCTAGTTTAACACATGTTTTTATTTAATATGTTTTCTCGTTTCAATTATCCTGAAACCAAGAAATTTGTTCGGGAAACTCGTAAATGTTCAGGGAAATTGGTTGGTTAGTGACTATTAATCATACGGTTTTTGGGTGATTACCTAGTTTGACATAACCTCAAATCATTAACAAATAGATTTCTCAGGTAAACTCGTGCAGAAAACTCATCGAGTCCTGTAAAATTGTAAAGATATTTTATTCTACAATGTATTAAATCAGTTAATTGAGGCCTGCGATGGCTCGGTCGGTAGGGCGTCGGGCTCGTAATCTGGAGGTCCCAGGTTCGATTCCCGGCCCCGGCCGATTGATACAAGCACCACTGGCGAATGTATTTTCAACCAGTGCTTTCTTCACCAAGACATCGTATGACCTCCGTCGCTGATTACCACCGGTTTGGGAGCATAAAAAGAGCGACGTTAAAATAATAAAATAAAAAAATCAGTTAATTATTTGTCTCTTCGACGTGTTGAAGCCGACGACGGTCAACGGTGCAGCGCGGTTTATTTCACACTGTACGTACGTGGCTCGCGGTAAACTGTTTCCTCGACGGGCCACGGTCGCTTATACCTTTTCTATACACTCGCGGTGTCTATAACCCCCCTACTCGTTGCGTATATTTCCAGGTGCGTGCTTATATATACATGTGTGTGTGTGTGTGTGTGTGTGTATGGACGTGAAAATCGAGGTAAACCTCGTTTGTATAATATCACTCTTGGGCTATTTATTCCCTTCGTTATGTATCGAAATTTTCATTTTGTATATATATGTATATATCTATATATAGGAAAAGACTTTTCTTTTCTTAAGGGCGAGTTGTGCACTGACGTTCGTTATCGACCGACCGAGTCGAGAGGTTGAACGATTAAATTGACTGTTTGAGTTGAGTAAATATGGGCAATTAAGTATATCAAATATCAAAAGATCGTTGACTTTCGTTTGAGTTTACACATGGAGTAGAAATGTCAGTATATCGCGGAAAATTTATGGGAAACTATATGGATACAACCATTATATCACTATATTTCATCGACAAAGTTTCAATATTATCCCTGGTAGAAAATAGCGCAGATTCTGACCAGAATTTCTGGTCAACACATGTTAAATTGGTGTATATCTAGAAATTCTGCAAATTTTCTGAAAAGGATTTCTAACAATATCTTATTTTCAAAAAATTTTACCAGAAATTCTGACCAGAAATAGGCTCAATTTTCTACCAGGGATTCTAAATTTTTATATACATACATTATAAATTTAATTTCATCCGAAACATTTGGGTTATTTTTATTTAGACCTTCAACTCCGTGTACATATTGTGTATATATCACTGCGCTTAATTTCAAACGAAAATATTGATACATTTCAAAAAGATATTCGATGTAATTTTTTTTATCTATTAAATCTTTCAGGGATTCTGGGGTTGTACACAATTATAGAGTCTAATTTCAATATTTTCGTTTAAATTTAACGGTGTGACGGATAATACTCGAATGAAGAGCAAATGGTATACTTTGGTTTCTTCATCTAGTTAACACATGTTTTTATTTAATATGTTTCTCGTTTCAATTATCCTGAACCAAGAAATTTGTTCGGGAAACTCGTAAATGTTCAGGGAAATTGGTTGGTTAGTGACTATTAATCATACGGTTTTTGGGTGATTACCTAGTTTGACATAACCTCAAATCATTAACAAATAGATTTCTCAGGTAAACTCGTGCAGAAAACTCATCGAGTCCTGTAAAATTGTAAAGATATTTTATTCTACAATGTATTAAATCAGTTAATTGAGGCCTGCGATGGCTCGGTCGGTAGGGCGTCGGGCTCGTAATCTGGAGGTCCCAGGTTCGATTCCCGGCCCCGGCCGATTGATACAAGCACCACTGGCGAATGTATTTTCAACCAGTGCTTTCTTCACCAAGACATCGTATGACCTCCGTCGCTGATTACCACCGGTTTGGGAGCATAAAAGAGCGACGTTAAAATAATAAAATAAAAAAATCAGTTAATTATTTGTCTCTTCAAAACCACCGTTCCAAATAATAGATTAATATGAATTTTTCACGAAATTGGTCGAAAATATCTTATGAAGTAAAAAGACCTAGTTTTCAAATGTTGATATTTTTCAAATATAGTTAATTAAATGATAGAAATGATAGATTCACCCGAGGTTACCAGGAATAATTAGTTAAAAAGATATACGATAGATAAAAAGATAGATAGAAATAATGTTTCATTATTAAGAAAAAAATGTTCACCATTTTTTGGCCATTTTTTTGAAAAACTAACCAGTTTCTACTCTAAAAATAGATTAAATTTCCACTAGGGTAACTCAGTTGGTCAAATTTTATGAACATATACATATATTAACTTTTGTTTTTCACAAACTAGAAGAGACCTCGGCTTTCAGATCATAGATCTTAACCAAACTCTAGGATATAGTTTGTAACATAAAAATATGAAGAAACCCAGATTTTTAAACTCTAATGCGTTAATTTACCCAAGTTATGGCTAACTTAAGCTGTAAAGGTGTAGGATGACCGAAACGCGAAATATCATGACGAATCCCAGTCAGCACAAAACGTCTTAAAGACGTTTCTAGACGTGTTTAAAACGCTTAAAACGCTTAATAACGTTTTAAAAACATCTCGGAGACGGACAGTGCTATCTGGGATGCAACTACAACAAGAAATCGCGGACGGTGGCTTAGTGGTTAGGTCTCGTGACTGAAAACTCGCGGATCCTCGGTTCGAGTCCCGGCGTCCGATCAATTTTTTATTCGGTCCTCTCCTATCACCTAAAAAAAATAGAAATATACCGAGAAAAAAGTTAAATAGTAAAAATGACAATATTGTCTATTAGTGCAGGGACAGGCTGACACAATCCAAAAATTTACCATAGTGTATAATAAATATTACTGAACTTGTAGTAAATATTATCAGTATTGTAGTATAAATTAATAACTTTTAGTAAATTTTATTATCTATTAAATCTTTCAGGGATTCTGGGGTTGTACACAATTATAGAGTCTAATTTCAATATTTTCGTTTAAATTTAACGGTGTGACGGATAATACTCGAATGAAGAGCAAATGGTATACTTTGGTTTCTTCATCTAGTTTAACACATGTTTTTATTTAATATGTTTTCTCGTTTCAATTATCCTGAACCAAGAAATTTGTTCGGGAAACTCGTAAATGTTCAGGGAAATTGGTTGGTTAGTGACTATTAATCATACGGTTTTTGGGTGATTACCTAGTTTGACATAACCTCAAATCATTAACAAATAGATTTCTCAGGTAAACTCGTGCAGAAAACTCATCGAGTCCTGTAAAATTGTAAAGATATTTTATTCTACAATGTATTAAATCAGTTAATTGAGGCCTGCGATGGCTCGGTCGGTAGGGCGTCGGGCTCGTAATCTGGAGGTCCCAGGTTCGATTCCCGGCCCCGGCCGATTGATACAAGCACCACTGGCGAATGTATTTTCAACCAGTGCTTTCTTCACCAAGACATCGTATGACCTCCGTCGCTGATTACCACCGGTTTGGGAGCATAAAAAGAGCGACGTTAAAATAATAAAATAAAAAAATCAGTTAATTATTTGTCTCTTCAAAACCACCGTTCCAAATAATAGATTAATATGAATTTTTCACGAAATTGGTCGAAAATATCTTATGAAGTAAAAAGACCTAGTTTTCAAATGTTGATATTTTTCAAATATAGTTAATTAAATGATAGAAATGATAGATTCACCCGAGGTTACCAGGAATAATTAGTTAAAAAGATATACGATAGATAAAAGATAGATAGAAATAATGTTTCATTATTAAGAAAAAAATGTTCACCATTTTTTGGCCATTTTTTTTGAAAAACTAACCAGTTTCTACTCTAAAAATAGATTAAATTTCCACTAGGGTAACTCAGTTGGTCAAATTTTATGAACATATACATATATTAACTTTTGTTTTTCACAAACTAGAAGAGACCTCGGCTTTCAGATCATAGATCTTAACCAAACTCTAGGATATAGTTTGTAACATAAAAATATGAAGAAACCCAGATTTTTAAACTCTAATGCGTTAATTTACCCAAGTTATGGCTAACTTAAGCTGTAAAGGTGTAGGATGACCGAAACGCGAAATATCATGACGAATCCCAGTCAGCACAAAACGTCTTAAAGACGTTTCTAGACGTGTTTAAAACGCTTAAAACGCTTAATAACGTTTTAAAAACATCTCGGAGACGGACAGTGCTATCTGGGATGCAACTACAACAAGAAATCGCGGACGGTGGCTTAGTGGTTAGGTCTCGTGACTGAAAACTCGCGGATCCTCGGTTCGAGTCCCGGCGTCCGATCAATTTTTTATTCGGTCCTCTCCTATCACCTAAAAAAAATAGAAATATACCGAGAAAAAAGTTAAATAGTAAAAATGACAATATTGTCTATTAGTGCAGGGACAGGCTGACACAATCCAAAAATTTACCATAGTGTATAATAAATATTACTGAACTTGTAGTAAATATTATCAGTATTGTAGTATAAATTAATAACTTTTAGTAAATTTTATTATACACTATGGTCAATATTTGGATTGCGTCAATCTCTCTCCGCATTACATTGTAATTTTTACTTCAACTTTTTTCTCAGTGTAGATATAGTCAATCCATAATCCAACAGAAAGCTGAGCTCAAGCAGAAGTGATTTAAAAAAATGAATCTCAAATCGGTTAGTTAGGAGCTAAGTTATAGAGAAAATAAGAAATTCATAAAATTTTGGCCAAAAACGTCAATACTCTTTTTACTAATAAATTTTAGTTAAAATTTCAGCAATTTCTTGTATTCTCTATAACTTTACTCCAAATTATCCGATTTGAGCTTCTTTTTCTCAAATCCACATTTAGTTGATCTCAATCAAAGTGGAAACAATTTTTTTTTACAAATTTGGCTTTACTTATCCATAACTTGGGTAAATTAACGCGTTAGGGCCTAAAAATTTGACTTTTTTCATATTTTTAACATTAGAAAACATATCCTAGCGTTGGGTTAAGATCTAAGACATACATTTTCTTTCGCAAGCGCGCAAACAACGAGCGAATATTAGAGTATTCCAAGCACTTATTATTAAAATTATTATAAGGGAAACAAAGTTAAAATTAATTTAGCTGAATATAACACGTACTATTTGTTATTATTTCCAATAAATTTAAAAAATAGCGAAATATCACCAAATATTTAAACGAATATACCAAAATAATTGAATGTATGGGTTAACTGAACACTTACCCGCATACTTGTTCGTATATAAAATTATCTTTAAATACGCGAATTGCATACATTTGTTTTCAATTGAGCTTTTTTCAAGCTTTCGGATTTAGATTTATATGTATATATATATATGTACCTGTTGATTTTGTGCGCAGTATACGTGGTGCATGGTTAACTTCTCATGCGGTGTCACTATATGTAAGTATAATAATAATTTATATCCAAGTTTAAACGAAAAGCTAATACTACTATATCATCAGACTTAACTGCGATATATCCACAATTAAAATTACCGTAAATCATACTTTTTGAGAAACAAAGTATAATTACTTATATAAATAATAAAAAAAGAAATGAAAAGAAAAAGTTTACTTGAACGGTATCCCGGTGATCAATCGAAATTTAATTTACAATTCAATCTGGAGTTCGAGTTTAATAAATAAAGTTCATTAAACTCCCGCCGTTAAAAGGTTGCATTCGCGGTGTTTTACGACGTATAGAGAGATGAAATGGGTTGTTACGACAGTTATAAAATTTGGCTTCAAACGCTCTATATATATATTACGATACATTTAAAAAATAGCGAAATATCACCAAATATTTAAACGAATATACCAAAATAATTGAATGTATGGGTTAACTGAACACTTACCCGCATACTTGTTCGTATATAAAATTATCTTTAAATACGCGAATTGCATACATTTGTTTTCAATTGAGCTTTTTTCAAGCTTTCGGATTTAGATTTATATGTATATATATATATGTACCTGTTGATTTTGTGCGCAGTATACGTGGTGCATGGTTAACTTCTCATGCGGTGTCACTATATGTAAGTATAATAATAATTTATATCCAAGTTTAACGAAAAGCATAAACTCTACTATATAAAGACTTTAAATACTGCATAGTACACATTTTTCTTCCTTTCTAAATTTTTAATTACAAACAATATCGCAATTCGATATATCCACAATTAAAATTACCGTAAATCATACTTTTTGAGAAACAAAGTATAATTACTTATATAAATAATAAAAAAAGAAATGAAAAGAAAAAGTTTACTTGAACGGTATCCCGGTGATCAATCGAAATTTAATTTACAATTCAATCTGGAGTTCGAGTTTAATAAATAAAGTTCATTAAACTCCCGCCGTTAAAAGGTTGCATTCGCGGTGTTTTACGACGTATAGAGAGATGAAATGGGTTGTTACGACAGTTATAAAATTTGGCTTCAAACGCTCTATATATATATATTACGATACATATATACGCGTAAAATACTTTTATGGGCCACTCAAAGTGTAGGTTTAAAATTGTTAATTTTGTTATTCTTATCACCCGCAATAATAAAATAAAATAATCCGTTTAAACTAATAGATTTATATAATATAAAAGCGTAATGATAACGAAATGTGCAACGGAAGGAACGTTATTCGATATTGATGAGCAAATTAATCTCCTCAATCCTCGTCAGGCTGTATCTTTTATTAATTAATGAATGCTTATAAAAAAACATCAGTTGATACATAATAAATCTAGGTAAGTAAATGTTAATTTATATATTTACAAATTTTCGTTCTCAATAACATCGTTATCTACTCAATTGAGGCACACCGATACGTCCCTCTGTAAATAATGAATTAGAATAATTTATTTTTATAATTTTTCGTGAAAATCTAATAATAACCGTTTAAATATGCACTATATACACCGAAACGAACACCAAAAAAACTATACATAGTTTGAAAACAATTCGATCCCCCCGACAGTACTATTAAGCATTGTTGATCTTTGACTTTGTTATAATTAGTCCGATATATAACAATGAGCGGTATATATATATATATATATATATATTTCGTCTGTACGACAAAAGTCTGCGTGACGATTAATTATTAATTGCTTGAGTAAAGAGTAATTAGCGTTATTGGGGTATAAAAATATGCGTATATATCTTGGTGTACATTCTACACCTTTGAATAATTCTACTACATATTTCTTAATGTATATATATATAGAATGTCCTCCATAAAATCATTCGAGCTAATTACATTTTTCAACCATACATATATATTTATATCTTATTTTGAGTATTACATTATTGAGTATTACGTAATTTTTGTAATATTTCGTAATATTATTACGTTTACAAGATGATACGAAGTACATAATTAATTATGAAAAAATTATTGCGGTTACTCCCAATTCCTAATTTTGTCCGGGTCACTCGTACATCTACTTTTAGTATGTATATAATTTTTTGTATCATATATACCGTTTAATCAATGTTGAGATACAGAAGTTTTCGTCGTTATCGACTCTAATAGACGTAGCGCTAGACGAATTTCGCATGTGTATAGAAGTACGATAGCGGCATCTATTTAGCGATGCGGTTACTATAAATTTGATTTTTTTATACAACTGTCGACAAATTATTTTCTGTATACTTATGGACTTGTTAGTAACAAAATTTATTAAGTACGTAATCGTTCATCCAGATATATTCTCCAAACAGTACATATAGTAATTATGGATTTTAAAATACTGTAAACAAGATTTGATGAATTTATAGATACAAAAAATTGACACGTTTCGTAATAGGATATATATTTATTACGATATGCATTCAAACGAAGAGAATGTTATGGGAAATTTTCTATGTGTATATGTCTTAATTTCAAACCATTTTTCAGATTTTAAATACGTATGTTTCGAAAAGTATAAATTCTGATATTGTTTTATGGATAAACTTTAAAAAAAAAAAATATAAACTAGTGTAAAAACATAAATATATATGTATAGGCTTAAACATTAAAGTAGTACCTAAATACATAATAAATCTAAAGGTTAATTCATAAAAGTGTAAATTTTATTACTCCATTGCGTTGGGTAATTTCTAATTATAAAACAAATCAACGGTAATTTACTGGTATATACCTTATAACCATTTATATATATATATATATATATATTTAACAACTCTGTAAAATTCTCACACACACACACATATATATACGTAAATTTTACTTTTATAGCGCAAAAACAATTTATATGATTGATTTCGCTGTTACTTGTCGTTTACCTACATATATATATAAGAAATTTAATGCGAAAAGACAAAACGAGATGAACATTTACATAGATGTACGAATATTACGACTAACGGAACGTAAAATTTTCTGACGTCATTTGTATATATTGTATATATACGTATACGCGTCAACGATGTTTCGTGCATTCGTGCATTGCGCAACTACGTCATCGTATTTCGAGAAGCTGCGTGTGTGCAAATATACACACTCATAATTTTAATAAAAAAAAAAGAGAGAAGCGTATTATTAAATAAATAATGCTACACGCGTGAAAATTTATTTGTGATTAAATAAAATGAGTCTATCAATTTAGTACTCTAGGATTATTCAATAATCTGTTGGTATATACAATCAGGTGCAGTAGAATCAAAATTTTTTTTTTCCTTAATATTGACATCTTTTTATAATTACTATATGTCGATTGACATCGTCTATATATACTTATGAGTGTATAATTGCAGTAATTACTTTTTTGCGAATATTTTCGTGGTATGATAAATTGGTACATAATGTATATCGACGATTCATATTTTTCTGACGTATTGCACGTAATACCTATCCGCAAGTCACGTCCTCTTCGTCGATTATTAACCAAGCACGATGACAATATTACTCTCGGTTAACCTTTTTCAGGATTGATCTGGTCGAAATATCGACAACTACACGAGCTAGTCGTGACTCCGTGTGTGAAATGCTCTCTTTTATCCTGTATATAAAATATTGTCGAAAAAAAAGGAAGTTAATTTGTATAAGTAAAAATCCATCCCGTCCTGAAAAGGTTAATAAATTTACTTACCAATCGAATATGGTAGGTATCGATCGTCGAATGTCTTCATTTTACCATCTTGAAATATCTATAATATAAAAGTAAATGTATAATAGCATAACCCTTTTGTTCGTTTCTCGCGCGCGCGTGAGGGTAGTATACGTGTATATACCGTGAAACTTGAAAAAAAGAAGAGGCAACGATATATTAGGTAATAATGGTGATCCCAATGGATAGTAATAAATTAGTGTCGAGCTGTTGCCAGACACTCGCGAGACGTCGGATTTTAAGGTTCGGCAAGATTTTTGCATCATTCGTCCCGCTACCGCGACTCTTCCGTGATTTACTGCTACTCTCTGCGAGGATTACACTTGCCGTGATCACAGCTTCCGTCAGGTTGATCGTACCACCGTTCAAGAAGAGTTTACTCGGTGAAACCGTTTTGGTATACTTTGTATGGATGTACCTCTTTTTTTATATATATCTTTATTATTGTTCTTAACAATTATAAACGTTGAGTTTTTTATACGGTTACTTTTTTTTTATAAAGAGATAATTATTTCGATGTATTTTACTTTTTTTCATTTATTTTTAATCGCATCCTCTTCAGTTTTGGGTATTAGTGACATTTCACGTGTTTATGTATTTATAGGTTTTATGTGTATGCATACCTATAACGTACCATTTTTATACATTTGATATAATATAAAACTATTATTGGAATGGTTTTTTGATTAAGCTTTAATGAAATTAAATTTATATTTGAAAAGATAAAATCGAAGTAAAGCTAAAAATGAAAATAGTAGTACAATTCAATGTTATTTTGAAATTTGGTAAATTTTAAGATTTGGCCTTACTGTGCCGGACCGGATTCCTTTCCTTAGTTTGGTCCTAACTAATTAGCAACGTTAGACCACGTTTCTATATAGTAAAATGCAATTTCCAAATTTTATTTATTTGTCTTGTATTTATTTCGCGCTCGGTCGGTAACCATTGGGTATGCTACCTCCAAACAAATTATTGTATTTTCGAGAAAAATCACGGCAAAAATGTGAACCTAATCTCAACAGAGTGACATACTTAACATTTTTGTAATAATATTTTAGTCTGGAATTTATTAAATAGTTAGCTTGTTTAATTTTTTATTAATTAACCGACAAAAATTGTCTGTGGGACTCTTTTGATGGAGTACCCGAAACAATCTTTTATTATCTCCCTACTTAATTAACCGAGTCAAACAAAGAATTCAATTATAATTTATAAAATACCTATTATAGTATTTCAAAAAGTAGGAGAATACGCTACAGATTGTCCTCAATGCAAAATTTTGAGACTAAAATTGTATTGGGTTTCCGAGAAATTGCGAGAAATTTAGGTAAGAAATTTTAGTTTTAAATTTTACACAGAGGTCAATCGTTTGTAAACAACGGCGTATCTCCTAGTTCCTTTTAAACTATAATTTATTTTATAAATTATAAAATTTTGTTATATATTTTATAAATTATTATACTTATTATATTTTATAAATTAAATTATTTTTTAGCTCGGTTGATAAATTAGAGAGGATTAAAAATTGACTTTGATACCCGTTTAAAAAATCTAAAATTTTATGCAAATCCCGAATATAAAAAAAAATATACACTAGATAATTTTATCTTTTACTTATCATTATTTTTATTCGTTAATATAAAACTTCGTATAATGTCATATTATTTAAGGGGGTGTCATACTCGGTGGGTTACCGACCTAGTAAAAAAGATAATATTCATATTTATTTAGACAAATATACAATTTTATGAAAAATCCGAATACAGAAGCACTGGATAATTAAATAAGTTATTCAATAAAGTTCCAGATCAATACAACAGGGAAAATCGTACATTTTCGGTGCAAAAATTTTTGAGCATGCCGTTGTTGTATTGACCTAGAACTTTATAGAATGACTTATTATTTAATTATCGAGTGCTTCTGTATTCGGATTTTGCATAAAATTGCATATTTTTTTCGAAATAAATGTAATAATTATCTTTTTTGCTCGGTCGGAACTCACCGGATATATACCACCCCCCTTAAGAGGATGTAGTAGCTAATTACATATATTTCTATAATGCATTTTTCGTTAATTAAATTTGTTTTTGATTTTTAGATAATTATCGCTGTCATCGCTCACTTGATATGTATTAAAAAATACGCGATGATAAAAATAATGATTAAATATCAACAAATTGTAAGTAAATAACGAAAAGTACAATAATGTCGGTAAGCATGTAGTTTCGTATAGACTACGACATTCTCTTAAGTGTGAAATTTAGCACATAGTTAGATTATGAATAAACGATGTAGTTCCATTTTTTACTGATTTTTTAAAATTTGCTAATTTATACCACTATTGTTTATTTCACTATATCATATGTTTAAAATTTATAAAACCAATCGGAATTTCATAAATTTACGGTACGAGGGGGGGGGGGCTAATACTTGAAATATGAAAATATTAAAATATTTTCCCCTAGTAGAAATTAAAACAAGTTCTATCAATTACAAATTATCCATATTTTAAACCTATTAATAATCAACGAATTCCGAAATATTTATGCCAGAAACACGATAACTTTTACTCGCCTACAAGTGTGCGTATATGATGTTCACTTCGGACAGAATATGAAATATAATTGAAGAGAGTATATTTGCACGTATATATATACACATTGATTGGCCTAGTTTCGGACAGTCAATTAACGATAAATATATTGGTTCCACTTTGTAGATAACAGGCGCGGGCCATGGAATCGGACGTGAATTGGCCTTGCAATTGGCAGCTCTCGGATGCGTCGTCGTTTGTTGGGATACGGATGTCGAAGCGAATCGTTTGACCATGAGCATCGTTTCCAAAGACGGTGGTGAGGTATTATCGTCGAACACTCTGAAAATGAGGATATTTATCGATTACCGTCCGATCAATCTATAATATCACTATGTTTGTTTTCATCAAATATGATTTTTATGTAGAATTGATGGCTTATATATCTTTGGTTAAATGTATAAAAAAAAAATCTTGTTCAATCGCATACAATTTATTACCGTCGGTATATATAAACATAAGTCGGTAAATATAAATATAAGTAGTTATAAGTGTATGTGTGTATGTGCGTCTATTTGTTATTTATCAAAGTTAAAAACTATATGAAACACGTATTGTCGTTAAAACGCTAATGTTGACGTTGTATACCCGTGTGTTAGACTTGGTAAAACAAAATAATTTTTTTTTATTCCTCAAAAAAAGTTTATTTTTAAATTTTAACTAAAGAATTATTAAAAAAATTATCAATATTGTAGCACACAGACGAAACGATATATTCTTTGAATAGCGTAAATTGATGTTATTTTATACGAAGTGTCTGTTCGCACTAAATCCGCGTAATTTTTAGTCCGAGAAACTACCACTAGGTGTCGCATGAAACAAACGTGTCTATCTAAAATGTCAATCCCAAAGTGAAGTAGGAACTTCTAAGCTATATACATAAGTACACCACACTATAGGGTGGTTGGTGGGAGAGGACGGATGGTACATTTCTTAATTTTACAGTCAGGGCATGCCCATGCACCTATTAATAATTTACGTGGGTTTAGTGCGAATAGACACTTCGTAGTTTACAATCCTCCCCCATAACATTTTTTAAATAGGAAGGGTCAATGTTAAATTTGATACCATTTATCGTCAAATTTGATATAATAGCACGATTTTCGTATTATATACTTATCAACGTGTAAAATTAACTTGATTTTTTATAGATTTGTTTTTATAAATTTGAAACAAATGTTAATTAGTAAAATAGAGCTCGAGATAAACGTTAAATTCGAAAAATATACAAAATGTGGTTAAAAAGGTCCACGGATTCGCAGTTGACGTGTCGAAGAAATTCGAAGTTAGGGAGACAGTTCGATTGATGAGGAAAGCAGGTATCCCGGATGTTACGATTTTGATCAACAATGCTTCGGTTGTTTTAAATCGTCCTTTTCTCGATTACGATGACGATGATATTCGCAAGATTTTCGACGTCAACGTTCTTGCTCAATTTTGGGTTCGTACGGTCATCTTATTCCTCATTCCCAAAAAATAGAAAAAATACTCCAAATTTTTTAATCGTATTCCTCTTAACGTTCCAGACGATTCAATCATTTTTACCTTCGATGCTGTGCAACCGGAAAGGTCACATCGTATCCGTGTGTAACTTTAATGGATTCCACGGAACTCCAAATGGAATACCGTATTCTTCGTCCAATTTTGCAATCAGAGGTAATTTTAATTTTAAATTTCTTGTGAAAATTGCTATATTTTATAAGAACGGTGTGATATACTATTTTGCAGCAAATTCTACTATCTAATATATAGTAATTTTTATCGTATCAAAATGTAACGAATTTAAAAGTAAATATTTATTTTATTTTTTTCTTATTATCTTTCGCTAGTACATATACTTTGAAATACATATATAGATATACTTATATTAAATTATAAACGAAAGAAAAAAATCGAAATTTTTTACGAGATTCAACGATTCTCCGGATTGAAGTCCTTGCCGACTGCGTCAACGGAACATTTTGATTATCATGTTGCGAATTGCCTTTACATGTCGCACTCGCCTATCCAAAACAATTAAAATATTGGAGGCTTGCAATGGCTCGGTCGGTAGGGCGTCGGGCTCGTAATCCGGAGGTCCCAGGTTCGATTCCCGGCCCCGGCCGATTGATACAACCACCACTGGCGAATGTATTTTCAACAAGTGCTTTCTTCACCAAGACATCGTATAACCTCCGTCGCTGATTAGCACCAGTTTGGGAGCATAAAAAGAGCGACTGTTAAAAAAAAAAAAAAAAAAAAATTAAAATATTGCTTATCTCTTATTCTTATTATAGTTTATTTTCAAATAAATAATATTGAATCCATTTTTCTTAAACGTGTATAAAGAATGATTAACCCTTTCACTGGTGTAGCCTTTTTTTACTGTACGTGCCAAAAATGGTAGGACAATAAACTAAATAAATTATACGATTAACTATGAATATAAGGCTTTTGGGGACGCAGAATCGATTTTGATGGTTATGTTTGCGTCATTTTGAATTTTTTAATTCTGACCTTTGATTCGTAATCAGCAAACCCCTTACAGCAAAACTCTTACACACCGAAGTTGAAATGAATTGACTGAAAAATGCAGCAGTTATTCAATTTGATCATATATGATGCATCGCCAGTTATGACACAACTTTTTTTTGATCATATATGATACATTGCCAGTGAAAGGGTTAATTTAGGTAACTTTTAAAGAAAAGAATATTGCAGGTTAGGTATACGCGTGCACATGATGCGTGGCGTTACCGACTCACCCGTTTCTCGATAGGTATAAAAAATTATGTTATATAGAAAATTTTACCGCATCAAATAGTATTTATTTAATTATTTATAATTCAACGGGTTTTCCCTTTATAGAAACATATTTACAAAAACTTAATACGTGACACTTGAGCATCGTAAAAATATAATTTATTAAGTAAACATTTCTTCAACAAAATATATGAGAATTATATAAAAAAAACAAATCAACGCTATTCGTACATAAATACTGCCTTTCTAATTTATTTTTTAAACGAAAACATGCTTATATGAAACCAATCAATATCTATTGCTAAATCGTTATCAGAAGCGCAGGATCTACTTATGATTGATCTCAAAATATTCCTGTCGTTGCAATTGTTGCAACTTGTCGTTGTAAAATCGTTGTAAATTGTCGCATTTGCAGTAAATGGACAATTTATTGTCCGCAGAAACCTTCCGGAAACCATTAGAGACATTCCTTAAAATTTTAAATAAAAAGCATAAATCCTGATATACTCTAAAATACTTTAGCGAGCAAAATCTCTGTGATACCGATGAGTAGTTATGACTAAATATTGACATTGGCGTATCAGCCTTAAATGCCAAAAATCTCAAAAATCTATGCTGTACTGCCTCAATCATATCAAAATTCGGCGCTGATAGTGGTGACCAAGTAATCGATCCATATAAGATAATTATTACATTTATTTAAAAAAAATACACAATTTTATGGAAAACCCAAATACAGAAGCACTAGATAATTAAATCATAAGTAATTCTACAAAGTTTCAGGTAGACACCCTAAAAAATTTCTACACCGAAAAATCAGGGATAATTGTACATTTTCGGTGCAGAAATTTTTTAGAGTGTCTTTGACGTATCGACCTGAAACTTTGTAGAATAACTTATTATTTAATTATAAAAATGCGTATTTTTTTAAATAAATGTAATAATTATCTTTTTTGCACGGTCGGTAACCCATCGGGTATACCACCCCTTTAACGAGGTGCCAAAGCCAAGTTTTATCCTCTCTACCTTACCGACCTCGAAAATTATATAAAATTAGTTATAATTAAAAGAGGAAGTTAATTTACGTAAATCTAGGAGAACAGTTCCCTTCCTTTATTAATAATCTACCTGTCTTTAAATTTCAAGCAAAAATATTGACTAGTTCTCGACAAAATCCTTACCAAAAATTTTTACATGTCTTTTAATTAGTCGAGCGGATAACCTCAAATTGCATTGATTATTAATAAAAGAATGGGGTTGTTCTCCTTAATTTGCGTAAATTATCGTTCTTTTTTAATTATAACTAATTTTATGTGACTTGACGCTGGTAAGGTAGGGAGGATAATACTTGACTTTGGCACCCTCTTATAATTGTTCTTACATAGAAAATAATATAATCGCACTAAGATGTGTTAAATTGAAGTTACTTCATTTTACACCAATAATTAATACAATTTAAATCATTATTTTACTATCATTATTTCAGTATTTCATATGTTGCAAGCTGATATATGTGTCACTAAAAATTATTTGATTATACAATAAAAAATCATGCATAAAATATCAATTTTTGTGATAACTAATGTAACAAATTTTATACGTTTTAATGTGAAAATTTTAACACATATTGAAAATATCTTGATAAATGTATTAACCGTATACAATAACCGTACCTACAAAATATATAGTAAATTTTAATACGAAGATTACAAACTTTGTGATACTGTTTCTCTCAGTGTAGATACCTATAAAAATATTTACAATTTTTTCTTATATGCATAGGTCTTATGGAAGGGCTTTACGAGGAGCTTCGATTGAACGCCAAAAATTCAAATATTCATTTGACTACCGTGTACCCAGTTTCCGATGACACGGATCTCGATAAAAATAAAAATTACAGGTATATCCGTATATTTAATTATTTTATTTTTTATTTATACATATATTGCAATATCGTCGTTGTGTATTCAAATTGATTTCCAACGAAGATAAATTATTTGATAGGTACGAAATCGCAACGGCGAAATACGCAGCGAAAGAAATAATAAGAGCGATACAGAGAAATTATAAGGAATGCTCGATACCTCGATGGCTTATTTACCTGAACGCGATCAGCAGGTTACAACTTATTATTATTAATAATCGATTATTCTTATATTCACGGTACAATAAATTAATAACTTTTCTTTATATTATATCTAGAATTTTACCGGATAACGCTAGGTATCATATAAGTGACTTTTTTAACAATATTCGATGAAAGGATCACCGATCGAAAAGAAAAAGAAAAGTACGAACGGGGATGTCGTCGGTTGTAATACTGTAAAACAATTGACTATTTTATACGATTCAAATATATTTACACGATATATGACTTATTGGTTTTTATTCGAACATACCGAAGGAAGTATATCTGATGTTATTAAAAATTATCATACATATATACAATTGAAAAATCGTTTAATACAATTTTCTTTACGTATTTTGATTCTTACGAATTCGATCGCTTGCCGCAGAGAAATTTCATGGAAATATCGATTATATAAATCATCAAAAACGTATAGTCAATTACGTCAATGTGGCTTGGACAAATAAAAAGTTTCTTCGTAAAAATAAAATGCGGTACCGAAGGTGTGTATATATATAGATAGTTGTATACAGAAAAAAAAGAACGAGATGACATATTCTAGCAAACTCATCGCAACGCTTACTTAATCATTTTATATATGTATATATAAAAAGAAAAACTCGGGGAAAATCCGAATAAAATGTTCACGAATCGTTTCGAGACGATCCGGAAGGGAGGAGATCTAATAGACCACGACTTCCTAGAAAGCGAACTGAGTGTCATCGACTGTGAGTTGAGTAATGATTTTTAGGATTGCAATTGCTTCGCATATAATTTTTCTCGATTTACACTTGATGCGGTTCCGTATTATATCAACAATTTGAAATCGGTAAAAATATTTGGATAATTTTATAAAATATTTTTTATTTATACTTTATGTATGTGTGGGTATATATATATATATATATATTCTATAGAGAATACATCTAGTATCTGTGACTAGTTGAAAAGAAGATCTTATAAAATCTGTTATTATAGATAAATCGTGTGAATCACTGAATAATTATTGTATTGAAGTAGATTACTTTAATTTTCGTATATCAATAAGAGACATTTAAGGGGACAAGTCTGTAATCCACTTGAACAGAACAGAATTTCATTAAAAGTCTAAATATATTTTTTTTTAAATATTATTTTTAAATTTTATTTTTTAAATAAATATTTAGACTTTTATTGATATTCTGTTCCATTTAAGTGGATTAAAATCATATTTAAAAGTTACTGTCAAAATTTCGGCCCATTCGATGAAATGGTTCCTGAGATATCCTGCGGTAAGTACATTATGGAAAAATAATCAGAGTACAGAGTCACATCACATAATTAATTAAAATAGTTATGTGACATATAAATCGGCCAAAAAAATTTTAAATAAAAGTATACAATAATACAGTTTGTTTAAAAAATAAAGAAATGTTTTCAATTAGTAATGAAAAAAATTATTAATTGCTAAAATTGAATATCTTTTTTTCAATTTTAACTCATGCTTGTCCCTTTCAAAAAAAAATCTTAACTACATACTAGTTTGATATATAAATAAATAAATAAAATAATAAATAGACTTGAAAAACTAAGATTGTTAATTTCGAAAAATAGATAACAATAAGAAAACGTAAAATAAAATCTTGAATTGGTGAAAAAAAATTCCACTAAAATTATTTATTTTAATAAGAATCATTAACGTTAACAATGAAAGAAAAAAAATTGTATTTCCTATATTTTACTTGATTAAAAGAAGATTATAAAATCGAATGAAAGGCGATGCGTACAATGAACTTATAATACTTACCTATAGACGAGAAGTGTCGTGTTGCCCTTGAACCTGAATCCTCGTACATGCCTGAGTTCAGTGCACCCCAGTTTCAATTCTCTCTTTACATATACTTTACCTCTTTCTTCTTTTATACTTGTATCATTCTCAGGTTATATTGCGTTTGCAATAAAGAGTTCAAATTTTTCAATCTTACCAGTGATCAATCAAACGCCCAAAAATTTTTGTTTTGTGTGTTCATCAACATCAAATAAAATTTTAAATATCTCACATTCGAAAATTATTTGTTAAACTTTTTTTTAATAACAATTTGTTCTTAACCGTTGGTATATAAGTATGTACAAGCCAAATCAACATATAATAGCGCCAATGAATTTTATTTAAATATCCAATCGACAACGCGAACAAAATTATTTTTCTGTCAATCCGTGAACAATCGTGTTGTATTAAAAATTAGTAAGGAAATCTAGATAATACAGACTGTATTCGATTTTTATATAAAACTATACTTATTTTATTATTAGTCTCTTTCTACCTACATCACTAAACGATATAAAACAATTTTCAATAAAATATTTTCCTCTCCGCGTATATATATATATATATATATATATAAAACTACTTAAATACACTCACGTACATGCAAAACCTACAGGTTATTCATAATGCATTTCCTATGCGATACGAATATGTATAAAAAAAACTCTTTTAAATTGTTAAAATAAAAGTTTTTCTTTTATAAATAATACGTTTTTCTAGAAACCTTTACGCCGACCTAAAAACCGGTTTACCAACACTTACATATACTTAGAGAGGTATACGTTATAGATCTTTAACATTCACCAAAAAGGTATAATATAACTTTATTTCATCTAGATAAGAATACATATATATATATATATATAGGAGATTTATATGCAAACTCATTTGGAGGTTCTTTTGAATCTTGAAACTACATATACATACATAATTTTCTCTTGGACACGTCTATGTTTTTAACTTTGAATAAGAGAAATAAAAATTATATGACGTTCGTATATATTAGTATTCAATCATATAGTTCGCGTGACAAAAAAAAATAATTTTTCGAGAGTTAGGCGGAAAATGAACCAAAATGAAGAAATGGTTACAATGCCGCCGCTAATCTACATATACCGTAATTTTGACATGCATCAAGAAAAAAAAGAAGAAAAGAATTTTAAAAAACCCGTAGATATACATATAATTACCATAATAAAATAATTATCCAAAATGTACAGTTAAAAATGAAGTAATACGATCCCGAAGCATCAATATAGAATTGTGCAATGAAATGTTTTTTTTATTAAAGGATCTCTTGTTTAAATGATAACGTATTCACTTGTATATCGTGTACATCAAGCGGTTGATAATCATCACCTTCTAAATCACGATATACTCGGATAGATAGATATACATAAAAGATCGAACGGCCTTGCTCGATTCGTGGACTATCGGTTCGAAATATCGTTCATATACGCGGGTCTCTAGACTGCAAATATACATATATCTATATATACACATACACATGCCTATACCTCTCTCTTCCTATATGTCGACTAGTCTTGTGTATATAGCGAGTATACGCGGCGAGAGAAGCCAAGCCGGTTACCGTTTAGTAGTCACTTGCGCGCTTCTCGCGCGCCAAAGCGGACGTTTTCCTTCTGACTCTTTTTATATATATCTATATATACATATATATGTATACACTTACTTATATACCAATATTACACGCGCGCGCCAACCTTTGACATGGAAATTTGCGAGTTTGGATAGTTTTGTGATTGCATGTGTGATACACTTTTGTGACTACGTTTTTATATACATGTGAATTTTCAAAACGATTTACACGTAAGTTCTCTCTTTTTATTTTTTTATATATAGTGTTTTTTTATTTTTTTTCTGATTTTCTAGAGATGTTCCTTTAGTTGTTTGTAATCGCCGGTCCCGGTGCGTTGATTCGATAAATTGCACGTATAGTCGGATTCTTATACTATATACATTGTACGCGAATTGCGAAATACATTTGTGATTTTTATTTTTTTGTTATAATGAATTTTCTTATCTGTTGTGTTGATTATTAAATTATATATTATTATTTATTTTTATCGTTTTCATATGAATTTTAAGTACACGCGTTTACGACGTACGTTACGCCCTCTTATCGATCAATGAAAATTTAAAAAATCCTATGTTTATTATTTCACTGAAAAATAATTTACAGAAAATTCGGTGAAATATTTTGTTAAATATTTTTTTTTTAAATTGTTGTTTGGGCTAAACAAATATCCATTAATAATGAACAAAATTTTAATTGATAGAAAGATAAAGAATTTGACAGAATATTTCTTAGTTTCAAATTAGTTTTTTCTCTACAATTTTATTTTATTTTATTTACTGACATATTTTAGGAAATTCTAAAATAATCATTATTTTGAATTAATTGATAATTAAGATTATTAATATACAATTTTTAATAAAATTATTATTAAAAATAGAAAATATTTTATTTTTGATGTATAATTTTTTTTTGACGTATATAGTATTGATTTGACGAATTATTATAAAAACAACCATTATTTTAAACTAATAAATAATATTGCTAATATAAGTGCAATTTCCAATGATATAATTATTAAAAAAATAATTAATTTTACGTAATTATCATTGTTAACAAGTGTTTCTCTACAAACGAGAATCTACCTGCGCGTTAAAACGAAACCGAAGAAGAATAAACTTTTTCACTTTGTTCGAAAGCAAACAAAACCTGGTTTGAAAAAAAAAATATATATTCACCGCAAACTTCTTGAACGCGTGCGAGAATGCAATTTACATAACGTTGAGACAATACGAAACGAGCACTTTCGTGACACATTTTTCGAAGAATTTCGTATACGATGGACAAATTTCATATTTGAGCGCGAAATTTAAATTCCGTTATGTTTCCAAAAAATATTGATATTTGTTTAAACTAGATTATATTGATGTGTTTGTTGTACAATTTTAATAACGATAAGTACTAATAAACGTGATGTTTTTTATTTAAACTACAATAAGAATCATTGGCGCTTAAAAGTGAAGTATAGAAGAAGTATATATATATATAATTCTAACTATATACATGTAAAAAAATTTTCTTCTTCGAAATAACAAAGAAATACGTGTCATTTTAATGATCCTCTGCGATGAAGTTGAAAAACTCGGTGATCAAAAACAATTAAATGATACAGGACTTGTGTGTACGTATCAATTTTATCTATTGTCACTGTACTATCGATTAGATCGAAACAAAAAAATCCTATAAAGTATATCTAGAATTTTGTTTTTGATTGTGACTAGTGGCTGGATAGCAGTTTATGATTAGTAGAGGTCGATAATACTTTTCTTCATACAATTTTTCTTAATATGCACAATTATTAAGAATATTTCAATTGAATAATAGATGCAACCATAAGTTTTATTTCATCATTTAAAGATAGAGTTGTGTTTAGAAAATATAAAAATATATTTTTTTTCAATTCAATGATTTAAAAATTTTTTGGTACATTTGTAGTAATGATATAATTGTAGCAAGATACAATCGTTTTATCCGAAATTATGCAGATATAGTCTGTCAAAATTAGTATTTGATGTCAATATGCTCCTCCTTGCAACTCATCAATTTTTGGATTCGTTTAAAAGTTTTTGTGAGTAATATTTTAAGTATATGTTTAAGCTTTAAATAAGCTTTTTTTATTGAAATAAACAAATATATAATTAAATAATTATTTTTCTACGAAAATTATAATGCTTTAAATAATTTTGCATGTTTTAGTAAAAATTATTACTAATAATCAAAAAACTGTTCAACTCAAAAAAATGGCGTAGGTAAAGTTTAAATGGTTGAAATAATATTCACAAAAAATTAAAAAAAAATCCAATTGACATCGGACACTAATTTTGACACACTTAACTTCATATAATTTCTGGGTGAAATTTTTGTTTATATTTTTACTACCATATATACAAAAAAAATTTGAATCATTAACGTAAAAAACAAAAAATAAATTTTAATTTAATAATTTTTTTCGACCTAATTCTACCCAAAATTTTATTGTTTGTTTTAATTATTATCTATATTTTGTACAACTCTCCATTAAATTATATATCTATGCAACGTATAAAGAAAAAAAGATATCCATTAAAAATGAAAATATTTAAAAATCCAAAATTCTCGCGTAAATTCGAATGATATACAAAAGATAGAAGTTTCAATGTGTATAGATAAAGTTATTTTATTCTATGTTTCTCGCAGCAAATATCTAGTTAATTACTTCAGCTTCCTATATTTAGAGTAAGGCCATTAAAAAGTTCGAAAGTCGTACTTGAATATTTTTCAAGATTTATTAGCAATACCTCCGTATATCTAAAATTAAGATTGATTGGCAGCGTATGTACGGCATATACGTATACACATATATGTATATAATATAAATAAAAATTTTCCTATTATCACACGATCTTTGTTTGAAACGTGCTAATTTCCTTACGACAAAGTTAATAGCGCAGTAAAAACGCTACGAAAATAATGAACTTTCTTTATTCTCGTTAAAAACGTTAAAAAAAACCATAAACTGGACATTGTTGTTTTAATAATGCCGAGTTTTTATCCCGCGTATATAACCCGCAATTCGTGCGTGCAGTGTACTTTCGTTAAATCGGTCATTTACGCCGGAAAAATTAATTACATCTATATATATATGTATATGCATACGTACATATATATATATATATACATGCAGCACAAAATTTTAATTCGTATACAACGAGATTTTTTTTTACGTTTGCGCTAATTGGAGGAAAAGTAAACGTTTTGAAGAATGATAATGAAGTTATAATAAGATGAAATTGGAAGAAAAAATAAAGACTCGGAGGAAGAAAAAAAGTAAGTTTACTTATGGAAATAAGCGCGACGAATTTTTGATTTTTCACCTGGCGTTCTGTGGAAACCATTATCTATAATTTTCTGTTCAATTCTTTATTGATATATCCCACTATTCAAAATTAATTTACATATGTATCATATATCTTTTTTTTCGAATGTAGTTTAAACATTATTTTTAACGAAATTTCATTAATCACAAATAACAGATCAATATTTGCCATAATGACATTAAATAAAAAAATATCTTATAATATCCTCGAATAAGGAACGATCGATATCGCTCTGGACATACAGATCAACATCCATGTTTGATTATATAATATACGACAAAAATTCAATTCTCCACGCGTCTTAATTATTTCGTGTACAATTTTACGAATATGTACATATGTATATATACACTCGTTAGAAAAACACAGTGGAAGTAAAAAAAAGAAAAAGGAAAAAAGATCAAGGGTGTCATTAAAGTATGAAGGAGTCAAAACAAGTCGACGATTCTGTCTTTGGTATATATATATCGACGTAATCAGCAATCAACGCATCGCACGTACACAATTTGTTACTTTTTTTTCTATTTCTTCTTATTCTTACCGCATATCGAAACGTGTCGTTATTAACTGTTGTGACAATCGATACAGCTATCACTATTATTTTTCGTAAGTAATTTAAAATACACACACATACACACGTGTGCACGGAAAGAAAGATTGAAAAAATATTACTCAAAGTATTCCGAGCAAAATGTTGACGTTCGTTCGTTTTTATCATTTTTGGTCCAGAATTTCACTTGAAAATTTTGATCTTACTTATATACGGGATAATAATTTTTACAATTTTTACTATACCCAAAGCATTTTTATAAAAAATTTTCTTCGTGTGTGTGTGTGTGCGCATGGGTTTCTGTCGTTCGGATTTTGAAGAAAAACTATTTCATTGCTTCGAAAATATTGTTTCCCCAATCGTTGCGTCAGATTGTATTTATTGTTTACGAGTTTTGATTTTTTACTACATCGAGGAAACAATATATATTATAATGGCTCATCATTGACCAATTTGAAATATATATTTTAAGGAAACATTTGTGTTTATCTTGCGATCGCGTGTAGAAAAATTATTTATATTCCGTAATTTATTTAAAGTATCTATTGTCCTTTGTTAAATTACGTGTCCTATCATCTTGCAGGTAAACTTTTGTTCAAATAGCAAAAAATTTTTTTCTTCTTACACCGCACGTGGAGTATTAATTTATCGATAAAATTAAAACGTGTCTAAATATATAAATGCACAAAGCTATAAATAGAAATCCCAACTCATATGTATATAGGTATAACTATATAAACCCGAAATAGATCTGTAGAGACGATCCTACGCAAATTTATAATGGGAATCGCAAAATTTTTTTATTTTTCACCTGTTCGTCATATATATAGGGAAATGTCTCGGAATGTACGACCGATGCACCTTCTTTTTTTTTCTCGTTATATTGGGCTGCAGGTTGATTTAGCCGTTCACCTTGACGAAACGTTATCTAGCCCCAAGTTCACGAACAAGGGTTTCTCCTTATAATAGGGTTTTTTTTTCATTTTTTTACGTCTACGAGTCGAAAGATTTGTCATGGGCTCTGGAGTCGTCCTCGTTTCCTGTAAGAATTTAAATGTATAGTTTATACGATCCGAAGAACGGTATTCCGACAGGGTACGCAAATATTTCAGTTTCTTAAAATTAAATTTATTATATACTTACGGAGGATCAGCGAATGTCTGTTGAATGAAGTAAAATTTAATTGATTGTATAAAAATTTGTTTAATGTATATGTGATTAAAACGTAAAAATAAATTTTTATAATAAAAAAAAAAAAGATCGGTGTTACATTTTTTTCGGCGCGTTTACTTCAATATATATCTTTATCGAAGATCAGTTATAATTATTGAAAGTATACCTTTGTAAATGCAAAAATTATATACCTCTTACGATTAATGACATTTTCTAATGAGATATAACTTTTATTACTCTCATACTTGCCGATCGACCAGCATACAAGATCAATTTATGATCGTGTTTATGTTATACTATTATATAATGCCTCTGTTAGTTCTTTATAGCTCAAACGAAATTGTATTGACATTTAAAAAAAAAAGGAAAAAATTGATCATTTATCTTTTTTTAACGTCTATTATACAATAGTCGCACGCGATTTTATTGATTTGAAGGTCGGAATCGCACGACAATTTTTAATGTGTGTACAGACTTTTTACGCGCAATGAAAATTAATGTAATGTTTTATTTCGCTTATTAGCGTTTACATCAATTTTTTTTTTAACGTTTGTTGGCTTTTTTTTGTAATTAGATTTCTATTTTATTGGTTTGTATATAGAGATAATCGTGTATTCTAAAGACGGAACTGCTATATTAGTAAAATAATTCAAGGTGCCAAATTTTTCCATGGTTACATATTGTTCGAGTGGTTTTTCAAGATCACCCATAGAGTATATAACAATGTGTCAAGCGATTTTGGTAACTTTCCAGTACTGATTTCGAGGACGTTAGAAATTAAAATCAATCGAGAGTAAAATTCAAGGACCGGACGTAAACCATAACTATATGTAATAAAATTTAATGGCATACCTGTCGATACATCGCGTCATTGCCGTCCTACGCGTAATTTCTTAAAAATTAAGTGTGAATAAAAAATAGGTAATTTAGAGCCCTATAAATGAGTAGTTGATAACATTTTTTTATGCGTGTATATTATGGTATATGAGAAAAATGTTTTAAGATAATATTTTCATCGAGCGTTTACGATTTGCAAATAACTTCCGGTTTATCTATATAAATTCGTTAGAGTGGAAAATCACGCGATGGTTCAGCCGAAATTGAGTGAATATAAGTTTTTTAGTGGATATTTTGTTCAAACTGAGTAATTTTTGAGTCAAAGAAGAAAATTGAGGTTTATATTTTCGATTTAGATTAAAGTGAAATTCTGACTATAGACACAGATTCACACAGGTTTTTTTTTATTGTATTTTTTTTAACTTTTTATTCGATACAATTTGAAGAATTTGTTTGAAACCGATAACTATCTCACATGTATTAACACGCTGCAAAGAATATAATCAAGAAAGAAGAACACATCAATTACCAGAAGAAATTAAAACAATACTAAACTCTGAAGATTCACTTAGAAATATACTTAATTTTTTAAAAGACTCAAATTTACTTCATATGATATGATTATACATTCTGCACAAAAATGTATAATACTATGAAAATATATTATACATCACTTAAATAAAATGTAATTTAAAGCCTATCAATTTATCAACAAATGAATATTTGTTACAATAAATTGATTTGTTAAAGAAGATTTGTTAAATGTAAATATTTATTATAATTTATGTAAGATTGACAGTAGTCGCTAATGGTCTAGTAGTCGATGCGACTCAAAATAAATAAATAAAAAAAAAAATTTAAAGAATAGTACATGTCCGCTTTTGACTAAGAACATTTAATAAAAAATAATTTTTTCATTAATAGCTTCTCTGCCGCAAAAATAAAAACTTTTTTATAGTAAAATTTTCAATTCCAAAATAATTTCTTTTCGCAAATGACTTAAATTATAAAACATTTCAAATCTGAGTGACCAGTTGGCGATTTTTTTTTTCCTTTTCTCTCTTACGTATATTGATGTTTATTAAGCAAGAGCAACAAGGAGAAAAAATCACCATCTGACAACCCTGTTTCAAATTTCAATTATAAATTTATAAATTATAAATTTATACCGTTTCAATTGTAATTTCACTATACATTTTTAATAATTAAAATCCGGCATCTCCAGAAATAAAAAAAATATTGCTGACATATATTTAAAAAAATAGACTAAAAATTACGCTCTTCGTAAATTCGAGTTCATATTTCCTTGTTTACGGATATGCGAAGGTATATCCATGCATATATTTATTAAAAGGAACCAACTGGATATACGAGAGTGAAACTGAGTGCTCGTAGATGATTAATATAGACGAGTGTATAGATAGATATACCTACAATTTCAACTTATGAACGACATTTGCGTATATAAAAACATATACCGGTTATTTTCTCTCTTTGATGAGTTTATTTCATTCAAGATGTTTACCTAATCTGATGGCAAAATGCACCGCGAAAATATCTCGATCAAGCATATGATATATACAATGTAAACTTTCACCTACATATATAAACCGCTCCAAATTTTTCTCTTAGAATATTCCCAAAAAAATAATGTCCTCTTCGTATGTGCGCGTTTGTGTCTTAATTATTTAATGAAATTAGCCACGGTTTCTCTCGGCACGTCGTTACAAAAGACAAAATTATAATTTCCTTCGTTACAGGTCCAAAAGGAAAAGAAGAAAATTTACGATTTCTAAAACAAAAAAAAACAAAAAATTTTTCTAACGAAAGGTATAGTTGATAATTAGGTCGAGAGTCTAACAACGTTAACCCACACGTAAATCTCGGGTGTATATACATATGTTCGTATAAACCCAGGAAAAGGTAATGTACGCTCGATTCGTAACGTAATCATAATTCGAGTCGAAGAAAAGAACCACCGGAGTTGCGCCAACGTAATAATTACATATTTTCAACTATACACACACACACACACACACACACACACACACACATATATATAGGGTTATTTAATATTTAATACCACGGTAGACATAATACCTAAATCGTGATACACTTTTGTTCCTGGTCCATAGTTTTCTTATGTCCTCTCTTTTGTTTTCGATAACAATAATATTCGTGACGATAGAACAAATAAATATATCTATATGTACTAGGATAAAAATAATTTATTTTCTTTCCCTCAAATTACTTACTTACGTTCATTGCGTGGATATAAAATGTTAATGAATTTTATGTACTCGTTATATAACACGTGAAATCGATGTGTGTGCGTGTACATTTGCGCAAGTATCTAATTGAAACACGCTGGTTTTCGGTATGTATACTATAAATAATAGATTAAAAAGAAAAACAAATTTTTGTACTATATATTTCAATAATTTTTATAATTCACGATTATCTCGCGTTTATAGGCTGGTTAATATAATTATGTAACGTTCACCAGATTGGTGATATATATGCAGGTATTTATATAGGAGCTTTTAGAGCTACTGGCATTAATAAAATTAATTTTTTTTAATTATTTTTAACTTTTATACCTATATAGGGAATTTGAATTTAATATTTTATTTATTTGATACAAATATAAATAAATAAGTAGGGGAGACCGGGGCTAAAATTAACATTTTTTGAAAAAATCGTTCTCCTAATTAATTAAAGAATTAGTTTGCTATACTAAGTATTGTTACTTTTTCTTTGTCTATTCAGCGAAGTCATGTCACAGGAATTTTTTGGAAATTATAAATATCTTTTTTTTACGAGAGGATTTACTAAAAATCGTTGTCTGTTAATTTTTGCCCCGCATGCGGGGTAAATATTAACATCTCATTTTTTTATTGTAAAGACTTAGTTTCATAATAAATGTACACATTTAAGAAATTTAAACAAAAAAATATATTTTTTACTGAATATACGAATAACAAGTGATATACAAATAAAAAAATTGTTAACAAATTATTTCTTTAACACAAAAATAACGCAGGTCTTCGTCTTACAAATTAATTAAAGCTAATAAACATTTGCACTATTAAATAATACATGTATAAACACAAAAATTATAGCAAAGTTCAAATTAATAAAATTAAATATAAATTAATTAGTATTAACAGTGTTAATGTTTGCTCCGAAAATTTGTTAATATTTACCCCGACAAATTTTTTTTTTAAATCGTTAAAAAAAATAAAAAGAAATAAAAAAAAATAAAAAAAAATGTGCGATTAAATAGCTTATTTCAAGTAGAATGGGGTATGGTAATTTTAATTTTGTTAATTATATGATATGTAATTGAGAATAAACATTTTTGAGTGAAAAATTTTTCCATTACCTGATCAAAATATCGCTATCTCCTATATCTTATCGGCTCGACGTCCTGCGATCTACTGAAGGTGTTTACATGTTAAAGGGCAATAAACTTTAAGTCTAGAGTCATCTATGAAGTGTATAGAACTCTTCGCATCACTAAGAATTCAATGTTAATATTTACCCCTGTTAATTTTAGCCCCGGTCTCCCCTACAACGTTACAAATCAAGTTTTTCGTACGATATAGCCCGTGTGATAAATCCAAAAATAAGATTTAAAATATTCGGTAGAATCCTTGACATTCAGAATGACTTTTCTAGAATAAGAAATTAATTATCAACACAATGTATAATAAAAATAACCTTCAAGATTCACTTGTCAAAATCACCCAAGCGCATCGCTTTTTACGGGCCTGCATAAAAAACAACACAAAAAAATTTTAACAGTTAATTTTAAGTGTTAGCTTAATTGAAATTGATATCGGAAAGAGAAGCCAAATGTTTAATATATATATATGTATATATGTAAAAAAATCTGTAAAAATTTATTAATTATTCAACAAAAATAAAAATACTTTTTGAGCATTACTTTTTTTTCAATGATAAATATATGTTGAAAGAATATATTGAAGAATGGGAGGAATTTTGAAATTTTTAAATAAGTTGGATATTAACATATACATATATCGTTGCTTAAAAATCGGCACAAAAGAATTTTCTAAAAATTCTACCTATTTCAATTTTAATTTTAGCAAATTTTCGTACATGTCATTGTGGGTTCAAAATTGGCAAAATTTTAATTAAAAAATGTATCCGATGCAAAAACAATAATATTTTCTATTTAGTTTAAAACAATTGCAATTTATAAATACAATACATTTTTTTTGCAACACGTATTTGGATTTTGTGTACCAAAATTTATTTGATTTCATTAGATTTATCCGGAGACATATTCGAAACGAGGACATACCTATCAACTCTCGGGCTATGATGCTCACTGTATAATGTTAACCTTCGGTGTATAGGTTCGTTGACCTTTTCGGTTAACAGATCCGTTTCGACCTTCACAGCTGATCAAACTGGTTTTTGCGGATATACGTGCCAATGATCTTTTGGGTTTTCCGATCCACATTTTCGTGATGATTCAAGTCGATGGAAATTTTTCGTGACAATTGCTATTTGAATATGGGAATAAATTATAAATATCCGATACATTTATTTTTATTATGAACTCGTAAACGGGATGTCGGACTTAGAAAATATATTAACATATTCGTTATTTTTTTTATGAACAAAAAAATTAATTTTCACATCAAGTCCTCGTACGTTTCTTTAAATAATCTGTCCACACATTTTACAATTTTTAAATTGCTAATTAGCGTATAATGTTTGGGTTTAAAATTTATATGCCTTTTTTACTCAAAATTACCAACCAAAAATTTGTTAATTAAATTATTATTACAAAACTGATTTTTTTTTTCGATCACGCCTTTTCTTAAAATATCCGTATAAATTTTGTCCGTGTAATTTTTAATTCAATATATTTTAAATGCGTACAATTTTTGGGTTATCAAAAGGTGTAGAATTTTATAATTTGGATCTGACATCCCGCTAAGCGTAATAAAACCATGACAATTATGATACAGTTTCTTACCATCGATTTTATGCGTATAGTTAAGATACATGTTTTAAGATTACAATAAACCAACTTCATACACGATCATCAACGTTTGAGTAATGGCAAGAGATTTTACGAATATTAAAGTCGATTAAGCAATCCTTGCTCAAATCTGAGGAACAGTTGTAAGAATGAACTATACTTATACGGATTTTAGTTACATAGCATTTTTTTACTGGTTGAGAGTGATTTTTATTAACTATTGCAAAATCTTGGAATGACATCCTGTATATTAATATATATCAATTTAAACGTTTATGAAATAAATATTTAATATTTAATTTTTAATTTATCATTTAACTATTTTTTAAATTAAAATTCGGTGCGCAGTGAATTTTGTACGCAAAGTTTTTTTTAATAATAATTATAATAATAAATCCTTAAAAAATACCTATACGCATTATAGCGAAATTATACTTACAATAAATTAGTAAAAGGTAATCTGGTCGAGGGCAAATGTAGAATCACAAGAATAATTATTGCAACGCTTCGTCGACTATTCTTTGTTGACTTCTTTATTAATATATTTATTTATTAATAAAGATTAGTAAAGACAACAAATAACATTTTTAGTTAGCCTTAAATTACCAAATAAATATAAAATTTATAAAAAAACAACTGAAAATTGAAACGATCAATTTTTTTAATCTTTATTAACACTACATTATACACTTATCACATATCATTAAATTTTGAAGCAACCATAAATCGTCAATTATAATAAAAATATCGGATATTGTTATATATCAAATTCGCGTATATATCGTATAATATACTGTATACACTTGATCAGCAAAGCGTATAAAATTTTTCTTTCCTTTTCTTTTTCAATTGAATCGACGTACGTATATACATAACTCGCGAAACTATAACAAACCGCGTTATCTCAAAAACGATTACATCGCGTAACACGTCGCGCTCGTGCCGTCTCGATGAAAGCACACGAAATGTGAAATGCATTAGAAATTTTGGCTCGTGTAATAAAACTATTGACAAATACTAAGTATATACTTACTTCACTATACATACATAGTACCGTCTATAAGTTTAGAATCCTTTGTAAATTTTCCATTTGACGGAATGCAGTCGGACTCAGAGAATGGTCATATTTACTATTCTTTTATGAACAGTAAAAGAATACATGTTTGAAAAAATCTTGAACGCCATACTCTCAGGCATATTTTATACAGTATACTCAAATTTTTTCAGATTTTTAAATCTGTAATTTAATTCTGATTTTTGCCTTGAAAATTCATTATTTTTTAGATATATAATTACCGACCGAAAATTGATAATTATTAACAATATTACTTTTTCTTAAAAAATCAAAACGCCATGCCCTAAATGTTGTTTTAAACTACCCATATGAATTTTATCAGATTTTTAATTTAATATTTCCAAGATAATTCTTATTAAATACGTTAAATGTGTATATTTTATCTAATGTTTAACAATCCACAACTTTCAAAGAAAATATCGTAGAATAATATTAAAAAAAAGTCTAATACAGAATATTTCTTTATCTTTCAATTAATAATATTAAAAATTACTAGCATTAATTATTAAAAAAAATGTATAGCTGATGGGACGATTTTTGAACATAATTTAAAAAATCGTCTCTTTAAAAATAATGTAAATGTTTTTCTCTAAAATAGAAAAGTATTGTTTAATCAGTTTCAGTATTTTAAAAAAATTCAGGCAATTCTGAATGATATATCATCGTTAAAAACCTGTATTTTCCTTTTTTTTAAATTATTCTACGATATTTTCTTCGAATGTAATAGATTGTCAAATATCACATTTAAATATCAAATTTCCAAATGATCCTAAAGTTATGGACGCGGTACTGTATAATAAAACGACGCGAAACACTTTTCACTGATTTATATATACATATATTAAACAAAATTTTATTGTCTAATTACAAGTGCGTTTAACTATACGTACGAACGATAATTATATAGATAACTTCATTTTCATATATACACTAAATATTACACGTTGAATTTTCTATTGCGCTATAAATATATAAATGCAATTACCTAACACTCAAATGCATTACAATGTAAATTTTAATTTTGCAGTTGGGTCTGCTGCAGCCACGTGTCTGGTCACTGTATATGACGCAGGCAAATCGTAATCTCGATTATACGCGCTCTACATAATACGAATCTTTTTGTTTACCTCTTTTTGTGTGTACGTACCTTATACAAAGGAAAATAAAATAATAGATTAAAATTGGCAAAAATTCTGATATCGTAATACTTTCTCGTTTATATATATATATAGACTTATACTGTTGCGTAACGACCGTTGGATAAGACTATGTGTATATACCTTAATGATAATCATGATCCTATATGTGCGGTCATAATTTTAACGGTGCAATTCACAAATTTGTGCATAGAGAGATACTCGTTTGAGGTAATGGAGGAAAAGGGAAAATTTTTTGAAACGTAGGTGGTATATATATATATTTTTTTTCTTTATTGTTAAGCAATATCATTATGTATATGTAATTCGTTCTACGATGATGAAAATACGCGTAGTCGAGGCGTTCAACTATAATTATATTTAAAGTTTCTATAAGGTATATTATGCAAAAATGATAACATGTGGTTTTTAAAAATTGCGAATGAAAATTTCATTTATTTTAAATAATTAATCATTCGTTTAACAACAGCGAGCACGTTAATCAATTTTCATTCGTCTACCTATATATATATATATATATATGTAATACATCAGCTGTTCTATCGTTACCATTAGAACTCATAATCGAATTTCGACCCAACTAAACTAAAAAAAAATTTTCGAACACGTGCACGGTGCTCGTTAGAATATTGTCTCGTTTCACTCGAAAAAAAGAAAGAAAGAAAGAGATATGGAGAACCAAAAAGAGACTATTCGAGTTGTATAACAACGAGTTTAGGCATATTTTTGCCATATTTTTCATTACGTAAAACCAGCGAACCGCGACGCTGTATATAGGAAGAAAGGTCGGATTTAAACCGGCGGTGCACGCATATAGAAATCTTTCTCTTGATGCGGTTGCACTCGACAATTTGTCAAAGAGTTTATCAATTTTTTTAGTACTCCTATTCACGTTGCTTAGTTGCGTTGACACAAAAAATGTTCAATCGATCGATCGATATATATATAAGGGAAAGTTGATAAACTCAAATGGGTAGACGTGCACTTATATATTGATCAATGTAATTAATAATGGGGTATATAAGTTAAGTACATATATATAGGAAATTGATATTTTTTCTTCTTGTTATTTTTCTGATTCGATTGAAAAATTTATTTTCTATAATGAACTTTCGGTTGTTTATCGACATCTACACTGTTTTACGTGCGTATATATACATGTATAGTCTATTTATAAAAATTTTAATTAAATATATTGCCGGCCGCTAATCGATCGCGATCGCGAAATTTTCGTTAAGATAATTATCCACGACGAAAATTCATATATATTAATTATGTAATATTAATGCGTTACGTAACGGTGGCCGTATATTTGATATAAAAAATCAAACTCCGCAAATTTTGTTTAAACTCCACGAATGTATATCTTTTCCTTTTCATCGATCGTTATTATATTTTATTACAAATTTTTTCACGTATATCATTAGATTTTTAAAAATCGGTTATCTTAAAAATTCCAAACATTTATACTTGATATTTTCGGTAAACGATTATTTTATTCTTCATATGCTTAATTTTTGTTGTTGCTGATTTTTATTATTATTCTTTTTTACGCGTAGACAGGAAACTTATGTAAGCTATATAGAATATATATATACAAGTCGGTTCTAATCGTATACAAGATAAGTCTTTCAAATCGCATATATATATATATAGGGTTATTATATATGTATATAGTGGGTTGCACATTTTTTTGAAGATCGTTTTTCATTCGCTGCCTACCTGATATATATACGATCGTATACATATGCCACTTTCTATATACATATATACACTTATCTAATGTATCTTTGGATTACGATTTTGTCATTACTTTGTAAATTCACGTTAATTAAGTTTATATTACATTTTTTTAATATATATATATATTTTAAAGTTAATTGATTGAAATGTGTGTGTGTCTCTGTGTGTTTGTGTATACGTATATTTAAACTCAAAACTAATTCGGTTTACGTATCTGCGCACCAGTGATACTTAATGACTAGAAAAAAAATAATTATATCACTACTGCGTGAAATCAATGATCAATTAAATTATGTAAAATTTAATTGAACCTTTTAATTTCGCTATGTATGCGGTTTGTACCTCTTTTAACAACTTCAAAGTTCGTATATATACACGACTTTCTAAGTAACGGGATACATCCGCGATTATCAATGTACTTTATGTAAATATATTTTATATATATATATATCTTTAGTATTTAATATATTGTCAACTTATTTGAGAAATCAAATAAAAATATTACATATTTGTTTTATATTTGATATACAGCAGTTTCAAATTTTTCTCATAATATATATATTTTTTTTTATGTGTAAAAATTTTGAGTATAATAGTTTATGAACAACCAACCGAGCGTAACCACTTCCTGATTCGTTTTATCTCATTAAATGGAGGTTATTAATCTTATAGGTGGTTTACAATATATATATATATATATATAACCACCTATAATTCGAGATGTAATTGATAGATCGCACGCGGTTAATCGAATATTTTTCAAGTGTCATATATATATATATACGCGTTAGAAAACAGAAGTGAGTGTGTGTGTGTGTACATATATAAGTAAAAATACTTTCTATTATATAACTATTTATTGCATTACAGAACAGATGATGGTATATAATAATAATTGATAACCTTTTTTAAGGATTAATATAGCAACTATAAAGTTGAATTAAAATTGAAAAATATGTGTATGTTTTATTGACCGTTTAATACCGTGATGTGTATATAATATTGATAAATGCGAGCACGGAGAAAGATTAAATTTAAAAGAATTATTATATTAGAGAATAAATTCAAATTTGCAAGAGAATTTATATAATTTTCTTTTAATATGTCCATGCACACATTTCTCATAAAGTATGATTTTTTTGGATTGTGTCAGTATGTCATTTAATTATTAAAGATTGCGGTCATTTCTAATAGAATGTTCTTAGTAAAAATTTGGTTTTATCTAGAAAATGATCCTTTTTATATATTTGTATAAATATAATTATTAATTTTTAGTAACGGCAGGCGTTTAGGCAATGTTTCTTTAATAAACACACCCTCCATATTTTTATAACGCTCATTTAATTCGAATGTTTGGAAGTTTATGTATTTTATGCTTTTTTTAATTATTATTACAAAAATGATTTTTATTTAAAAATCAATCCTTTAGGTCCTTTTTATGTTCTTATCTATCTGTATGAATTTCGTACAGATTTTTAATTCAATATTGAAGATATAATATTTATGTGTATATATATATATATATATTGTAGATATAATTTTTGGGTTGAAAGCTAATGCGTGGATTCTGCGCTACAAATAGTTATTTTATAAATATAAATTAGCCTGTTTTTACCGATTTATTATACCGGTTTTTTATATATACCGTAGTTTATACCAAAAAAAAAATTGTTTAGACATGTTTCTCGATATAAAAATATATCTCCATCAATATATAGTTTTAAATTCGCAATTACTCAGTTATATAATTTTTAGCGTCCAAATTTTTTAAAGAAAATAACTTACAGTACATATTTTTTTAATAAAAAGAAACAGTTTTTTATTTATCGAAGGAATGTTGATCGATATCGAAAGTATCCCTGTCATGCAATACATATACCTTTATGTAAAACAAAAAAAATTGCAAACATACGTATTATCAAAAAGAATCGGTCACTTTAGCGTCTCCAATACACCGCTCAATACAATTAAACTATATTCGTCAAACAAAAATTAAAAAATTAATTTTTTAAAACTTATTTTAACGTTGCTGTTTTTATCCTTCCAATTCGGTGGTAATCAGCGACTGAAGTCATACAATGTCTTTATTAAAAAGCACTTGTCGAAAATACATTTCCCAGTGATGGTTGTACCAATCGGCGGAGACCGAGAATCGAACCCGATCTGTGCATCAAGACGGGTCATAGCATGTACTAATTATTCCCAATCAAACAAATAAGCTTGCGATACAATGCGTTGACTATATACACCCGAAGATCGGAAAATAAACTAGGATATATATATATATATATATATATATATATATGGAGCATTCCACGTGAAGCGGTCTGATCAAAATTTTAAAATGTACCAAATTTTAGGTACACACTGGAAATGTTTTTCAGAAAACAGAAAAAAAAATTTAGGTGCTAAAAATAATTTGTTCAAAAGTTATTCTAACCTCATAAATGAATTATTTCACGTTTTTTTCAACAATAGCTGACTTAACAGCTATTTATC